>CM077441.1:34693063-35293063 GCA_039654765.1 Mylopharyngodon piceus | reverse complement strand
TTCAAACTCATTCTTCACCCTTTTCCCATCAGATCAGAAAGGTGTTTATTTTATTATAAAAATGAAAAACATATTTAAAAGTGGAAATAAAGTGCCTAGCAGGTATTTAAAGGATTAGTTCACTTCAGAATTAAAATGTCCTGATAATTTACTCACCCCCATGTCATCCAAGATGTTCATGTCTTTCTTTCTTCAGTGGAAACGAAATGAAGGTTTTTGAGGAAAACATTCCAGGATTTTTCTCCATATAGTGGACTTCACTGGGTTCAACAGGTTGAAGGTCCAAATGTCAGTTTCAGTGCAGCTTCAAAGAGCTCTACATGATCCCAGACGAGGAATAATGGTCTTATCTAGAGAAACCATGGGTCATTTTCTAAAAAAAATAAAATTATATACGTTTTAACCACAAATGCTCGTCTTGCACTGCTCTGTGATGTGCCATGCATTACGTAATCACATTGGAAAGGTCACGCGTGATGTAGGCGGAAGTACCAATCAAGTGTTTACAAAGCAATCATGAATTGGTAAAACAATGATGTAGGGCGATTTTGAAGTTGGAGGAAAAAATGAGGGTGCCTCACACTTGGTTCGATTGCCTGGACCGAACCCGAGTTCAATTGCTTCCCCCTCCCCCTGCCCCCACTGGACAAATAATATTATATTATTTGGGTCCGACCCGCAGTTCGTTTGCGTCATCAAACCAGCAGCTGTTTACTCCATTGCTTAGTAACGACGGCGCAGGAGAAGGCGGCAAAATGCATAACGTTGCTCCGCGTTGCTCTCCTCACTTTTATATTTTTGTTTTTGAACCGTTGGTTTTGTTCATAAGGGCACTTGCGTCTATCTGCCGCGAATGTAGAACGCTAAGGGCGAGCAGAAATGAGAAAGGCTACACTACAGCTCTCTGCTTGCAGCACGTCAGTCACGCTCGTTGGGAAAGTGAGTGAAACACACTCACAAACACACATTTTTATCAAATAATACGGCATTAATAGCGGTTCACTTCCGCAATTTGGTACATTTGCGTTCATATCAGCAGCGAACCGTACCGTTCTGAAGACAGTGTTCACATCATCCAAATGTACCGAACTCTGACATCAATCGAACCCGGGTGTGCACCAAAAGTGCTAATGTGAAAACACCCTAAGATGGAATTTTTTGCCCTACCACGGTACTTCCGCGTGACCTTTCCAACATGATTACGTAATGTGTGGTGCATCACAGAGCAGTGCAAGATGAACATTTGTGGTTAAAAAGTATATCATTTTTATTTTTTTAGAAAATGGCCGATGGTTTCTCTAGATAAGACCCTTATTCCTCGTCTGGGATCGTGTAGAGCTCTTTGAAGCTGCACTGAAACTGACATTTGGACCTTCAACCCGTTGAACCCCAGTGAAGTCCACTCTATGGAGAAAAATCCTGGACTGTTTTCCTCAAAAACCTTCATTTCTTTTCGATTGAAGAAAGAAAGACATGAACATCTTGGATGACATGGGGGGGGGGGGGGGAGTAAATTATCAGGAAATTTTCATCCTTCAAAAAAATTTCAATCCTTTAATAGTGGAAATAAAGTGTTCATCAGGTAGGTTAGGAGTAGTGTAGAGGAAGGCTTTATTGTCCCAGTAACGCAGCATCCATTTATAAATATAATCATTACTTTCAATACGTTATTATTATTGCATTCTCTTTAGTAATATAAACAGTATGCGATAACAGTAACTGCCACAATTTACTCTAAGTACAAATAGCATATAACAACTATTTACACGTACTGCAAAGAAAATTCTGCTATTTTCCCTTTTACTGATATTTAATAGGCCTGGAAACAATTATACTATATAAGTTTTCAATATACCTCCTCTGATGCAACTGCTCAACTGACCCAAATTCACCCTAAATGAGTGTCATGTCTGTTCTCTCACCTCTGCCCCATCTTCACTGCTGACCAACAGTTTATAGCGAAACCTGTGTGAATTGTAAACTTCGTGGAGTCTCTCAGCTGGAGCTCTGAGACTCACACAGAGCGAACGATCATATGCTGTGACTGTCAGCAGCGGCGCCTCAAACGTAGCTTCAGGAGAAAAACAGAAATAAGACATGTTGTACGAGGCATTCTACACAGATACCACATTATACAGTAGTGTACCCTTACAAAACACAAGTATCTTCATTTTATTAAGTATACTTAAGTAATGTTCAAGTATATTTTAAAGTATATTTTATGTGGTAAGTATACTAATATCAATGTACTAGAAGTATATTGTGCTATTTCAATACTATTTGGGACTAAATTGGCCCACTTTTTAGTGTATAAAAATATATTTTTAAGTATACTTTAAGTGTAACAGTTGTAAACTTTGAGTACACAACTAGTTTACTACACAACTACATTTTTCATTTGTACTGCAGCTTTTACTAGTCACATGTAGCACATTTTGTAGTTTATGAAAATACGCTTTGAAGTATACTTTAAGTAAACTACTGTAAGTATACTTGTATGTTTTCTTTAAGTGAACGTAACATCACACTTATAGTTTACTATTTATATATTATTTTTGCAATTTAAGTATACGACTATGTTCCTGTTTAGGTATTAATTTGATACTTGAAATATGCATTTAACTGTACTTAAGTCGATTTTAAGTAAATTCCCACTGTATGTACACTACCAGTGGACTGACTACACAAATATTTAGAATAAGGAACATGTCTGTTTTCTTTATAAATCAATATTTTCAAACAATGTAAGTTCATAAGACAGTGTGTAAAACTATGTGAAAAAAGTATTTAATAGTCTACTCAATCAGAAGAGTAAACAAGTAAGACTGAGGCCAAAAATACCCGGCGCAATGCGGCGCGATGCAAGTTTTTTTTTGCTATTTAAGGAGGGCGTCAGTAATATGCACCTATATGCGGGTGCACAACGCACGTACAATCTGCTTATTATACACAGAGGGACGTGCAGCAGCACACAAACATGCCAAATATTAAAAATAAAATGATTACAATGTAAAAGATTATTATTGTGTGCATAAAGATAAAAATACTTTGGTGGAATCTGGCTTGTATCGTAGATGGTCTGCTTGCACGATTTAACCTCGCGCACGAGCAGATCCGTTTCCTCGCTAGAGAAGCGCTGTCTTTCCGCTTGCAAATTCTGCCTTGTAAATAGCGAATACGCCATGGCACGAGCGCAACTGGCTTTTAAAGGGAATAGGAGACGAGACTCTGATTGGTTTATTGCACGTTACGCCCAAAACACACCCATGACTCATTAAGAGAATAGAGACAACCCTTTTAGACCATACGCCAGGCGCGCCAACCATTTTCCCCATCGTTAAACTAGCAAAAGTGGATCCGGACACGCCCTAACTGCACTTCAGTGCTTCCCACATATAGTCTTTATTTGGGCAGGCCGCCCAGGTATATTAACGGCCGCCCAAGTATATTTGGAGACACATTTATGCTTTTATTATTTTTATCCTCGTATACTTTTGTATCCGCCCAAGATAATGAAACCATCCGCAATCGATTAACTAGTGGAAAATCTCCCCTCGCCCTACGTGTTTCGTACCTGCTCGTTATGTGTGCGTCAGAACTGTTTACTCCCGCTGACATTCCCACGTGCGCTGCAGAGATGCGGTGGATATTTCACAAAAAGCGCTGCATGTTGCAAAGTCACAAGGCGGCGCTGTTGTGCGTTCTACAGTGCTTCAGACTACTTCAAAGTGATTCTCAATCAACGAAAAGCGCAGATTTATGCCAAGCGATTGCTAATGAACTCAAGTTGATGAATTATGACAATGTCTACTTTATGGCCTTTATATAAGGTTTTAGACGGTTGTAAGAATCTGAAGGATCAGCCTGCAATTGTGTATACATTTAAAAGAAAAAAGAGTCCCGGTGTATTTCAAGCTTGTTTATAATTAAAAGTCAAAGGCTGTTTTTTGTTCTTCTGGACATTATTGGTATTTTGGTAACACAATAAATTGTATTTAATTTGATTTCCATTTAATTCATAGTAAATTATTATAGTCTCCCCCACAGGAAGAAAACATAGCAAGGAGAACATAGAGAAAGGAGAACCATTTAAATGCTGTAATTTTGCATAATTTACAATGTGTAATAATACATAATATTAGTATGTAATTAAATGTAATAGTATGCTATGTAATTCAAATTAATTTCAATAAATAAAAATACTGTTAAAAATCACACGTTATTTTTCTGTCACATGTAGTAGACCATTTTTGTGCCATGGGTAATAGGAGGATTTTTCACCCGGCTACCCCCGCAAGTATATTTCAAACCTGTAGGAAGCACTGCACTTGCGCCGTGCGCTTTAGACCATGTGCTCAGATTGTTAAAATAGGGCCCTTAGAATCTTCTGTCAGTATAAGTCAAGTATACTTGAGTTTAATTTTAAGTATTTTTCTGAGAAGTACATAAAAAGTAGACTGAAAGTATACTTGTTTTTTTTTTTTTTTTTATAAAGAAGAATACTAATAACACTTCAATGAACTTTTTTGTAAGAGTAGGAAAATTGACATCTTCACCCCTTATTCAAATATTACTAAAAATGTGTTAAAGATTTTGTAAGCATATTGTGTGGTTGTGCTTGGAGTCAATTGTTTTATTTGTGATAACGCAATGAAACATGCCAAAATATGCAGAAATTAATTTAAATGAATAAATCTCTAAACTTAATGTTTTAAAACATTTGCTTTTAAAAGCATCAGATCCTGGAAAATGTGATATGTGAAGAATAACAAAGTGCAGTAAATGGTAAAACTATTCACGCTAAAAATTATATAATTATGACGATACTTTGAAATAATATGGTAAGAAATACCAGTTTACAATATCAAGCATCATAACCAGCTGTTTTGTACAGCTAAACATAACTGGAAGCGGATCTGAGCGGAAACCAGACACATTGAATTTACAAATGGCTGCTTTTACGTTAAAAATATGATAGATAACACAGGCGGTGTTGGGGGTAACGCATTACAAGTAACTTGAGATATGTAATCAGATTACTTTTTAAAGTAACGCATTACTTTTCATAAAAAGTAATGCAATTAGTTACTTTTTTAGGAAGTAACACAATATTGTAATGCATTACTTTTAAAAGTAACTTTCCCCAACACTGAACATAGGATTGCCCACACAATAGCTGCTATATGCATTATCCATGGAGCATGTTTTGTAGTTCATGTAGGTCTATAAATAAAGATATGTCTCTCTCTTACTGCCAAGAATGGGTTTGAATTCTTCACAGTGTGTTTCTGGTGACTTCTGGCTGCCCAGAGCAGCAAACACAATGATGAGATAGGTTTCCTCCACATCAGATAAGGCTTCTGTCAGGTTACATCGCAGAGGAGACGTCACATTCACACACTCCTTCACCACCACCTCTCCCCCACTGCAACACAGAACAGAATTACACTTAGAATAAGCATCCATCCTAAAATAAATGCTAAGACACTCTATCCAAAGAGACAAAAATGTTGGTTTGTTGTAGGGTAAATGTTCGCACCTCATGTGAATAGCTGTTCAAATACTATACTATACTATATAATTCTAATATCCTAAACAGGCTGTCACCATGTCATTTTTATTGGATTTCTTGTTATGCAGAAATAACACTGTTGTAGAGTCACTTAGTTATTCAATTTCTAACAGTATGTTATTAAACAATTGGTTTAATGAATGGCTAAGTCTATATGTTTGCTTTTGCTATGTGACAAAGGCAGTACATACCTGAGTGCCCGTATTTTGACTGTGTAGTGGACACCATCAGGAGAGCCGGGCCCCTTTTCCCAGGACAATGTGTGAACAAAATACTGGGAAGATAGGTTCAGATGTACCGGGGCAGGTATGTCCATGCATAATGCTTCAGAAGGAAAAAAAAATATTTAGATAAAGTTATGAAATAGTCAAGTTTTCAATTCTACACTTACATAAAAAAGGTTCAATGACTCAAAGTTAGATCCTGAGTCAATTTTTAAGGGGTGGTTGATTATGATTTCTCTTTTTTAACTTTAGTTAGTGTGTAATGTTGCTGTTGGAACATAAACAACATCTACAAAGTTACGACGCTCAAAGTTCAATGCAAATGGAGATATTTTCTTTTACAGAAATCACTGTTTAAGGACTACAACAAACGGCTGGTAGGGACCACGAGTTTCTTCCCGGGTTAGTGACATCACAACCCCAAAATTTACATAAACCCCACCCCCGAGAACACACAACAAAGGGGGTGAGGCCATGTTGGGCTGCTTTAGAGAAGAGGAAGAGTTGTTGTAGTAGAGTGTTGTTGACATGCCGTCATTTTACGCCGGACTGCTTCACAAACGAGGGTCAATTCAACGCTGGATTTGCACAAAAGATTAACATGACGGCACATGCTAGTCGATGAGTTGAATCAACTCCACAGCAACTACATAAATTTATCCACTAACCATTCAGAAACGTCTAAAAGTTGTAACTTCTTCCTGAGTCTCTCCATCAGTGTCGACTCCGGTTTGAACAATGTAAGGCTGAACACCGTTACTGACAATCCTCATTTTGGCTGCGTGAGATTCTCCAGCTTTGTTGTTGTTGAGCGACCGAAGCGCGAGCTGTTAAAGCTCCGCCCTCTTCTGGAAAGGGGGCCGGGAGCAGCAGCTCATTTGCATTTAAAGGGACACACACAACAACGGCGTGTTTTTGCTCACACCCAAATAGGGGCAAATTTGACAAGCTATAATAAATGATCTGTGGGGTATTTGAGCTGAAACTTCACAGACACATTCTGGGGACACCAGAGACTTATATTACATCTTGTGAAAGAGGCATTATAGGCCTCCTTTAAAGAACCCTTTATCCCAAAAAGGTTCTGCACAAGGAGAAATGTCTTAAATGATTGCATAAATGAATTCATAAAATGTAATTAAAATAAAAAACCCTAAAATAACCAATTCTACCCATTTTCCTACCATGAACTTGACCTTGTAACATTTCACCCCAAAATCAAAAGAAATGATAAAATACCCTTACTGCATGAGTGCACACCCTTTTATAACTATGTGGCTGTGTTCAGATGAACTAATCATCAAGCTCCTGTGAAACAGTGCACAACTCCAAATAAATCTCCGCTTTTTCTGACATCTTCATGCTACTACAAAGAGCTTACAAAACATCAACAAGATCTCAGTGTTGAAAGGGATCGCTCAAATGAGGCAAAATTTCCCAAAAATATCCAAGGCATTAGATATCCCATGGGACACAGTGAAGACAGTCATCAACAAGTGGGGAAAGTATTTCACAACAGTGATATTATCAAGAACAAGGCATCCCTCCAAAACTGATGAGAAGATAAAGAGAAGACTGGACAGTAAGGCTGTCAAGAGGCCGACAGCGACATTAAAAGAGTTGCAGCTCTTTCTGGCAAGTACTGTTTGTTCCCTACATGTGACTCCTGTATTTTCCATCTGTTTGCACTATGAGACTAAAAAACATCCAAGCCTGGCTAAACTTTGCAAAAACATATATTCAGTCTTCCAAAACCATGTGGAAAAATGTGTAATGGTCTGATGAGACCAAGATTGAACTTTTTGGCCAAAATTGTAAAAGGTATGTTTGGTACGTAGAACACAATTGTGACGTTACTTCAGATCTTAATTTACCCCTCTAGTGTATGATATATGAATTATTTTGAGATTTAACCACATGATACTTGTTGCTACCTTAAGCTGACTGTTTGTTGCACAGTCATAGTTTACAGCATTGATATTTTATTTGTTTGTGCAATTTTATGTTTTCTCCAACAGCCCAAGCTATAGGCATATAGAATGATGCATCAAACAAATTCAGAGAGAATAAAATGTAATTGGGTCATTGACGAACAAGGTTTTTAAAAGTGTAAAAAAACATAATGGAGATATAATTAATTGTTAGTTTTATTACGTGTTAACAATGAGATTGTGTTTTTTTATAATCAATTAACACTGCTTTTGTCATTTATTTTACAAAATGGACAAAATTGGTCACC
Source organism: Mylopharyngodon piceus (assembly GCA_039654765.1). Classification (NCBI taxonomy): domain Eukaryota; kingdom Metazoa; phylum Chordata; class Actinopteri; order Cypriniformes; family Xenocyprididae; genus Mylopharyngodon; species Mylopharyngodon piceus. The sequence continues at coordinate 35,285,028 of CM077441.1, read as the reverse complement.
AAAAAAGTCATTTTGGTTATACCAAATGACGATATTTTCAAACAATGCTAACAGGCTGATATCTGGCAAAAGGACAATCAAACATTTTGTATTTAGTACAAGTTTTTAAAACATTACAACATTTTCCATGTTTTATAGTGGTTGTATGCGTATGAGCAAGTGAAAACATGAATTTTTCAAATAGTTAAAAGAGAGTTACTTTGCTTCACGACCATGTGGTCCTTTGCAGGTGTCTGAATGATGTCACATCTTGTCACATGATGTTGACTGCATGACTTGATCCAAAACGGTCCCTTTATATTGGTTACTCCGAATGACATCAATGAAATTCATTTTTCCTGACATTCTCATAACAAAGCAACAACTTCTACACATAATTTTAATACCATTTTGCACTATGTTATAAAATCATGTCATATCTTTTTTTATTATTATAAAGACCTTTGGACAAAAAAAAAAAAAAAAAAAAAAAAAAATTGACCCGTCATGTCACTGACTCAAATAATAGATCAGAAGGTAACTTAGGAAGTGGAACGCAGCCCTGCTCCCTCCGTCTGTCTATTTCCTCATCTGTTTGACGAAGTGGAACGCACTTCAAAATGGCGGCTGGGATTCCGTGAGAGGAAGTGCTTAGGGAAGTGCCTAACAAGCTTAGCTGTGTCCCACTGAGTGTTCTGAAATATTTGGTGTCGGTTGGACGGGGAGGAGCAAATATTCAAGAGTTTCCCGTGTCGGTGTTAAAGGAAATTAGTGCACGCTCTCTGGATCACAGAAACTGTTATCAAACAGGTGACTTCATGTCAAACGCACCAAATGAAATTAAGCTTTGACTGTGACCGTACAGATATGCACAACAATTTTTTAATTGAATCGTGTGTATAAACTTGTGATTTTTCTGCACCATTCCTTGATCACTTGCTCAGTTGGTAAATAATTTAAAACCAGCTTCAGTATTAAATATCCCAGCGATATCCTTCTCTTTACATCTTCACATTTTCCCCTTTAACAATACATTTAGTGGACACAATGCACCATATATGGTAGTGGTGTAAGAAAATATCGATACGTGAATATCGCGATATTATGTTTGTATCGATTCTTGAAAACACTGTATCGATATTTATATATTTATTTATTTACATCCAAGATTCGTGGCTTTGTGTTCGGTTTAAACCTCAGACTATATAAAACCCAACCGCTAGATGGCAGTGTTATCTCAGAGCGTAAACTGACGCGGAGCCGGAGAAGCGCAAGGTGCATTGCTAGTGTTAGCATTAGCAAACCCCGCTCACAAGACAATAGGATTATTCCTCTCCCGCGGCATATAGAGCTGAAGTGTGAACTCATTTTGGCTTCAGCTATAAAGAAGCCACTAAAGAAATCGACAAGAATCATTTTGTTTGCAAAATAGGCCATGTTAAAATCCAAATACTCGGGAAACGCATTGAATCTGAGAGCTCGCTTAACATCCCGACATCATCCGCGCTGCTGAGAAGCGTTTCAATAGAATATGTGATAGCCTATGTACTGCACTTTTTTCTCTCAGTAACAAAATAAACACACAACAAAATGGACAGCGGTGGCAGCAGAAAGAAAGCATCTGATCATGGCGATGTGGATATGGTTGCAGCACCAGCTCTGCAGTACTTTAAATAGCACTTTATACAATAGACTGCTTTAAAGCAAACAGCTTTAAACAGTCTGTAAAGCAAACAGCTATTAAATATAAAACAAACAGTCATTCAGTCATGGAATGGACTATGCACTTTCTGTTGTTAAATAGTTTAGAAATTAAAAACTGCTATACTGTGAAACTTTAAAACATATACACATAAAGAATCCTGCAGTCACTTTACTATTTTCCCTTTACTTAAATTGCACAAAATAGTGATTAGTGATATAAATGCAAATGATACTGTTTTGAATAAAATAAAATAAAGTTGCTTGTCAGGTTTTATGCATATGGTGGTGTGTTCTTTATGACCATTTTTTAAAAAATTAGATCTTTCTAAAAAAAAGAAAGAAAGAAATATCGCCTTTCTTACAATATCGCATCGTAACCCCTGTATCGTGATACGTATTGTATCGCCAGATTCTTGGCAATACACAGCCCTAATGTATGGTTAAAGACAAAAAAATGTGAGGATGTTAATTTTTCTTTTCTTTTCTGCACTGTGAATCAGGATGCAAATAAGTTTGACACGATTGGTATCAAATGTGTGTTGGTCAAGTTGAAATGAATCAAGCATCTCTGCAGTAAAAGATATCGACAAATGGCCTTGACATCCCGGACAAATGAAAATTGTTTTCAAACTTAAGGCCCCAATAACCGAAATCGAAGAACGAACTAGTGTGACGTAATTTTGAATGAAATCAGGCCAAAACGAAGTTCGTTTGGTGCTCGTTTCGGGAGTTTGAAACCGCTTGCAAAAGTGAACTTTCCGAATGAAAAGAATGTTAACGCATGTTTTCACACGTGTCAATGCTGGACTCGTGAAATTCAAGTCTCCCCATCTGAAGTTTAACTAAAACTAGAAAGTTGAGCAGGAATAAAACAATATATTGCAGGTAAAATTAACATTTGCACAAACACCCCACATGAACTGCAGGCTGTCTGGAGCTGTCACACACTTCCATGTTATAAAGTCAACATCTGATAAGGGTCTTTATTTCGATCTTCATTTCTCACCCTACAGTCTTGATGCAGTGATGCAAGTTTCCTGTCGTCTTCGCCACATGAGCTGCTTATTGTGCCACTGCCACCACAGACACACTTTCACAGAGTTACCAAACAACAGTTTTAAAGCCTTGATGTAAAACAGAAGCATATAATAAAAAGGCTGTTGGCTCGTTTACTTGAAGTGGATCAACGATAGGCCTACCAAATCAAGGGCTGTTAATTAAATCAAACGTAACTAAACAAAATCTTTAAATTGATGCACATAGAGTACAGTTTAAATCTCAGCTTAAGAGATGTCTGTTTCTGTGATCCAGTGCTTTAACACGAAACTCATGAATATTCACATATGATTGAAAGTAAATGTCTAAAAACTATTATTCGCAAATAGTTTAAATGCATTACTTTACAGCAAAGTCTACTTCTTTTACTTGTTTTCTTTATTAAAAAGTTTTCACAGGATGACTACTGAGGGTTTAAGCTTTCGAATGACACCTAATTTATGATGATTACTAAAGTGAACAAGGGAAAACACAGACAGTTAACAGCTCAAAACTCATTCAGTTTTAGTTTTTAGTGCAAACACTTAATACTTTAAATAATAAGGTTATAATTCGCATAAACATTCTGAGTAGAAAGGAAGCAAAATAAAGAAGAATAGCTTAAACTGAGTAATTTGACCAGTTAATATCACCAAAACTTGGGAATGTTCAAATCAAATCATGTTGGTTGTACTAAACATTGTTTATTCTCATAAAACAGTTATTAGAGTTATCCTAATATTAGCAAGCAAGTATTAACAGAATAAAAAAAATCAGCTTGGGAAGTTTTTATTATTATTTGTTGATTTGACATGGAAAATCCCTTTCAGATTTCATATGCCCCCTCATCATGTCCATAAACTGTACTTACAAAACAATGAGAGTTTCTCTAACAGCACAGGTCAGGTTTTAAACAGCACTATAAGTCACAGCATGCACACTTACCCAGGTAAAACAGAGCAAATGCTGTAAAAGTCCTTGTTATCACAGACATTGCGTGATGTTCTTCTTCTTCTTCTTTCTTTTTATGGCGGGTGGCACCAACGTGGTGCATTATCGCCACCTACTGTATTGGAGTGTGGACCAGAGTTTACCCATTTCATAATTTAAAAAAAAAACCTAAATTTTCTTAATCAGCTCTGTTCTCTTGAGATAAAAAAAAAAAAACTCTCTAATCCATAAATAAATATATTTTTAAGCTTTAGTTCATCCACTCCCACCTTTCTAAGTTCATTCTTCATTGTTTCTCAGTCATTAGTATACTTTTGACATACACAAATAACATGTTCTACTGATTCCTCTATTCCACAGTGCTCACATAATCCTGTTGGATGTTTATTTATTAATTTTAAGGTTTTATTCAGCATGGTATGTCCAACCCTTAATCTTGTTAGAATAGTTCCTCTTTAGTATTTCTTCTTGTCTTCCTCACCCCTCCTACTTCCTGTTGTATTTCATAAAGCTGACGTCCTGTATTTCCTGTATCCCATCTTTGTTGCCACTCCTTAGTGGTATATGCTTTAATTTCTGCTTTTGCTCCATATTTACTAAGTGAGATATTCATGATGTCCTTATTTTCCAAAGCCTGCTTTGCTAATCCATCAACCTTTTCATTGCCCTTTATCCCCCTATGAGCTGGTATCCACATAAATATTATCATGATGTTCATATTCTTAAATCTATACAGATTTTCATATATCTCATTTACTATATCCTGTCTACTGTGAGATGTGAATGATTTCAATGACTGTAATGCTGAACATGAATCTGTACAAAGTATAATCTTTTTGATTCCAGTCTCTTCTATCCACTGTAGTGCTGTTGCTATTGCCATCACCTCCACAGTGTATACTGATAAATGATCTGATGTTCTCCTATTAATAAAAATGTTTAAGGATGGACAACTAAAAGCAAAACCTGTTCTCCCTGTATTAGGATCTTTAGATCCATCAGTATATACTGGAGTAAATGCTTGATACACAGTTTGTAATCTATCTTCAACAATAGCTGCAATGTCTCCAGATTCTTTAATCCAATTATAAATTCTACCTGTTATTCCTATCATATCAAGTTTGATCATTAACCCCTCTTTCCAAATCATGTCATATGCTTTTTCGACGTCGAAAAAACTGCTATGACTGATTCTTTATTAACCTGAGCTTTCTTAATATCTGTTTTTTAAACATATAATGGAATCCCTAGTTCCTCTTCCTTTCCTGAAACCTCTCTGATGAGGTGATAGAATTCCTCTACTTTCCAAATAAAATGATATTCTCTCCATAATCATTCTTTCCATTATCTTTCCCATATGCGAAGTCAATGCTATTGGTCGATAATTCTTTGGATTTGATGGATCCTTTCCTGGTTTCCTAATAGGAATAATGACTGACTCCTTCCATCCAGTAGGTAATTTTCCTTTTATTATAAAAATCTAACAATGTTATAGATGCCAAAACACCCAAATGTTTTAAAGGAACACTCCACTTTTTTTTGAAAATAGGCTCATTTTCCAACTCCCCTAGAGTTAAACAATTGAGTTTTACTGTTTTCTAATCCATTCAGCTGATCTCCAGGTCTGGCGGTACCACTTTTAGCATAGCTTAGCATAGTTCATTGAATCTGATTAGACCGTTAGCATCATATATCATTGCAGCAGGCGCAATGATATTACGCAGCGCCTGTGACCCCCTGCTTGCACAGGGAGCGTGCCTTGCAACCATGGAGACATTTGTGAGAGACGCTGCGTAATATCATTGCGCCTGCTGCACCCATGGTACGGCAGCAAAGTTCCTTGATTATTACGCCGGATGAGAGTATAGTTCCTAGCCATATCGGCCTAGAAAATCGAACTTTTCATTTTCCGTCGGTCTTAGTACACGATGTAACTACAGAAGAGTCAAGTTTTAAATAGGAAAAATATCGAAACTCTTTGGTCATTTTTGAGCGAGATGCTAACGGTCTAATCAGATTCAATGAACTATGCTAAGCTATGCTAAAAGTGGTACCGCCAGACCCGGAGATCGGCTGAATGGATTCGAAATGGTAAAACTCAACTGTTTAACTCTAGGGGAGTTGGAAAATGAGCCTATTTTCAAAAAAAAGTGGAGTGATCCTTTAACATTATGTAGCAGATTTCATCCTTCCCAGGAGATGTCATTCCAGCTCTTGCTATTGCTCTCTTCATTTCTTCCATAGTGAACGGAGCATCCATTGTGCTATTAGTTCCCTTCCGCCTCTCAAGTCTTCCAGAATAAACTGATTTTGTTAATTCTCTTCCTCTCTTTCCCTCCTCAGTTGGATTATTTGAGCTATGGATTTCAATAAGTGCCTTTGCTATCATTTCTGCTTTTTCCTCATCAGATGCTGCTGCCTTTTCCCCCACCTTCATAATAGGATATTTCCTTTCCCTTCTGATCCCTCTCATACTTTTAATCATGCCCCATACCTCTCCCACAGGTGTTGATCTACCAATTTTATTACAAAACATCTGCCAGCTTTGTCTTTTTGCATTCCGTATAATTTTCCTAACCTTTGTTTGCATTTGCTTATATTGAATTAAGTTTTGATAATTATTTCTTTCTTTAACTACTGCACTACACTGTCCACCAAGGGACCACCTTCCTCTTCATTTGTCCTTTACTTTTAGGAATTAATTCATTAGCAGCTTCAAGCAATACTTTTTCCAATTTTTCCCCAATCTCCTCAATATCTTCATTCAAATCTATATTGTCTATTTCACTTTCACAAATAAAACTAAACATTTCCCATTTAGCATGATCAAAAATCCACTTCCCCATTCTTTCCCCTTGTTGTTTATTTTCTTGTATTAATATTCTACAAAAAACTGGATAATGATCACTCCCTACTGTTGTTTCATAAGTTACCTCCCACTCACATTTCCCTGCTAAATTATTTGACACCAAAGTTAAATCCAATACTGACATATCTGTCCTATGAATGGTCCTATTTCCTTCATTCTACCAGCCCTCTCCCTCTGTTCTTCATTTCTACAAACAATCAGTAGATTTCCATCTCTCAAAACCTTTGCCATATGTACATCTCCAATCTGGTTTCGCAAAATAGTTGTCAATTTCACTGGATTCATTGATGAAATTCCCTTCTCCTCGCCGAATCTCAATACCATTTTAAATTTCAAACTTTCTTGATCACTCTCTTCCACTCCTCTTTCTTCTTTTCATTTGATTTTCCCATTCTTGTTAATTCTCCGCATTTCCGATCTCCAGTTGATAAACATGCTTTTCCTCCAAAATCATCTGTTAAATTTCCGTATTCTTTTAATTTGGAAGTTTTAACTATATAACTCTTGCCAACAGCTGCACACGTTGGATTTCAAACTTCCCGCGACAGCGCCTTGTCTCGAGAAAGGGACTTGTGTGTGTGAGCAAGATAAATATCATTCTGGCCTGCAGACTCTAAAGTGTTTTGGTGCTTTTGTTTTGTTTACTGTTTTAATGTTAAGTTTGCCTAAGATTACGTCGGCACAAACGATAAAGTCCAGTGTTATATTCTAGCTGGTTTGAGATGCCTTAAAAGTAGGCGAGAGTAGGCAGACACGAGATCACAGGCAGATCTCACATGATTTGCGCTCATTTTTTGTTGCTAATACATTGAAAATTTCAATTCTGCTACTTTAACATGAAAATAATGATGATGATCAAGACACCCAAATGTCAACAATCACATAATCCCATACCGATCACATGCAAACTTTGGTCAGAGCATAAAATTTGACAAAGATGAAAAAAAACTTTTTCAAATTCTTCATCTTTAAAATGATGAATAAAGGATGTGCATTGGATGTTTTTTTTTTTGTTCGTTTTGTTTTTTGTTTTTTTAACTTTTTGTTTTTTTTGCTGTGAACTAAATTCTGACTACTTTTTGATTAGGTTTAGATTACTTTTTTGATCGAACTATAGATTACTTTACTGATTAGATTTGAATGGTGTTGTGTACCATGCTGATATAAAAACAACCAAGAGAAATATACTCCATTTTTGTGTATGCTATCAACATCATGAAGTGTATTAAACATTACTTCAGGGTCTCCCAAACTGGGGTTGTGGAAGAACTGCATGAGGTTCATGAGTTGAAGAGCAGCTTAAAAATGTAGTCATAAAAACTACAAATTAAATAAAAAAAAAAATAAATAAAGTCAAAATAAAATTTGGACAGTAAAAATAAAAATTCCCTGCCATGTTATGATCATTAACATATCAGAGAACCATGATGCGAATGTGTTGATAAATTATTGAAACATTAACAATCTTTGAAATATCTTTACTGTAAAGACACACAAACACAGTGAACAAGCGCAGGAGTTTATTAAACACAAAACAGGTAAGTCACTGGAGGAGAGTACACAGACAAGTATTAAAACAGTCTTTAGCAAACTTGAACACTGGCTTAAAGCATTTTAAAGATCACTACTGAAATCCACAGACAGTATTTCAGATAATCAAAGCCAGTGACAGATAACTCCAGAACAGTCTTATCAATAAACAGAGAACATAAACTTCAGTTCATACTTCAAACTTCCATAAACAGAAATGCAAGTAAGTATTTCCAGGTAAACTCAGTCCATCCATACACACACCCAAAGTCCATGCGTAACTTTCACACCCAACTCAGAACATTTCAAAAGCAGGTTAACAGGCTATTCAGATACTCACAGAGGAATCATTTATCTTGCTGATTGTGGACACACAGTTATGTACATTTCCTTTAATGCAGAGCAAATGGTGAGTCCTAGAATGACACAACAAGGCCAGCCACTGACCGAGAGCAAGTGTGGGGTTTAAATGAAAGAACCAGGTGCTGATGAGCTGCAGGTGGACGTGATTAGGGTGATTGAGTGACCATAGCTGTGTTTGAAATCACCTCCATACCCTCATTCATTATTCTCTACTTTACTACACTAATATAGTCCGATTAAAGAGTGAATTAATTCAGACACTGGAGGCGCCAGAAGGGATGCCATTTTGTTTGTGCTTTGCTTGTTGGTTAAAATAAAATAGAAATAAAAACGCTGACAGTGTGTTTGTGATTGCTTGTGTCACGCACAGTGCTTACCTTCACGAGTATTTCCCACCAGATTTTTCCTCAGAAGAGTTGCTGCATCACTGTCATGCTTTAACGAAATATATCTTTTATTGTTCTTTAAATTATACTACTGAGAGAACAACAAAGTGAAGAAGTTTTCAGGCCAGAACTGAGACGTGTCATTTTCTTACGCAAGGGTCGACAACTTGTAAGTTAGCTATAGTTTATATACAAATGTACTATACGGTACTATATTATAATATTTACTAGTTGTACACATGAACTCTACTAGGTAAAAACATGACCTGCTTCATCATTTTGAATATGAGTTATATACGCTTAAAAATAAAGTCTTCCATGTTTTGGGGTCAAAATGATGCATGTAATATATTAATGAGATTTTTTTCAATTTTTTAGTTTGGGCGGCCACCCAAGCTATATTGCTGCATCAACCATCACATCCCAGTCCTGTCCATTTTCTATGATGGAGTTAGTGATCTGAGACCAGACTACAGACATTGACAAATCTCTTTTCATTCATTCGTGACCATTATAATCATGGCTGGGGCCTTGAGCTTGAAGTGCCTGTTTTTGTATTCCAGTTGGCCAGCACTACTTCCTATCAGGTATCCGGAGCCTTTGACATACACCTCTCCACTGCACAAGTAAGATCATGAGCAAAAGAGCAAAAGTAATTAATTTCCCAGCTGTCGAGGAATCGCAGGAGATTGGAGATGGATTTGCACAACTCGCAGGATCTGCACTGGAAGCTGCCTCTAGATGGCAATGGTGGATATCTTCCTAAAAACCAGCATATGAAAAAATATAACACAAATAAAATATCTGTCCATAACACAAAACTATTCTTTATCATATAACTGATGATTCCGCTGTTGGTGCCATCTTCTGGTCAGACGTGGGAATTCATCTCTCACAGAGCATTGTGTGTATTCTCTAGCCGTTGAGCGTTCATCAGTTGAACACTCATTATTGCGGTGCATTGTGGGATTGAATGAGTGCACTCGATAACATCCACTATGGGTTTGAGCACCACTACAAATGGCCGTCCCCTCAAATAGTGCCCTATTTAATGGTATAGGGGGTGATTTCGAACACAGTCTGTGAGTGGGACAGAGTCCAGAGTGTGCATGTGACAGAACCCCACCCTTTAGGAGCAGATTCCAGATGCTCCAAAACACATTCAACAATCCATAATCCGGGAGGGTGATGAAGCGGAGGTGGACATGGGGAGGGACGGAGGGCAAGACCCCCGAGGTGGAAATGTCATGTCATGTCACCTTTATTTATATAGCGCTTTTTACAGTGCAGATTGTGTCAAAGCAGCTTTACAGTGATAACTGGTATATAATTTTGGCTGCACAGCAGCTCTTAAAGAAAATGGTGTCATTGTCCATCTTACGTAAATTCAGTATTGATTAATTCCGATGTAAGAAACAATAGTTATTAATTTAGTTAATTTATCTATATCAGGACTGGAGTAAACAGAGTTTCCAGAGTTTAGGTGCCAAATAGGAGAAGGATCTACCGCCTGCGGTTGATTTTGATATTCTAGGTATTATCAGCTGGCCTGAATTCTGAGATCGCAATAGACGTGAAGGACTATAATGCATTAAGAGCTCGCTCAGGTACTGGGGAGCTAAACCATTTAGTGCTTTGTAAGTAATTAGCAAGATTTTAAAATCTATACGATGTTTAACAGGAAGCCAATACAGTGTTGACAGAACTGGGCTAATATGGTCATACTTCCTAGTTCTAGTAAGAACTCTAGCTGCTGCATTTTGTACGAGCTGTAGTTTATTTATCAGGCGAGCAGAACAACCACCCAGTAAAGCGTTACAGTAATCTAGCCTTGAGGTCATGAACGCATGAACTAACTGTTCTGCATTTTTCATTGAGAGCATATGTCATAGTTTAGATATATTTTTAAGATGGAAGAATGCGGTTTTACAGATGCTAGAAACATGGCCTTCAAATGAAAGATTGTTATCGTATCAAAGAGCACACCCAGGTTCCTAACTGACGACGAAGACTTAACAGAGCAGCCATCAAGTGTTAGACAGTATTCTAGGTTATTACGTGAAGAAGTTTTTGGTCCAAAAATTAGAATCTCTGTTTTTTCTGAATTTAGTAGTAGGAAATTACTCGTCATCCAATTTTTTATATCAGCTATGCATTCCGTTAATTTTGTGAATTGGTAAGTTTCGTCAGGGCGCGAAGAAATATAGAGCTGAGTATCATCAGCGTAACAGTGAAAACTAACGCCATGCTTCCTAATGATATCTCCCAAGGGTAGCATGTACAGAGGTCCTAGTACTGAGCCTTGCGGTACTCCATATTGAACTTGTGATCGATATGACATCTCTTCGTTTACTACTACAAACTGATAACGGTCAGATAAGTATGATTTGAACCATGACAATGCAATTCCGCTAATGCCAACATAATTTTCGAGTCTATTTAAAAGAATATTGTGATCAATAGTGTCAAATGCAGCACTAAGATCCATTAACACTAATAATTAACGATATTAAGAAAAGGATCTATGACCTCTGGAAGCATCTCTGTCAATAGCTTAGTTGGTATAGGGTCTAACATACATGTTGTTGATTTTGATGATTTAACAAGTTTAGACAATTCTTCCTCTCCTAAAGCTACATTTGACTAAATGTAGTATACACGAGACTAGATAATGATCTGAGATGTCGTCACTCTGCTGCAGAATTTCAACGGCATCAATATCGATTCCATGTGACAATATTAGATCTAAAGTATGATTACGACAACGAGTGGGTCCTGACACGTGTTGTCTAACTCCAATAGAGTTTAGAATGTCTGTAAATGCCAATCCCAATGCGTCTTTATCATTATCTACATGGATATTAAAATCACCAACAACAAGGACTTTATCCACAGCTAGTACTAACTCCGATAGAAAATCAGCAAATTCTTTGATAAAGTCTGTATGGTGTCCTGGTGGCCTGTATACAGTAGCCAGCACAAATGTCAACTTACATAACGTTACATAAAGTACCATCACTTCGAAGGAATTATATTTGAAAGACTTTTGAGTAATACTGTAAATATTACTATAACACCTCCCCCTTTTGCCTTTCTGACGAGGATTGTGTCGATAATCGTAACCTTGAGGGCTAGACTCATTTAAAGTAATGTAATCGTCCGGTTTTAGCCAGGTTTCTGTCAAACACAGCAAATCTAAATTATTGTCTGTGATAATATCATTTACAATAAGTGCTTTTGAAGAAAGGGATCTAATATTCAACAACCCAAGCTTTATCATTTGTTTATCAGTATTATCTCTATTTTTTATTTGTTGAACATCAATTAAATTTTTACCCTTAAATGGGTTTGGAAGTTTTTTGTTTTTACTAATTCGGGGTACAGACACAGTCTCTATGTGATAATATCTAGGTGGAAGAGTTTCTATGTGTTGGGAATTATCTGACTTCTGTGACGTGAAGCAGCTAGCAGACGGTCGGTTTAGCCAGTCTGTCTGCTTCCTGACCTGGGCCCCAGTTTGTCATGTTTCAGCTCTAAGACTATGTGCCATATTACTAGAGAGAAGAGCAGCACCACCCCAGGAGGGATGAATACCATCTCTTTTCAACAGGTCAGGTCTGCCCCAAAAACTTTTCCAATTGTCTATGAAACCTATATTATTCTGCGGACACCACTTAGACAGCCAGCCATTGAGTGATGATAATCTGCTAACTATTTCATCACTCCGACGAACAGGAAGGGGGCCAGAGCAAATTACTGTTTCTGACATTGTACTTGCGAGTTCACACACCTCTTTAATGTTAATTTTAGTGATCTCCGACTGGCGAAGTCGAACATCATTAGTGCCAACGTGAATTATAATTTTAGAGTATTTACGATTAGCATTAGCCAGCACTTTTAAATTTGCTTTGATGTCAGGTCCTCTGGCTCCCGGCAAACATGTGACTAAGGTGGCTGGTGTTTCTATTTTCACGTTCCGTGTAATAGAATCGCCAATAACTAGGGCACTTTCAACAGGATTCTCAGTGGGTGCGTCACTGAGTGGGGAGAACCTGTTTGATGTTCTTATTGGAACGGAAGAGTGGTGTTTTCCGCGGCTAGGCCGCCTCACCATTACCCAATTGCCCTGCTGCACGGGCTCTACAGCCGGAACCGAACAATGTACAGAGTTCACTAAGCTAGTTGCATCCAAAACAGTATCTGAAGCCATTACATTCTTACTATCCTCAATTAAAGTTTGGATGCGTGTCTCTAATTCTGAGATTTTCTCTGTCAGCCTGACTATTCCCCTACATTTATGACATGTAAATCCCTCGTCGCTGACAGAGAAAGCTATACTGAACATGTGACAGGCAGAACAAGTAACAATAGAAGGAGAGGATGACATGACTCACCGTGTTTGTAGACTGATCCGACTTACCACAGCTGTTTGATGAACGTGTAGAAAAAGGAGCACGCGAGAGACTGATGACAAGTTAACAAGCTAGCGAGATGCAAACGTGTTGTGATAGCGATTTAGATTAAAAGATTAAAAGCTAGCGACATCAGATTAATGTGGTAGGCAATATTAGATATATGGTAATGATAATATAAACAACAATGAATGATAGTAAAAGATTCAAAACAAAGCTATACGGAGTTACAGACGCAAACCACTCTGAGCAGCGAGGCAGACAGGAGCAGACAGGAACAATCGAGCAGGAGCAATTCTGTTGTGGATTCAGAGATGGCTCTAGAAACCAAGGTGGAGCAGGTAGAGCAGGGCCCAGGGCGGAGCAGGTACACCAAAAAATACTGGGTTAAAAACAACCGAATTTGGGTCAAGCCAGCGCTGGGTTCGTTCCTTTTTGACCTAGTGCTTTTGACCCAACTATTGGTTAAAATTACTACACTGCTGGGTTGAATGTAACCCAAAATTTTAGTAATTAAAATAACACACAAACTTCCAGTAATACAGACTTCAGTAATCAAAATATGAAAATTTATTGATAACATTTCGAAATTGTCAATACACAAGTATAAATGATGTGTCCATATGTGAATATGAATTTAAAACATTTTAAAACATATTTTCTCATCACCCCCTCTGCATTATGATGAAATTGAATGAAAATGCATCAATGATTGTTCACAGAACTCTTATTGCTGTCTTTTCATCCCCAGGAAGTCCATACACCACAGTCTGTAGAAACTGCCACACTGGTGAACACTGCTTAGGCTAGTTTATGTCAAAGATGTAGAATGCGTTAAAGCAAACTTCTACTGCAGCCAGCAATGTATTTTGATCATCAAACATAAACAGAAGCTCTTGTTGTGACTTCTTGAAAATCACATTTATATTGTTGAAAAAGAAATATGTACTTGCCTTGACAGATTGATTAAATAAGGCATTTTGCATTTAGTTACATTCAAATTGGCATAAAGTAGTTACATGGAAAAATTGACTAAACTGTGACTGATTATGGTTGAAACATCTTTGCTGACTTTGTAAATGGACATCAATTAAAAAAAAAAGAATTGTGTCGTAATACATTTGTATATACCGATGTACACAAAGCTTTAAAACAAACATGCATGCTATTCTAAATTCATAAATGAACAATTAACATAAATTAAGAAATTATGTTCACATTTGTAAAGTTCATATTGTAGTTCTTTATCAATTGGAATTTTTTTAAAGAAACAGACCTTGTTGAACATAGTTTTCCTCATGTTGCGTGTTTCCTAGATCTTCCTCCACATTCGGTGGGTTGTTGTTTTTGGTGGGATCATTTTTCGATGCACTAATTAACTGAGCATCAGTTGATGACACTCTCTCATATAATGTCTGTTCAGGAATCAGATACTGGGCTTGAACCGTGTTACTCTAAATGAGAAAAAACAACAACAGCAAAACAGAGAAAGTGTTGAACAGTCATTATATGTGGCAGCAGGATACATGAGACTTAAGCCAGGTGCACACTGTACGATTTTGGCCATGATTTGGTTGTCTGAGACAAATTTTGAAAATCCTAAAAGATTCCTCCCACCCTAGGCTAAAATCTGTAGTCTTTGATCACTAGTTTGACATGTTTACCGACAGCCGATTAATGACCGTTGTGATCAAATTTTTACCTCAGATGAAATTCTGGCAGTGTCAGAAGATTTGGCGCACAGTCCTGCAGTGTGACTTCTCCTACGACGAACGTCAAATTGTCTTCGTTTTTCAAGACAAGCCGTGATCAAAATTAACACTAGAGATGTACCTTTGTTAGCCACCATTTCAGTCCCGCGTGTAATGCAGCTCACAGTCACCGAACGTGTGTGGGTTGATGATGTAAAACTCCGGACAAGTTTTCATGCGCGCATCCGTTTTTAACACATCTTGACTGTTGTACAGTCTGACATAAATGACATCTGAGATCCCACAGTGTGACATGAGGATCATGTTCATACAGTTTGACAAGCAACAATCGTAAAGGACTGTTATAAATCATAGAATGTGCACCTGGATTTAGTCAAACTCACGGCTCTTGCTCCAACAAGTCAAAGGTTTGGACACACTTGAACCGTTGTATGATTGTCATTATGTACATACACATTTGCTCACATATTATTGTAGCACAGTTTATGTTAAATACACTGTATTTAGCGTCAGACTTTTTTTACATCAGACTTTAGCCGCTGATATGTTCTAAGTAACTGAAATAAGCACAAATGTCAGGGAATGTCAAAAAAAAAACACCTTTTAAAGGGGACTTATCCCCACTATTGACATGGATCTGCATGATCAACTTGACAGCTGTGATGGCGTGATGGATATAAGTGATGGTGAGTAATGTTATTATCTTGCTAACCTACTTGCCTTCTTGCCTCCATGTTGAGTTTCTTTCACAAAAGAGACACTGAAGTGTTGAGATCATCAAAACACCTTGTGTCAATTCTGAGCAAGGAACAGTTAATGGGCCTTCAACCAGCCTGGGGTGCGTTTCCCAAAAGCATCATTAGCAAACTATGGTCGCAAGCTCCATCCTTACCAACACAGTTCAACAATTCAGTGTTTCCCGAAGCCACAATTCCAACGAACATTCACTAATAGCACTGCAAAGTTGAGTGCTTGGAATTGCAGCTCTCGACTTGTGGTTAGAAGCTTCACTCTATTATTAATAATACATTCTTTGGCAGTGGCTTTTTTCCTGAAGATCAGCACAAATGCAAATGTGATATTGATATTATACAACAGTTCAATAGCAATATTATTTATTTGAATGCATTGACACTATTGGATGAGAACTGAGCTGAACTGAGCTGGACGATGACATCACTGTTTTCTCCAGATCTGCTTTATAGATGAATTGAACTCATTCCAAACATAACCAGTTGTACAAGGTAAGTAAAGCTAATGATGTAACTGAAAATGTATAAAAAAAATTACCAGAGATGTAAAAAGAGGGGTCTTCAGCTTACATAGAGACCCAGTGTAAAGCAGACTCAACACCAACACCAGCACACATAAACCTGACACTGCTGCTCCCAGTGACCAACTCATTAAGTATAACGCTGCAGAGAGACAAACACACAAAACAATCAAAAACATTTACACCTTACATTTAGTCATCAACTCAATTAGTCAGCAATTCAATGTGACTTACAAAAACATGCATACTGTAGCTCAACTGTATTTTGGACCACAGTCCACAGCGGCCCATAGAACCATATGGTAGAAAGTTGTGAAATTTGGCACACTGATTGTAGTGCGTCTCAACAGACCTCTGACCAACTTTGGTGTTTCTTACTGAAACTATATAGCGCCACATACAGCTCAAATTTTGAGCCAATTCTGAACTGTCTAGAAACATTTTTTCTTCCCTCTGATGTCATTTCTCATACAGAGTTAATGGCTCATCTTATAACTACTATGAGACAGTTATAGATGAGCACATGACAGACTCAGTAACTGCTGAGTAGAACTGTGTCAGCAGCTCCTGTGGCAGGTTGAACTTCCTCAGCTGGTGAAGAAAGTACAACATCTGCTTTGCTTTTTTTCCCTATGGAGTCAATGTGATTGTCCCACTTCAGGTCCTGAGAGATGGAGGTGCCCAGGAACCAGAATGACTCCACTGCTGCCACAGTGCTGTTCATGACGCTGAGTGGGGGAGTGCTGGGGGGTTCTCCTGAAGTCCACGATCATCTCCACTGTTTTCAGTGTGTTCAACTCCAGGTTGTTGTGACTGCACCAGACAGACAGCTTGTCTGTCTGTAAGCAGACTCGATACCATTCTGGATGAGGCCGATGACTGCGGTGTCGTCTGCAAACTTCAGGAGCTCGACGGGGGGTCTTAGGTACTGGGGGGCACCAGTGCTGATAGTCAGATTCTTGGATGCGAGTTTCCCCAGTCTCACTAGCTTCTGCCTATCTGCTAGAAAGCTGGTGATCCACTGACAGATTGGGGTGGGTACAGTGAGCTGGGTCAGTTTGGATGATAGGAGATCAGGCATGATGGTATTGAAAGCCAAACTGAACCCCACAAATAAGATCCTCGCACAAGTCCCTGGTTTGTCCAAATGTTGTAGGATATAATGCGGTCCCATTTTGACTGCATCATCCACAGACCTGTTTGCTCTGTAGGCAAACTGAAGAGAATCCAGCAAGGGTCCAGTGATGTCCTTCAGGTAGGCCAACACAAGTCTTTCAAATGACTTCATGACCACAGACGTGAGAGGGACAGGTCTGTAGTCAGTCCAGTGATTTGGGTTTTTTTGGGGACTGGAATGATAGTGGAGTGTCTGAAGCAGCAGGAAGCTTCACACTGCTCCAGAAATCTGTTGAAGATCTGTGTGAAGATTGAGGCCAGTTGGTCAGCACAGGCTTTTAAACAGGCAGGTGAAACTCTGTCTGGGCCTGAAGCTTTCCTAGTCTTCTGTTTTTTGAAGACCCGGCTCACGTCCTCCACACAGACCTTAAGCGCAGGTTGTGGATGGCAGAATGGTGAAGTTGGTGAATCTGTGAAGGGTAGGTCAGAGCGGGTGTGGGGTGTGAGACTGGGCTTTTCAAACCTGTAGTATAACGGATTCAGATCCTCAGCCATTTGTTGATCCTCCACAGATCAGGGGGATGGTGTCTTGTACTTTGTGCTGTTCCTCAGGCCTGACCAGACTGACGCTGGGTCATTGGCTGAAAACTGTTTTTTCAGCTTTTCAGTGTAGCTTCTTTTAGCCACTCTGATCTCCTTTGTTAGTCTGTTTCTGGCCTGGTAATACAAGATTTTATCCCCACTTCAGTAAGCATCCTCTTTGGCATGACAAACCATGGTTTACTGGGAAACTCAAACAGCTTTATCATTAGAAAATGATAAGAATGTCCTGGTAGGAACGCACATATCCTCACAGAAACTGATGTGTGAAGTTAGTTTATGTGAGCTCGTCCAGATCAGTGGCTGCAGCTTCAAAAACACTCCAATCAATGCAGTCGAAACAGTCTTGTAAATCTTGCTCTGCTTTATTGTATTGTAATAATTGTAGATATCTTTAATTACATTTTTAATAAAAATAATCAGTTTGATGATATCTGTAATTATATTGACAACTCATAATTTCATTGTGGAGAATTTTAAAAATAATTCTTACTAGTTATTATTTTATTCTTACTAGAGTAAAGATGATCCCTACAGAGAACACTTTTCTGATATCAAGTTAAAGTTACAGATATCTCTTAATGTAATTCTGAATGGTCAAAAGGGAATTAATATTACTAGTTATAATTCATTAGACATTTGAAATGTATATATTCAATGTGAATTTTTACAACTCTTAATTACAGAGCCCTCAAATTAGACTTTTTACTAGTAAGAACTCAGTAGTAGATCTTAAAAAACGAGTCAATGGAGACATATGACATACTCAATTGTAAACTGACACGTAAGCCTATCGTTCCCTTTGGAGTTCGGTTCACTCAACATTGCATCAGTAGCTGACACTACGGGGAAACTCTTTTTCACAGACATACTGAAGCCTTACTGAATCACGGCAGTGTAAGTTCACTGGCCAAAAATGTTCAAGTATGGAAAATATTGCTGGCCTCTTCTGCTGTATAATGTCATTGCTCTGTCTCTGCAAGCCTTCACGGATTGCTGTTGACCACGCTCTCATAGAGGATGACTAGTGTTATATATAGAGCTGAAAAGGTATTCTCTTACCTCCTCTGGGCTCCTCTTTACTAGTGTATTCACACTGCCAATCAGAAGGTCGAGTGTTGGGGTTGGAGCTGATTTGGGGAAGAACTCTTACACAGTACTGATCACCAGGCTGAAGATTCTGCAGGACATGCTGTTTACTCGATATAGAAATGAGACTGACCTAGGTTTAACAAGACAACAGTAAAAGACTTGAGAAATTCAGCTGATGTGACTTTACAAATATAGTTTTAAACACAATCAACAAGCGCAATCATTCATTTATCAACAGTGTTTAAATTATTAAACAATTTATTGTTATTAAATTGTTAAATTATTTTGTAATATCTTAAAGGAATACTCCACTTTTTTTGAAAATAGGCTCATTTTCCAACTCCCCTAGAGTTAAACAGTTGAGTTTTACCGCTTTCGAATCCATTCAGCCGATCTCCGGGTCTGGCGGTACCACTTTTAGCATAGCTTAGCTTAGTTCATTGAATCTGATTAGACCGTTAGCATCTCGCTCAAAAATGACCAAAGAGTTTCAATATTTTTCCTAAGTACCTCATGTATCAAAGTTCCTTGATTATTACGCCGGATGAGAGTATAGTTCCTAGCCATATCAGCCTAGAAAATCGCAACTTTTCATTTTGCGTCAGTCTTAGTACACGATGTACCTACAGAAGAGTCAAGTTTTAAATAGGAAAAATATCGAAACTCTTTGGTCATTTTTGAGCAAGATGCTAACGGTCTAATCAGATTCAATGATCTATGCTAAGCTATGCTAAAAGTGGTACCGCCAGACCCGGAGATCGGCTGAATGGATTCGAAAACGGTAAAACTCAACTGTTTAACTCTAGGGGAGTTGGAAAATGAGCCTATTTTCAAAAAAAGTGGAGTGTTCCTTTAAAAATCTACATTTATTATTAAGTAAGAGTAATCTACAAAGTGATCTCAACCAGCCTAGAGCGACTCATAATTGGGTGAATCTCACAAAACCTGTAAAACAGTAAATTAATTTGTAAATAAATAAATGCTGGATCAAACAGTGATAAGGAGGTGCAGTGACTGATGCTGACCGTACAACCTTAACTTTCCCTGGAACACAACATAAATAAAAGTGAGTTTGTCAGCTGACCTATCTGAAGGATTTATGAGAGACTGAATCCGTTGTAGAGCCACTTTCTGTATTATCAACACAAGGAAAATGCAATAAAGTTAATTTTATTAACAAAAAGAAAACTAACAAGTAACTAACACATCTACTGATTGGATAACATGAATGGATAAAGAAATAAAGTGTATGAGACGGATAAATTTAAGTGACTGATTTGGACATTGATGTGGCAGATTTACAAAGGTTTTTGTCAGCTGAAATCCTTTGACATAAAATATTAACCCCTGAGATTTTAAGTTAGTTCATTTAAATATTTCACACTACTCTGATGCCAGTTAATAGTCACCCGACATGCAGGTGAACAAATAAATTATATAATTTTAGAAAGTTTTATTTTGATTTTATTTTAATATATATTTTAAAAAGGGAATTCTGTAAAATATATTGTTGGTTCAACTAAAAGTAAGTAACCTGGTTGCTGTAAAATTTGAGTTAATACAAAGTAAGAGATTGGTTTAATCAACAGAAACTCAAAATATTATGTTATCTGAACAACATTAATTATTTAAGTTGATTTGACAAATGAAAGAAAGTTAGCAAATCTTGAAAATTACCATCCTTGATTATGATTGACAGTCTAATGCCAAAAGAAAATTCAGCTTTTCATCACAGGAATAAATTACATTTTAAAATATATTAGTTTTTTCAAAAAGCAATAATATTCCACAATATTGACGTTTTTACTGTATTTTTGTTCAAATACATGCAGCCTTAGTGAGCAGAAGAGACTTCTTTCAAAAACATTAAAGAATCTTACCAAACCTAAACTTTTGAACGGTAGTGTATATAAAAACAATATATTTTAAAGTCCCCCTGTAGTCAATAATTTTATCCCTTAAAACTTTGATCACCAATATGACATATTTAAAGATTTTTAACATTTTTGGCGTGATTGGTTACAAGGTAGTTTGTGACACCAGCGATTTCAAACCGCGGGTTTGAGACTGTCTTTACATCACTGCAGTTTTGAGAAAATACTCAGCAATGGTGTTGGCTGAATTTGCACATGGTTTTTCTTAAAGCATATTGAAAACTCCACATAGACATATAAACAACATTAAAAACTTGATTTTCACCACAGGGGGACATTAAGTTTATTGCAAAATATGCATATACAGAGATATATTTAAGTATTTTGAGAGCGTAGGGAGACTCAGTTATGTCCATCTATAGGAGGGCTGATTGCTGGACTGAGGCAAAATGAGCAGAACCAGCAGGGGAAACAGACAACGTAACAAGATTTGGAGGAGAAATATGACATGTTTTCATGAGATTCACCCATTCATGACACCTCACAGCATGAGACAAGAGGAGAGGCTTCATGACAGCAGAGCTTCAGTGAAACATCTGTGAAATTACCCAAGTCTTACTCTGTCTGAGCGGATACAAATAAACTCCTCCCACAGGAACACTTACCTCACTCTGTCCAGCTTTCTTCCAACTTATATCGGAGGACACAGAATTATAAAACCGACGCAGTTGTTCTGTTATCCTTGGTCCCTCAATAGGCAGAGAGATGGTGATGTTCAGACAGTCTCCACAGCTAGACAGAGATATAACGGGTGGACCTATGATTGCTGAACAAAGAAAAATCAAAGCCATTTTAAAAGACTAACAACTCTAGATCTCGACAGACATGTACAGGAAAACTGAAACAGAAAATATGATTCACATCACAAAAAAACTCCAGATGTTAAAGTACTTACTGTCTTCATATGGTGTAATACTTTTTCTAACTTTCGATGATGTTTTGTTGTCAAGCGATGCCCAAACAACAAAAGTGTAGGATGTATAGATGTCCTCCAATAATTCAGAGACATCTACTGCTGTATTTCTGATGTTCAGCCGCACTGTTGACTTTTCCTTGCACCTATGAAAATAATTAAATCAGTCTTTATTTAAAGATGGGAAAATAGGAAAACATGTAAGAAATTCTGAGTTTGCACAGAGAAAATGCGCCTCTGATTTGTGTGATAAAATAAATGAATAAATAAATAAACGCGCTGTGTGTTTCCGAGTGAAGCGCCACACTGTGTTCATTTACAGGTGTGCAACTCATGATACATTGTTGAGCGTCTCAGAGCAACTCGGTTCCTTTACCATGATTTGACTGATGGGGTGACGTCTAATGTTCTAATGTATGTGGTACAACTGCAGAAATTACAACAAATAAAATCAATAGAAAATATGTTTATGTCTTATATGTGTAGCGTCTGTGCAGGATCAAAACTAGCAAGTCAACTATAAACTTCGTTAAAGGTTCACCCAAGGAGGCGGTTTGGTTTGTTTGTCTTTCAAAGACAACGACACACGTCCTTCCTCTGTTGAGTCTTCTTCATCCATTGAGTCTTCTTCATCCGTCGCCCTCACTCTTCGTTATCTACGAGACGGACTCTTCCTTTCTTTGTGCTATTTTACTCTTAAGTTAAAACCTTGTTTGAAAGTCCCGCCGAAGAACCCTCTCTCGGAAAAGGACCAATCGCATCCAGCCGCACGAACTGAAACTCCTGCAGAAAGACGAAACAACCGCAGCACCTGAACCTATGCAAGTACAGAACCAAGCGTTTTAAGCTTCACGTGTAAGTTGAGTTTCCTTGCTGGCTCTCAAAGGTTTTAACTGTTTGTAATTTTGCCATTTCTTTGATCACCTCTGTTTTCTTGACTTTATTTTCGTTTTATTTTATGTATGTTCGTTTGTTGTATTTTTAGTCATATATTCATAGTTCGTATCTATTAAATACATTATATTCATGCTCTATTGTTTCTGTTGCTCATTCAGAAAATCAAGTCACTTCTACGTTCCGATTTTGCAAACTGCTTTACGCTTTAACGCTAGAATAGGAAATTATTCTTCATGGCCAGAGGAATAACTTCCTTTTATAATAGTCAGTAAGGAAGCTAATAGTTTGCTGGACGAACTAGACCAGTCTTTCTAAATTTAACTATTAAACTAGAAGTAATCCTGAACCATATATGTAATTAATTATAATCCGTTGTAATTAATTCACAATATATGTGCATAATTTCCTCTTTGGTCGATTTATATTATAATTAATCATAACGCGTTATGATCTAATTATACATATATTTCACCCATAATTTGAGCTAATGAATTAAATACCTGTAATTCGCTACATATGAGGTGCATTTATTATCTGATGGTGTGAAAGGAAAGTTAGGCTACAATAATAGCCAAAGGGAGCAAATAAAGTTATCTGAAAAAAATATATGGATTTCTGCATTGATTACTTATAAAATGTGGTCAGATCTTCATCTTAATCACAATTATAGCAATTCGCAAGTCAGGAGTACACGACTCATTGAACTGATATCTTTCAGAAATGTGTTTCAGTGTACACAATTCAGGGATGTCCAGATTACGTGAAAAGAACTGACGAACCGGTTATCTGAAACAAACCATTTAAAAGAGTCGGTTAGCAGAACTTAATTAATATTAGAGATTAATATTTTGTAAATGTTTTTTTGTTTTTTTGCACAAACAAAGTACATGCATATTTTCATTAAACAAACACCCGAAACCCGCACAGAAAGCCGCTTCAGACAGCGCACCAGCACCACACTGATTTCTCTTCCGTGCTTGAACAGATAAAAACACACAAAATTATGTCAAAATGCCCGTTATTGTTGAGTACATTATAACATACAGTGCCCTCCACTAATATTGGCACCCTTGGTAAATATGAGCAAAGGTGGCTATGAAAATAAATCTGCATTGTTTATCCTTTTGATCTTTCATTCAAAAAATTCACAAAATTCTAACCTTTCATCAAAGTAAAACAATTGAAAATGGGGAAAAAAGCTCATTAAGAAATAAATGTTTTTCTCCATTTCACGTTGGCCAATTATTGGCACCCAATTATTGAAACAGCTAAGCCAAGATAACAGCTCTGAGTCTTCACCTATAATGCCTGATGAGTTTGGAGAACACCTGACAAGAGATCAGAGACCATTCCTTCATACAGAATCTCTACAGGTCCTTCAGATTCCCAGCTCCATGTTGGTGGTGCTTCTCTTCAGTTCACTCCACTCATTTCCTTTAGGGTTCAGGTCAGGGGACTGGGATGGCCATGGCAGAAGCTTCATTTTGTGCTCAGTGACACATTTTTGTGTTGGTTGTGGATCATTGTCCTGATGGAAGATCCAACCACGGCCCATTATTGGATTTCTAGCAGAAGCGGTCAGGTTTTGATTTTTTATCTGTTGGTATTTGATAGAATCCATGATGCCATGTATCTGAACAAGATGTCCAGGACCTCCAGCAGAAAAATAGGCCCACAACATTAAAGATCCAGCAGTATATTTAACCGTGGGCATGGGGTACTTTTTATCCATGTGTGCACCAAACCCATCTGGTGGGTTTGCTGCCAAAAAGCTCTTTTTTTTAGTTTCATCTGATCATAGAAGCCGGTCCCATTTGAAGTTCCAGTCGTGTCTGACAACTGAATATGCTGGAGATTGTTTCTGGATGAGAGCAGAGGATTTTTCTTGAAACCCTCCCGAACAACTTATGGTGATGTAGGTGCTGTTTGATAATTTTTGTTTTAGGCTTTCTGAGACTCAAAACTCAATTAATCTCTGCAATTCTCCAGCTGTGATCCTTGGAGAGTCTTTGGCCTCTCAAACTTTCCTCCTCACGCGCATTAGGATGATTTAGACACACGTCCTCTTCCAGGCAGATTTGTAACATCTTTAGTTGACTGGAACTTCTTAATTATTGCCCTGATAGTGGAAATGGGGATTTTAAATGCTTTAGCTATTTTCTTACAGCCACTTTCTATTTTGTGAAGCTCAGCAATCTTTTGCTGCACATCAGAACTATTTTTTCTCATTGTGATGAATGATTAAGGATTTAAGGGTAAAGATTAATTTGGCCTTTGTGTTTCCTCATGTTTATACTCCTGTGGAACAGGAAGTCATGGCTGGACAATTAAAAAAAAAAAAAAAAAAAAAATTCTTTCATAATGTGAGTTTCCCCCCACTTTCAGTTGTTTTACTTTGATGAAAGGTTAGAATTTTGTGATATTTTTTTTTTTTTTTTTTTTTTGAATGAAAGATCAAAAGGATAAACAATGCAGATTTATTTTCACAGCCTCCTTTGCTCATATTTACTATGGGTGCCAATATTTGTGGAGGGCACTGTACATTATGAATACCTTATTAATGCATTAAATAAAGTGTTACTGAGACTTTTTGTCTGAACTGCTTCCAGACTTATTTGTTCTTTGAAAAGACTCACCTTTGTTTGAAATTGAACACTGTCCGTGGAGGAGAATTTATCCCAGGACTCCACTGTAAGATGTGCCTGAAGTTGTGAGACACTATTGTGAAGTTGGCGGGAGCAGGGATTGTGTGGAGCACTAGAAGGAGAAAACCATAACGAAACATGACAAACATCACAAAAAAAACAAAAAAAAAAAAAAATTCGCTGTGCATCTTTTACTTTTAGTCAAACTAAGCATGAACATGATCACATAAAGCAACAAGCCCCAAGAAGCCGTGGTTTACAGTGAATTTATAACAGCTAAGGGGCGTTGTTAGGCACGACACAGAGTTTATTTTGTATTTGAGGTGTGCGTCTTGGACGCGGCGTCCATCAAAAATAGGCGAGGCGCCTATCTTTAGTGAAGTGGCGAGCCGCTTCTGGGATGCTTCTGAAACGCGGCGCAGCTGGTGTAAACACAAGCATTGACTAAAGTGGCCGCGGATCAGACGCGTGCAGTGTAAATAAGGGGTAACTTGGAGATGCGCAACAGTTCTGGTGTGGCTTTGTTTGAAACTATTTTCACGAAATAAAGCAAAACTGACAGTATTGTGGCTAATGTTAAATCACTTAATATCAACTTGTTTACTGGACTTAAATAAGATCAGTAAGTATCACATTTGCAATCATGCTAATACTCGGAGAAACAGGAGTATACTCGTGTGATATTACTTAACTTACATATTAGGCTTGCTGTGATCGACGGTGTTACCGGTGTTCAGCCGCAAACTCGATTACCCACCGTGACCGCGGCACCTCCCCTACCGTCGTTTTGATTTTTTATAGTAATAAAAATAATTTAGTTTAGTTACAGAACAGATACAGTTAAAAACTGAACGCGTCTGCTCAATTCAGTGTGAGCCGAACGAGAGTCGCAGCAGGAGTCAGATTTCACCTCACTTCGCCCATTTCGCCTCATTTCTCTGAATTACAAGATGATAGATGAAGATTTGGTTGCAAAGCGAAATGTAAAAGCACATATTTAAGCGAGTTTGTCATTGTACTGTTTTGTTGTTGTGTTTTTCGAACCCACCATTCAAGCAATTGCCGCCTCCGAATTGCCGTTACTTCAAAAGCGAAAGTAAAATGGTAGCACGGTGCGTGTTTTTATTAATTTTTGGCGGCATTTTTACCCTCAAGCCCCCATTAATTTCCGACTTTGCTTATGATAATCCAAATGTATTTCCAGTTAATTTGGCTGAAACATCAGCAGCATGAGACTATCTTGTAAATGCGTATCACCCATTTCACCTTGTAAACAATCTTTGAAGTGTAGTCCGAGCGCATGTCTTTTGCACTTGCTCTGCTGACTGAAGCAAAGTCTTTGAAAGCAGCCGATTGCAGAATGAAACATAACAGTTGTTCAGTGTAGATGCATTTTGGGAGTTGTACTTTTTGTTCCGATTGTATTATAGTTCTATTCATGAGAATCGATCGGGTCACTCGCACAAGTGCGCCTAAATATTTTTTCACACTCGCACGCAGTTATTTTCAGGTGCAAATGCGAGCGAAATGCTCACACTGTAGAGCCCTGACAGGTATAAATTAACAGAAAACAGAATGCTTATTTGACAATGTGTGTTACAACATTTTAGACACATTTTAAAAACATTTATTCTCTCATAACTTACAGTAAACATTCTTAGTAAAATTCTGTTAAGCAATATTTCTAATGCCCATTTATGAATATTAGCCTTCTGTATCATATTTAATACACACATTTATTTTTATTTCTGCCTATAAATTATCAACACGACCAAAACTTTACTGAAAAACCTGTTGTACACAATTCACTTCATGCCTTCTGTCCTCTGATTGACAGTTCATACCTTTTTTATCAAGTCTTTTTTGCTGCGAAATCTTTAGTAGTTTTTATGAAGTAAATGTAAGATGAACATTTACTGGACTGAAGCAGCTTGGGTTTACTTGATTATTCACACACCATTTTTTAATGTTAAAAATTATTATTATTCAATTTTTCATGTTAAAATGTAAATGTCAAACATGACACAACAGGCCTTTGAAGAACATTTATTTTTCCATCTCTCAATGAATTGCATATATGAGCCATAAAAGCCTGTTGTATGAAATATGAAACACATATGCATATCTATACACACGTGTTTGCATGTGTTTTTTGTTAAGTATCATATTTCATACACACACACTTTTGTTGACCTAAAACTGAATTCAATATAGCTAACTAAATAATTAACGACTCAATGATTGAATATAATTTTTTCATTTAAGAATATTAAGTATTGAACTGATTTTCTGAAACAGGCCACAATTATAAAGTCATACCCCTAAAAGGGCAATGTTTCCCCTGAGATACATTTACAGACAGATTATGAAAAATGTATCAATTAAATTCATAAAATTTCAACATAAACATAATAAGCACTTAAGCACTTTTTAAACTTGCAAGTCCCCTCCAAATATTGTAAAGATGTGAATTATATCAACTTTTATCTGAGGGTGAGTAGATTTCCCACTACATATAAAAAGGCAAATTGGTCCAATCTGAATCAGAAAAGTGTGACTAACTGCTCTTGTTGGTCAATCTAGTTCTACTAGTCTTATCATAGTTGATGTCCTCAGACCCCGCCGGATCATACTGTACCTGAAATGTAGAGAGACATGAGAATAAGATGGCCCACGTATGCTGTCGTCATTATGACTGTCAATCTTAATTCACGAACGCAGCGAACTCACACTGAAATAAAAACAGAAATGGTTAAGATAAACCACCAATGGAAGAACAGTGGAATGAGGTGAAGCATTAATAAATTTGATCAGAAAGCAATAATATTAACCCCTTAAGCCCGAAGTGTCCTGTCGGCGGGATACCACCCCCCGCGAAAAAAATTATGATCAAATTACTAAGCAACCACTGACAGGAATAACACAAAATAGGTATCATTTTAAAGCTTAGAAACTCAGCTTTTTAATGCACTATTTTGTTCTACTCTTAACGAGTACTGAGTCATCACTCTAAACCTGAGTGTACCGCCGATGGGCGCCACCTAGCTATAAAAAAATTAATAATCATATTTTTCAAAACTCCTGCCTAGATAATCACAAAATAGGTGTCATTTAAAAGCTTAGAGTCTGAACTTTACAATGAATGTAGCCAATTTGATTAACTCCTAAGTACTCCTGAGTTATTTGCTGAAAAGCAATAAAACAAAATTCATAATTTATTAAATATTTTTTGTACCATGTACTCCAATGTGTCAAAAGCATCATACAGCTCAAATAATCATCTGTTATATGTCATTTGAAAGGTCTCACGGAGTAGAATATAACAAGTGTAATTGTTTTGGGCTTTGACTAAACTTTAGCGAGTTTTTTTTACATACATAAGACCCATATGTAAATAATCAACCGATGCAACATTTATGTCACGTTCCGCGTCATAACATCAAGAAACATGCTCTTGTGGAAAATTGGACATCATTATTTACAGCAGATTCTCACGATTAAAATGAGTCCAATATCAGCATAATAATATAAGCCGATCACGAGATATTGATCACGCAATTACGACACATTAAACCCCACAGGCGCACAGATGCTAACTAAAACTAAAATGTAGCTTTCACTTGGCATTTCCACTTATAACTTCATGAAACATGCATATATTATAGAAAATGGCATGGCATTACTTACAGTGGATTCTACCGATTGAAATGAGTCCAAGATCAACATAATCCCATGTGCTGATCACGAGTTACTCCACGTGAAAGTACGATTTTAAAAATGCCCATCAGGGGGCGCCAATGGATAAACAAAAAAGGCTACTTTGTTCCCAAATGCTGTAACTCTTTATTTCTTTATGGGATCACCACAAAATGTGATCCAGATACAGCTCACATATAGAGGAACATCACCAAAAAAGAATTGTTCTCCTACCTTATTTTCTCTCTGAGTTATTGCATGTCAAATATGAAATATATGTAAAAATTCCCTTGAGCAAACTTTTATTTTTATCTTTATCAGCAGTTTCTCAGCATGAGAATGTCCAAATTTAATTGAAAACTGTAAAAAGTTTTCTTTCAAATGATATCAACCTTTTGACTCTCATAGATTTGAAGTTATGAGTCATTATTTTTGTGCATGTCACTCAGAAAACAAACAAAAAAATTAAAAATGCCTACCTTTGTTCCAAATGCTATAACTTTTAATTTCTTCATGCAGTCACCACAAAATTTGATCCATATACAGCACTCATATAGAGGAACATCACCAAAAAAGAATGAACCTGCTACCATATTTCCTTCATGAGATATTCCATTTTAAATTAGAAAGATATGTAAATTTTACTTTTTTACTTTTTTTTTTTGCTGTTTATTTACAGTTTCTCAGCATGAGAATGTCCAAATTAATTTTTTTTTTTTTTTTTTAGAAAAGATGTAAAAGTATCAGTTCTTTGCAATAAGAGTAAATAGTGATTAGATACTATCTATACTTTATATTGAAACTATTTGCACCTCAGTATTTTTGTACATTAACAGGATGCAATAATATCATAGTGTAAATGATAATGTTTATTAAAATTATTAAATGGATGCTGCCTTATTGGGAGAATAAAAACCCTCCCCAATAAACACTTTTAATATTATTAAGCACTCGTTCGCAGTTTATTTCCACTTTTAGAACATACTGAAAATAAACGCGAACTCGGCAAAAGATGGATTCGAACCCGCGTCGATCGCGTTAAAAGCAAGATCTGCGAGCCTCACTCACTACTGCTGCGCCACTGAAGATGCTGAATTCTGTGTCTTTTTTAAAACTTGAGTGTCCCAACCAGACATTGGTGGGCGGAGCTAGTGTAAATAGCGTTTGCCAACAAGAGACGCTATTTTCACTTAGCGTAAATAGACACTCCGTAATATTAAACGGGGCAGTAAAGGTGTGTAAAACATGTAACTGTTTCTAAATCACTTCAGCTGTACTAAACACACATTCTGTAATGGGTCAATGACAAACAAGAGTGACAACAATAAACAAACAAACAAATAAATAAAAACAGAAACATCAACTTAGAAATATACTCTTTGTATATGACATGGATTAGGAAAACTTTTATAACATTTACAAGAAAAGTTTAAATGAATGACTAAAAATGTCATGTAGTGTAACAATCAAGTGAAACATAAGACATTTCCCTTATTGAATCAATGAGGCTGTTTTTTTTTTTTTTTTTCCCACGCAGTGTTTCTGAATCCTGGTCCTGAGATGTTTACATGTGAATAAAAGCCTAAATTAAATCTGTTAATCATATAAAGCGATGGAGTCTCTTCAGAAGCCTCATTCATATGGATTTATTTTACATGAAGATGAAGGAAAGTTGGGTTTGGAACGACATGAGATATTTTAAATACTGTCAGGTAAAAAAAGAAAAAAGAAGAAAAAAGAGCTGTAAATCAAGAGAAACTTACTTGATGTTCAGTGTAGTTAACTTTAGGATTACATGTTCACTTAACAGCCAAAGAATGATATATAATAAACATTCAGATGATGAACTATTGGCTTACATCAATAAATAACACTGCCCTGATTTCACAAATCTGCCCATTATAATACAATAAAGCAAACTCACATTACATATAAACACCTTGAGCACAATGTGGATGAGGTCTTGATCCAGTCAAAGTCCGGTCAACTCTTAAGTCACTGGTGACTGACCAGATCTGTTGAGGAAAGATGAAAAAAACAATACATACACTTAAATAAATTAATGTCTAAATATGGCTTTTTGAATATGTAGCATGTTAGTATTCTTTGAAGTAAATTATATGTCATGTAAAATCATGATAAATCGATATCCTGCAATTCATATTAAAGGACCATTATACCATCACCTCACCATATTACTTTAGAAAAGCTAACATATATCAAATACCAGTTTAATAAACGGCGTCAAACATTAAACACTGAATTACTGCTCGTGCAATACATGTATCAAGGTCCAGTTGTTTATGAACTCTCGCTTAAACACGCTAAAAGTTCTTCACCATACCTGTAAATCCATGATGTTCTCTCCTATCCGTTTATCATGTGAGAGAGGACGTTATTCAAGTTTAATACCGCAAATATTTTTAGATGAAGGTTCCTGATTCTGTTTCCAAACGTCACTGAGAAACACGCGCTTCCCTGACAGGCAGCGGCGGGTCACGTGATTTTCACTGAAACACAACCAGGGCTGCGTTCAGCCCCGACAAAACGTTGCAAAACGTTTTTTAAACGGAAACGGTGGTGCGTTAAACACCCTGTTCTGATGATGCAATCGTTGCAACTATGGCAGCTGAGAAGGCCATTCTTTGTGTTCTTTTTGAAGAATTTTCGGAGCCTGATGAAATCGGTAATAAATACGTGTTTAATACTGCAAAATCCGCTCGATGTTACAGTCACTGCCCTTGCCGTCCAGAATAAAAGAGAACATCCCAATCGAGTGAAGGGATTTGTGGAAACTTGCCTCGCATTTCAGGATGAAAAGACAAACATTTCAGGTCCACTTTCTTACCTCTGACACTGTATTATGAGATATGACCTTTTTATTGTGAGTATTAGGCTTATAAAAATGAAAATAAAATGAAATAATCCCCAAAACTATGTCATTCGTTTGTGCTACGTTTGTGCTGATTTGTGCCGCAAAAACGAACGTTTGTGCTGGTGTGGTGTTCGAGATATTGAGCATATTTTTTGGTCGTGTGACGTCACTCTTCACCACATGTCGTTCAAATCGCTTCAAACCGGTGCCATTCGTTTTTGCTCGATTTGTGCTGTTAAAACAAACACTGTAACTGTTTTCCTTCGACAGATATAACAAATATAATTCGGGAGCTGTGACGTCACTCTCCACCCCACTTCGTCTAAATCGCACGAAACTGGTGCCATTTGTTTGTGCTCGGTTTCTGCCGTTAAAACAAACATTGTAACTATGACCTCTTCTTAAATATAACGAAAAAATGTTTTATGAACAGTTATGTAACCCCAAGTCGTTCAAATCGCTCCAGACCGGTGTCGTTCGTTTGTGCTCGATTTGTGCCGTTAAAATGAACATTCTATTTATTCGCCCTCCTTAGAAATAACAAATAATTCGGGAGTTGTGACGTCACTCTTGTAACGCGTTGCTTGCGCAGGAACACACGAAGTATGTGTCATAACAGAATTCATTCTTAATGGCGTTACTGACCAACTTGGCACTTGATTAACAGGACAATTAAAGCTGCAATATGTAACATTTTTGCAGTAAAATATCCAAAAACCACTAGGCCAGTGTTATATATTTTGTTCACTTGAGTACTTACAATATCTATTTGTAAATCGTGAGAAAATTGCAATTTTAACCAAGGCTCCGGGACGTGTGAGGAGTCGCCTGTCAATTGCGTCATACCCGCGTTACCCTTGGTTTTATTTTGTAGAAACCATGTAAACACTAAAGACGCTTTAATATTTACATGTTTTAATAGACAAGGGAACAACTGTTTGGTTACATTTATAGACAGAAACTAATTAATGTTATATAGCTCAACACGTTTAGTCTTATTGTTTAAATCTAATTTTCTTGATTTTTTGCGAGTACCATGCTTTACCATGCCTCAGAGAAAACACTATTTTGTGAAGTAGCTAACATAGCATAATCAGATGCAGCTTTATTTTTAGTAACAGTAATACAGCATTTTCTCCATCATACAATACATTTTAAAATTAATTTCATGCCATTTATCAACACAAGCCATCCAGCATTTAATATGATATTCTAAAATCGATCTATCTTACTGCAGTGTGTCTCAAACAAGTGTCTCACAGCAGCCGCCGAGCGAACGCACAGAGTAACGTTATAACATCATTTTCAACACTCTCAAATGTCTCTAATATGATAAACAGAGCTGTGTTACCTCATACTCATGACCGGAAAAGCTGAAGCGGCCGGCGACTGTGGCATAATAAAAGTCCCGCTGCTCGTGAGGCGTGTGTCGCACAATCGCTCCAGCGGCCTCGTTCAGCTCCCACAACACTCGGTCCTGCTCTGCTTCATACTACAGTAACGTTAATAATCGCATCCATGAACATGATTTCTTCCCGAGTCCTATCCCGATTCTTTTCCACCGGCTGTGAGGTGAAGACCTCATGTCCCAAGATTCTGCGCTCAAACTTGGCGTCATCAAGCTACGCCTTTGTTTTGAATAGGCGCCCCCTAGCGGATGGAAAAACTACATAGTGCACCTTTAATGGTCATTTTCTGCAAATTTTGACTAAGCTGTTATTTTTCAGTGAAACTTACAAAATTAATATGATGTCACCAAATTGAGAAACCCTCTCCATGTACTGCAATGTGCCCATGATGACTTCACTGATATTTGTATTGATAGAATATTGTTTACAACTGCAAGAGGTAGTATTTGGTAGTAGCTGTAGACAAGCATCATTTAAACGTTGTTTTTGACCCCCCTCCCCCACTAAAATAGCCTGTATCTCAGAGAAATGTATGGATCATTCTCGTTGTCCTCAAAGGAGGGTTGTGATCATCAACAGAATGAATGTCCACCAAATCAAGCGCAGGAGGAGACTTGAGGTTCAAAAAATTCTTTTAAAGACACAAAATGTTAGTTTTCGCCACCAGAGGTCACATTTTCAAAACAATAACAAAGGCGAAGCTTGATGACACTATGAAGGAGAGTGGAGCGATGGGAGATGTCATTTTCACCATGCAGAGAAGTATGGAATTCATGAATCATGTTCACAGATGAGGTAATGAATTAGTTTTTGTATTATCTGTATGTTTAATCACACTATTTTATGTCATCGTAATGAATTCGCTGCAAGGAATATGAAATTCAATGCTATATTAGCCTGTTACTGATATGAGACTATTTGACAAATGATTTGGTCGGTGAATGCTGTGCAGTTTTACTTGTTTAAAACATAAATGTTTTTGTGCAACACATACTGTAAAAAGTTAATTTCACGGCCATAGACGTGGTCACCAGACTTGATAAAAAGCACTACTGAAGTACAAACAAAGTGCGATATTACTGGATGTGTAATTTCATCAACATAACCCACAGAATTATGTACAATTATAAACACTTGATAGTTTTTCAAGTTAATCTACCTATGCATTATCAGCTGTCACTTCATATCTGTATCTCGCATTGTTTATATGTGCTATTATTGACATTCATATCTATTCAAATCATCTGTACATGACTATTACTTGTACAATAAATAATATTTATTTGCTTACCCGTCTATTAAAACATGCGAGAGCTGAGTCTCTGTCAAGTCCAAGTTTGTTGTGAAGCTCTCTCCATCGCGAAAACGGCACGCCAATTGATCCTTGTTTTATTTCTCCATTTGTCCCAATGCCTGCTTGCCTCAGTTGACTGATTTTCTGTACTCGCCAGGGAATAATCATGATCCATGATGACTGAACGACACAACAGAGGCGTGCTAGATGCTGTATAACCGACACTTTCGCATTTGTTCGCTGGACTTACCATGGTTTCTACAAGCGGAAACCGAGGATAGCGTGGATATTATGTCATCGATAGGCGACAATGACTTAAAATGGGATAATATAAGTACACTTTTGGGATAATGTAAGTACACAATTGCATGAAATATATCTCACTGTGCAAATGGTTTTGGATATTTTATTACAAAAATCTTAAATATTGTGCCATTAAATCAAACTGTGTCCAATTTTTTGACTTTGGAGTCGATGACCACAATGTTCTGAATGGTTGCACACTGGAGCACACCATCAGCAGAGTGAGACACAAAAACACAGTGTCATTCCTGACCTGTAGGTAGTTCCCTTGCATTTAATCAAAAATTGCAAATAGACATCTGTCTAGACAGACAATTGAATTTCCTCAAAACCACATTTCACTTTCTCAAAACCCTCTGTAAATCCCAGGAGTGTGGTGTATCCAGGACCAACTTCAATGTCATGTGAGAACATCTTCGCAGAGAGCAGGGTGTAGCACAACATTATCTGGTGTCAGAAAGCCTGTGTTTTACAAATGTTGCAAAAATTGCAGGTTATATGACATAGTCTTTCCAAAAAAAACCCAAAAAACATGCATTGCCTTAAAACGCATGCACCAGAACTGATCCAAAGGTCCAAGTTCCTGATGGCCCCAGGATAATGGAGCATAAAGTGGTGCTTTGGCTTCAAATGCCTGTCTGGATAAACCTCCAAAAACAGTCTATGGTGTTCCTCAATCAGATGTTGCAAAAATATAACCGCCTCTGCAGTCAAGGCTGGAGAGAAAATCAACTCCATACAGCCAAGTAATGAAAGTAGTAGTTCCCAGGGTTGATCCCAGTTCCTTCTAGAATAAAGTCTCAAGTCATAAGGGGTTTTTTAAGATCCTGAGGTTTGATAGCAGATGGCTTGTTGAGACTATCAGAAAAACCATAGTTAAAGCTTGTCAGTCTATTATTCAGTTTGAGAACAAGAACTTGGTTTCGTAACCTCCAACCCCTTCCAGAACAACATACATGACATCTGGAGTTACACTGTCAGTTACATGGTAGAACTGAAGTTCATTTAGTGAATACTCTCTTTTGATGCCAGTTTCAGTCGGGTTATTCTGAAGTAGATCAGAGTGGTAGTTAACCCAGTTGCACATCACTGACAGATCCTCAACTGTCTGTTCTCTCATAACCTCTCTATGGACCCGACACCATCGACACACAGTTTTCCCTGAGAAGCTTTCTGTGAATAGCCTAGGATGGCATTAAGACTCAGGTTATCCCCACAAACTTGTCCGCTTCCTGCCCTTGAAATGATTTGTGTCAACCTGAGTTCCCAGATCCTTAATTGCTCACACAATTGGATTTAAGACAGCATTTATTCCATAGGTTTTTACATTGTCCATACACTGCTAACAAGAAGTGAGAGTTTAGACTAGAAAGATTCTCAGGTCGCAAGCATTTAAGAGTAAAATGGATCAAAAACCTCAGTTCACAAGCTAAGTTTTGTTTATGTGGATTGACCATCTCACATTCATCATTGTAAAGTACAAGTGGAATGGACAACTGTTTAGAAAGGACTCTCTCTCTGTGGCCTATCTCCCTTAAAAAGAGACTGTTTTTCTCTGTAGAGATCCAACATCACTGGTAAGGCTAGATGTGTGATCTACCACAAAATTAACAGCACTCAACGTCTGGGAGGAATTTGACCTCAATTTAGCTAAAAACGCTACTGTCTTGTATATTTTCTTCCTCATCACAGTCCTCATCACACTGCTCAACAGTGTCTAAAACTGAATTTGATGAATTGTTATCAGGCTCAACCAAAGGGGTTTCCTCAATTTCATTTCCAATGTCATCACATACTCCAGTAGGTGTCTTCCAAATGATCTAGTAAGCCTGAATGTGTGATGATATCCAGCATGAACACACTGAAAGTATATAGAAAATACATGATGTACAACACCCAAATGTGCAAAAAAAACTTTGATATCAGGTCCCAAAGACCGTCTTCATTTAAAGCAGATGTACCCCATGCCTTCTACACCTAATACCTTGTACTTACATATCAAGCACATTCTTGAGGTACTTCTTAAATTTTAAACAAAGTCCAATAATAGGGATAAGAGAGGTCAGTGTGGCATCATCTAAATCTTCTATGACATCATCTTAGCTGTAAGAGAAAAAAAATATATATATACAGAACATAAAAGTATTTTGATGGAGATGATGAAACAGACCAAATTGTAGAAACTACGTTTATGTACATATATTCTGCATTTGTGCTAAGCACAAGGAAGTGTAATAGAGCTTCAAAACATGATTGCCCAAAGGAGTTACATTTTTGTCTGTTTCTCACTGCTAAATGTGAAATTATTTATGCATTAAAAGCAAGTAATGAAAATAATGCGCAACTGGTGCGTTCCCAATGCATGTTAAACTCACAGCTCATGGAGAGATGGAGCATTCAGTCTGAAAACACTGGATCACGAGCTGCTCATGTGCCACGCTTCGCTTTGTAACTATATACTTAATTAAATCACAGCCTCTTATGATATAAGTACAGATTAAAAACCAAATTGTAATTTTAATTTTAGTTTGATTGATGCTTTGTCACAGCAATGGCTCAAAACGCAACATCAGAGATCTTTTATCTTTTTATTATATGTTAATAAAAACGTTGCATATGTCCTTTGGAAGCAAAGCACTTGCATTTGATGTTTTGGAATATACGAAAAGAACATGCATGAATCAGAAAGTGCGGGACATGCTTGATGTTAAAAAGAGTTAAGCACAATAAGCCATGAAAATGATCTCAATGAGTTACTCGCACTGACACACACCTGAAGTCGGTTCTCCGAATTGCCCTTGAACAGTCAGACACACACAGACAGTTATATTAAAATATCTGTCTTGGCAAAAAGTTTCTTTCTGAAAGTTACAAATGGTATTTTGTTGGCTACAAATGATGGGAATGCTGTTGCTTTGGTCCTTTTAGATCTTAGCTCAGCATTTGATATGGTTGATCATAAAATTCTTCAGTCTGGACTGGAAAATTGTGTAGGCATTCAGGGTATCATTTTAAAATGGTTTTATCCTTAACCAATAGGAAGTTTTCTGTCTGTATCGGACAACATTGGACTCCTGTGGTGTTCCGCAGGGATCTATCCTTGCACTAATTTTGTTTTCCTTATACATGCTGCCCTTGGGTTCCATCTTTCATAAATATGGGTTGTTTTTCATTTATATGCTGACAATACCCAATTGTACCTTCCATTAAACATAATGATAAACACTCTACAGGGCACTGACAGCTTGTTTACAGGAACTGTAACTACGGCTAAAACAAAACGTTTTGTCCTCGAATGAGAATAAAACAGAAGTGGTACTGTTTGGACCAAGTGATTCGCATGACACCTGTAACTTGGACCTTTACAACCTAGCTTCTTATGTTATTCAATATGCGAAAAACCCAGGCATTTTATTTTGATTCCGGACTTAAGTTTGATAAACAAATTAATGCTGTGGTTAATTTTAATTTTTAAATCAATAAATGGCCTAGCTCCTGGATATCTTTCTGATATGCCGTGTCCTCACAATCCATCGAGATCACTTAGGTCTGCAGGTCTAGACTGAAACATAGAGATTGGACTGAGCTTTTGCTATAGTAGGCCCTAAACTTAGGAATAGCCTTCCAGTATCTCTTTCAAAGTTTAAAACTCATTCGCTTAATGTGGCTTTTAATACTTCATGAATTTATTAGTTTTGTGTATGCTATTTCTTAATATGTATTGTTACGAGTTTGTCCTTATTTATTGATTGTATTGTTCCGTACAACACTTTGGTCAACCTTGGGTTGTTTTTAAATGTGCTTTATAAGTAAATAATGAATGAATGAATGAATACAATAATTGAAATGCTGATGAGCTGCAGGTGTACGTAATTAGGGTGATTGCAGGTGACTGTGAGTCTGAGCGATTCTCTGTCCTCCAGAGTTTAGCTACATAGACAGTATCCGTGTATGTGAACTTGATTTGCTTTTATTTCTTTATTGTGGCAATGAGAACATCTGCCTGCTGATAGATAATAATTAAATTTCCTTTTTTATGTTAGGTCTCTTCAGGCTGGGAGTTACTTGGTATGGATATGACTGGGCCACTTCCCAAAACGGTCAATGGCAATGTCTTCATATTAACAATTACAGACTACTTCTCATTTCCACTGAAGATGAAATCAGCCAAGGAAGTAGCAAGAAACTTCTGTTATTTACAGACACAGTTGCCCAGTGAGTTTTGCCTGATCAAGGCAGAGAGTTTAATATGGTGAATTATAGGGATTTCCTTCCCAAGTGCCAAAAGAATGGCCAATAAGTAAAGTGTTTCTGAGAATTTGAATTAAGCCTGGGTTAATCCCAGCTGTTCACAATATAAAGTCAACTCAGTTTAATTAAATCTGCGCCTATATCACTTTATTTTTGACTAGTAGAAATGCCTAATTACATGATGCTTTCCCTCTTTTTCTGTAGCTTTCACAAATTGTTCTCCCCATTCATGGTGACAACATGAAATTGGATGAACACAGATCAAAGCAGACAGACATTCAAAAAGAAAGGGCAAAAAAACTAAACAAATCACAAGTGAAGCAAGCTTATGCAAAATGCATACAGAAAAAAATACAAGCAACTAAAATTCCAAACTGGAGACAAAGTCCTGCTCTATAATGCAAAGAAATGTGGACAAAAGCGAGGTAGGCATCATTATATCAGGGAAGTCACTCATGATGGACATAGTTTAAAAACCAGTTACAACATAAATCATATCAAACCACACAAAGGAACCCACAAAAAGGAAGAGACATGTTGAAGACACTAAAGAGGGTCTTAATGAAAGGTCAATCATTTAAATCAAACAAGGAGCA
This sequence comes from Mylopharyngodon piceus, assembly GCA_039654765.1. Taxonomy (NCBI): domain Eukaryota; kingdom Metazoa; phylum Chordata; class Actinopteri; order Cypriniformes; family Xenocyprididae; genus Mylopharyngodon; species Mylopharyngodon piceus. The sequence goes on along the minus strand of CM077441.1, from coordinate 35,245,193 downwards.
GGAGGGACATAAACGTCGACCAAATACCTGCTGTGGAGGGAAGAGAGAAAGAACAGGAAAGTTTTCTGGAAAAAACAACAGTGAGAGAAAGCACAAGTAAAGATAGAAGGAAAAGAACAGAAGATATATGAGTGGCAGAGTAGAGAGGTACTGTGGAAAAACTTGGGAGTATTTTTCTGTGAAGATACTAATTGTTTTAAGATCTAGATCAGTAGTTTTCAATCACGTTAAGAATAACATGATAATAAATTGATGGTCACGTTATTCTTCTGGCACCATCACTTTATTATCAGGGTATCACACCGCTACTGGTGCGATCAGGTTATACTCAATCGCCACGCCACACAATTGAGCTCATCTTTGCAGGATTGTAATATGAGGATTGCACAAACCTCTCATATATATCTCTTTTCCTGCTTTCCTCTTAAAGTCTTTACCTCTGTTGCTTGTACTTTCTCTTTTCAGAACTGTGGTTTTTCCCAAGACTTTCCTGTTCTTTCACTCTTCCCTCCAGTTCTTTCTGTTTCTGTTCAATTTTACAGCAGATATTTTGGTGCATCAAAGTCATGTCGGATAGAGTTGAACACACATGACCGCCACCACAAAGTCGTAATTATTAGTAAAATGACTCAAATATAAACAAATATATCTATGGCTACAACATAAATCATCACATGCGTCATCATTTTCAAATAGCTCCATTTTCACAGTCCAGTCACTCTATAATGTGAAAACAGCATTTTCAAATGTATCTACTAAGGAGAGCTTCTTCAAAAAGCTCAGTTTTGGTAGGACAAAAAATGCCGTCTCAGTGTGGATGGAAGGCCAAACTTAGAGATTAAATGTGGATTAGTGTAGATGTAGCCTCAGTTCAGTACATTCTCTCTCTCAGTAAAGGCCTTTGCTTCACTTGAAATGGGCCTCGCAACAGAAGGGGCCTCCACTCGCAAAAGAGCCCGCCATCTGGTCTTGGGGCAGAAGTGCCACCAAAATTAATAATAATAATAAAAAAAAACCACCAAATTCAACATATGGGGAAAATGTCCCTGTAAGGATATAGTTAAGCAATAAAAGAGTTCTGTTTTCACGAATATAAGGACGAATGCAATTGTGATATTGATTTTATGCAACAGATCAATAAACAAGAAGTTTACATTGGGTGACTGCGAGGATGAAAAATGGAGAGAGCATACATAGATCATGGTTAATGTACTCAAAATCATCAGATTCAATCTTCTGTTTTGGTTGTACATTATTTGGGATTCAGAATCACAGTCTTGCAAACACTGGCTTTACGCTGTGGGAGCTTAATGAGCATGAGAGTTCAAATGCGCTTGAAAACTCATAGCTACTTGTGCAGTACGTCCGACCCATGACACGGTACGTCTCTATGACACTGTGCATAGTTAATGGTCAAGTTGTGACGCTGTCACACAGGACACATGTTTTACCTTCAATATATTATTGTGGTTTTATATTGGAGTTTTAATAGGTATTCCTGTTGTCTTAGTCATTTTATTCCTCTTATCTATTTTGTGCATGTCTTTACATTTACATTTAGTCATTTAGCAGATGCTTTTCTCCAAAGCGACTTACAAAAGAGAATAGTAGAAGCAATCAAATCAACATGAGTACAACAGTATGTAAGTGCCATGTCAAGTCACAGTTTCATCAGTAAAGTGCTCGTAGCATAGAGAATAGAAAATCGAAAAAAGAAAAGTAAAATAAAAAGTGCTAATATTGCTGGGTCAAGTGTTGACGAAAAAGATATGTCTTTAGCAGTTTTTTGAAAATGGCTAAAGACTCAGCTGCTCGGATAGAGCGTGGTAGGTCATTCCACCAACCAGGAACAGACCAGGAGAAGGTCCGTGAGAGTGATTTTGTGCCCCTTTGGGATGGCACCACAAGGCACCGTTCACTTGCAGAACACAAGCTTCTCGAGGGCGCATAAGTCTGAAGTAGTGAGTTTAGATATAGAGGTGCAGAGCCAGTGGTTGTTCTGTAGGCAAACATTAGAGCGTTGAATTGGATGCGAGCAGCTACTGGCAGCCAATGCAAACTGATGAAGAGAGGTGTGACATGCGCTCTCTTCGGTTTGTTAAAGACCAGTCTTGCTGCAGCATTCTGGATCAGTTGTAGAGGCTTGACAGTGCATGCTGGAAGGCCTGCCAAGAGAGCATTACAATAGTCCAGTCTGGATAGAACAAGAGCTTGGACAAGAATTTGTGTGGAATGCTCCAATAGGAAGGGTCTGATCTTCCTAATGTTGTACAGGGCAAATCTGCAGGACCGGGCCGTTGTAGCGATATGATCTGTGAAGCTTAAACAATCATCCATCACCACTCCAAGGTTCCTGGCTGTCCTGGAAGGAGTTATGGTTGACGACCCAAGTTGAATGGAAAGGTTGTGATGAAGTGTTGGGTTGGCACCGACCACAAGCAGTTCCGTATTTGCAAGGTTGAGTTGAAGGTGATGGTCCTTCATCCAGGCAGAAATGGCTGTCAGGCAGGCTGCGATGCGACCAGCGACCGTCGGATCATCTGGTTGGAATGAGAGGTAGAGTTGTGTGTCATCAGCATAACAGTGACAGGAAAAAACATGTTCATGAATGACAGATCCTAGTGATGACATGTAGATGGAGAAGAGAAGTGGTCCAAGCACTGAGCCCTGAGGTACCCCAGTAGCAAGATGATGCGACTTGGACACCTCACCTCTCCAAGATACCCTGAAGGACCTACCTGAGAGATAAGACTCGAACCACTGGAGTGCGGTTCCTGAGATGCCCTTCGACATGAGGGTTGACAGGAGGATCTGGTGGTTAACTGTGTCAAAAGCAGCAGACAGATCCAGCAAGATGAGTACCGATGATTTTGAAGTTGCTCGTGCCAATCTCAGGGCTTCAGTAACTGAGAGCAGGGCAGTCTCAGTTGAGTGGCCACTCTTGAAGCCAGACTGGTTGTTGTCAAGGAGGTTGTTCTGTGTGAGATAAGTAGACAGTTGGTTGAACACAACTCTCTCAAGTGTCTTCGCAATGAATGGAAGAAGGGATACCGGTCTATAGTTTTCTAAAAGTGCTGGATTCAGAGTGGGTTTTTTAAGCAGTGGTGTAATCCTAGCCTGCTTAAAAGCTGTGGGAAATGTACCAGTGTGAAGAGAAGAATTGATAATGTGAGTGAGTGCAGGTACAATTGAGGAGGAGATGGCCTGAAGAAGATGAGTGGGGATAGGGTCAAGCGGACAGGTAGTAGGGTGATTGGAAAGGATGAGTTTGGAAACATCTGCCTCAGAGAGCATAGAGAAGGAGGGGAGAATTTGTGTGTTTTCCGTTAAGATGTTATTGTCAGTATGTGGTGTGGAGAATTGGCCGCTGATGGTTGTTATTTTATGTGTGAAGAATGTGGTAAAGTCATCAGCTGTAAGAGCTGATGTGGGAGGGAGGGGAGGAGGGCAAAGAAGAGAAGAGAAAGTTTTGAAAAGTGTGCGGGAATCAGTAGAATTGTTAATTTTATTTTGATAGTATGTGGTTTTAGCATTGGAGACATTTGTAGAGAAAGAAAAAAGGAGTGACTAATAGAAGCTAAGATCAGTAGGATCTTTAGATTTGCACCACTTCCTCTCTGCAGCCCTGAGTCTAGACCGATGCTCACGGAGAACATCGGATAGCCAGGGGGCAGAAGGGGTGGCGCGGGCTGGTCTGGATGAGAGGGGGCAGAAGTCATCTAAGCAAGATGTTAGCGTGGTGCAAAGAGTGTCAGTAGCATTGTTAGTGTCCAATGCTGAGAACTGTTTAGGGGGAGGAAGTGTGGATGAGACCAAAGAGGATAGGTGGGAGGGTGAGAGCGAGCGTTGGTTTCGCCGAAAAGTAACTTGTGGTGGAGTGTGTGTTGAGTTAGGGGTCAGGTTGAGATTAAAAGTGATGAGGAAATGGTGTGTAGTGGAGTAACCAGTGTATTATCGGTGGAGCAACAGCGTGTGTAGATGAGGTCCAATTGGTTACCTAATTTGTGTGTAGCTGTAGTAGACACTCGCTTGAGATCAAACGAGGCAAGCAGAGTGTGGAAGTCAGCAGCTTGAGGTTTGTCTAGATGGATGTTGAAATCTCCAAGTACTAGCAGGGGAGTACCATCCTCAGGGAAGGATGAGAGTAACACATCTAACTCCTCCAAGAACTTACCTAGCTGACCTGGGGGACGATAAAGCACTACAACATGGATTTTAGCAGGGTAGGTGATGGTAATTGCATGTGATTCAAATGAGCTGTTCCAAATGGGAATTTGGAAGCACATATCTAAAACAGGTCGCAAGATAGACAAACAAGAACAAACTGTATAAAAGAGGAAGGAAAGAAGGAATAAGAAAAGAGCAATACTCAAGTGCCTTGTCGGTGTCCTTGCTCGGTGGAGTCGTGCAGGTAGAGTCGCTGGTCTTTACACTCTTCGGTCTTCACACGATGAGGGCTTCACACGAGCTGCCGCGGTATACTACACAGTTTTATACCCACTTGATACAACGTTAATTAGTTCAACAGACTCAGAGCGAAACGAGAACAAACGCGACTTGCCAGGTGAATACAGTAAACAAACTTCCTAGCAACGACACAGCACTAAAATCAAACTAGAAATAACACAAAAACACTTACAGTATGTAGATCCTCCTGTTGCTTGACTGCTTCTCCATGCACACACTATGCACACACCCTATGCACCCCTTACATGATTTTGGGTCTGCCTGTCTTGCGAGCGATCACATGACAAGAAATAGGAAGTTAACAGCATGGCAAATAAACGAGGTCACTAGTCGAACTGACCTAGAAAGAATAATTGGGGATAGGTGCAAATTTCTTTAAAACGGGCCTCTGAATTGCAATGTCACCTCTGTTCTCTCCTAAAGAGCTGATGAGGTGAATCAGGTGTGTTAAATAAAGGAGACGTATAAAATGTGCAGAGGAGGACTGAAAACCACTGATCTAGATTATTAGTATGTATTCAACTTCAATTTATGAGAATATTTTTGTGTAGCTGTGTAAAACCGTGAGAGTAAAGCACTCACACAGACATCTATCATGGATTAACCTGTTATACTGTGACTAAACAATCTGATAATCATAGGATGCTGTTATAATTATAATCCCATCATTTCTTCTTCATATCTGGATGAAGGAGGCTGAAGCTGTAGAGCTTTGACTCTTCCTTTAAAACACTGGTTATCAGGTGAAGGACACTGATGAACATTCATTAAACAATGATATAATTGTCTGGAATTGTTCAATTTTACAAAACCTAGGCTACATGAGACTCATGAATTTTCCTGTCTGAAAAGTCTTTGCAAACATTCACAGCATCTAGCGTGGCATTTTTTTAAGACGGCAGTAAACGGGGACACTGATGTGTGTTCATACAACACTGAAGGGCACTGGATTCTTATATTTAAAGGGAACCCCTGGTGTTAAGACTTGTATGGCTTAATATAACGTAAATGATGTCTCTTACTGAAATATGTAGAAGAAAACCCATGAAAGATTTACATTAAAAACCATGACATATTTGGACCGATTTGAACAATGGGGAGCGCCATTTTGTTTAGCTGCACAGTGCGTTCTGTGTCGATGACGTCAAATGGTTGCTCTCACTGAGCTCCTGACATTGTCCTATTGCTATTTTTACCGCAACACAACTCAGAATATAATATACGATGCCATATTGTGCAGCTTTTGGTTGTAATTTTCAGTCGATGAGCCACAAGAGAAGCGATGCAAGTCTTTACTGCTTTACTAGCGATAAGAGGAGAAAAGAATGGGAAGTTGTGAAGAATGTGGACGAATAAAACTTCCTAACTGCGTCTTTGTTCTCTTCACTTTAGCCCTGATGACTTTGAGGCTTTTTATCTGTATGTTCTGGTGCAACGGTAATCTAGTAACGCATACAAGTCTTAATATCCGCGGGGTTCCTTTTAAAACCCAATTTGAGCCAGAGCGCAAAATTAGTGAGGATGAAAACATCGAAGCTGTGCAACGTCTCTGTGGCTATTAGAACTACTGTTGTATGATTGACGTGTTAAAATCGTCTGATCACCTGGATGCATTACACACAGTTAAACATGCTGAGACGATGCTACTGTTTATGTGATCACAGATATCTCGTGCATCACAGCGCACGCGAGCTTTGAGGCAGTCTGTCTCAGTCGAGATGTGTTATAGGCTTACCTTCGTCAGTCTCCACGACAGGCGCGGCATTTGGTTAAAGCATACACTTATATCCATCAGCAGCTCTTTCAGCTGTGGTCTACTAAAAGCCTCAAAGGCACCAGGGCTAAAGTGAAGAGAACAAAGACGCAGTTAGGAAGTTTTATTCGTCCACATTCTGCACAACTTCCAACCTCCTTTTCTCCTCTTATCGCTAGTAAAGCAGTGAAGACTTGCGTCGCTTCTCTTGTGGCTCATCGACTGAAAATTACAACCAAAAGCTGCACAATGTGGCATCGTATATTATATTCCGAGTTGTGTTGTGGTAAAAATATCAATAGACCCTTTTCACATGTCCGGGTTTCTCAGGGTGTACTCACACTAGGCTCTCTGAACCGTGCCCGAGTACGTTTGACCCCCAAAGCCTGGTTCGTTTGACAAGTGTGATCGCTCCGTTCCGTGCCCGGGCGCAGTTCGTTTAGCCGGCCCTGGAACAGCTACTACTTTTGTGTGCACAACTGTCATCATTACGATGGCAAACATATGTATTACTACTTTGATAGTACACTTTTCAATTAATGTAATTAATTTGAGTGTATTTGGGTTTATAACGGGTCTGCCTCTCACCTTATTGATGACCAGGAATTGTAGTTTGCGAGGAAAGCTGCAAATTCCTCCATTAACTTCAGCTGCCTTCGTAGTTCGTAATAATCCTCTGATACGTGCAAGTGAAAATCGCTGCGCAGCATAAATGATAAATATATTAGCGCAAAAGTGCATTTCTTCCTGTTTTCTTCCATTCAGAAAGTTGCATCATATATGACGTAAGCGTGCTCTGGCCCATAATGTTAAGGGCAATGTGAGTGCAGGCCAGCGGGGGAGTGGGGACAATCGCACTCGGGCTCGGTTCAAGGCAACCGTGCCTAGTGTGAGTACACCCTAAGAAGCGGAAGTCGTCATAGTTGGGTAAAATTCTACAGCCGTGAATGAGAGAATACATTAAATATATTTTTTATGTTTCCATTTGCTCAAATAGCAAAAGAAAAACTCCACAATAGTGTTTTCACAACTTTCAAAAAGAGGAAAAAATAGAGAGCGATTGATAACGGCAGTCAGAAGAGAGAAAGATGTCATTTGTACCGTCACTCCCATAGTCGCTGTATTAGAAACACCCTCACAGCAGCCTGAACTAGTTTTTTGTAATTTGATGCAAATGTAATATAATGCTAAGTATATTGTTATAAATGTACATACGTTTAAAAAAAAAAATGAAAATATAAAAAACTTTGCAGGATTTACGATATTGATGACCATTAAAACGTGTCGCTCAGTGAGAGCAACCATGTGACGTCACCGACACAGAACGCAAACAAAATGGCGCCGCCCATTGTTCAAATCGGTCCAAATATGTCATGGATTTTTTAAATAATGTAAATCTTTCATGGGTTTTTCTACATATTTCAGTAAGAGACATAATTTACGTTATATTAAGCCATACAAGTCTTAACACCAGGGGTTCCCTTTAAGAGAAAGTTTCCAAATGTTTCAGGCTTCTTATACAAAATGACTAGCAAGATTTTTGTTTCAGACAAAATGTCAGAGAAATCTGTCATTAATTCAATGGGTAATGAACATTGACATGAAAGGAAATTACTAAGGAATTGGAGTTTCAATAAAATATTATATACAACTACTGAGAGATGTGAAAGATACTTCACAGTTAATTATTATTAGATATTTTACATATGATTTTCTGTTTCTTTTCCACCAGATTACACTAATGTGCCTCCATTCATTGTATTTTAGATGTTTTAAATTTTATCTTAAATAGAAAAATAGAATTTATTTCTAATATTTTTTTTAAAGTATTACACATTCTAGAGGTAAACATTGTTTAGTACCACAAAATCCCCTCAAAATACAAAATAATAAAGTAAAAAATATATATATTATGGAAAACAAATGTATTCATTTAATTAAAATAGTTACACTAAAGTTTTAAATCACTAAATGATAGATAACAGCTCGGGTCAGAAGTGATGTTCTGCAGGAACACAATCAGTTCACTGAACACAATCTTTACTGTCATTCATTCTTCCTGAACACTCTTAGCAAGATCCTATTACAGTTTATATATTGTGTATATGTAATGTAGCCTATATAATAAATTATTGCGCTTATTTCTGTTTCACGCGTCTTTTAAGTTTAAAGGCGATTAAGATGTACGTTATACGCTTTTATCATACAAATAGGCATTTTCTGTCCAGTTTCGATATTGACCTATATTCACATAATCGAAAATGAAATGATCACCAGTAATTCAGTGAACTGCGTAATTCCCCTGCCATAAAATGTCCGCATGTGGACAAAAACTGTATTTGGAGCTTGGCAGGTGTATATTTCGTGTCCTAGTTTGGGAGCACAAACCTTGCGCTTTAGGCCAGTTCAGTCTCTGAGATAAACCAAACAAATCCAGTGCTGGTCAGAGAACGGTGGAGCAGAGTTTTTTAGGGATTTATTTGCATTGTCTCGTTATTCGCCGTTAAGTTTACTCGGACAGAGCCTGAACGCGCGCGCGCGGTGCGTGTGTGTGTGTCTCACGTCAAATGCTGCGCATGCTCCCTGACGAGCAGAACAAACCACGCCCACCGTCAAGACTTGAAACGAGTCAAAACCGGAAATAGTACAAAGAAAATGAAAGTATCTGGATTCCGTTGTCAAACATTTCTCTTTTACAGTGTCAATAGAAGCATATAATGTGGCAGTATTTAAACAGTGCTGTGTGAGAAAGTGGAGTAGAAACTGAGGAAAATAAATCACGGGATGTCTCTGGGAGAACAGATGAGGAAAGACTGGACTGATGTGAACCCGACAGATATCGCGCAATGCCTGTGATAACAAGGACTCTTACAGCATTTGCTCTGTTTCACCTGGGTAAGTGTGCATGCTGTGACTTATAGTGCTGTTTAAAACCTGACCTGTGCTGTTAGAGAAACTCTCATTGTTTTGTAAGTACAGTTTATGGACATGATGAGGGGGCATATGAAATCTGAAAGGGATTTTCCATGTCAAATCAACAAATAATAATAAAAAACTTCCCAAGCTGATTTTTTTATTCTGTTAATACTTGCCTGCTAATATTAGGATAACTCTTGAAAATCAAGATTTTTAAATTGTTTTAGGAGAATAAACAATGTTTAGTACAACCAACATGATTTGATTTGAACATTCCCAAGTTTTGGTGATATTAACTGGTCAAATTACTCAGTTTAAGCTATTCTTCTTTATTTTGCTTCCTTTCTACTCAGAATGTTTATGCGAATTATAACCTTATTATTTAAAGTATTAAGTGTTTGCACTAAACTAAAACTGAATGAGTTTTGAGCTGTTAACTGTCTGTGTTTTCCCTTGTTCACATTAGTAATCATCATAAATTAGGTGTCATTCGAAAGCTTAAACCCTCAGTATTCATCCTGTGAACTTTTTTAATAAAGAAAACGAGTAAAAGAAGTAGGCTTTGCTGTAAAGTAATGCATTTGAACTATTTGCAAATAATAGTTTTTAGACATTTACTTTCAATCATATGTGAATATTCATGAGTTTCGTGTTAAAGCACTGGATCACAGAAACAGACATCTCTTAAGCTGAGATTTAAACTGTACTCTATGTGCATCAATTTAAAGATTTTGTTTAGTTACGTTTGATTTAATTAACAGCCCTTGATTTGGTAGGCCTATCGTTGATCCACTTCAAGTAAACGAGCCAACAGCCTTTTTATTATATGCTTCTGTTTTACATCAAGGCTTTAAAACTGTTGTTTGGTAACTCTGTGAAAGTGTGTCTGTGGTGGCAGTGGCACAATAAGCAGCTCATGTGGCGAAGACGACAGGAAACTTGCATCACTGCATCAAGACTGTAGGGTGAGAAATGAAGATCGAAATAAAGACCCTTATCAGATGTTGACTTTATAACATGGAAGTGTGTGACAGCTCCAGACAGCCTGCAGTTCATGTGGGGTGTTTGTGCAAATGTTAATTTTACCTGCAATATATTGTTTTATTCCTGCTCAACTTTCTAGTTTTAGTTAAACTTCAGATGGGGAGACTTGAATTTCACGAGTCCAGCATTGACACGTGTGAAAACATGCGTTAACATTCTTTTCATTCGGAAAGTTCACTTTTGCAAGCGGTTTCAAACTCCCGAAACGAGCACCAAACGAACTTCGTTTTGGCCTGATTTCATTCAAAATTACGTCACACTAGTTTGTTCTTCGATTTCGGTTATTGGGGCCTTAAGTTTGAAAACAATTTTCATTTCTCCGGGATGTCAAGGCCCTTTGTAGAAATCTTTTAGGGTACTTTCAACTCGACCAACACACATTTGATACCAATCGTGTCAAACTTATTTGCATCCTGATTCACAGTGCAGAAGAAAGAAAAAAATTCACATCCTCACATGTTTTTGTCTCTAACCATATATGGTGCATTGTGTCCACTAAATGTATTGTAGGGGAAAAAAAAGACTGAGAATGTGAAGATGTAAAGAGAAGGATATCGCTTGGAGATTTAATACTGAAGCCGGTTTTAAATTATTTTCCAACTGAGCAAGTGATCAAGGAATGGCACAGAATAATCTCAAGTTTATAATTTTAAAATTGGTGTGCATATCTGAATAGTAATCAAAGCTTAATTTCATTTGGTGCGTTTGACATGAAGTCACCTGTTTGATAACAGTTTCTGTGATCCAGAGAGCGTGTATTCTGTATAACCAAAAGTGTCATTCGGTAAAACCGAAATTTTGGTTAAACCGAATGACAAATTTTTTGGTGACAAATTTTGTCCATCTTGTAAAAAAATTTAAAAAAGTAGTGTTAATTGATTATAAAAACCACAATCTCATTGTTAACACTTAATGAAACTCCATTATGTTTTTTTTTACACTTTTAAAAACATTATTCGTCAATGACCCAATTACATTTTATTCCCTCTGAATTTGTTTGATGCATCATTCTGTATGCCTATAGCTTGGGCTGTTGGAGAAAACATAAAATTGCACAAACAAATAAAATATCAATGCTGTAAACTATGCTGCAACAAACAGTCAGCTTAAGGTAGCAACAAGTATCATGTGGTTAAATCCCAAAATAATTCATATATCATACACTAGAAATTAAGATCTGAAGTAACGTCACAATTGTGTTCTACGTACCAAACATACCTTTTACAATTTTGCCCAAAAAGTTCAATCTTGGTCTCATCAGACCATTACACATTTTTCCACATGGTTTTGGAAGACTGGATATATGTTTTTGCAAAGTTTAGCCAGGCTTGGATGTTTTTTAGTCTCATAGCGCAAACAGATGGAAAATACAGGAGTCACATGTAGGGAACAAACAGTACTTGCCAGAAAGAGCTGCAACTCTTTTAATGTCGCTGTCGGCCTCTTGACAGCCTTACTGTCCAGTCTTCTCTTTATCTTCTCATCAGTTTTGGAGGGATGCCTTGTTCTTGATAATGTCACTGTTGTGAAATACTTGTTACTGTTGTGTACCCACTTGTTGATGACTGTCTTCACTGTGTCCCATGGGATATCTAATGCCTTGGAAATTTTTGGGAAATTTTGCCTCATTTGAGCGATCCCTTTCAACGCTGAGATCTTGTTGATGTTTTGTAAGCTCTTTGTAGTAGCATGAAGATGTCAGAAAAAGCGGAGATTTATTTGGAGTTGTGCACTGTTTCACACGAGCTTGATGATTAGTTCATCTGAACACAGCCACATAGTTATAAAAGGGTGTGCACTCATGCAATAAGGGTATTTTATCATTTCTTTTGATTTTGGGGTGAAATGTTACAAGGTCAAGTTCATGGTAGGAAAATGGGTTGAACTGGTTATTTTAGGGTTTTTTATTTTAATTACATTTTATGAATTAATTTATGCAATCATTTAAGACATTTCTCCTTGCGCAGAACCTTTTTGGCATAAAGGGTTCTTTAAAGGAGGCCTATAATGCCTCTTTCACAAGATGTAATACAAGTCTCTGGTGTCCCCAGAATGTGTCCGTGAAGTTTCAGCTCAAAATACCCCACAGATCATTTATTATAGCTTGTCAAATTTGCCCCTATTTGGGTGTGAGCAAAAACACGCCGTTGTTGTGTGTCCCTTTAAATGCAAATGAGCTGCTGCTCCCGGCCCCCTTTCCAGAAGAGGGCGGAGCTTTAACAGCTCGCGCTTCGGTCGCTCAACAACAACAAAGCTGGAGAATCTCACGCAGCCAAAATGAGGATTGTCAGTAACGGTGTTCAGCCTTACATTGTTCAAACCGGAGTCGACACTGATGGAGAGACTCAGGAAGAAGTTACAACTTTTAGACGTTTCTGAATGGTTAGTGGATAAATTTATGTAGTTGCTGTGGAGTTGATTCAACTCATCGACTAGCATGTGCCGTCATGTTAATCTTTTGTGCAAATCCAGCGTTGAATTGACCCTCGTTTGTGAAGCAGTCCGGTGTAAAATGACGGCATGTCAACAACACTCTACTACAACAACTCTTCCTCTTCTCTAAAGCAGCCCAACATGGCCTCGCCCCCTTTGTTGTGTGTTCTAGGGGGCGGGGTTTATGTAAATTTTGGGGTTTGTGATGTCACTAACCTGGGAAGAAGCTCGTTGTAGTTCCTACCAGCCATATGCTGTAGTCCTTAAACAGTGATTTCTGTAAAAGAAAATATCTCCCTTTGCATTGAACTTTGAGCGTCGTAACTTTGTAGATGTTGTTTATGTTCCAACAGCAACATTACACACTAACTAAAGTTAAAAAAGTGAAATCATAATCAAGGACCCCTTTAAAACTGAGTCAGGAACTCTAGAGTTCTATATTGAACCCCATTTAACCTTTATATGTAAGAGTGTTGAATTGAAAACTTGACTATTTCATAACTTTATCTAAATATTTTTTTTTCCTTCTGAAGCATTATGCATGGACATACCTGCCCCGGTACATCTGAACCTATCTTCCCAGTATTTCGTTCACACATTGTCCTGGGAAAAGGGGCCCGGCTCTCCTGATGGTGTCCACTACACAGTCAAAATACGGGCACTCAGGTATGTACTGCCTTTGTCACATAGCAAAAGCAAACATATAGACTTAGCCATTCATTAAACCAATTGTTTAATAACATACTGTTAGAAATTGAATAACTAAGTGACTCTACAACAGTATTATTTCTGCATAACAAGAAATCCAATAAAAATGACATGGTGACAGCCTGTTTAGGATATTAGTATTATATAGTATAGTATTTGAACAGCTATTCACATGAGGTGCGAACATTTACCCTACAACAAACCAACGTTTTTATGTCTCTTTGGATAGAGTGTCCATTTATTTTAGGATGGATGCTTATTCTAAGTGTACTTCTGTTCTGTGTTGCAGTGGGGGAGAGGTGGTGGTGAAGGAGTGTGTGAATGTGACGTCTCCTCTGCGATGTAACCTGACAGAAGCCTTATCTGATGTGGAGGATACCTATTACATCAGTGTGTTTGCTGCTCTGGGCAGCCAGAAGTCACCAGAAACACACTGCGAAGAATTCAAACCCATTCTTGGCAGTAAGAGAGAGACATATCTTTATTTATAGACCTACATGAACTACAAAACATGCTCCATGGATAATGCATATAGCAGCTATTGTGTGGGCAATCCTATGTTCAGTGTTCGGGAAAGTTACTTTTAAAAGTAATGCATTACAATATTGTGTTACTTCCTAAAAAAGTAACTAATTGCATTACTTTTATTTTAGAAATGCGTTACTTTAAAAAGTAATCTGATTACATATCTCAAGTTACTTGTAATGCGTTACCCCCAACACCGCCTGTGTTATCTATCATATTTTGAACGTAAAAGCAGCCATTTGTAAATTCAATGTGTCTGGTTTCCGCTCAGATCCGCTTCCAGTTATGTTTAGCTGTACAAAACAGCTGGTTATGATGCTTGATATTGTAAACTGGTATTTCTTACCATATTATTTTAAAGTAGCGTCGTAATTATAAACGCTCTGGTTTTTAGCGTGAATAGTTTTACCATTTACTGCACTTTGTTATTCTTCACATATCACATTTTCCAGGATCTGATGCTTTTAAAAGCAAATGTTTTAAAACATTAAGTTAGAGATTTATTCATTTAAATTAAGTTCTGCATATTTTGGCATGTTTCATTGCGTTATCACAAATAAAACAATTGACTCCAAGCACAACCACACAATATGCTTACAAAATCTTTAACACATTTTTAGTAATATTTGAATAAGGGGTGAAGATGTCAATTTTCCTACTCTTACAAAAAAGTTCATTCAAGTGTGTTATTAGTATTCTTCTTTTAAACTAAAAAATAAGCAAGTATACTTTCAGTCTACTTTTCATGTACTTTTCAGAAAAATACTTAAAATTAAACTCAAGTATACTTGACTTATACTGACAGAAGATTCTAAGGGCCCTATTTTAACAATCTGAGCACATGGTCTAAAGCGCACGGCGCAAGTGCACTTAGGGCGTGTCCGGATCCACTTTTGCTAGTTTAACGACGGGGAAAATGGTTGGCGCGTCCGGCGCATTGTCTGAAAGGGTTGTACCTAGTCTCTTAATGAGTCATGGGTGTGTTTTGGGCGTAACGTGCAATAAACCAATCAGAGTCTCATCTCCCATTCCCTTTAAAAGCCAGTTGCGCTCGCACCATGGCGTATTCGCTATCTACAAGGCAGAATTTGCAAGCGGAAAGACAGCGCTTCTCTAGCGAGGAAACGGATCTGCAAGCCTGATTCCACCAAAGTATTTTTATCTTTATGCACACAATAATAATCTTTTACATTGTAATCATTTTATTTTTAATATTTGGCATGTTTGTGTGCTGCTGCGCGTCCCTATGTGTATAATAAGCAGAATGTACGTGTGTTGTGCACCCGCATATAGGCACATATTACTGACGCGCTCTTTAAAAAACAAAAAAATACTGCACCACTGACTTTAGAGCAGGTTTCAGTTGGTCAATGACACAGTCGTTTTCAGTTTCCTCAAAATAGCAACACGCCAACAACGCACCTGAACACACCTCGTTTTCAGACATAGGCACACAAATAGGCACAAATACATTTGCTATTTAAACAACGTGGCGCAGGACGTGAAAATGATAACTGTGTCAGGCTGAAACTAGCAAAAAACACTTGTCGCGCCTGGCGCCGCATTGCACTGGGTGTATGAAAGGGCCCTAAGTATTTTTGGCCTATACTTGTACTCAGTCTTTCTTGTTTACTCTTCTGATTGAGTAGACTATTAAATACTTTTTTCACATAGTTTTACACACTGTCTTATGAACTTACATTGTTTGAAAATATTGATTTATAAAGAAAACAGACATGTTCCTTATTCTAAATATTTGTGTAGTCAGTCCACTGGTAGTGTACATACAGTGGGAATTTACTTAAAATCGACTTAAGTACAATTAAATGCATATTTCAAGTATAAAATTAATACCTAAACAGGAACATAGTCGTATACTTAAATTGCAAAAATAATATATAAATAGTAAACTATAAGTGTGATGTTACGTTCACTTAAAGAAAACATACAAGTATACTTGCAGTAGTTTACTTAAAGTATACTTCAAAGCGTACTTTCATAAACTACATGACTAGTAAAAGCTGCAGTACAAATGAAAAATGTAGTTGTGTAGTAAACTAGTTGTGTACTCAAAGTTTACAACTGTTACACTTAAAGTATACTTAAAATAAAAAATATATTTTTATACACTAAAAAGTGGGCCAATTTAGTCCCAAATAGTATTGAAATAGCACAATATACTTCTAGTACATTGATATTAGTATACTTACCACATAAAATATACTTTAAAATATACTTGAACATTACTGAAGTATACAGAAGTATATGAATAAAATGAAGATACTTGTGTTTTGTAAGGGTACACTACTGTATAATGTGGTATCTGTGTAGAATGCCTCGTACAACATGTCTTATTTCTGTTTTTCTCCTGAAGCTACGTTTGAGGCGCCGCTGCTGACAGTCACAGCATATAATCGTTCGCTCTGTGTGAGTCTCAGAGCTCCAGCTGAGAGACTCCACGAAGTTTACGATTCACACAGGTTTCGCTATAAACTGTTGGTCAGCAGTGAAGATGGGGCAGAGGTGAGAGAACAGACATGACACTCATTTAGGGTGAATTTGGGTCAGTTGAGCAGTTGCATCAGAGGAGGTATATTGAAAACTTATATAGTATAATTGTTTCCAGGCCTATTAAATATCAGTAAAAGGGAAAATAGCAGAATTTTCTTTGCAGTACGTGTAAATAGTTGTTAGATGCTATTTGTACTTAGTGTAAATTGAGGCAGTTACTGTTATTGCATACTGTTTATATTACTAAAGAGAATGCAATAATAATAACATTGAAAGTAATGATTATATTTATAAATGGATGCTGCGTTACTGGGACAATAAAGCCTTCCTCTACACTACTCCTAACCTACCTGATGAACACTTTATTTCCACTATTAAAGGATTGAAATTTTTTTGAAGGATGAAAATTTCCTGATAATTTACTCACCCCCATGTCATCCAAGATGTTCATGTCTTTCTTTCTTCAGTCGAAAAGAAATGAAGGTTTTTGAGGAAAACAGTCCAGGATTTTTCTCCATATAGTGGACTTCACTGGGGTTCAACGGGTTGAAGGTCCAAATGTCAGTTTCAGTGCAGCGTCAAAGATAAATGTGTACAACATGTACACGATCCCAGACGAGGAATAAGAGTCTTATCTAGAGAAACCATCGGCCATTTTCTAAAAAAATAAAAATTATATACTTTTTAACCACAAATGCTCATCTTGCACTGCTCTGTGATGCTCCACGCATTACGTAATCATGTTGGAAAGGTCACGCGGAAGTACCGCGGTAGGGCGAAAAACTCCTCCTCCAACTTCTCCTCATTCATGATTGCTTTGTAGACACTTGATCGCTACTTCCGCCTATGTCACGCGTGACCTTTCCAACGTGTTTATGTAATGCGTGGAGCATCGCAGAGCAGTGCAAGATGAGCATTTGTGGTTAAAAAGTATATCATTTTTATTTTTTTAGAAAATGGCCGATGGTTTCTCTAGATAAGACCCTTATTCCTCGTCTGGGATCGTGTAGAGCTCTTTGAAGCTGCACTGAAACTGACATTTGGACC
The DNA here is from genome assembly GCA_039654765.1 of Mylopharyngodon piceus. Lineage (NCBI taxonomy): Eukaryota > Metazoa > Chordata > Actinopteri > Cypriniformes > Xenocyprididae > Mylopharyngodon > Mylopharyngodon piceus. Next base: position 35,227,789 of record CM077441.1, on the reverse strand, counting down.
TTCAACCCGTTGAACCCCAGTGAAGTCCACTATATGGAGAAAAATCCTGGAATGTTTTCCTCAAAAATCTTAATTTCTTTTCAACTGAAGAAAGAAAGACATCTTGGATGACATGGGGGTGAGTAAATTATCAGTAAATTTTAATTCTGAAGTGAACTAATCCTGTAAATACCTGCTAGGCACTTTATTTCCACTTATATATATATATTTTTTTTTTTTTTTCATTTTTATAATAAAATAAACACCTTTCTGATCTGATGGGAAAAGGGTGAAGAATGAGTTTGAAAAAAGGCTGATTCGAACTCAGGTCTTGCGTTTCAAAATCTAACATTACTCTCCACACCACTGACCCTGTTATCAGACAGGTTTCTTCTCATTTTTTCTCAGTCAGATTAATGGTAAATGTGGAGTTAGTGTAAAACACCTCTGTCAACAAGACAGTGTTTAAATGTTTTCAGAATTATATATAATTTTGTTAATCAAAATGATCCCATTATGTTTTCTGGGAGTTATTTTCACCATTCTTGTCAGAACTTAACCATGGAGCTGATCAGATCATTACGCACCTTAATTAACAGTACTTAATGCTTGGCATTTCCATTTTTATTTTATTTATTTTTTTTAATCTAATGACTAAATTGCCTAGAAATGCCTAAAATCCTTTTATATAGACAATAAATCTACAAAAATCTCTGACTCCTCAGAGCTGCACTACTGCAGTTCACCATATCAGATCCAACTGAGAAATCCCTCTGCTCTAGTATAACCTCCATATAAATCTGTTAAATGTGTGCATTAATACTATATTTACGATGTCAAATGTTGTATTTGCTGCTCTTTGTGTTGACTTCTAGTTTGGTAAGGACACTGACGGGTTAGGGAACATGACCATTAAAGACCTGGCCCCTGGCCGAAGGTACTGCGTGAGTGTCAGTATCATCGGTCAGAGCACACCCCCCAGACCGCCAGTGTGTGCCTCCATCCCTCCATCCCCGCAAACTGCAAATATCTCAGGTATCCAGTTTTCTTCAAAATGTAACAGACTCCAACTGTTTTAGACTGATACTACAGAAGTGCTCATGTGATTTGTGTAACTGCGATCATCAAGGCCCAGTTGTTCAAAAAGTTTAATCTGGATCAGAGTGATCTGGATTTGGAAATCCCATGTTTTTTGAAATCCCATGTCCCATGCCCTCATCTGACAAATATGCATTCAATGAGGAGTGCAGTTGTTAGAAACTACTTTTGACTGGTTCATCTCTGATGATCGTGTCATCATAATTAATATACTGTGATAAATGACAGTTAAAATAAAACATTATTTTTGACAGCTGTTTGGGGATAATTTTGTGTAGGGAAAAATCAAAGCTTTTTTATACTAGGCTTAAAAGATATTCATCTACTTCAACTTTATCTACTTCATCACTGTTATGGCTAAACAAATCAAGTGCAAAATTTAAACGTGTATATATATATTACATGTGTGACAGCAAAGGAAGAAGGAAGGATCTAAATGCAGCAATATTATTTCTTAATAACAAAAAACAAAGATAACCCAAACAGGAGCAAACATGTGGCTGTGCAAACAACACAAGACAAAGAACTGAATACACTGAGGGCTATAAACACACACACACACACACACACACACACACACACACACACACACAGTGAATGATAATAATCAACAGAACAGGGAACAGGTGTGTAGCTCAGTTGGAAACATGGCAAGAATGAATGAGAACTAAGGAAAACAGGAACAAGGAAAACCCAGCTAAATCACAAAGAACCTCAGGGTACGTTTACACGACAACGATGTACTAAAAACAAAATGTTTTTCCTTTGTGTTTTTCGCCGGTCACACTGATTTGAAAAATGACTAAAAATGCTGAATTCTGCTGCCAGGCCAGTAGTTGGCGATGTCACTTTGTAAAGAAACAAGTAACATGCATGTGCGTGATGTCACCGTTTTCACAAATTTGCGTTTTTGTAGTTTACAGTGAGACGAGAACGGTATTGTGTTTTTAGGCCCCCAAAACACCATTGTCGTGTAAATGAACGGCCAAAACACATAGAAAGTTTTGTGTTTTTAGCTGAAAACGGTGTCGTGTAAACAGCCCCTGACATACTCAATGCAACACGATGCAAACATCGTATCCATCCTGAATCCACCCTTATTCTAGGATCAGGATAATCCTGATATTTTTTTTTTTTCAAAAGTATTCCACTAAAACATTTGAACAACACATACTGAAGGTTTGATCCAGATCAAAACCAAGATTGGATTAATCAGACTTGAATCTAATTCGATTTCAGAATCCTTTTCTGAAAACTGGGCCCAAGTCATTATCTGTTTACAGTGGTAAAGAGCTGCTGCTAATTCTCACATTGATGCAGACATACTGTGAAAATGTTTGCCCAAAAATACAGTGTAAACTAAAGCAGGGGGAAGTGGGGAGTAATTATAATCTGGTTTGGACACAGCAATGGAATCTAGTGTGAAAGCACTGAAAGTAAGAGATTACATGCTGAAATACTGAAGACACATTGTGTTTGGTGGATTTGAGTCCAGTGTTGTGTCTGTGTTTCAGATGTAGTGGTCTCTGTCGTCCTGTGTCTGCTGATGCTGCTGTTACTGAGGTTCACCCCCAGACTGGTTGCTCGCTGCTTCTGTTCAAAACCCCTTCCTGCAGTCCTGGTAAGTGGAACACAATTTAACAGGATGTGCAAACGATGCAAATGATGCAAGAGGATTTTGATTTGATGAAGTGATACGAGAGACTCGACTTCTATTTTTAGTCTGTCTAAAGTACCTAAATATACTGTGCAGTAAAATACACTTTAGCTTTGCACTGAAAAAAAAAAAAAATAGTACAGAAAAAAATCTGAAAAACATAACCATCTTCATCATTAGTTTAAAAACATTTAAATAGATTTTGTCAAGGAAAAAGTATTGTTTTCAAATACTATGAATCAATCATTAATAAACGTTATGAAATTGCATATTTTCCCTGCGTGTTGCTGCACATTTGATGCACCACATTTTCAATGTGGCAGAAAAATGTATAATAATTATAATCCTGCTTCACTGTTTTTTCTTTGTATTACAAATTACTCTTTTCAAGAATTGAATTCTTTTATTTATTTTTTCTTCATTATGATATCAGATACAATATATGATATTTTTTTACTTTATGCCCCCCAAAATATCAAAATTAATAGTAATTTAGAAATTAAAAACGTGTTAAAAATAAGAGAGGTATATTCAAGTCATTGTACTGTAGGTATGTTTTTTAAAATACATTTTTAAATAAAAGAATAGGTCCGGACAAAGAAAGTGAACTTAGAATGACATTAAAGGTATTAATTGTAAATCTTCCCCACCTAGCTCTCAAAGCTCATTAAATTTGAGTCTGTTCCTCACATTAAAGCCGTCATTTGTCTTCAGAAGACAGTCACAGTCGGTGGACCAGTGGTTCCAACCCTGCTTATGGAGAACCCTGGAGAACATATTTTGGATGTTTCCCTTATCTAGCACACCTATTTTATGTTTTGGTGTCTACAAACAAAACGATGATTTAAAGCAAGCCTGTTTGATTAGGGAGATCGGAGCCAACTTTGCACGCACGACTTGAGCAGAATGCTGATATTTCACATTGTGACAAAGTAATATCTGGAGTTAGTGGAATAAGCTGACATGTAGTTGCAAAGTTACTTATAGTTAGTAGCAGGGCCTAAAACTAACTTTTTGCCACACCTGCCAATGGCTGGTGACTTAAAGGGAACCCCTGGTGTTAAGACTTGTATGGCTTAATATAACGTAAATAATGTCTCTTACTGAAATATGTAGAAGAGATATGTATTTAAAAAAATACATGACATATTTGGACCGATTTGGACAATGGGCGGCGCCATTTTGTTTAGCTGCACAGTGCGTTCTACGTCAAATGGTTGCACTCACTGCTCTACTGACACTGTCCTATTGCTATTTTTACCGCAACACAACTCAGAATATAATATATGATGCCACATTGTGCAGCTTTTGGTTTTAATTTTCAGTCGATGAGCCACAAGAGAAGCGATGCAAGTCTTCACTGCTTTAGTTTAGTTCAATTACGGTTATAACTTATATTGCCTTCTTGTTTTTATCCACTATATTAGTACAAGCCTGTTTACCGATGAGTTTTGATGTTTATTGTACTTCACACAACATATGAAGCGTCCGTTTTCACTCTAGAAAATCTCCATAAGAGCTTAATAAAACACAGTGCAAGTGTGCATTAAAATATTATCCATAAACACTCTGTCTCTCTCATTATCATCAAGATACACAGCGAAGTACACTTGTTACAACTAACAGTAAACAAATATATAAAGACCTTATGCCTTTTCGGGTGGTGCTTAATAAACTGGTAAACTTTATATCCGTAAATCAACTCCGATGAACTGTAATAAAGTGCTCTCACCTTCATTACTGCCGTAGACTGTATGTTTTGTATTGTCCCTTTGTATTGACATTCGTTCACAAAGCAGTCCGGTGTGAAATGATTCACGCAGACATAAACGAATTTCGGTAGAGTTGAGGGAGCATTTTCTTGGAAAACAAAATAAATCCACCTCGTCTTCAGCGGCTCAGATTTAGGGGGTAAATGGAGAGAGCTATGTGGATTAATCCATCCAGCTACATAACACATATAAAACGCTTGGGAGACGTTCTTGTCAGTGCAGCAATGGTACAACTCGCTGTGAACTCGCTCAGGGCGGTTCTATGTTAAAACTAGGGTTGGGAATCGTGAGAAATTTTCCGGTTCCGATTTTTTTATTAACTAACATTAACAAAGGTTAACAAATACAGTAACAAATGTATTGCTCATGGTTAGTTCATAAATGAACCTTATTGTAAAGTGTTACCTCAAATTAGATAAGATGCTTGAACACACATGTAAGATCCAGACAGCTGAAACAGAATATTTTTGTGAGTTGGATTCATAAAGACTTGTTTCTGAAAGAATGATTCAGTGATACACATTTTTAACAGTAAATTTGTTGCCACCTAGTGGCGTAACAATGCAATCGATACAGTCGTTATTTGAAGTCCAGTTACTTTCAGAAGGTAATTTATTATACATAAACATCAGCGTTTCTATCTGAATAATAAGCTTTTGTATACTTCTGTTATAATTGGAATAGGCATATTTGTCACACAGAAATAATGATACTGTGCGTTTAAAAAGATTGTTTGTGAAGCTGTTTATATCTACACATGACAACTCTCTTTAGATCAACGGCAGCGCGAACGCAGATTTGAATGTCGCGATTTTATTTTGTTCAAATGTTTAATTTACACAGGCGAATCGTTGTCATTTAGGAATTAGATCAAGTGGGTGATGAACGTGATCTTTTAAAGATTAATCGTGCAGCTTTGGGCACCTCTCTCTCTCTCTGCATTGAAATCTGACGTATATGAGTATCGCGAGGGCTTTTCAGTGCATTCATTGCTATAATATTCATGATGTGAGATGTCTCTATTAAAGGATACGCTCCCCGCACTTCGCCCACCCATCACACCAGAACCGTTTTCCGAACCAAAACTTAGAAATCTTGCACGGTTCCGGTTCTTTTCAAAAAACACTACCGGTTCCGGATGAGAACCGGTTCTCGGTTCCCAACCCTAGTTAAAACGGCAGTGTCTGTCAACATTCGTGGGCGCGGCCTGTGGCTAATGTGACGTCACACTGCCAGGGATCTGGAAACGGCTTGTTCTGAGACACTGCTTATGATTTATGGAGATTAAAAAAAAGGAGTGGGTGGATTTTTATCATTATAGGGTGGTTGTGTTCACACACTGCCAACACACATTTATAACCAACCATGAATTTTGCATAATAGGTCCCCTTGAAGCAAAGTTAACACAGTAGTTTCATTTTGTGTGAGAACATGGCGGAAAGCTGTGAGGTAAAGCTAATAGAAATTATACAAATGAATATATGAATTAAATAATTATATGAATGTAGGAGGTTACCAGGAAACGGCTCTATTTCTGTGGCTCCATAAGCGCCACCCAGTGTCAGAGAGTGGATTTACAGAGAGTTACATTCACATTCAGCCTGTGTGAAGTTTCTGTCTGGCCAAAAAATGGACAGAAATTGCATGAACCACTATACATTTTAACGGGTTGATGAAAAACAAGCTTATGCGGATTCTGCAATTTTAAACAATTTGGATAAGGCATCTAGAATTATTTATGGAGCAGATAAAATATCTATTATCATTTTGTTTTTACAGGCTGAAATGTGAGGTTTGCCATTTTATGAAACATTTTTATTTGAACATTTCGTATATGTTATTAGATAAACAGTTGTCAGTCATGTCATTTGAAATCAGGACATCAATGATGATATGTTTTTAGTGTTTTATACAAATAAGATGTACTTTTATTTGTTGATTTTAAATGTAAAACGTGATAAGATTAACGTGTCAGTACTTTTTGAACATTTCCAGCACATTTTAACAATACTGTGATAATATTGATAACCGCTATAATTTTGGTCACTATAATCGTGATAAGAAATTTTCATGCGGTTTCATCTCTAATCAGAGTAAGGGCTTAATCGCAGTAAGATGTTTACATGACACAAGCAATCCTCCTGTTCACATGCAATTTTCATTACTCTGATTATTTGCTAATAAGTATGGTTATACCACACTCAGGCATACAGTATGCATGCTACCGGCCATTGTTTTAATCTACTCACATCAAATTCAAAATACATTTTTATGTACGTACTAGACATTATACGGTGTCATGATGAACATAGCAATGCCGGGTTTGTAGTGGACTATCGAAATAAAGTGTAACCCTTAAAATAAATGGTAAAACTTGCTGGTTGAAGCAGTTTTAAGTCACAGTTCTTTATTGCATGATACTGCATAAGACTTTCCAAAATATTCCAAAATCCTCAATCATTTTTTGGATTTTTTACAGTGCACAAAACATCTCCGTCCATCATCCCCAGCTCTGCTCTGCTATTATGTCTCATCACCTCGATTTCTGTCATTTTGGCACTGTTTAACTAATGCCTGTTCTTTTCCAGAGGTCGGTTGTGAGTTTGAAGAAAGTTCTTCTCATCACTGCTGCTGAGCCCATTAACACTGTCTATGAGGACCGAGACTTCATCCAGAAGATCAAGAGAAACGGCGAGGAAATAGACGTGGAAGAAGAGACCGAGGAGGCTGTGAAATATGAGAGAATAGTGGCACAATATCTGAACGGTCAAGGTTCCTCACTGATCATTTGTCCAGTGTCATCCAGCTCGGATTTGCTTGTGATTCAGAGTCCCGATGCAGACCCGAGCCTCACCTCTTCCACAGATGCTCAGAGTCTGATTGTGTTTGAGGATGTCCACACCACTGAGCCAACTGCCTCTCCTCAGGAAACAAGTCCACTTCAGAGCTTAAGCCTGTTTTCGCCCACACAAGTGGAGGATGAGGAGAGCGGGACAGATGTGAACCTGTTCTCAGTGAAGTTAGGAGGAGTTTCGGCAGAACCGCATAAAGCTGAACCTGATCAAATCCTCAGTATTAAAGATGAGCTGGGATCATATCCTCAGAGCCTGTTACAGACTGACTCACAGTCACAAACCTTCATTGGGAAGTACATTCCAGAGGGAGATGAGGAAGATGAGGAATGTTCAGACTACTTGAGTCGAAATTAGATTCCTGGAGAAATTAACTAAATCCTTGGCATTATTTCAGAGTAGATGTGAGAATATTAAAGTACACGCAAGCATATAAAGATGTATTTTTATACTGAATTGATTGTTTTATTATTTGATAGTGTTTTTATTTTTTGTATTTCAGTCTGATAGAGATGAAGGCATACTGACATTATTCATATCCGTATTGCTGGATGAGGAACAGAACAGTGTTTATGTCAGGGTCAACTTTAGCCTAGAGTCTGCACTTCGTTGTATCATTACCATTACCATTTCATTTATTTAGTCATTTTCCCATCACTTTCTGGATATGTTTAGATCTCGAGACCCGTTCGCACCAATGACGATATCTATAATAACTATAAAGTTTAAATAATTGTTCTAATTCAATAAGAATGGCAGGGTTCACATCATAACTATAACTATACCGATAACAACACAGAGGAACAATGTCATTGGAATCACACAATTTCTTTTCCAGCTGGTGAATGTTAAGAACATGGACAGCCAATCAGAATCCATCCGAGTTTAAAAAGCGCACACATTTAAAACAGTGGACGACTAAACGTATTTTATAGCTATGGTGTGAACGGGCCTTAAATCTTGTGCTGCTGTTTATGAACAAAGAAAACATCTGTCTGTTACTGACAATATTCTTAATATTAGTTAAAGTCTCCATGAACTCAAAATTTACAGTTCTTATTTTTTTATTGAATACTGCAGTGTTTATTATAAGTGATTTAATTTTTTTTACAACCAGTGATTCCCTGAGGTTCATTCACATAAAGCCATATATGCTGTAGAGCAAATCTCAACTGGTTGTTTACATCATTGCCAAATGAAGTTTATTGCCCAACTCTGTGAACTATTAGGCATTACATCACACATTTCTGTACACTGCTTTGAAACAGTGTGTATTGTGAAAGGCACTATACAAATAAAATGTACTTGACTTGTGAACAGTACTGCAACAATAAACTCACTTCATGACTTCAAAAAGGTGCAAATTTCTACATCTCTTGTCATGATGGCCAAACTGATCGCCACTTTGTTTGAGATCTGCATGGTGCCGATTCTCTGACCTCTGAATTTGGTCATTTGTTCATATTTTATTGCTGTTTGAAATTGACCAATAATTTCTGAGACAACAGTTATAATAAGTAATAATGTGTGCCGCAGCAGAAACGGAAACATTTCTGACAAGGGCAACTCTGCTGTCGATTTCAAAGCGGTTGTTTCCTGGAGAACAGGAGATGATTTTCCTTTCTGTTGGCATTGTAATGTGGAAAATGTGACAATTTGAAGAAATTCAGACCCATGGATTTTGGAAGTTAGTTCCAAAACATTTTCAGCATTATCAATACTCATAATCAGTGCACAGATCAGTACTGGAACATCTCTCAGACCGCTTTATCAGAATTACTACACATACTTATAAACGAAGGTCTTCATTTACCAAAGGATCCAAGAACTCTGATGTCTGTTTAAAAAGTCTGATAATGAAGCATATGTATGGGGTGGAAAACAAACTTTTATTATTTTGCAGTGGTGAGCCACCATCACACACACTACAACTTGTTTATCAATACACAATATAGCCTACAGTAATAGCCATGACAGTTTGAGGCAAACATGATGACACAAAACATATTTCAGTACTCAGATATTTCTTCAGAGAAGTCATCTTTGTCTTCAGCCACAGCATGAAAACAGCCTATTTACAATAGACACTGATATAATAATATGATACTCAAATTAAGTTGTGCTTTATTACTGTCACAAATCATTGATGAATCGCTTTATTTAGTTCATCTATAATGATTATTAGAATTATGTTTTCCTAACAGAAAAGTGTCTGTTTCAAATGCTAAACAATGGCAGAGAATCCTACAGCTTCGGCACAGATGTCCGATACAGTTTGGTATGGAAGCCCGTTTCCGCCACTAAATAAAAAAAATAAAATCAGTAATTGTGACTTTTTATCTCAGAATTCTGACTTTATAACTCGCAATTGTGAGAAAAAAAGTCTGAATTCTGATATATAAATTGCGTAATATTAAGTCTGACTTTACAATTCTGACTTTTTTTCTCGCAATTCTGAATTTATATCACGCAATTGCGAGTTTATATCTCAGAATTGTGACTTTATAACTTGCAATTGTGAGAAAAAAAGTCAGAATTCTGAGATGAAAAGCCGCAATTACTGTTTTTATTTTTTTATTTAGTGGCGGAAACGGGCTTCCATAGTTTGGATACTGTATTTTCTATTTTTTTGTTTGTTTGTTTCATTTCATATTGTGTTAATAAACCTTTTTTTTTTTTTTGTTGTTGCCTATTTTGGTCTATTTTAGTCCAGTAAACATTAATTGATACACTTTTGTTTTCTATTACAAAGCCTTTTGAGAATGCAATCCCTTTAAGACATCAGATACATGGCAATACGTGTATAAAATTCTTTCATTTGGGCATGTTGCCTGTAAAAAATTACATTGTAATCTGAGAAATTATATTTTACATATATTAAAGTGTAATATTTTCAACTATAAAACATTTAGTTCCAGTCCTTGATGCTGATTGGTCAATAGCTGTGTTTTCAAGACTATGGCCACTTCACCCAACGGTTCAGTGTATCACTGCGCAACCACTCTTAACAACATAAACATGGGAAGAACTAAAAGGCCAAATAAACTAAAGCATATTTTGTGAATAAGTCATAGCTGAAGGGGAAGTGTTTCGTGTAGTGACTAACAGCAGCCTTCAGCTGTGACTCATTCACGAAATTTATTTTAGATTATTTGGCAACCCAGAGCTGAGTCAAAATATGACTAACCCAGCTTTGGGCTAAATATTTGTCCCAACATGTTGGCTTAAAATGAACCCAAAATACATTGGAAATTAAAATTACACACAGAATTACTAACACAGGCAGGTGTAATAATCAAAAAGCGAACATTTATTAATAAGCAAGAACATGGACAAAAGGCAGGAGTATAGTATAGATAAAAGAAATATATTTTCATTCTCAATGAACAATAAAACATGTGAAATTCCAATTTCTCTTCATAAATATTAACAGAACATTAAATTGCATTATTACCTTTGTTTTAACATTACCATTTAATTAATGAGGTGACAAGAACACAGTAGCACAAGTGAAATGCTTGTAAGCTTATTGGAACATCAAATAAATATTTAAACAAACAAATAAATAAATAAATGTATTTATTTGTTTAAATAAACACACACACACAAAGACCACTTCCTTCTTAATATAAACTCATAACATTTCAGAAAGGGTCAGAAAAGGTTTAAACCTTACACAGGGTTCCCACTCATCCTGGAAAATTGATGACAAACTTTCCAGTCCTGGAAAACACATGGAAAATGAGAGAAAATGAAAAATGTCCTGGAAAATCTTGTTGTTGTCCTTGAAAATTATTTTTTAAAATTATTCGGTTTTTCTTTAGTCAAGAACAAAAAGTTTATTACTGGCCAAAAACAATTACCGTTAGTTGCAGAAAGTGCGATGTTCAGGAATGTTGAGTTTTGACATAGTATTTTCAGTGATGATGTTTAGTCTTGTGTTGCCACTTGCAGCAGTTAGCTAATGCTATTAACTGCTCAAATGTATGCAGAAAATGTTAATTAGTAAGCAGCTACCTAATTCAGTAACTTGCTAACTAATAATTTTGATGCGATATAAGGTCAATAAGAGATTCATTGTGCAGTGTAGCCAGCTTCATTGATTATAACAGTTTTCACAACAGTGCAGAACTTTGTGAGTTTGATTGACAGCTGCAGTGATTAAAAAAGGAAAATCTGTATATAACCCATTCGCAATTTGAAAGTTTTTCATGCTGCTAAGTATACACACTGCAAAGTTTTGGGAATGACTAACTTATTTAAATGCGGTATTGAATCCAAAATTATATTGATTGACATGGTGATAACCAGCATTGGACAGGACAGAAATAACTTATAGACCTGCCACATATTCTATTACGTGTTATGGGTTTCTTTGTTGTTCATCGACTTTGTCTTTGACTAATATTTTTACTTTCAAATAGTTAAACAAGACCTTAAAATAGTTCCAATATTTTTTGCTATGATATGGACACTGGTAACGAGAACAATTTGTCATAATGTATGATTAAGAGCTCATATTAAAAACTGATTTTATACTTAAGTCATGGCAATAAACTATGGAAGTGTCAGCTGCTGAATAAAAAATAAAAAAGGTAATTGCAACTTTTTATCTCAAAATTCTAAAAAATTCTGAGCTTACATAATTGTGATATAAACTCGCAATTGCTTGATATAAAGTCAGAATTGCGTGATATAAACTTGCAATTGTTATAAAGTCAGAATTATAAATTGCATAACTAAACTCGCAATTGCGAGAAAAAAAAGTCAGAATAGTGAGATACAAAAAAGGTAATTGCGACTTTTTTTTTAAATTCTGTGGTGGAAACAAGCTTCCATAGTAATAATGTATGATTAAGAGCTCATATTAAAAACTGATTTTATAGTTAAGTCATGACAATAAACTGTACGCCTTTTAAAGACTTAGAGAGCAATATATTACTTTAGGGCGTGATCCTTGTCTTTTATTCCTGCCATAGTAAAATTGAAAATGTCCTGGAAAATGATCGCTGAAAAAGAGTGGGAACCCTGCTTACAATCCGAGTGAAATTTTAATCTGATTGACTGTGCTACTAGTCCGAATACAATCGGATTGTTTTCTCCAGAGCTGCTTTACAGCTGAACTGAACTGAACAGTGACACTATTGTCTTTGCAGAGCCACTTTATAGCAGATTTGAGCTCTGTTTGCATCACTGATCATTATTTTCCAGTCTTTCACTGTGAAGCTGCTTTAAAACAGTCTGTATTGTATAAAGTGCTGTATAAATAAAAGTGATTTGACGTGACACACCTGAATCGAATGAGGACGACACAGCAAACCAACAAGAAACTATAGTTGTGTCCCAGATGACGTACTATACACTACGCACTTACACTTATGCACTATGTCGGGGTGTCCAAACTCGGTCCTGGAGGGCCACTGTCCTGCAGAGTTTAGCTCCAGCTGTCCTCAATAACCTGCCTGGAAGTTTCTAGTACGTCTAATAAGACCTTGATTAGCTGGGTCAGGAGTGTTTAATCGGGGGTGTTTAATGCAAGTTTGGGCACCCCTGCACTATGTACCCAACCATTTTGTGCAAGAGGTTTAAAGGGTTATTTTGTCATTCATTATCAGCGCCTGACAGCCTCTCTTCTTTGGGTGCTAAAGGCATATCAGACACTGTTGTTGCCTTTATATCCCAGAATGGCCTGCAGATCAAACACATAATGGGCATTGCCACAGATGACGCCAGCGTAATAGCTGGAAAACACTGTTCTGTTTTCACCCTACTTAAACAAATGCCTCTCCCCTTTTAAATACAGTATATGAGACTATTAATAACGGGGGCTGCCCTTTGAAACTAATAAGTCCAAGCTGTACCCGTTGGCTTGAGATGGCTGAATGCATTGAGCGTATTGTGGGAAAAAAAAGATGCTCTCACACTGTACTTTAACATGGCTTTAAGTACACAACACTGTTATACTGCTTTCTTCAACCTGTTCTAATGAAAATCAAAACTGTGAATAAATGCTTTCAGTTGGAAACAGGAAGCACTCTCGGTGAGTTTAGAGACCTGGAAAGACTGTACATGGCAACTGTTAGACGCGATCTCGAACCGAGCATCTCGTACATGAGTAATGACTAACTCCGGGAACTTGACCTCACACACTCTCGCCTCTCGGACCGGAGTACCACATTTATGAACTGTGACGACCCTGAGTGTTCGCCTTACATGTTGGTGGCAGACTGTGGGAGTTTTGCGTCACTCCCCATGTTAATTAATTAATGATAATTAGTGGTGTAGGCTATAAAAGGACTTTGGGTTGTTCATTGAGGTTAACACTCTCGGTGGGATAGTTCTCCCAGGAGCAGCTCTTGACCAGAATGTGACATCTATCTGATTTTCTTTATTTATATACGTTTCTTATATCATGTAGCTTTAAGATTTTGCATTTGTTATTTTTGTTGTTATTTCCTTTGATTCTTTATTTTTCCCTAGACTTATGTTTGTTATTTGTGGTTATTGTTATGTTTGTTAAAATCAATAAATTAATTTGTTTTGATTGAACGGTGGTGTGTTATCCCTTTTGTATGTTGTGGCTTGAAACGAGCTGGCCGTAACATGAACCAACTGGAGGAAAGTAGGTTAGCCCCCAACATGAAGGAGAGAATCACATCGTGTTGTATGGATTTTCTGAAAGAGCTTGTAAAGCAGTACAGCAGTAAAGCAACTGACCCTTCACCAGCAGTTTGATTGACAGGCGATCTGACCAATCATAACATCGATATTATGTGCCCCTATGATTATGCGCCATTTTTTCTGACAAACAAACCAGTCTGACAAACCAGGCGTAGTAGACTAACACTGGCGATTAAACTGAAAAAAATGGTGAAAAGGTGCTAGGGGACTTGCAACGCAGACGGCTGGGCAATGTACAATTTCACCCGTTCCCTAAGCCTGCCAGAAAACTGGAGAAGTGTATGAAATGGATACGGTTGTGTGGACGGCCTCACCAGCAGCTGAGTTTGGACAAGATCATTCCACAGCCAAACACATCTGTGTGTTCAAAGGTAACACAATTATACATACTGCACCTTTTTAACTGTGTAGCACAGTGTTTGCTTTATTTTAAACATGTTTTACAAGTTATCGTAACCTGAGAAATGTATTGTTAAAAGCGTAACTAGGATAGTTAGCCAAACATTAGCGAGCGTAAAACTGTTTTGCAAGACATTTCTGCCCTCTGTCCTGTATGAATTTCCTTTTAAGAAACTTGAGGCATAATTTAGGATGACTAAGTCCATTCCTCTGTCATTACACTCTTCGCTGACGGCCTGTCGACACACGCTCACCCTGAGCACTGACATACGACCGTAGTAACGTTACACCTGTGAGACGTCTTTTGTCTGGTTTCTTTCTTCAGTGCCTCTGGTTCACACTTTGAGGTCATCGTGGCATTGTATCATTACATCTGGTCTATTGTTAGGACTGTACAGAAAGGGCTTGGCTGTGGTGGCAAAGAGAATACTGGGAAATCATCAGTAGGGTTTGATAGGCAGGATCTTAGCCAAGTGTTGTCCAATAATGGGAGCTACACACACAAGAAAAGAAAATATTGCAATGTTTGTAAGTTATTTACAAAAACAGGAGGAACTGGAAAGACTGAAGACTCTTCTTGCTTAAAAAGAAAAAGAAAATCTGCTCAGGGAGAAAAGACGAATGTGTCAGGCTCTTTACCCACTAACACCAGAGACTATAAATAACAGCAGTGTCCATAACTACTTCAGATACTGCACTGAATTTAACAAACTATGCAGATTTTTCAGACTACCAGATAATGAATCAGTCCCACAAACACACATTCCCTTGACATATGATAAATTACATCCACCAATTGCCTTTACGTAAACGACTTCTACTTGTACTAAGACCTCATTTGACCTCAAAGAGCTAGCTTTCAAAGTGTTAGCACTTTATTCAGTTAATGGATTGACTTCATGAATGGCAGGCTAGGTCAAGTGTCTGTTTGGCCACACAGGGTCATCATCACAGAAAACATGCCTGACAACTACAACGCAGAGTTTCCAACAACTTTTGCAGTTGATTACACAGAGAAAAGACAGAGAAACTCAGCTCATTGTTAGTGCAAAGTCAGACTTATTCTAACTATAAGTCTACTAACACACTTAAGTCTCTGATAGCCTGTAATCCTCGTGGCTCCATTATGTTTGCATGTAC
Source organism: Mylopharyngodon piceus (assembly GCA_039654765.1). Lineage (NCBI taxonomy): Eukaryota > Metazoa > Chordata > Actinopteri > Cypriniformes > Xenocyprididae > Mylopharyngodon > Mylopharyngodon piceus. The sequence continues at coordinate 35,212,211 of CM077441.1, read as the reverse complement.
ACTTTACACAGGATCAATTTCTGACCAAGAGCTATTTATTATATAGTGCAAAATCAAAGATTTACTGAAAGGTCTGCTTCAGTGTGGCTACCTAAAGAGAGGTGATGAGCTCATGGTGGATAAGCGGTTTCTCATTGAGAAAGATGTGAAGGAGCTTAGCCTTAAACTAAACATTCCTCCCTTTGCAAAGTCAAAACTTCAAATGCCAGTCCCAGATGTTGAGATTACAAAGAAAATAGCCAAACATTGAGTGCATGTAGAAAGAGCAATAGCCAAAGTAAAAAAAAATAAAATAGTATCTGTTAGGATCCCTAATTCCATGTTAGGAAATATAAATCAGATGTGGTTCGCAAAAATAAGAATTTAAAATCTGTAGTGGTGCGCGCTTGTGAATCTCCTGCCTGTGTTTACACTGGCACAAAAAAATGTTTTTTTGCTCACATCTGACACAGATCGGAATTTGTTGCACACGTGTAAACACAAAAATCTGGACAATTTTTTCACATCCGATCTGAGCCACTTCCAAATGTGGTTTTAAATCAGATAAATATCCGATATCTGGACATGCGACCTACATCTAAACACACATATCCAATTCCCCTTGGAAATCCAAGCCATCACAAGGCGAGGGCGGCACATTTGCTCACTAAAAGGTAGCTTTTATGTTGTATTATGAAGCAGACGTGCCTGTATGCACACTAACAGCTTTGTTATTGAGGTGGGAACTTTATATGTCTACCTATTTTCTAGAAAGAAACTGCGGCCACACAAAAACAGGCACACACATTCAGCAGCTGATTTTCAACCTCTGCCCGGTTAATTTAAAAGAAAAATAAGCTGCATTAAAGTTGTTATTAAAGATGTTCCGGCCTGGATCCGGCTGACTACAGTAATCCTCAGGATAAACAGAGAGACTAATATTAGCGTAGATGCCATTCTTCTTCTGATGTAACGAGTACATCAGGTGTTATAGGAAGTGTTCCCGGTTTCGGCTGACCTAATTTATGCAGCCTAATAATCCTTGAACGGATTTGAAAACATAAATTGATAATGTGTTCTGTGTATGCCAGGTTAAAGAGATCCGTTTTTAGTCTAGATTTAAACTGACAGAGTGTGTCTGCTTCCCAAACAATGCTAGGAAGATTGTTCCAGAGTTTAGGTGCCAAATAGGAGAAGGATCTACCGCCTGCGGTTGATTTTGATATTCTAGGTATTATCAGCTGGCCTGAATTCTGAGATCGCAATAGACGTGAAGGACTATAATGAATTAAGAGCTCGCTCAGGTACTGGGAAGCTAAACCATTTAGTGCTTTGTAAGCAAGTAGAAAGATTTTAAAATCTATACGATGTTTAATAGGGAGCCAATGCAGTGTTGACAGAACTGGGCTAATATGGTCATACTTCCTAGTTCTAGTAAGAACTCTAGCTGCTGCATTTTGGACCAGCTGTAGTTTATTTATCAGGCGAGCAGAACAACCACCCAGTAAAGCGTTACAGTAATCTAGCCTTGAGGTCATGAACGCATGAACTAACTGTTCTGCATTTTTCATTGAGAGCATATGTCGTAGTTTAGATATATTTTTAAGATGGAAGAATGCGGTTTTACAGATGCTAGAAACATGGCCTTCAAATGAAAGATTGGTATCAAAGAGCACACCCAGGTTCCTAACTGACGACGAAGACTTAACAGAGCAGCCATCAAGTGTTAGACAGTATTCTAGGTTATTACGTGAAGAAGTTTTTGGTCCAAAAATTAGAATCTCTGTTTTTTCTGAATTTAGTAGTAGGAAATTACTGGTCATCCAATTTTTTATATCAGCTATGCATTAATTTTGTGAATTGGTAAGTTTCGTCAGGGCACGAAGAAATATAGAGCTGATCATCATCAGCGTAACAGTGAAAACTAACGCCATGCTTCCTAATGATATCTCCCAAGGGTAGCATGTACACAGTGAACAGCAACGGTCCTAGTACTGAGCCTTGCGGTACTCCATATTGAGGTGTCCCTGTCAATCCTCTCAGCAACTCCAAATCCTCATTTGTCACTTCAGACAAGGCTCTTTGGTATATAAAATTCATGTACTTGTGTCATAGAAGTCCAGATTACTAGTACTCCAATGCCACAGTAAGTTACATCTCTTTCTATCTCTCTCTCATGGACACACATTAAGAGAGAGAAAAGCTGCAGATACTTCGAAAAGATTCTGAACTTCGTTAGTGGTGTGTTTAGGCAATCAAATGCAAAGAAAGCCATAACTTTGTCATTAAATGAGGAAAAACTTGTGTCTGTGGAGAGCATTTTCAAGAAGAGGGTTTTCAGCAGTCTCTCACAGGTGGATGTGTGAAACGCCTTGAAATTGGAGCCGCACCTTCAAGGTTTCAGTGGAATGACTATTGTTGTGGCAAATTCGATGTTCCTTCATTTCTGGTCTCAAAGAAAACTCTCAGAGTCGAAGTTCCAGGTAAAAGGAGTTTAACTTTATTGACAAGCAACAAAGTGAGATGCCAACTCCACATCTGAATCTCTCTAGCCAGGGCACAGTTTTTATACATTTTTCTTATCTGTTAAAACAGTGTAAGATCCACCCCTACAATTCTTTTCCATGATCTCATTTACAGGTGCTATCCTCCCTTTCTCTTCCTGGAGTCTCCCAAGTACTCCCCAACATTTTTACCACAGTCACTTCACCAATTAAACTGCAGGTGTTGCTTATGCAAGAGATAATTCACTTTGTAAGGGTAGCCGACTGCCAGTAGTCTACATCTTTTGACTTAATCTCTCGTGGTGGAATTCTGCCAATTGATGGTCAACCCTTTCTCATAGGCAAAATGAAACATTGTATTAAAAACACTCCCCGGAGGCAAGAAGCCTTCACGTGACACCCTTAATAATGATCTTATTCATTTCACATCCTCCTGTTGTCAAATGGAGCGGGACTGATCTCTCTACTCCTTCACTCCTTTCCATGACCATGACTGCGAGTGTCGCCCCACACCAGGTATTAGTTTCACCTAGTACTACTCATAGATTTGTTTTTTAAATGTATTTAATTTTTAAACATTACAAAACAAAATTTAAAATCGAACAAGAGAATGAGAAAAAAAAGAAGAAAAAAGAAGAAAAAAAAGAGCTTACCACCTCAATAAATTAATTAAAAAAAAAAAAATGAGATAGAGAATGACATCAACATACAAACAATATACCTTACACATTTTTGCTCCAATGTGCCGCACATATTTAAACCTCATTAAACAAACCCTCTAATAAGAATAGAGGATATATCTAAGCCCATATATACCAAAAATGGGTCCCACCTTCTATGAAATAGGACATCTTTATTATAAGAAGCACAGGTTAAGTAGTCTAATGATACATATTCCAATGTAACCCTGTGCCATAGTGACCTAGAAGGGGCTTTATCAACTAACCAGTTTAAAAGAATACATTTTCTTGCACAGAATGTTAGGAATTTGCAAAGTGTCTTTTTATGTTTGTCTACGATAATGTCATCGTATATTCCAAGCAACATGTGTTTTGGACCGTAGCCAATACTAATAGATAAAATAACATTAAGTTCTTGTTCAACCATAACCCAAAACGTCTGAATCTCCCTACAGAACCAGAAACAGTGAATAAGATCTCCTTCCTCTGTTTTACATTTTGGGCACACTGGCGAGCAGTCTTCTTTAAACTTATGCCTCCTCGAAGGAGAAATGTGAGCTCTGTGCAAAATTTTCAACTGCATTGCTTTTACTCTGTTACATATGCTTAAGGTCCCAGCATTCTTCCATGCTTCCTCCCATTGATCGTCTGTGATTTGTATATCAAGTGTCCTTTCCCACGTCTTCTTCAAGGAGTCCGTATTTGAAAAGCCACAATCCTTGAGAACCTTGTAAAAAGAACTTGTAGAACTGTTCATTTGTGAAAAAAGATGTCTCTCCATGGCCGAAATGTCCTGGTTTGTGAGCAAAGTAGTGTCCTTTTTCACAAAGTCTCTCAATTGTAAATAACGAAAAAAATCCTGTCGTGGAATACTATACTTAATGACTAATTGGTCAAATGACATTAAAGTGTCCCCCTCAAATAGATCATGTAAAGTGGTGAGACCTTTATATGCCCAAGCTCGAAAATTTGGGTCTACAGTCCCCGGCAAGAAGTCATAGTTATCACAAATGGGAGTAAAAGCTGAGGTAAGTTGGGGCCGGCCCTCCAAACACCTAATAACTTGCCATGCCTTGATAGCACTAATTGTGATGGGGTTACTACAAGCGACTTTCAAGGATTTAAACTTTTTAAGAAAAAGCAAATTTACTAAAGGAAGTTTACTGAGTGAACTTTCAATATCAAACCACAGTGTTCTGGTCCCTCTATGTACCCAGTCAGAAATGTAACGCAAGTGAACTGATATTTCCGAATATCTGGAAGGTCAAGACCTCCCACTGAAGATGAAAGCATTAAAGTTGAAATTTTTATACATGCTCTTTTTTTAGCCCATATAAAGGAACTAAACCAACCATTCAATTTCCTAATGGTTTTATGTGTAAAATTTATTGGAATCATTTGAATGGGGTAAAGTAATCTTGGAAGAATATTCATCTTCAGGAGGGAGATCCGTCCCAACCAAGAAACAGGGAGGACATTCCACCTTTCTAAGTCCAACCGAATACGTTCAAAAAGTGGAAGAAAGTTTGCTTTATACATCTGTTCGAAGGAGGGGGTAACATTAATGCCCAAATATATTAAACCCTCAGGAGCCCATCTAAATGGGAAGGATGGTAATTCTTGGGGTATTTGTTTTGAGCCACCTATAGGCATTGCCATTGACTTATAATAATTAATTCTATATCCTGAAAATGTGCCAAATTTGTCAATTGTGTCTAAAAGAGCTGGGGCAGAGGTATCAAGATTCACCATGAATATCAAAATATCATCGGCATATAAGGCGATCTTATGTTGATTGTTTGCTATCGTTAACCCACAAATTTCATTAAATTTCCTTCATCTTACCAGGAGTTGGTTTTTTAATGTATAATCTCTCAGCATCCTTAAGCTTCGATTCTAAGATCTCTTTTTGTTTGGCTTGTCTGCGCCTTTTACTTAGTGTGTATGCTATAATAAGGCCTCTAGAAAAAGCTTTGGCTGTTTCCCATAATAAAGATGGATCTTCAGTTGAGGCAGAGTTAATGGACATGAAAGAGTTAAACTCCTCTGTAAAATATGATATAAAATTATGGTCAGCCAAAATGAATGGGTGAAATCTCCAGCTATTAGACTTAGCGTTTTGGTTCCCAAAAGAGTATTCGGCAAAAACTGCTGCATGATCAGATATAGATATATTCCCTATATGGCAAGACATTATATGCTGTAACATATTTTTTGGAGAAAAGAAATAATCTATCCTAGTATAGCAGCTGTGGACCCTAGAGAAAAAAAATATACTCCTGATCTGCAGGATGGCAGGCCCTCCAAATATCTACATAGTCAAAGTCTTCACAGAGAGCCTTAACAGTTTTAGCCTGAGTTGATAATAATGGTTTACCTGTTGGGAATTTATCTATAATGGGGCATAGATGACAGTTAAAGTCTCCCCCAATAAACAACGTCTTAACTCCCCACTCTGCTAATTTGGCAAACGCTGTAGTCAAAAAATCGCCCGGATGGCCAGGAGGCCAATAAATTGCAGGAGGCAATTTCTTCCCCATATAATAACCCCCTCACAATTAAATAGCGCCCTCTTGTGTCCTTGATAACTTCTACTAATTGGAATGGCATACCTCTCTTGATTAAGATAACTACGCCTCTGCTCCTCGAAGTAAAAGATGAGAAAAAGACCTGGCTAAACCCCCCCTATGATGTTCCTGATCATTCAAGTGGGTCTCCTGAAGTAAAGCAATATGTACCCCCTCCTTTTTTAAATAAGTTAAAACCTTTCTTCTTTTAATAGGAGTATGAATACCATTAACATTCCACGTACAAATTTTAAGCTTTAACATGCTAAATATATGTCAAACATAATGTAGTCCAAATGTACAATTTGAATGATGTAGATGGTAAGCAAAAAATAAAAATGAGAGAAAAAAACAAAAAAACAAACAAAAAGGAATTAACGGATACAAAGAACTTGAACAGAAATTGTTGAACATTAACGAAATTACACACTTTACCTCCCGTTGCATAACGGGAGCCCCAGTGAAAAAGAGGTCCCCTAACGACAAAAGGAAACGAGGAAATATCCAACCAGAACGTCAAGCGGCAGTGCCGCCATTAACAACCGCACAACTTAAACAATACAATAAACACAATAAGCACACATTTCTCAATGTCTCAATTAAATTTTCAGCATTTAAACTCGTACCAGTGTGTAATTATCTGGAAAGCCCATGGTGCATATTGGGCAATCAAGTATTACCAACGGGCTCTGCATCCAGCGAGTTTATGAACGCCTCGACAGCGGCCGGCTCATGAAACACCTTCACCGAGCCACGGAAGTTTACCTTGAGGAGGGCAGGGTAAATTTGCCTGTATTCCGCGCCTATGGATTTTAGACGTTTCTTAACTTTGTCGAACATCGTGCGCTTGCGAAGAACAGACGCAGAAAAGTCCTGAAAAAACATCACCGTGCTTTCTCCAAATTTCAAAGGGGAGCCGTTGATCCCCAGCTCCCGCACGGCATTCAACACTCGCTGCTTGTCTTGGAAGTTGTGAAACCTCACCAAGATGGATCGCGGTCGCTGCATAGGGGAAGGTTTGGGAGCAAGTGATCGGTGCGCTCTCTCTAGCTTTATACGACCCGCTTTCGAAGCAATGCAAAGAGTCTTGGGAAGCCATGATTCGAAAAACCGCGTCAGGTTGTCACCTTCCACGCCCTCAGGTAACCCAACGATGCGGATATTCTTCCTCCTTCCTCTGTTTTCAAGGTCTTCAGCCCGTTCGCCCATATCATGAACGAGTTTCTCAAGGGATTGTAGCTTAGCCTCGATCGGGGTTACCACGTCTTCCATAGTAGATATCCTCATTTCCGCTTCAGTGATCCGCTTATTATGCTCATCTAGTTCAGAACGATGCAGTTGTAACAACTGCGATATCGGATCCATTTTTTCATCAATGATCTTAGAGATATTGGCTGTAATCTCTGCAACCACGTCAGACAGCGGAGACGCAGGCGAGCTCGCGTTAGCATTAGCAATGTCGGTTCGGCCTCATCAGGGCTGTTGGCAATAGGCGTTTTCTTACGTGGCATGCTTTCTGATTGCCTCAAAAAGTAGTTATTTATGCTCATAATGGCAAACACAAGACATGAGCATGCTAAATTTATAATATGCGGGTTGTAGTAGTAGAATCTCAGCAAAGAGACACTGCCGCTTAACTACACACAGCCTCCCTTCAAGCCGCCATCTTGAAAACCCCCCACTCATAGATTTGTTAACTGTACCCTCATTTCTGCAATTTGTTCTGACAGATTTGGTGATTGTTTCTTTAATAAGCTAATCTGTGCCTACTCCTTTATCTCTATTGTTGTTGACATTAAATCTAATTAATGATAGGTGATAAATCATTATACTATTAACCTATTACTAAAACACATTTACATACCAAAGCAACTTTGTTTGATATGAAGTTAAAGAATCTTATTTAAACTATTCTTAGCTTATTGTTGTTGTAAACTGTGATTTTAATCTTATGATGGTGCACTTGATGAAGCTGAAGAAAGAGATCTTGCAGCTGCAGATATCATGTGTAAACAAGATCCTTGAGCTAAAATCACAAGTACAGCACCTTGCCCAGTGCCCCTCTTGCCATCAACTGCTTTTGCAGAACAGATGAAGACTTCAGGTTTCATACTCAGTTTCCATCAGAGAAAACATTAAAAGTTTTCTGGGATTTTACTGCACCATCAGCAAAAAAAAAAAAAAAAAAAATCTTTACTGGACAAAGATTCAAAGAGTTGCCGAGGCTGACACAACTCCAGATCGTTGGTACTCACTGATGAGTTTTCAAAGTGCCCCTATTATGCTATTTTAAGGTTCCTAATTTTGTTTTAAAGGTCTCCTACAACAGGTTTACATTCATCAAAGGTAAAAAAAAAAAAACGCTTTCATTTTCTCACAATATACATTGCACATCACCTCATTTCTCGTTTGAAGATCTGGTCTATTTAAACCCCTCCTTTTGCAAGCCTACTCTGCTCTGATTGGTCAGATGGCCTAGTCTGTTGTGATTGGTCTACCGCTTACAGCGTATTTCAGAAACTAAACGCCAATTACCATATCTGAATTTTAGGCTTCCTAAAGCAATTGTACACACTGTAAAGAGACTAACAATGGTGTTGGCGACTATCTGTTCAATTTGCCTTTTTTTTTTTTTTTACTTCTGAGCTACAGGTGTAAAGGGATGATCACACAGAATGCGTTTTTTGCTCGTAAAAACACAAGATGCTCATAATCGTATCCAACTGCAGAGCCGCAGTGCCGATGAATGGAAAAGAAGGCTGGGTCTCGATCGCGACACGCTGAAAAAGCTGCAAGATGTGGCGCAACAGTCAAAGATGTCCATGTAGCACATTTACATAGAAAAACTATTAAAAAGTGTGGAGTCATCGCGTCATCTCCATAAGAGCTTTTTGATTGGCCCAAAGCGGACTTCTTACGTCAGTGCGTTCGAACCAAGTGTGCCGCACAAGATCTGAAAAGTGAAGCCAAAACGTTTCAATCGCCCCCAGGTGGCTGGTCCCAGTATATGCCATAAATCCCACCCTCTCCATGTAATGTAATGCAGGGGTTTTCAGCCTGTGGGGCGCGAGCACCTGTTAATTCAGAAGCATACACTTGAGTAAAAAAGCGAATGTGAGATTTTGCAGGCAAATCTTTAGTCACCCACTACAGGGGGCAATTTGACTATTCTCCCAGCTAATCATTGGCTGCTACAGTAATGGCAGATCTCCAGATTTGGTGCAATTGAATTAGAGCAAAAACAACTACAAACAACATGGACAGGTGGCTTGTAAAAAGCCAGAATACCAGCGATGGTAAAACGGTTTAACTGAATGAAAAAGGGCCGTCACATTCAATCTGGTAAGCTGTTTATATTTTTAATGTTTCAGTTTCTGGACGCGAGTGGCACGCAAAATCCCTGACACTGGACGCAGTGTGGATATCCTTTAACGTTGCATCTAAAAACGGGTGGAAAACACAGCAGGGTCGCTTTCTCCTTCTTTCCAAAGTGCTCGGGAGCTTGTGCTCCTGTGGTGTCTGCGTCTGCCGTCGCTAAGCAATCATGAAACCAGTGTTCGAATTGAGGGGGGGCTGGGGTCCCATAAGCATTAAGGGACCCCCCCCATAAGGCCCAAAAAAATGACCTTGGGGGGTCCTCCTGGTTTTTCATTAAAACTAGGATACTAGAAACATAATATATAATGTAATATATAACAATTAAACCTTTTTAATCAAATTGTTCCGCTGCCACTCCCAATTTAATAAGAAGCTACTCCAAATTAGATTTGCATCTGAAAAACACGCACAAGTGCGCCACACTGATTTCTGAAGAAATTTACAGTCCGCAATGTCGCTGTGTGTGACACTGGCAGAGTGGATCATTTTCACCTCACGATGATGGTAAGCAGGGCCGTACGCCGTACCCACCATCAGTGCGAGATAAACAAACTCAACATTTAATATTTGTCAGCTGTTTTACAATAGAAATGTTAAATTCGTAACTGTCAATGTGATGATATAAGAAATATTAACGAAGCCGTTCAGCATAAGATTAATAATGAATATGTATGCGTTTGCGCACTCTGAATCAAGCCCAACACGGATGAGAAGCATGGCAACGGAACAAATGAAGGGGACGCGCTGAATGAAAATGCACGTAACATTTACTCTCCGACAGTAGATGGCGCTACTGTCAACAGAAATGCAGCCGTTACCCTGGTAACCCCGTAAACAAAGCAGCTGCTGTACTTTCTGTTTCTGAACAGAATATTTAATTTAAATATTTCAAACAGCCATTCAGATTTTTGTATTCGCTTTGGTGTTCATCACAGCACCAAATACTTAAAATACTTAACAGGCTACTTAAAGACTTAGGCTATTTATTTTTAATTATTATTTTAATTATTTTTTGCCCCCTAGCTAACTCTATTTTGTGACCTCGGTAATTATATGAAACCCTCCGTACATGTTCTGAAACTCACAAAAAACAATAAAGTAAATTTAAAAATTCTAATATTAGTTCATTTTCGCATTCTCGATGAAGACGAGGACGATTTTTCCTCTGGGAGATGATTGCTTGTGTTGTTTACTGGATGTTAAAATTCCAGGGTTGGTTGGACTGGGAATCTAAAAGGGGGAATCTTGGAAAGTCCGGAGGCAAAAAATCTGAACGTCCTTGAGATGAAGCTCTGCACATTCTCCACCTAGAAAATAACATTTACTTTTATTCAGCTAATGATTTTATCCAAAGTAATCTGCAGTCTTTCATAAAGGTGGACCTAGAGTTTAATTTTGACATAAATAAAAGATTTTTTTTTTTACCAGATGTGGAATAGCTTTAGGGCTTCTGTATAAAAACTTTACAGCACAATTACGCAAAAGCCTGTGGATATGAAAGTGCAGGTCCATTGTAAAGTGCTTTAAATTACACAGCTACTCTAATTAAACTATAACTACCCTAAGTTGCAATAATTCATAATTCACTGCTGCTGGAATTGCAGTACCTTCTATGTCAATGAACTAGGGGTGTCGCAATATACCGGTATTGACGATAATCGTGATATTCAAAGCATGAAATATCGATATCGTGTTAATTTAGGGTGTGACAATCTACCGATATTGGCGATAACCACTATATTTAAAATGAATAGGACTCTTATGATATCATGGCATGTAAATACTCCAGCGCCAGTACCTGGTTGAGCTCTCAGGTGGCAGTATTGCACCTTAACGCTGACACCTGTCAAACAAGAAGAAGCGCGCGCGCAGTTATTCCGAGAAGAACCATGTCGTCCGAGCGGGAGAGCGAGAGGCTCTGTCCACACCCGAAAAAAGTAAGCTCGACAGTATGGGAGTTTTTCGGCTTCCAAGAAAACAGCTCCTTAGACAGCCCAATCTGCAGGATTTGCCTGGCTACAGTCAGTGCGCAACCTTTTTACCCGCCACCGTGTCCATCACCCTGCGGATTACGCCATTTTACAGAGAGTAAGTTGCGATTATTTTACTAGTCATGGAATGGGAAATGTTATATTAACCTGTTAACAGCGATTTTCTGTGTTCATATATTTAAATAAAGGGTGATTCTTTTAATAAGTACCGCATTTTCTTTTCTCGTCTTACTCAGCGTGATGTATGCATGCAGTTATATGCCCTCAAAATTCAAGATACACGGGCATTTTTGCCCTGACGAGTTTTTGTCATTATATCATATGATAAGATGTAGTTATATTATAATATCACACGAGCAAGAGTGCCGTTTTCCCCAAATCAGCCTGTGCTGCTTCACTTGCTGTCACTTGCTTCGATCCTGAATGAATCAGTCATTTGAACAAATCGGTTGAATGAATGACTCACTCACTCATTAAGACAGTGACTCGCTGCCACCTAGTACAAGTACATTTTAATTAAAAAGTTAAAATGAGAAAAAATTCCATATTTAAATATTGAATTAAATTTATGTAGACATTGTAAATGCTGTGTAAATATATTAATGTCACTTCTCATTCTGTGTCACCTCGGTATTGCAAAGATGGATTTTGTTGATAATGATTTAATTTGATTGGTAATAGCCCTAATGTATAGGCTACTAGGCTAGTATTAATGTTTATTTCTTCAGGTCTTAAAAAGCCTTAAATTTGACTTTAAAAAATGTGCAGCAACCCTGAAAGAGAAAAACTATTTATTTAGACTGATGCATTTTTTCCCCCCAAGGATTCTATAGATATCGCAACATATCGATACGTGAATTCTTTTGGCCACAATAACCGCGGTGTGAAAAATCTAATATCGTGACAGCCCTACAATGAACCAGTCTCTCCAGGAGCACAGCACTCTGCTTTCCTCTCGGCTGCTCCATACTATGGATAGCACAGGCTGAAAGAGGTTGATCAAATCCTCATCATTTAGCTGCTGTGTGTTTTCCACAAACGAGGCTTCGAAACTGTGCTGGATGCCAGTTTGAGCATGCTCAGACCTTCCGTGAATCTGTAGAAAGTAACATCTCATTTAAGTTTTAACATTTTAAAGTCTTTATCAGCACTTGCGTCACTCATAATGGAACATACAATGTTTGTAACCACTCTTGAAATGCAATCTGTGCACGTCCTTCAACATTACTGTTGGATAGAGTGGGTTATGAGACTTTCTCATCCGTGGAGGAAATGTGACACGTCCCCAGGACTGTAAGTGTCTCAGAATCCTGAAGAATCACCTCTCTTGCTTGATCATTTGTTTTTTTTGTTTTTTTAACTTGTATAAAGAAGTTAAGGTAAGTTAAAGTGGCAATATAGACCTTCAAAGTATTTGTAACCAAAATGTCATCCTTGCAGTCTTTCATGAACATATTGATCTCCAATATCTGCAAGACTAGCAGGACCTGTGGGTTTTCCAGAACCCAGTTAGTCTATCCGAGAAAAAATGCGGAGCAACCCCACCATGAATTAGGCACACAGATAACATCTTTCTTACAAGACTGTAGAGTCCTGTGTGCAGAGCTGTAACACACAAAAAAATGTCTTTTGTCTACTACAGTGTTTTGATTAAATCAATACATTACTTTTTAGTAGATGAATACATGTATAACATTTCAATTAATCATAAGTAATAAATTGGCTATGGTTACACAATTGACTAAATTATTTCATATGTTGGATCAGTGACTGCTGTAAACTCAAAACCATTTATATCTAATGAGACTTTTTTTTGGTTGTCTGGTCCCTGAAATATTACACACCTTATATCCATCAGCAAGAGACGTAAGAATTCACGCAGTGGTCCCCGATCATCCACAGCACCATCATAATCCATGAAGAAAACACTTCTCTTCTTAGGGTCAAACTTTGCACAGCCAAAAGTACTGTACGTAGAGCTCACTTCATAACGTCAGACCCGCAGATGTTTATCATGTTGGTGGTCAGGGTTGATTCAAAGCCACACTGGGACACAAGTTATTGAAGAAGATGTGAGACCTCTATCCTGTAGCAAATTTAGGAAAACTAGATTTTTTTTTTCACATACTTTTAAGTATTTAAAGGGTTAGTTCACCCAAAAATGAAAATTCTGTCATTACTCACCCTCATGTCGTTCCACACCCGTAAGACCTTCGTTCATTTTCAGAACACAAATTAAGATATTTTTAATGAAATCTGAGACAAGCAGTATTGAAAACAAGCAGTGCTGTCGGAGTTTTATATCCTCCCGCCATTGTCAATCTCACAAACAAAACTTTTAGCCAATGCCACGATCCAACAACGTGTGTTCTGTTTATCTTCCGCATGCGTGCACATCTACACAGTCGCACACCTGTCTTGAATCTCGGCCATTAACGCAGCAAGCCATATTATTTTATAATTGTATAAAATAATCCAGAAAAAAAGCACATATACGGCTGAGATGCCAAATTCAGCGGCTGGAATTAGCTGAGGTAAAGTGACAGCTCACAGACCGCAGCGGCAAACCTGTCACTCAAGTGACCACGCCTATAATTATGCAGAACTTTAAGGCTTAATATAATTTAAACGGATGAGTTATAAAAAAATTCACCCCCCTCAGAGTTGTCATGAAGGGCAAAATTAGCTGTATAGACCAAAACCACAATTTGTACCAAGCTGTAAACATGTTTTTTTCTGCTGTAAAGTTGGCCGTTTTAACATGTGGGTCAATGAGATTCTGCTCTCTTTTGGAGCCTGTCCCTAGCGGCCAGTCGATGAATTGCAGTTTGAATCACTTCTGTATTGGCTTCACGAGAAACTGGGGGAGGTTGCCACTTGATGAGGCACCTACTGAAATCAGGCCTTCAATGTCCCATCACAGGATAAGTCCAACAGCTCTTCTTCTGCCTTACCAGTAAGGCCACTTGTTGCAGCTGGGGCAAAAGCATCCGCACCCAGTCCCAGGCATCTGTGTTCACATCCGAAAATATGAGCTGAAGTGCTTGCTCATTTCAGTGAGGCGTAACTACCTCTCTCACTATAGCCACAGACAGGATGTTTGTGTGGAGAATCTCGGTCAGTTGGGGGAACAGCTGTCTGTAACTCTGTCTTATAACCTTACCACCATCCGTACAAACAACTACACATTTTCCCCAGCTCAGTCCCAATTCAGTCATACAAGCATCCAGGAGTCTAAATATTACCTCACCCGTTGTCCTGACAGGCATTTCCTTACATAACAGAATGTCCTCCAAAATCTTCCCTTCCCATTGATTGCGAGCCAAAACAATGAACTGAGCCACACTGGCCTTCAGTTCTCCTCCTCATGGCTTCATTTCAGAGAGGTATAGATTTCAGTTTATTAGCTGTTTATTTTAGTTTATGTTTTGCTCTTATATTCTGGGTGCTTCGTAATCAGATGACACTTTAACTTGCTAGCAAAAGTTTGCTAGCACCTGAAGACACAAGATGCATTTTAGTCTCCAGTCGCTCTTCTCAATAAAACCGAACTCAATATAATTGTCACTTAAAGGATTAGTCCACTTTCAAATTAAAATTTCCTGATAGTGGACTTCAATGGACTCCAAACGGTTGAAGGATGTCATTTATATGACGTCGACCTGTGAATGCAGATATGGTTAGACTGCGTTTACATTATACTGAGATCTGATCACAATGTGTCCTCGACTACTTCTGGACCAGGACATGCTGATCAGATTTAAACTTGTCTTTTCAATGTGAATGTAACATCCAGATACAGGTTTCATGTTAATGCCAAGTGTAAACGCACACAGTTGCCCACAGATCATGACATAGCAATACGTCACAGGATGTAACACAATAAATGACTGAATATTACAGAGCACAGCACAGAGTTACAGTTTCTTATAATGGAAGAATAAGGAAACAAACAGGATCGATAGCCGGGAAGAAGAAGAGTAGTAAGGATGTGTGGTGGAAGGGTAGGAAGGCAAAACAGAGGAAGAGGCAAAGTACATAGGCACATTTCTGATGAAATAAGGACCATGTTCTCAATCATGACCTTACGATGGCTGAGGCGGGTCGAAAGATGCAGCTGAATGTTGGGAGAACAACCATTTCCTCAATCATTCGAGCATTTCGTAGACAGAACAGGTGTGCATTTCCACAATGTGCTCTGTACTGTAATACCGTATACTTACTGTAAAGCTTCATATTACAGTAACATTTTTACACATACAGTAGCATATTAAACATGCATTTTACAGTATATAGTAAATTCATTTTATACAGATATATACTATAATCACACAAACACATGTATACATTTATACAGTCTTGTCTTCTTCTTTTATCTATTGAAATGACATTGTACTGTAATTAGTAAAAGCATCACTGTGAATCCTGTCCAGTTTCTTGCAATCAATATCCCAATATACAGTAATATGTCAATATGTACTGTTAAATTACACTGTTATATTGACAACATGACAAATCATCTATATAAAATCATGAGAAATGTACCAAAGCGACAGAGAATGTTTTCTGTGTGAATGTTTTGGGTGAGTTACTATATTTTGCAAACATGCAACATAGTTTTGATGTCCCTGATGTCCCATTACAGTTTAGAAAATGTTAAGACTTATTAAAAATGAGCGATTGAGGAAAAATGCAATGCAGTTTTTTTTTTTAAATTGCTAACAAGCGTTGACTTATACTTAAAGTACTTTTTCTAAACTCTTAACACAGCAACACACCTTCATCATACAATTAGCCAAATAGTTAATTTTATGCCCAAAACCATGTTTTGTTCATTAAATACCAACTCTACATTTCAAAATGCAAAAAGCCTTTTTCTACGTACACTAACTGTCAAAACATGGCAAACCTGACTCAATATCTAATCGTTCTGTAGCATGTTTTCGACAGGATCACATCTTAGAGCTGGATCCGGCCAGAGGACTTCATCTACATCACAGGCAATGATGTCCCTTGCCAGGCAATGGGCAAAAACCCCTCTGTACGTCTGTCTCACCACAGGCCAGTTTCAGATTTTCCCTGGCATATTGGTTTTGGTCATAGACTTTCCACCGCCACACAGAGGAAAACTCCTCTATTGGGTTGAGGAAAGGCCTGTATGATGGAAGGAATGCATTTATGAATTGCTAAACCACTGACGTATTCGGACACCACGGTCAAAGCTGACATTGTCCAAAACCATGACATCGACTGGATGCGCTGCTGCTCACGCTCCAACAAAACACTCCTCAGACCATCCAGAAATGTGAGGAGATGTTCAGTGTTACATGGCCCCAGGGATGAATGTGCATGGAGAACCCCATGATTGTTATTGGCTGCACAAAGGGTGACACGGCCTCCACGCTGACCAGAGACACTGAACAAGACCAACTCAAGAGGTTTTTTCACTGTGTATGTCCATGTAATGGAAAGACCTTCAACACCTGACTTTGCCTCCGACTGAGACTGGAATCAGCTATTTCTCAATATTTCAGTGATCTGTTACTTAAAATCTGCGGTTTAAATGTATTTTTAAAAAATCTATAGTTTTGAGCTGCTGTTGTTGCAGAAATAGAGGCTTTATAATATATTTAGGGTTTGGAACATTAGGCCTTCATTTCTGACATGCTGTGTTTAAGTTTTTATATAAGATAAGAAAGATCCATGATTTTTGTATTGGGTAAGCTTGTATGAAAAGAAAATGTAAGCGTTTTCGAAACGAGTTAATTGACTGCATATTGTGTGAAAACTACATGAAATCTAATATGGCATTTCTAACAATTAACTTACCCACTTGCGGATGTCCTGTTCCATGCCTGGCCAGTGAAATCTAAAGATTATGGCATGGTGAGTTTTCTCAACTCCACAGTGTCCACCAAGAGGGCCTGCGTGGAATCCCAAAAAGATATTGTGTGTCTCCTCAGGTGAAAGGGACTCTAGCCAAATGCTGACTCTTGTCTCGGCAGATGTAATGCAGCTCTGCATCTGATGTGATTGTTTTATTAGTAAATAAAGGTCACAGTTGTACTACCTTTTTGTGGTGAGACCAACTTAGCACACCCTTTCTTTAATGTGAAATTTTCACATTGTCTCTTTATATAATAGCGCTCCTTTCTTGAGCAGCTATCTGGATATTGGTTTTCCTGCAAAAAGTTTTTGATTTCGCTAACTTTACTTGGATCCATTTGCCTTGGAAACTTGACTATTGTTACTAGGCCATAAACTGCCATCTAGTTTTTGCAATGTTTTGTTATCGACAAAGCAAATATGCGCAAAAAAAATTTTGAGAAATTTGCTGTCTTCAGGCTGTTTCTATCCAGTTCGCCTTTAGCGATAAAATGGTTTGCTTAATGATGTCATCCCTAAAAAAACGCATTGTCGCATAAGTTTTGTTATATCACTAAAATTGAGCCGTTTCCATACATAGTTTTGCATCTTTTACATCCCATTTGTAAAATGAGACAATTGAAATTTGCCAGTAGGCCTACTGCGTATTTTCACATATAATATTATATAAATAGGAAATATAAAACGACGATGGCGAAGTGGAACAGCTCGTCTGACAGAACTGCCTTTATTTGACGAAGCGCAGGTTTGGAGCAGTTATGGTGTAGCCTAATGTTTTAATTTGCATTCATTAAATGAGATAAAACTATTGAGTGTAGTATACATTTAGAAGGCTATAAAGTCTAAACTGAATACTTGTTGCATCTTGCAGGATACTATGAAAAGAAAGGCTGACATCCAGAGTTTTTTTTAAACCAAAAAGAACAGAGAAATCAGAGTCAGATACTGTGGGAGTTGAAGGTGCAGATAAGACAGAAAAAGCTACAAAAGAAGTTGTGGAAGGCAGAGGAGTAGTGGTGGAAGAAAGAAATATAGAAATGGATGACAAAGATCTAGAAAGAAGAGAAGAGACAGAGGAAATCCAGCATGAAGTGAGTGAAGAGAAAAGGGCTAAGAGAGGAAGAGAGCTCAGACATTGAAAGAGAGGAGAGAGCAATTGAATCACCAGCACCCTGTGTGTCAGGTGATCATGATATGTCGTGTTCATTGTGTGTTTAAACTATTTATATATATTTATATAACGTATATGCTATAATTTAAAGGACCATACCTCAATATATGTTTAACCTTGCTTATCAAGGTTACATTCAGCGCTTTTGTTATTAGATACTGGTGAGGTCTATGTTAAAGATAACTTGTATTAAGACAAGTTATCGATTTAGTAAATCGTGCACACGATTTAATTTTTTTTCTTGCATGTCATGTGCAGGGCTCTGTACAGTTTAGATGAGGTAGATAATAATATACGTTCTTACAACCATTTACAACATTTTACAATACCATAAGTAACTTTTGTCAATATTGAACAGCATTAGTCATGTCAGCATAAGCAATCGCTTAGCACATTTAACTTTGAAACGTGCGGCACATACATAAAATTATAGCCTTTGAAATTGAATCACATCAGGTATCGTGATCTATGTTTCCCATCCACAAAATGTGGGAAGCACTGAAAGTTTAAAAAGGAAACTTAGCTTTGCTTTGTGAAGATGTTAAGATTTTTGGAAGGTGAAATACAGCCAGCTGTGACGTGGATTCTTTATCTCCTTCTTGATATCCTTTCCCTTTGTGTGATGAGTGCAGATCTCATCTGAGCATGTTTCAGGTCACGTCCAAATCGAGCAGCTTATAATCAATGCGGCGAATTAGTGTGTTTGTTCAAGAACTTGAACATGAAGTGAAATCCGTATCAATTCGCTAAATTCCGGATTACACAATTCATAGTGGTCTCAGCCTCCGAATTCGCCGTTTAATTAGCTCCTGAGCAATGCGATAAAGCTGCTGATAATACTGAATGGACCATATATATATGAATGTGGTGATAGGCGTCGTATTCCTATAGGTCAATGTGAATCAGCTGAGTGTCATCTGATGCAAGCTTGACTAACGTGACCTGCCAGAACTAACGCTATACGCTTGATGATGACAATTTTCATTTTTGGTTGAACTATCCCTTTAAAAATGTAAACATGCCATACTTGTGAAATACATAGCTTATACAAAATGTATTCATCACACATATGAAAGAGTTTAGCTTTGAATCCTGCAGTGCTCATCACGTTTTCTACTCTGGAACACACATGGTCTGGCAAGAGACCAGTATGTGATACGGAAAATGAAAAAGAGTCATGAACTCAGAGGATTTACTGAAGAAAAGGTGTTATCTGCATGTCCAATGAAAGACATCAGATTCACAACATTCAAATTCAAGGTAGTAAGAAGATAGGCAATTTGCATTAATTGACAGCTTTAGGTAATAGTGGCCCACAGCTGATTAGCAGAACTATTTAAGTAAGACAATAATAATGTGACTTAGCGGGTTGGCTGGAAACCTACAGCTGCTCATTATGTACAAAATACAGGTTACACTTTATTTTACAGTGCCGTAGTTACATTGTAATTACTCAAATAAGTACTGAGCACTATTAATTAACTACATGTACTTACTGTAGAGTTACAGTTAGGGTTAGGATTTGGTTTAGGGTTAGTTACTTGTAATTGTGCATAATTTACTATAGTAAGTACATGTAGTAATGACAACTACACAAAACTACATATTTAAACAACAATTAATCATATTAACAGGTTACGATTCAAGAGGAGCAAATTGGTCCAAATAAAGTGGATACTGCCCTATCTTTAGTGGATAAGTGTTTTGCAAATCCCGCTTTGACCTCTCAAGCAGTCGTCAGTAAAATGTCGGGAACACAACAAAAGGTTATACTGCTGTTGTATCGCTGTGGTAATTTTAACCACTGACTCTTCATATCCTCATCCTTTGCAAGTGTATACCAAAAAAAATTGCCTTTGCAGTGCAGAAAACAGCATCTTCTCGACGTACACAACATGAACCAACTACAGTGTTTGAGGGCAGGTCAAAGTAGACGTTGTTCACGGAACGACCATAGGCTGACATTATGCAAATTTGTTACATTGTTAAATATGAGTGTTATGGAAGTAAGACTGGAAATACTGACAACTTGTTTCGGCAGTTCAGAATTGATTCTTTCTTTTGGGAGACAATGACTTTATTTATCTGCACTTGTAACGCCTCTGATTCTTTCAGAAAGAACCACACAAAGACGGTATGCTGAGCTCACTCATGCAGCGCGTTTACTGGAGATACACGAGAAAACACCAAACAGACATGAACTGATGCATTGTTGCTCATCCGGTCACAAAACTGCCATTCACCTCGACAGCTCGGCTATAATAGCTAATCAATAAATGACTTTTACATGATTATGAACTGTCTTTTTCTTTTGCATGCTTTTGTGAACACAAAGAGCATAACATTATACAACAATAATACATCAACACCAAACAGATATGAATTGATGAATTGTTGCTTATCCGGCCACAAAACTATCAAAAAAAAAAAAAAAATTCATACATATAAGAATAAACAAAGCAAATGCAAAGAAATACAGAAGATTCTGTGGTGTGTGGTGTGTTCGGACTGAGTAGGACACGTGAAACCCAATTATCCATCAATTGTGATCTTTTTATCACTTCAATATCCAATAAAAGAGTCTTGAACACATTTCTAGAGGGATATATTTGATTTTAAAGGAAAATAAAGTTATATCTACCAACTTCCTATGACTAGAACTGATGAGAAAATGGCTGACGTCACTCACTTCTTACTCTTACTCCAAATCCCCTCTACTTAGATGCATTTAATACACATTAACAATAAACATAATGAAATTGCTTTACAACTAGAACAGGCATTTTGGCACAATTCATAATTCAATTTTTTTTCTCTGTTACACACTTTGATCTCTAAAACTTTGCAAACTTTTTACATTCACAAACAGCTACAGTACACACTGCATGAAACGTAATATCTGAGAAAGCATAATAGGGGCTCTTTAACGTACTGTATGAGAGTGGCAGTCGGCCTGAAAGAGAAGGTACTTGCTGATCTTTCAGTGTCAGTTTATAAACCATGAGCAGGATAATTATTACATGGGCCAATTACTTATACCTCCATCCCTATATGGACCACTAGAGAGCAGGTAAATGCATCTGTGCCTAGACTAGAGAGTACAAAGAGCACTGTCCATATCTGACAGTGTGATAGTGATAATGGCAGATAAGGGCTTCACAATCAAGATGATGTTGAAGCAAGCCTGATAATCCCAAACAAACAAACATCCCAGTTTACCAAGGAAGACACACTGCGCACCCAGGCCATTGCCAGGCTGACAGTCCATGTAGAAGGGGTTAATCGCAGGGTGAAACAATACCACATCTCTGTACCCCTTAGTCTGGTGGGAACTGTCAATCAGATGTGGGCTAATTGTTGTGTAAAGGCTAATTATCAAGGACCAGACAAAGTCAAGTCAAAATGCTTCATTTATAATTTTGTTCTTTAATATCTACACATTTGTGAACATAGTCACAAAAGTTATATATGTTTGATATTAACATGTAATTGAATGACAATTCTTTGCAACAATACAGTACACTAGTGAAATAGCACATAAATAGTACATTAATAAATGAAGACTGGTGAACTATAAACAGTGTGACAGGTTTGTTTTTTGGTGCAGCATGTACTCATTATAGTAATAAAGATCTAGTTAGTTTTTTCATTTCAGTTATGAACTCATTGCTTGTCCAGATTTGCTCTGACCTCGTAGTCGCCTACCATCCACTACGTTTAAATATTGCCTTTGGTGATGATCTATGGATTTTCCAGCATGATGGAGCACCATGTCACTAGGCAAGAGTGATAGCGAAGTGGCTCAGAGATCATTACATTGAAATTAACCCCATAGAGTACCTGTGGTCAATCCAATCAAAGCGAGTGGACAAGCAGAAGAGCCCTGAGCACTAACAAGGCAAGAATGGACCGTCATCAGTGAGAATTTGGCCCAGAAGCTGATATCCAGCATGCCAGATTAAAATTGAAGAAGGGTCAACACTGTAAATATTGACTCTTTGCATATATTCAATGTTTTGCTAATAAAACCCTTTGAAAGTTATGAAATGCTTATTGTTTTCCAGTATACCATAGAAACATGTGAAAAAATAATCCACAAATAATGAAGCAGCAAACTTTGCAAAACACAAAATTTGTCACTGCCCATACTTTTGGTCATGGCTATAGACCACAGAACTTTAATGTAAACATGTCTTCACTTTCCTCGTCTCCCATTGGTTTTAAGGAGATTAATTATACCTTTGGTTTATCAAACTAAAATACCATTATGATAAAATGCCATCCTCACATTCAGCATTTACTTTTTAAAAAAAACAGACAAACATAAAAATGAAGCTGGTTGACTGTCTTTGCTAAAAGAGATGGGCGACAAATGTCCTCAATTCAGACAGCGTCTGCAGGTCAGGAAGGATTGTTATATCAAAGACAGAAGAAATGATTGCGTTCTAAATGGCAGTAAATGTTTGCTTTCTGTATTTAACTGTTACAAGCACTTTGCTTCATTAAAAAGCTGTCTATAACAACCAAATTGCCTAAATTGCCATTTATCTCCTCTTAGATCTCAAAGGTACAATAGGACTGCAAATGTTACCTCTGATCCTTCCACCACCTTTGTGCAAGACTGGCTGCAAACCTTCTGGCCAGCTATTGAAGAGGCAGGAACCTCTTTCGTTGATGTCTAGCCTGTAAGTAAAAACAGGACAGCAGAGCAGGCTCATATCGTCACATTACACAAAAGTACAAATGTAAAAAACATTCTATCATTTAGTCTGGAACCAACATGGTGCTGTACTTGGAAAAGTAAGCTTTTTGCAAGCTTTTGCAATTTTATAATCTCTAAACATACCTACCATGAAGGCGCTGCCTGTTACAGAATATGTTACCATATGATTTTTGCAGGCCTCCATTTATGTTGCAGAGGTTTAACCTTCAATACGAGGTCATTTTTACCAAGAATTAAGTAAAAAAACAACAAAAAAAACTAGCAAGCTGAGTCATAATAATACATTTTATAGTGTGCACTCACTCACACAGGGATAGATAAAATGAGTCAATACATACTGACAAACACTGACAAAAAAAGTGATTGTAATGCTATTAGGACATTAACCTGGTGTAATTACAAATCCAGTAATACGTTGCAACCCAAAACAGGACTGCAATTGTAGTTTTCAGCTGGTGTTGCAGTCCTTCCCTTTTATTCATAACTCGTTGCCAATGGATGATAAAATTGTGAACAGATTTTTGATATGTGTGGCGATACATTACATTTATGGCAAAAAAAAGGGATACAGGAAGCGCATTGTCTTCTGCATACAATGAGTAATTTAGATGAAACTTGAGCTGTGTGGTGAAGGAGGCTGATTATGTCATGGTCATAGCGCCACCAACTGGCAGCAGGAAGTGTGTCACTTACAACAGCCTTTGAAATCATCTCCCATAATTACCTAAATCACTTCAAACTTGGTCAGAATAATGTCAAGACAGGACTGATGTTAAATTGCAAAAGCATTCTTGATATTTGCTTGATATTCTTGCTCTTTTTGGTTGTTTTTGAGGCTCTTGGCATGCTTGAAATTGAATGAAAACCAGCACACACATCAGGGTTGTCGGCCGTTGTTGACACTGGCAAAAGCTAAGAAATCGGAGCGGTGGAGGGGCTCTATAGTGCTTTGTTTTGACAAAAGTGGTGGTGGTGGGGGGTTAGATTTACCTACAGTCACCAAACTCAAACACATATATTGTTCTCATCAAGCCGGACAACTTCTAAATTTACAGTCATTAGCTCCAACCAACAGGAAGTCAGTATTTTTCTGAAAATTTCAGGCTCTGAATTTGTAAATACTCCTCCAAGGGGATTCATGCGATTCACGCTTAACTTTGTCAACTTGATGCCAAGACATTAAAAGATGCTAAATTGCAAACAGATTTTTAAAATCTTAAATGGTGTTGATTAAATTAATGACAAAAAAGGGAAACAGGAACAATCTTATTTCTTCTAAGTGCATTGACTGATTCCGGTCAAATTGGTTTGTATAGTTAGTCATGGGGCCTGATCACATGGATGTGGCTAATGTGGTTCATGGTCACAAATGACTGACATAGTCCTCTTGTATTTACTTACTCTAGTATTCTTAACTTTTTGTAATCAAATGAAAGTGCTATATTTTAGTTCAATAGTATTTTTTATTTATATTTTGTATTATTCACCTCTAAATTATACACCATTTCTATGACAATGTATTAGAAAAAAGTTCTCTTCAAGAATGAAAAAAGAAAATGGTATAGAAACCGCACAAACAGAAAGAAAAGACGATCTATATTATTATATCTCTTTATATGAAGCATAAACTCTTGACCTCTTGAACTGTCTGTTCTTTGTTCTTTGTCTGTCCGTTGGTTTTTGCAGAGAGTCTTGAATTCACTCCTTAAAGGAGGGCTCTGTCACATTTGTGTTTGGAATTTTATGTTGTAGGTCTTGTTTCTTAGTTTCTTTTAATTTTGTAGTTTCATATCATGATTGGTTTCCCTTCATTGTCTCCCCAGGCATTCCTTGTTCACTAGGAGAAAAAGTGCCGCTTATTTAATGAAAAAACAAAACAAGCAGAATTCAAAAGGCACAGGCAACAAAACACGGGGAAACTAGGCTTTGTGTCCTAGTTTCCCCGTGTTTTGTTTCCTGTGCCTTTTGAATTCTGCTCGTTTTGTTTTTTCATTAAATAAGTGGCACTTTTTCTCCTGCCACCTTTTGCTCTGCACTGAAAATATAGATTTAAAAAAAAAATCAATCTTTAAAAAATATTAACACCATTATCAGTCTTGCAAGGTCTAACTTTAATGAACATTTAAACATTGATATGAGGTACAAAAGTAATAATAATAATAATCATTTATTTGCCACAAAACCATCTGCAGGCAGCCCTGATTGTCATGGCGTATATTAACAAAATAATAAAACATTTTGAATAATAAAACATTCTTCACATAAACTTCACTTCCATTATGTATTCAAGAAGCCACAGAGTTTTGCCTTGACATCAGTTCTCAACAGCTCTAACTAGTGATGCACCTTTTTATCCCCGGAAATAAGGGTAAAGTTTTAATTTAACCGAAAACTGAAACCAAAAATAAAAGTTTATTTAATAAAAATGATTGTAAATAAAGATTTAAATTGCAATGCAAGGCAGTTTTATATCAACTTTTTTTAATATAAATTTGTTTCTATTCCAGTTTGTTGTTGAAATATGATCATTTAAATGGTGTATGTAACACAACTTGTTTTCATGAAAGAATTATTCAAACATTAATAACATAACTAACAGGTAAAGTACAAATATAATGAATATGTAATATAGTGCATATATGTATCAAAATGCTCCTACCTAGAGTTATTTTTTTCTAACTATCGAGTTTATGGACACTGAATGTCTTTTCTGAGGTAAATGTGACATTGTTCTCCAGCTGTTTTATTGACGTCTTTCTGCGGTTGAAACACTGATTGATCGATTACATGAGACACGATTCATTTCAGTAAATTGTTCTGTATCTTTCAACATTCCTTCTGATGTTCATTCATGTTTATTTGCTGCTGTAACTAGCAGTAAACACATTTATTGTTTGAATTTCGTAATAAAAATGACAGAATTTGAAAGCTGAGGCTTTGTTTCATATCAAAAGAAACAAAGAACAAAACTTATTGCAATTAGGGCAGACACTACAAATAGCGTTGGGTGAAGTTGTGTTCACGCATCAACTGAAAATACACACAAAAGATTGATTCCTGGGATTTAAGATCAATTCATCAAAATGAAGATCGATTAAAAAAAGAGAAATCAATTTTGGCAGCTTCCACACAGGTGCAGCTTATCCACAAAAACTCACGGTTTTCAGTCAATGTTTTTGACCCTCCAAAACCATTTCGGTATATTTTTGCTTGGCAAAATTTCATTGCATCACTAGTTCTAACAGCTGAAATGTTTATGGTATGGTATTATAGCAATGTCAGTTCAGCAAGCAAATGCTTCTCTTCTGATGTGGTGCTGGCCATTTCAGAATTCTCCTCACTGCTCTGTTTAATGTCTGCTTCGATACAACACTCATGCTTATCTGTCTGAATCCTGAATGGTTCTTCTATCTGCTGATTGTCCTGAGAGCTGTCAGGCTCCTTTTGAAATATCCTCAGCTCATTAAAGTGCTCCTTCAGCTGAGTGCTCTCCTGCATGGCCGAAAGTATGGGGGACTGGGCCTGCTGTGACAAAAACTTTAAGAGAACAGAAAGAGAGAATGTCAGTAACACAAAACAGGTTACCATCCAATTGCCTCTTCTTACCCTTGCATTACCTGTTTTAGGTTCTCTGGCAGTTTAGGATCAGGGAAAATAATTCTGCATACTTTGTAGCTGTACCACACAGCCAGAAACATCAGGACAACAGCAAATAACACCACCAGAAAACTGACCAGGAGCACAACTGCTATGAGCCAGGGCTCTGCCTCATCTGAGCAGACACAAAAACGAATATTACAAGATGTTGAGATTGACCATGTTTACATGTGCACCAATAATGTGATCATTTCCAATAATCAGAGTAAGGACTTAATTCCTTGACAGGAGCTTCTCTTCACTCCCGTTTACACGTAATTTTCATTACTCTGATTATTTGCTAAGAATTGTGGTTATTTTTAACGCCATTATTTACATACCCAATGCACAGCATAAATGATGAACTCATACAGTAGGTGATACTGGCCAATGTTTTACAGATTTCTATGGACGTTTTGAAGTTTTTCGTTTACGTGCCTAAAATGTCTTCATTCCAATGTTTTCGACCATCATATATATCCCGGACGAGCCCCCACTTGTTACAAGCGCCCTTAAAAAGTCTAGGGGTTTAAGAAGGCAGGAAACAAAAAGTCGCAGGGAGAGAGTGAGAGAACTCCCGTCTCTAGGTCCAACATTATATTCATGTCGCGCAATGCTGTCAACATAAACTTCAGCACCCCAAAAATGAGATGTCTTCACCTCTGTTTACGAATCTGCGCATGAAACCGTCATTAGTGTTTGTCACAAACATGCACACTTTGATCAGAGTGGAATAGATGCGATTGAAGTGTCTACATGCCTGTTTATTGAGATTAAAATCAGCATACGCCACATATTTTAATGATTATGGTTACTACGATTATGAGCTTAATTGCATCAGTTTGATCAAAGTATTGTGTTTACATGAGGTAAAGTTAAATCACAATATTGCCTAAATCTCATCATGAGGTTGCATGTAAAAGTAGTCATTGAGAGAACATCACAATAACACAATCGATAAATGTGTACAGCACAAACATAAATAAATTGACATGCAGCACAACTGTAGAACTCAAACTGGTTTATATAGGTGAAAGCTTACTGCTGGATGAGTTGGTTACACAGGTCATGTTGCTGAACTGGCTTGTTTTATTTGTCATATACAAAACCGCCACTTCGACGCAGTAGTTCACCAAAGGCTCCAGATTTGGTAACATAACTCTGTTCTGGTCTCTTATTATTTCTTCCTGTTGAGAATAAATAACAAAGACACATTAAGCATGAAATGCCCTGACTGATATAAATGAAATAGATGTCTTATTTATATTTAATTTGCTATTGAAGGGGGAAATGTGTGTTCAAATTTGGAGGAATTGTATTAGGTTAAAGGGTTAGTTCACCCAAAAATGAAAATAATGTCATTACTCACCATCGTGTCGTTCTACACCCGTAAGACCTTCGTTCATCTTCATTCATCCTCACTGAGCCATCGGATTTAATCAAAAATAACTTAATTTGTGTTCCGAAGATGAACGAAGGCCTTATGGGTGTAGAACGACATGAGGGTGAGTAATAAATGACATTATTTTCATTTTTGGGTGAACTAACCATTTAAACATCGCAGCATGCAAAGCTCAAATGTGACTTGATATGTATATGCCAATCCACAGGCATTATTGTAATTTAGGGCAGGGGTGCTCAAACTTTTGGGGCCAGGGACCCCTGATAGGTAGAATATGTTCTCATAATTATAACAGTGAATAAAAACAAAGTTATTGTGGTTGGGATAATAAACACAATATGCTTGTTTTATTGGTGCAAATTGTAAATATGCATCCATTTATTACAAACATTTATTTTAAAGCCTAAACGAATTTGCGTTGGGCTCCTCTCTCATTCAGCATGAATCAAAATGTTTCCATATTCGCATGTATTTGATTGCTAAACAATTATTTATTTTGTAAACAAGGCTTTGTATTTCACTCCTGTCCCAATATCCACATAAAACAGCATCCTTCAGATGCCCAAAAATGTGTTTGGAATAACAGTGTGACGGTAGGAGAGTGCTCACGCTAAACAGCACAGCCTACATACTGTACAACAGACCATTTAAATCACTTTTTTCTGTTTGGTTGATTGCATTTTCAATCTGATGAGGAATAGGCTGTGATGAACTGATATGTTGTTTGTGCATTCAAAATAACAAAATGTTTTGTTTTTGTAAAAAATGAAAACAGACAGGATGCGCTTTCTGTCGTCTCGGTCTCCGTGAACTTCTTTCTACTTTTAAAGCCCGGTTTCACAGACAGGGATTAGCCTAAGCCAGGATTAGTGTTAATAGGCTACATATTTCACGTTAAATGCATTATCACATTGTCACTTTGGAATACAAGTCGTAGCACTTTACATTGAAAACAAACAAACAAAAAAACGAAATATATGGTATAGCAAATTATTTCGCAGACCCCACTTTGAGAGCCCTGGTAAAAATCAACTGTGGCAAGTAACGCATTTCAACTCACTAAACAATTTGATGCAGGGTTATTATAGTTTACTAAAATAAAAAAAAATTATGTTGCTTGAAATAAAAGAAACGTTACCTGAAATAAAATAAAACAATCCAAAACTTTCACTTCAGCTAGTTGCCAACACATTTCTCTCTACTTAAAAAAAAAAAAAAAAATTGCTAAAACTTGCCCCTTGCCTAAGAGGAGCCTCCAACATTAGCAAAACAGAGCGTAAAGGGGGTCACACACTGAGAGAGGTGCACGTCACTCCACATCTTTAAAATTCAAACACACAGTTATTTTTTGAGCTGACACACACTGGCAGCACCTGTTGCCCAGCTATGACTCAAGAGGTTGTTGTTCAAAATCCTGCCCCACCAGATTTTTGTATTAGTCTTCCATTAAATTACATCAACAATGACTTGGAAAAAATATATGTAGAATGTGAATTGAACTAGTGAATGGTGTATTGCAGGGGCCCCAAAAACTTTAGAGACCATTGCATTCATTACCTTTTTTGCCTCTCCTTTTTTCCAATAAAGGATGAGGTAAGAAACATGCGTAAAGACATCCCTCAAGTTTCTTTTTTTCATAGGAGGATCAGTGATGTCAACTTCTGTTTGTCCTTCTCTGCTTGTCAGTTCTACACGAGGAGCGCTAATCTCAGCTGCAGACACAGGGAAATGTTTTATTATACACATATGATAATAAAACAGAATAAATAAAACAGCACTCCCTTGTTACAGTGAGACAGAAAATATTTTTTATGATTATTAAAAATGCAATGTTTGAGACCATTTTTCACATTTTGTTTGGTTGCAGTCTTATGCTAAAATGCTGTAAATAATTTTTTCACTCCTCATTCAGTAGCCCATAATGACAAAGCAAATGCCAGATTTGTGATAACATTGTAAAAAACATTAACAAGTGAAATGTCACATTTACATTCAGACCCTTAATTCAATATTTAGCTAAAGTACCTTCAGTAGCCATTACAGTCTCGGGTAAATTCATGTCTAAAACATCCAGTGTAGTAAAATGTTCAAACAAACTTTATTAAAAATCACAGGACTACATAAAGGAACAAGACGTTTCAGACTACACACATGCTGATCATGTGACTTTAGTATGTGTATTTTTGCCAGAGTTACTTCCTGTTTTTACAGCTGAGGATGGTGTTGGATGGACTGGTTGAATGGTGACCGAAGGTGGAAAGCCGTTTTCAGGTTTCTCCAGAGATGTTTGATTGGGTTCAAGTCCAGGCTCTGGCTGGTCAATGGGCCTCATTTATGAAACGAACATACAACAGAAAACGGTGCGTACGGCCGTTTCCACGCAAAACTTGGCATTTATCAGTATAGACATGAGCGATGGCTACGATCAAATCTCACGTCAGGTCTCAGCTCGTGTACGCACGTTTTTGAGTAAGCGTGAACTTGTGTGGAAATCATCTAAATTAACACATGTTAATTTAGATGATTTTCCTGACCGACTATATAATCTATTTTAAATTAAATTAGAATAGATGGGAGTTTGTGACCCATTAAAAAATACCATACAATATTTTTTTTTTTCAGGGTTTTAGCTTTACATGCGCAAATAGCAGCAACAGAACATGAGGATTCACACATCGTCACATCACACACCTGCAGCGCTGCTGTGAAACGAGAAAAACTGAATAAAATTAAGTCTATATAAAAGGAATAAAACAAACAGGACTACACAACAAACATAAAACTGCTCAAATGAAATGGTCCGCTGTAAATCAGCGTGCCCAGCGCCACATTTTTGCACACGTGAAGGATGCTGGAACACGAGTAAAGTACAAAGCCTTGTTTACATAATGAAATAATAGTTTAGCAACCAAAATGTTTCATGCAAATATAGAAACATATTTGGATTCTTGCCAAATGAGAGAGGTGAGCCCATCGGTTTTGCTTTAGCCTAAAAAAATCCATTTTGGCTTGACTTATGTTGTTTATAATGAATGCCACCATGACTATATAATTTATGTTTTATTTTATAGTTTAATATATAATTTTATAACTTCTTTATCATTCTTTTTCTCTTCTGAATACCATTAAACTTAAAGGATTTGTTGTGGAGGGAACTACAATAGGCCTAAGCTTTGTTTTATTTACTGGTATTAAAAATACATTTAAATCAATGTAATTGTTTGCAATTACGATGTAACGGGTGTTTTTAATGTAAAATTAATTTCTCTTTCAAGAGATTACTTCCTGTTCTTGGCCGGGTTACATTTCTCATAAACTCTAGGAGCGAGGCTTCTAAACGTGAGTTTTTAGGGGCGTGACATTCAAATGACGATTGTTTTCAGCCGCCACATTTATCAGCGTATGATCAGGGATGGGCAGTATTTCAAATACATGTATTTGAAATCAGATCAGAATCCGCTCAGATCGTCAGAGTTTGTTCAGCGTGAGCTCTGCACCCTTGTGAATCATTTCATTATAACCAACAAAGTACAAACACGAGGTAACTAAGAGATTCATTGTGCAGTATAGACAGATGCATTGATTATAACGGGAGTTTTCACTCTGTCATTGTGGCTGAACTGAAGTGACATCAGCTTCCCAACCCCCAAACACTTTCTCGTCGGATCTATACGAATCTCGTATGTGAGCTACTTTGATCTCAAAAATGTGAATTTTCACTGAAAGAACTGAAACCGATTTCAGTTTTTTCTTTCTTTTTTTAAACATCGGCAAAATCATCACAAATTTTGTTTTGCTCTATCATTAGGGATTATGAAGTGTAGATTAGAGTGAATAAAAAAGTATTTTAAAACATTTTGGCATAAGGCTGCAACAAAACAAAATGTGAAAAATGTGAAGCCAAGCTTCTCTGGAGTGACTTACAAATTGCCAGCAAAGTCAAAATAAGCATAAATCACAGAAATTAAGTGACTCACTTATTTCATCTACTTTGAAGTTTTTAGTCTCCACCCAATCAGATGTCTCTCCATGTAGTTCTGTCCGAACGCGAAGTTGGTAAGCTCCAAAAGTGGTAATATTATTAATGAAATCACAGCTTAGTGATGTGCTGCGGACACATATTGGGTCATAAGAATCTCTCCAGTTTCTACACACATACAGGGAGAAAACGAAACAATTAACATTACAAAACTGCATAAACAGACTTTCATTCACCTAGAAAAGTTGTTTCATTTGACACAGCTTCATATTTCTGCTTCTAAACCCTCCAGTACATCATTATGAGTGCATTAGTATGCACAAGTTTGGCCTTTGTGTGTTTTTTTTAAAAGTTTTTTAATTTGTTATCCAAATTTGACTTTTTTTCGGAGACAAAAGCAGGCCACCAATGTATTTACACAGGAATATTCTATTAGTATGAAGCCATTCAATTATATTTTAAAACTGTCACACATTTTTAAGCAGTAAAACAAGTATGAGTGTATCATAATTAACTTACTTAATTTCAGCGGTGTAGTTAAATAGTTTATTAGTGGTGTTTTGTGGTGGATCCCATTCCAGAACTAATCCCATGTCCAGTGATTTCACTCTCACATCCTCAGGGATTGGGACGCTCTCTGACAACAAACACAGACACACATTAACCCTTGTGCAACCTTATGGACATTTTTTTTTCTTTTTTAGTTTTTTTTTTTTTTGATCAATTTGCCTGTGTTAATGCCAACTGCATATATTTTGGCACAAGTGTGTATTTTTATTGGAATTTTACTATTTCACCCCCATTTCCTTTAATAAATCTATTTTACACTAGTAACACAAAATAGTTCCTCTCAGGACCTTAAGGACAAAAATGTCCCCATTGAAACCCTTTAAAATGGCAATATAATTTAATCCCAGGGCCATATAACTATAAAATGATGCAATCTTTGTTAATAGGCTTTCATTCTGTTGGCAAGGCTTCAAAATTTAAATTATTACTATTTTTTACCAGATGGTGCCTTTTTTTCAGGTTTGGCCCATAAAGCAAATACTCGCTTTATTCCTGTTTTCTGCTTCTGCATATTATAGAGCCAACTGGATAAATTATGCAGCTATAGTTGTGTGGGTGTGTTGGTATGGATGTCAGAGTGTGGTTTGTATGTGTGTAATAAAAAAAAATTGTGTGTGTGTGCATGTGTGTGCACGATTAATCATAAAAAGATCGCGATCTCGATTCAAGCACCCCCGCGATCCTACTTTATTAATGACAACGATTCTCCTGCGTCTATTAAACCTTTGACAAAATCATACCGGAACGTTCAAATCTGTGTTCGTGCTGCCATATTCAGAGAGAGCCGTTTTGAATCACACATTAGTTATTTCTGTGTTACAAATATTCACATTATCACAGAAGTACTGAGATATAAGTTTTAAGTTAGTATTTAAACACCGATGTCTACGATAGCGATCAAAATAGAGCAAACTACCTTTTGAAACGAACTTGGCACGTCAAATAACGGTTGTATCAATTACATCTAATTCCACTAGGTGCCAACAACTGACTGTTAGAAAATGTTTTTGTCATTGAATCGTTCATTCAAAAGATTCGTTCAAAAACACTGATTCATCCAGCAATGAAACAAGTATTTATTAATGAGTCATTGAATTCATTCAAAACCATTTTTTAAACAATTCATTCAAACATTTTCCAGCAATTAGAGTCAGCAATTTATATTTTGTCAGAACCTCTAGTAAATTACATGTTATTTTGTTTGTTTGTATATTCTGAATCGTGGGAGAATCGTGATCTCTATTTGAAACCAAAAAATCGTGATTCTCATTTTATCCAGAATCGTGCAGCTCTAGCATGTGTGTAATATTTGAGAGAGAAAAACTGCAAATCACAAATCCAACCACTGTGTGTACCAGTGGAGTTTTGTTGGCGTCTAACGTGGAAAATTTGGTACTGCACCCAAACAAAATCTTACTGAAAGCTCATTTTTTGAGATATCAACCTCAAATTTGGAACACAACTTGTTTAGATTTATGGCTTTGATTTTCTAGCAGTTTTAGAGTTCAACATGTTTCATAAAATATATATTTTATATAAAATAATGTTCATAAATCATTTTCATAAACTTAAACCTCTATAACTTTTTTTTTATTTCACTTTTTAAACTTTTTTTTTACTTCAACAAGATTCTGCCAAGGGTCTTCTTTAACTCATTTTAGCCCACCGGCAACTATAGTTGCTACAGTATATGGTTGTCGTTTTCCTTTTGTAAGTATTTTTCTAGATGTTTTCCATGTTTTATGTCTCAATGACATGCAAGCAAACAACCAAATAAAGGATTTCAAGAACAAAAAAAAAGGTATTCACTTCCTTCCTGTGACATGAGGCTGTCAACTTCCTACCCCTACTTCCAGGAAGCATAGCGAAGGCAAACCCTCCCAAAGAAAAGTAATTTTCATGTAAATATTAAGTATTTTTTGTTGACATATATATATCTACATAATCATGAGGGTCTCTAGAATCATCCAAACAAAACAAATCTTACAAGAGATCTATAGTTTTTTGTACACTTAGTCAAAAGTCCAAGCCGCAACTATAGTTGCCGGTGGGCAAATGACTTGTAAGTACATATATCATGGGGAAATGGGGTATACTGTGTTTAATGGGTTAATAAATCAAGGTTATTGGTCTTGTTTAGTGCTTTTTGCTTTCATAATATTTTATATTGTTATATATTATATATTGTTATTTGTTTATTTTTTTAATTTATTTATTTTTTGTTTGTTTGTTATATGTGACCCTGGACTACAAAACCGGTCATAAGGGTCAATTTTTTAAAATTGAGATTTATACATCATCTGAAAGCTGAATATATATAAGCTTTCCATTGATGTATGGTTTGTTAGGATAGGACATTTGTCCGAGATACAACTATTTGAAAATCTGGAATCTGAAGGTGCAAAAAAATCAAAATATTGAGAAAATTGCCTTTAAAGTTGTCCAAATGAAGTCCTTAACAATGTATATCCACTCACAAAAAGAATTTTTTTATATATTTACGGTAGAAAATTTACAAAATATCTTCATGGAACATGATCTTTACTTAATATCCTAATGATTTTTGGCATAAAAGAAAAAAAAATACAATGTATTGTTGGCTATTGCTACAAATATACCCGTGCGACTTATGACTGGTTTTGTGGTCCAGGGTCACATATAGATGTAATTTTTTCTAATGAACGATGTAATTTAACTTTTTGATTCACAATGCTCTGTTGGAGCAACTTAATGGCTGCACTTTGTTCCACCACTTTAAGACAAATGGATTTGTTGTTTGTTGTGTTTTCATATTCAAGAGATTATAAGCTAGATGCAGCTTTTTTGGGTTCACATTGAATGTTCTTCGACTTTAATTGATCTGTTAATCTGCTGAAAGCAGTTATTTTGAGTTAGATGCCAAATGTTCTCCTCCTATTCAAATTTGACATTGAAGGGATGCATACAACATATTTGTATGCATGTATTTGAATGTGCTGTATTTGAATACAGCACATTCAAATACAATTTTTAAGAAAAAAAAAACAAAAACCTGGGGAAAATAAATGCAGAACATGTTCACATAGGACACTATTAACATGTCTATATGCATGAAACCATTCAGAAAAATTTGGGCACAAATGGGTTAAACTTACGTCTGTGCTCCCGAGTCCCAAGCTTTTATGATAGTTTTTTGACATTTTTGTCCATTATGGACCTACGTGTAACTTTTTTTAATTGACGCACAAGGGTTAAAACAAATGGCTACCACAAAGGTTTACTAAAATACAACATTGGAAAATTCACATTGTCACCATATTCATTAATTTTAATTTATTACTCTTTTCCACATACTGTATGAAAGTCATGAAAACTCTGAAATAAAACAAATGGAAGAAAGGGAATTATGTAGTGACCAATAAACATTAAACTAGAAAAAAAAAATAATAATAATATATGTGTGTATATATATATATATATATATGTGTGTGTGTGTGTGTGTGTGTGTTATCACTGTAAGGAAATTCATACGTACAATTATATATTCATATATTTTCAACAACATAATACAACACAAACAGTCATATTTGCTGGGTCAATGATCTGAAGTGCAACTCTAATGCCTTTCTATTTCTCTGAATTTGCGTTCAGAAAGTTAATATTTATTATATTTATAATGAGTTTAGAGGACTCCAGCTAAAAATACTCAGTCTAGAAAAGTGTAATCGTCTGTTGCTGTCTGAATCATTAACATTAACAGGAAGTTCAGCGAGCATTTACTGTCAGACCGACAGGGTTTCCCCTAAACTACTGTTTGACGACACGACTAAAGTTCGACAAAAGTTATATAATAACAAAGCAGTGTCAAAGAATGACATGAACTAATACTATTGATATTTATTATACGTTTCATTCGTGTGAAGTCTCTAGTTTTAACATGTTATGAATGAAGCTCACCTGTGCTGACGTAGACGATATAACACAACAAGAGCACAGACAGACCGGAGGAAACTGTCATCATTCTTCTTCAGCGGAGCAGAATCGCCTTTATAAAGTCCAGTTTGTTATTAAGTGTGCTCTCGGAGAGCGCGTGCACGGTATGGCGTTTGTTTCCTTGTGTGTGTTTGAGAGAGAGAGAGAGAGGAAGTGAAGTGAGTCAGTTTAAGGAAAGCGAAAGAAATATGAACTCGCATAATACTGAATGTTTACAAAAAACCCCGTGAGAGGAGGCGGAGTTACTGACAACTGAACATATTCCTGTGAAAAACTGTTCCAGTGGGTGGAGTATACGTGAATATTCATGAGATTTCCCCGGTTGTGGGCGTGGCCTTGAGACAACGCGCAGACGAATTGAACTGAAAATATTAGTGCTCAAATCGAGCTCGTTTAATGGATTATTTTGAAACGGTAATGAAGATTCAATGTTAAGCATTAACTGCAACAGATGGCATTTTCAAAACTATGAATAATTACAAAATGGGTTTACCTGCTGTTCATCAAAAAAAGAAATCCTTTCATTAAGTTTCATCTTCAGCTTAGGGGAAAATGTTGGATTTTTATGCAAAAACATCCTGTTTGATCTAATTGTGCCTCTTGTCAAGCCGTTGTGTAGTTCCTACAATGTGAAGAAACAGTTAATTCAAAATAAGTGTTATTTAAACTTTTTGGAGGAAAAAAACTGTATCAACATGTGTGGTGTCCTGGCAGGGTTCTCCATCATCTGAGTAATGATCCTGATACATGGCATTATGACATTTTGAACGTTAGGTATTTCAGTTACATTGATTTAGTATAACTGTGTAGGATGATTATGTATTATGTGCTGACCTGAGGGTCCTACAGCAACCATCAGACCTGTTGTTGCCACACCACAACAACAAACAAAAGTTAATGACTAAAGACAAATTAAGCATCTTAAAATCAAGAGTACAAATTTCACCAATAAACTTACCATGTTTTTTTAAGTGACACTTAAAATCAAAAGTTCTAATAATTATTTTGTCACACTTTGAACAGTGCCAGTGGCTCCTTTTCCCACTGTCTCTGTCAGGACAGTGACATAGTATTGTGAACTTCTCTTGAAAGGAAGAAAATTATGGATCTTGAATATTATGGATATTAAATAGCATTATAATATGGATATTAAAAATTATCACATTACAAATAATTTTAAAATTCCACGATTTTAAAAAAATTACTTACCCACGCCACCAGCACTGTAGTGGATGGCAAATCTTAAGTGGCTTTTGGTTATGTGATCCTTGGATGCTGTAACTGATATTCTGCAGTAACAACAATCCTGATCTCCTTCAAGACTTAAAAGCTCTTGTTCACTCGC
This sequence comes from Mylopharyngodon piceus, assembly GCA_039654765.1. Lineage (NCBI taxonomy): Eukaryota > Metazoa > Chordata > Actinopteri > Cypriniformes > Xenocyprididae > Mylopharyngodon > Mylopharyngodon piceus. Next base: position 35,174,428 of record CM077441.1, on the reverse strand, counting down.
AAACTCAAACTTCCTTGCTGAAAATGAAATAATTTATGAATAACTGGACCAAAGGAAATAGTTTTTGAGTAAACATAATGTTTCTTTAATGACGGAGCATTATTCTAAAGTAGGACTGGGCAATAATTCGATATCAATATATATCGCGATATAAATTTTTCAATAACGGTGATATGATTTTTAAACACATTTCAGATATTTCAATATACATTACAGCATTTGTCACTGACTGACGTTTTTTTCCGAGACTAGTGTATTTTTTCAGTTGTTTTCAATGGGAGCGCCGCCTTTTTAAAACGCCAGGAGGCGCTGAACGTCTCTTAACCGGGTGTGCCTCATACGTCCTGAAAAGTGAAGCTGCGGGCTCTTTGATCGCCCCCTGGTGGCTGGATGCAGTACAGGTCATAAACCCCGCCCTCTCCATGTAAAGGAAAGGCACTTGAGTCAAAATAAAAAAAATAAACTACACTTCCAATAACATTTTACGAAAGATGGTTTTGGTCATTTAAGGTAGTTGTTATCACGCTGATATATATTCAATTGTTCGTTGTTGTGATAAGTTTGATTTTAGCTAGCAATTTGATGCTATAGAAATGGGGCGTGTCGTCATGATTGACAGTTGTGATTGACAGCTTCTCTGAGGACTGTCGGAGCTTCGAGGGGAGATTGAAGATATATAACTAACTAATAATTTTCGATTTCTGTGTTATTTCACACCGACAAAATGAGTTGTTCAGCAGTAAACTGTACTAACCGACCTACAGGATCTGACGGATCACTGAACTTTTTTCGGTAACGTTAAATGTGGGCTTTGTAAGCGAATTAATAAATGTTATTAGCTAAGATAACGCCTAACGTTAGCCATGACGGGAAAAACCAGGTGATCGTTATCTGGCAGTTACTAATTATTTTTATGGGTATAAAATAATAATTAGCAGGACAAAACTAATGATAGCCTACTCTAATTAATTATAGAGCACTGTCTACAGCAATCGATCTCATGTAACGTTAGTTTAACTTTATTTAAAATGGCAGGACCGTTTCTGACATTTTAGAGTTGTTTCTAGTGGCATATTATATTGAGTTTATCTACTGAATTTGCTGTTTCAAAAATATTATTGCTCTAGAAACAGAATAGCCTATTATTTAATAGGTAGAATTTTAAATTGTGTATAATTTATATAGCCTATTTAAAATACATCAATGATGACGCAGTCGTCTGGGCGGAAGTTTGATACCGCGACTCCGCCTCCGGGCTCCACTGACGATTACTTCTGCGCATGCCCAGGCTCCAAACTGACATTTTTGCGTAACATGTCAACGCCCATCGTCATACGTTTTACATTCAGTTCATTACAATGGAAGGAAGCGGCGTCGCGTCGTCCATCTTCTTTTTACAGTCTATGCTCTTAACCGGTCACCTAGAGTTGAAGAAGGTTCAACTTTGAGTAAAACGCAGCGCTCATCACTGTCACTTTTTACCCAGCCATCCAATCACAGTAGATGAGGGGCGGGACAAATACTACACCGACCAACCGCTACATTTTGCGTGTACAACGTCAACAGATGGCAACAACAAGCATACTAACAGAACAAAAATTTAAAACAAGATCCAGAGCAAATACTTTACATAATATCGATATTTTTTATAGAAACAGTACAGAAACAAACTATCTGTAAAATGAGATACTAATAACACTTACACGGATATTCAATATCATAACAAAGAAAAGCGTCTCAACTGGGGGAAAAAAACCCAAAAAAACCCCGCTGCGCTGCAAAACGCTCAAACTAGGCGTTTTCAGCAGGCTAAAACCGCTTTGGTGGACACACGGCCTTATGTTTATTTAACGGTGATTTCACATTTCTTGTTTGTATAAAGGCTAAATACAAATAAAAGGAGAACATTTATTATTTATTATTTGACAAATAGTGCTATCCTGCTCTTATCTGTTCGCTCTCGTATCAATCGGAGTGTCTGGTAGCTGTAAACAGTGAGAGATCTTGTGGCAGGCGCGACAAAACACCTATTAAGATCGCAAGGCAGGCGCACATAACCGTGGCGGGTCCCCCTGCCACGCAAAGATTTTACTCCTACTGAAATTTTAACTGCGTGCGCCATGCATAATTAATGCATTATGATGACGTATTATAATTACGTCATGACGCAAAAAGTGTTTAAATTAGTCCAATATGACGTTGTCAAATCTTATGATTTTTCGTTGATGTCAATTTTATTTTATTCTAACATTATTTTAATCAGTTCGATGATCGATCAGTACTACAATTCTTAATTGTCAGTATTTGCTTAATATATGGGTGTAGGAGCGCACGATGGTCACAAGAGGGAAAAAAACTTTCGTGTGGCGCCCCCCAGTCATTTTGCGCCCTAGGCAACTGCCTATGTTGCCTATGCCACGGGCCGGCCCTGAGCTCACCTATATAGGTGATAATTTCATTTAATTATTTATTTAGCATTTGTCAAAGTTGATATTATTAGTATTATTAATATTATATTAATTTCGTTTTTAGGGATGCCATGATAAAATGGACTTAAGAGACAGTAGTTTCATTTGTTGAAGGCCTTGTACTACATTAAAACTATTTTGAATTTCATATAAATGAATAAAATATATTTGACATTAAATGCCTATAATCTTTGTCTTTTTCTAACAACATGAATGAAGGAAATAATATTATCACATAATACAGTCAAATAGGACACACTTGTAACACTTCGACAATAAGGTTGCATTAGTTAACTACACTGGCTAAAATGAATATCAATATTATGCACTGCAATATGCAATATTATGCTTGTTAATATACATACATACATACATATAGATGTGTGTATATATATGTTTTAAAATATTGCTCATTTTAATATATATAGAGAGAGAGAGAGAGAGAGAGAGCGAGCTGTAAAGCAGCTCTAAGAACCCGTAGTGTCATTATACAGCTCAAGTCAGTCCAGTATTGATTCAGTTCAGTTCCATAACTGTAAAATATATCAGTTGTGCATACATATATACAGTGTATTTGTGCATATGCTTGTACGTGTGACAAACTCCTGTACACTCCACGGCACACTGAACAAGCAAAAGACAAGACAGTAGTGTTTTACATTTTTCCACAACTGTGTGTAGTTAAAATAGTTTTGAATGAATTGATTGCTTTTGAAAGATATGTGTGATGTTTTGCATGTTTTATGTTTCTTTTTATGTGTAGAGTTTTGAGAAATGGAGCCATAGTTTCAAAAACTGTATGTAAGCATTTAAAAAAAAAACTGTAAATTTTTTATTTGAATATGGCAGCATTTTTATTTTAAAAGCTTCATTTGAATATTGCAACATTTTTATTTTAAAATCTTCATTTGAATATGGAAACAGTTTTATTTTAAAACCTTTATTTGAATATGGCAATATGATGCCTCATTCTACAATTTTTTTGTATCAAAGCATTAATACTTTTTGTACTTTTTTTTTGTTGTTGCTTTTTTTGTAACTAAATTAATTATATTATGAATTAGATTATACCATTACAATAAAAATGCATTAATAATATTTTTTAAATATATAAATATATATATATATAAATGAATTTAAATATTAAAGTGTAAATATTGTGCTATGAGTGCCAAATATGCTGCTGATGAGGCCTCTGTATTTAACCTGGAATATTTAAGTTTGGCTCACATTTTTCAAAACCTGCCTGAAACAGAAAATATTGAGGTACCTTCTTTGATTTTTTCTAAAACTTCATCCCATTTGTAATCATCATAAGCCTTCACTTCAAAATCCAGCTCTTTAAATCTGACAGATATAAAAGGGAATAAGAATGTTAATTGTTGTTTTGTTACTTAATCCAAGACAAGAAAATTACTTCCTTCATCAATCGGCATATCTTGTTTTGCCAAATACCTTCTAACAAGGTTCTCCCTGCCTGCATTTGTGCCAGAACGGCTGTTTAACATGAGCTGCCAGTAGAAACGTTCGTGGTTAAAGATCAGAGCCATTCCTCGCTTCTTGTGATTCATCTTATACTCCTCATTAGGATCCAGACTAAATAGACTGACCAATGAGATACACTTAAATTATATATATTTAAAATGAGAAATATAAATTAGAGAAAGATAAATCAGAGTTACTTCAACTCTGAACTGTACAATTTCGACATGGTTACAATGTATCTTCGTTAATGTTTTACCTTTGGTTCAAGCTATCAGTCTCTGTTATGTTCTCTCTGACTGAAAGAAAAGACAAAATCAACACAAACACTAATATTTGGTTTGCAAGCAAGCATATGAAAATTTTCTGAGGATACATTCATACCACAAAGATTTAAACCACTCAGACAAAGATATTGGACTAACTGTGGTCTAATTTGTGTATTGTAGGATGAAGATCTAAAGTTCAGTGAACATACACTTGGGGTCATGCCTGTATTGTGTATTGAGCACCTGGGCCAGTTGCATAAACTGCTTAGACTAGTCTTAAAAGTTAGTCATCTCATTTTTTTCTTCAAGACTGGTCCTCACATTTTAAAGTCAATTACATAAAAAGGTAGATTGGTCTAATTTGAACTGGAAAAGTAAGACTGATTACCTCTTATCTAACTGCTTGTTGATCAAACTAGTTCTTAAGACACAGTCTTAACATAGTGGCTAATTTTATGCAACTGGCCCCAGCTGGTCAGGCTGGATTTCAATGGCTCTACAAACAGGTTGTCAAGCAGAGTTAACATAGGCAAATGCTATATTTACACTCTATTCACATCCTTCTCTTTTCCTAATTCTGCTAAGTTACTCCAGTCATACACGACTTATAAAAATATTCAATTCCACCTGTCAGTCCTGCTGAAGCGCTGTCCTTCTCCACAGCTCCTAAGAACAACAAAGAAACATTTGTAAGCACTGGGGCTTAAATGATAAGCATGAATAATTCAGGTCGGCTAGTCCAGTTGAAAATCATATTTTATGTGTATGATTGTGAAATCTTGTGATCCATGTTTAGACAAATAGCACCTACTTCAGGTGTTGGAATAAGGAAATGAAACTTTCTCATGAACAAAATTTTTTCCAGAGTAACCAGAGAGAAACCTCACCGGATACATTGCTCTTGACTTGACTTCCTATCGCTGATTCTGCAGAGCGAATCTGTGTGAAATTGAGGAGAGTTTTAGCGTCAAACTAACGACAACAAAAGCAAACCCGACTAGTCACCGAACACAACAGTTAACCTATCACAGGGCACTAAAATGTTAACAAATCACAGGCGGTCTGTCGCGTTCGAACCTTTGGTCGGACTGGTTGGACTCGGTTATATTGGTTACAACTTCCGCAACCCTCATGCGGTGTTCGGGTCATTTTGACCCGGAGAAGATTTTCTTTTTTTTCCGAAAATACTAGTTAATGTTGTCGCATTGGACTGAAACTTCATGACTTTGTTCACACATGGTATAACTACTTCTCAAAAAATTTTTGATAATTTTTGTACTTTTTTGGTGGGGGGGTTAATCTTGTCACACTTTTGGTGTTCCTGGTCAAAAATGACCCGCTTACAAAAAATTGCTTATAAATCTCTCATTATGCTATATTATCACCAAATATTGGATTCAATTTCTTTTTGCATCTGATTAATTGTAGGCCTCATTTATCTGAGAGTTGGCAGCTCAGTTTTTGAGTGAAAAAAGTGTTTTTTGTGGATAATTTTGTCAATTTTACAAAAAATATGAATTTTTTTTTGCATTGTTTATCACACTAGTGTGCTTTAATGTTTAAGCAGAAAATGTGTTTTGAAATGTTTTATTTTGGTTTTATTACAAAAAGGCATAAAGTCACACTTGTGGTGTTTATGGTCAAAAATGACCGACCTACAAAAATAGCTTATAAATCACTTGTTATGGTATTTTATCACCAAATATTGGATTCTATCTTTTTGTCAACTTGTTTTCTTTAAATTAGGTTTTGTATTTATTTTTGAAACCGATTGATCGTAGGCCTCATTCATCTCAGCTTATATTGGTCAAAAATAACCTCCCATTGAAAATGAATAGGGGAATCGAAAATCAGAGAAACAATTAGTGTTCAGGAGCGTGTTCATCATGTTCATGTTCACATAGATACATGTGGGCGAGCAAAAATAAAGGCTTCGGACCTCCGCGTATGTGGATAAATGCATACTCGTGCATTCGCACACATACACACACGTTCATGTACACAAACAAACTATTTTGAGTATTACAGGCTTTCTTTTGCACAGAGATGAACTTTATCCTCAAATCAGTGAGGCTCAGATCAATGAGGCCTACGATCAATCAGTTCCAAAAATAAACACAAAACCTGTCCTAATTTAAAGAAAACAAGCTGACAAAAAGATTGAATCCAATATTTGATGATAAAATAGCGTAACAAGTGATTTTTAAATTATTTTTCTGCAGGCTGGTCATTTTTGACTGAGAACACCACAAGTGTGATTTTGTGCCATTTTGTAAGAAATAAAAACAAAATAAAACCATTTCAAAACAAATTTCCTGTTTAAACATTAAAGCACACTAGTGTGATAAACAGTGCAAAAAATTTCATATTTTGTGCAAAATTATCCACAAAAAAACACTTTTTTCACTCAAGAACTGAGGTACATAAGCTCAGATAAATACGATCTACGATCGATCAGTTCCAAAAATAAACATAAAACCTGTCCTAATTTAAAGAAAACAAGCTGTCAAAAAGATTGAATCCAATATTTGGTGATAATATAGCATAATGAGAGATTTATAAGTAATTGTTTGCAGGCCGGTCATTTTTGACCAAGAACACCACAAGTGTGATAGGGTTTTCAACACCGCACAAGGGTTAGATTCTTTCTTTTTTTAAACAAAAATATGTCAGCCCAACACTGAAGACATTGCAACCTACATTCACAATTAGCTGTATATTATTATATTCATTATATTATATTATTTAGAGTAATAATTCTGTTTAGATGTCGTAGAATGCCTTAGGTTTGAAGGCATTTTCTCTAGGACGTAAAGGACTTCATTAACAAAAAGCAACGTAATTGAACAAAAAACAATAAATCCTACATTCTGTAATCAGTTCAATTTCTTAAGTAGCCTAAGCAATGTATATGTAATAAGTTTATCAACATCAAAAGGTTCATCTGAGAGTATTCCAGAGAGACATGTAATAAAGTATAGTAAAAATAATAGACTACAAGAAGCACTCTCTTCATTTATGATAATTTCCCATTTAAAAATATTATTAACAACTTATGATTATATAATTGGTATAGCCTAAAAAATAATTTTAAAAGCAATTTTCTTTTTGTGTAAATTGTCCTTTTTAATTAAAGGAATTAAAAAATGAAGGCCTGGTTTCACAGACAGGGCTTAGATTAAGCCAGGACTAGTTCAATTATGGCATTTAAGTAGCTTTTATAAACGCACCTTAGAAAAAAACATCACTGATGTGCATCTTGAGACAAAACAATGGCTCTGACATATTTTAAGATATATCAGTGCAAGTTTCTTTCAGTTAAAACAGCTCAAACATGCATTTTTGTTTGGGACTAGCTTAAGCTTTGTCTGTGAAACCAGGGGTAAAAGATTTAAGGGGATTAAAAAAAAAATACAATTATTGTGAAGTAATGCATTTTATCTATTTGCAAATTATTTTATTTTTCATAAAGGCTTCAAAGAAAGACAGGTAATAACGTTCATTAAATTCATTTACAACATGCACACATTCATTGTTAATCTTGTGCCTATGCTAAAAACAGCTCTGTCAATGTTTTTGTGTTCAGTTACGAATTACACTACGTGACTCCCGAAAACGATAGGCTGTATCTTCAAATCTTCACACTAAAACGTTTTACGATAGAAAAATATTTAATGTTAAGCTACGTGGAGGTTACACTTCTTAGTGCAAACTTGTAGTTCTTATACAGCAAAACACAGCAAAATTTAAAAATCGCAGCTATTTTGCAGTATATGCTCAAGATCCTAATAATTGAGCATATTACCCTATTTAGCTCTGACAAATCATTATTTACAGTGCCCCTGCAGTACCTCCATGGCCCACTGGGGGGTTTGGAGCACAGGTTGAAAACTGGCAACACAATGGAAGAGCAACTACAAGTAGTAGAATTAAACAACACACTGTTGAGTTTGTTCATTTTTTAACATTTGACTCATATAAACCTTAAAATAGTGTACCTCTTATTGTATTATCTGAAAACAATCCTCATTAGTAAAAAGACTGTGGGACCAACCAAAGATTTGTTTGTAGTCTTTGTTTCTATCATTCACTGTCAAATGGACTTGACTGCTATATTTAATCTGTGTGGAGCCTCGTTAATTACAGCATTTTGGGTTCACTCAGTAGGCCTATTCATAATGTTATCATCAGATTTGTCCACCACACTTTTATTCTCTGTAACACTGATATAGTCCTCTTCAGAGTCATCATGATCCATGTTTTTTATCATTAGATTCTACATTTTCATAAATCAGCCTCGTCATCATCTTCATTTTTGTTATCTTGGGATCCACCTGCATACGTGTTAGCTGGACCTAGAGACATACAGTTATTATTAAAGGAATTGTTAATAAAGACATCTATTCGTTTTTATGAAATGCCACGTTACCTTTTTTAAAAGAACACTTCAATTGAGTTTCCATATTGCTTTGTTTTTGTCTTCTCTTGACCAGGAGGATGATGATGAGGACAGACAAAAGGAGCGGCACAGCTGACACTGCAGCACCAATGACAGGAAGCAGGGAGGCTGAGACAGACACATGGTTTTGAGTTAAACTTTCATTACCGGCAGTCCAGCTTGTTTTAGACTCTTACACATCAATACCTGTGATAGTGATGACCAGCAGTTCAGAGGCGGATGAACGGAAGGTGCGTGAGGACAAAATGACTTCATAAACACAGCTGTATTTTCCCTCATGGGAATAATCTGCCTCAGGAAAGAAGAAGGAGGCAGAGAGATTGACAGCTGACTGACTCCTGGTGATATTTGCTTCTCTAAACAGGTGGAAGGAGCCTCCAGGATACTGAGATACAGTGGAACAGATGATAGTGAAACTGTGGCCCCACGGGATCATTGGCCCCTGAGGCCCCACATCAGACTGTCCATCAGGGGCAATGCGGGGAATGCTGGGCTGCTGCAAGTGCACTAGAAAACAAGAATACATTTATATTACAGAGCCTCAAGCATTAAAGGGTTAGTTCACCCAAAAATGAAATTTCTGTCATTAATTACTCACCCTCATGTCGTTCCACACCGGTAAGACCTTCGTTCATCTTCAGAACACAAATTAATTTCTCTTCTGAAGATGAACGAAGGTCTTACAGGTTTGGAACGACATGAGGGTGAGTAATTAATGACAGAAATTTCATTTTTGGTTGAACTAACCCTTTAAGTTCAAACAGCTTTAAACAAATAAAAATGTCAAGAACTGCATCTTCTCGGGAACAAAATGTAATTCAGCCATTTTACAAATCAGCAGCACAAACACAAAAATAAGACATCAGTACAGAATGAATTCACTTTCATGCAACTAATGCATTTATATGATGTAGGCAATGAGACGAGATTAAACACTCACCTACAGTGATGTTAACAGTGTCACTCCAAGGTGACTTTATAGTGCTGTTTTTGTAGGAGTAATTACATCTGTATCTGCCCTGATGTGAGACGCCAACATTAACAAGGTTGAAAGTCACACCAGATACATGTTTCTGGGAGGATAATACAGATGATCCATGTATGAAGAGGCGGAATTCAGCATCAGCATTGCATCTTGATTTAGGTGTTGTGCATCTGAACTGAATGTTTTCTCCAGGAGAAACAGCTGCATGTGTGGAGATCAGGGAAAGAGAGGCCTTCTGCAGGTCAGCTGTTAAAGAAATATGCATCCATTTAAAATTACTTGTTAAGATGTGATGAAAATACATGAAGCTTAATGTAATTTCCATTGCTCATTTCTCCTAAAACAATGTCAAGGTGCAAAAGATTTACCTGAACAAACAACACCAGCATCTTCACCGTGATTACAGTTGTGAGTTCCTAGTCCTCCGTGTGAACATTGTGTGAGGTTTTCTTCACCTCCCGAGCATCTAACATCATCCAGCCAGATCGATCCACTGCCTTGCCCAAAGGCAGCGCTATGAGGTGCACTGACGGCTGATCCACACTGTAACTGTCTGCACACCACAGCAGCGTCATTCATGTCCCAGTCATCATCACACACCGTTCCCCACTGGCCATTATGAAGGATCTCCACTCTTCCACTGCAGCATGTATCAGATCCACCGACCAATCTTAACCAATCTGGTAAGATACAAAAATGTAAGTCAAATGTGATTAAAAACTATGTAAGTATTTGTATATTAAATGTGTTTGACATGTAGCCAAGCACCAAATGTGCAGAGCCCCTTTGCTTTCTCTTGTTTTTTATTTTTTATTATTATTCTTTTTTATATAATTATTATTTGGGGCCAAACACTGTAGGTTTATGTTGTTTTTAATCATATTGGTACGCTTTTTTCCATCTTGGATCTGAGGAAACATATACTTTTACCCTGTGAGCAGACGACACCTGCATCTTCATGGTGACCGCAGTTATCTACTTCAATGGTATAGTGTGAGCACTGTGTGAGGGACAATTCACTTCCTGAACATCCCACATTATCCAACCAGATCTGACCACTTCCCTGTCCAAAACTGGCGCTGGAGTTTGCACTAACAGCTTTTCCACATCCCAACTGTCTGCACACCACAGCTGCATCATTTATGTCCCAGTCATCATCACACACGGTTCCCCACGTGCCATTATAAAGGATCTCAACTCTGCCAGAGCAGTCATTATATCCATTCACCAGCCTGATACTATATTCACCTAAAAAATAAAATAACTATATTATGAATCAACTCACATCTCACAACATTCTTAACTTGCAAACTAGCAAAACCCATCAGTCATCTCATGTAACTATAATAATATCTGCGTTTTAAAAGAGTGACTAACAGTCTGTTACTTACCAGTTACAGAAGTCAGAGCACTGGCTGTAGAGATGAAAAACAGCGACATTTAAAAACAGCTAGATTTTATGATTAATTAATTATGAATAATTCAGGTTAATTAGGACAGTTTTTCCCACTCATCTCAATGGCAAAAAGTGTCCCAAATAACCTGAATTCACCCCTATATAATGATAAATAATAATTTAAATAAAAACTTTGTTGCATATTTACTGAAAAATATGTTAGAATGTTGTCTATGTAAATATACAGTAAATATATTTCTCTCTGAGCCCCGTTATATCATTTTAGTACATTGAACAGTTTATTTTCATGAGCAGTGATGGTGAATTTCAAAATCAATCAAATTTATGTAATAAAAAATAAATAAATAAATAAAATAATATAAAATACAAAGAAATGGCAAGTAAATTAACCAAACGTGAAGTTTTAAAGTAGAAAGACTGAAATAGGTTTTTTTTTGTAAAACGTACATCGTTTTATTTACAACTTCAAAAAAAAATATTTTTTTGAAAGCACATAAGCCACTAGTTTCAGTTTAATTTCAGAAAGAACAAGTGGTAAAGGCTCTGAGAAAACATACTTTACTTAAATGTGTAAGAAAAATACGATACCACCATCTTACACAGTTAATAAACTTTAACTAAACTAATGTTCCATCATGAAATTGCAATCTTTAAACCACATCTGTAATTAAAAATGGGAAATGCAAAGACTGAAAATTGAATTTACCCAGTATCAAAGCGAGAAGAGAAGGTCTTGGCATCCTTGTGTTGTTTCAAATTGCACTTAAGATGTGTATGTAGGCTATATCTCTGTTTCTTTCAAGACACACAAAACCAAAACTGCAGTCACTTCCCCTTTTGACCATTAAAATGAGCCCCCCAAAAAAGAGACAATAAAATGCAACATCCCTTTTTTTAAAACCCAGCCTATTCCGAAAATGTCTTTTCATCATTTGCCTTTAAGACGAGAATTGCAATCCAAACAGATATTCACAATGACATGACAAACTGAGCAGTTCTTTTACCTAGATTCATCACTCACTATTATAAGCTAAGTTGGTAACCAGATTACTCTCTTATTTTAAAGCCAAACAAAAGCAAAATTACAAGGATGGCAAAGCATTTCTATGAATTTAAGAGGTTACTTCCTGACTCATGAGATCTCAAGATCTGTGTGCTCTGCACAGATATTATGAACCTCATCAATCTCTGTCAAGACAAACTAAGTAAATTACACCACACATTGTTTTATTGTGTTTGAGTGTTTGAATAAAACAGTGTTTATGATTTTTTTTTTAACTAATAATATTTTTGTGGGCACAACTGAGTATAGTCTTATTATACTGAACTGTGGAATAACATCCATTAAAGGGATAGTTCACCCAAAAATGAAAATTTGATGTTTATCTGCTTACCCCCAGGGCATCCAAGATGTAGGTGACTTTGTTTCTTCAGTAGAACACAAATGATGATTTTTAACTCCAACCGTTGCGGTCTGTCAGTCGTATAATGCATGTCAATGGGAACACAATCTATAAGAGTCAAAAAAACATGCACAGACAAATCCAAATTAAACCCTGCAGCTCGTGACGACACATTGATGTCCTAAGACACGAAACGATCGGTTTGTGCGAGAAACCGAACAGTATTTATATCATTTTTTACCTCTAATACACCACTATGTCCAACTGCCTTGAGCATCCGGTGTGTGAGGTCTGAATGCACTCTGACGCCGGAAGTGATCGCTCGTGCTTATTGACATATACACGCGAGACATCACTTCCGTCATGACTTTATTTCTGAGAAATAAAGTCACCTACATCTTGGATGCCCTGGGGGTAAGCAGATAAACATCAAATTTTCATTTTTGGGTGAACTATCCCTTTAAATAGTCTGTATAAAAGCTGTATAAAAACTTTTGTGATATATATGATCAGAGTCCAAAATTGACACTCGAGATAAAACTAATGTTACACCATTTCATCTATGAAGAAAAACTTTTCACTTTAGACCAGTTGAATGACCGAATGATTAGTTTTGACTATGGTGTGGCAAACGAGAAAAACAAGCCTTGTGCCATTCATAATTTAAGAACATCTGAGAACCCCATGAAGCAAAATGCCAGTCAAATGTGGTGTCTCATCTTTTTTTTTTTTTTTTTTTGCCTTTCCTGATTGGAAATCTTATAGGTTAAGGTGATAGTCACTGGAAATTGTTCCTTCTCCTTAGAGAAATTTGTAGTATCATTTTTACACCAGTTCTTACCAACATATTAGTTGTATTTTGAAAATTGTTTAAGACTCTATATCCCAACAAATCACTAATAACAAAGCATCATTTTATGACTCATTACTGGCGAATGATGATAAAATTTGGCCCACTGTCTACATTTTGGTGCATGAGATTTGAGGGAAAGCATGTTCCTCTAAAAAGACAAGCATGTAATCTTATAAATATAAGACATTAGCCTACAAGAGTCAGGTTCAGACTATGTTTCATTGGAAATTGGGCAGTCCATTAACAGAAACAATTACTGTCCCAAATGTTTTTCCAGTCATGGTTGGTTTTTTGGAAAAAAAAGTGTTCTGTTTGTTGAAAGCATGAAAGACTTTGGCTATGAACTTGACACGTGTAGCACTGTTCATGTTTCCCACTCTGTTAGTGTGTTTGGTCAGACTTTTCAAACTGGTTGTGTACTTGTTTAAAACCATGACTTAAGAGAAGAGAGTCTCTTTGGTGAAGTTTACACATAGTTCCACAATGTGAAAAAGAAATTTAGTTTTATCACAAGTGTATTTTCACTTGTAAGCTTATGCAGTCCGAAGAACAAATGAATACAAAGTGATTAATTTGAGCAATGCTGCTGATGTAAAACCACTTCACATGATTTCTTACAAAGAAAACTTTTTTGTAAATCCAAGATATAAAATTGTTTAGAAATGTCTATGAAATTCAAATGATGTGAATATTGCCTTTGTAAAAATGTAGCAGTGAAGTTTTAATAAATATGTATACATTTTAAAAAATTGCTTTTACTGTATTGCATTCATTTTAACTGGTCAAAAATAGCACATCTATGACACAAATTGTGTGATTTATGACACATTAGTGTGTTAAATATTTTAACACATTGCCTGTGTTAAGAAGAATAACACACTGGTTGGGTTAAAAGTAACACAAAATGTGTTGTCCTTAACTAGACACATGGGTGTGTTAAGATATAACACAGGTTGTGTTGTTTTTAACACAAGAGTATGGGTACACAGCTGTCATTTCAAACCATGAGACCTATAAGTACCGTAGCAAAGGTATTATTTATATAATCATCCCTTGTGTCATCATAATTCTATTCATAAGAGGCTTAAAAGCTTTATTGCCTAAAAAATGGAGAAAAAAAAAAGAGAATTATTTATAGTCCATAATTTTTGTAGTACTGCAATTACATTTGATAGAAGAAAACTTTACATTGTATTTTCTAACTTTACAGGAACAGACGGAGCAGTCAACAAAGCAATCGGCACCACCCGCTACTATTGTGAACAGTTCAGCATGTGTTAATTACTGCAATTAATGCATAGGCACTGACGTTAGCCAATCATAACAGTGGGCAGTTAGACTGAACTCCTAGGCCGGTTTCACACCGCACGCGTCAGCGACGTATGAGCGTCGCGTTAGCAGCGCGTGAGCGTGAACTGCAGCTGCAGAGACGCGCGAGTATTCACACTGGAAGCGTTTGTACAGCGTCACAGCAGCGGCTCCAAGCTGCATATAAAGTGAGCATTTCTTTACAAAGACAACTATAAATTTGTTTTTATAAGTTGGTCATTTATAAACTTGATAGTCTTGAAAGTTTGTTAACATGGGGAGGTGTACAACACTCGCATATAAACGTAAAATAAATAAAAATAAATAAATAAAAGCCTTGTGTTATCCATTGCTGCACACGAATGAGGTAAGCTTTGTGTTTTACATCATCTGCCGCGTGCACGTTTACAAGACAGCAAACTCGGGTTTGATTTGGGTTTGCTAGAGTCTATATAGCTGTCTGTGTAATAACTAAAATAATGTTTATGTATCATATTTTCTGGCCACTTTACTTTAGTTTTTTATAATACACCATACTTTAACCCAAACTGAAATTAAAAACAAGTTTAAATGAGTAAATATTTTTTAATTTTCTTTCCTGACATACTCCAATTCTTGTTAAAACACACTAGATATGCTTATTTTGTGCATTTTGAGCACTTTTTGTGTGAAGTCATATTTATTTTGTCCATCAAAGGTGTACTTTCACTTTAATTGAGCGTTAGCAGCGCAGCAAAAATAGACCCAGCGCCGAAACGATCGCGGCACTGCTGGTTCTGCTCTGCTCCTGCTACGCGCTGCCGCGCAGCCTCTGCGTGCGGTGTGAATGCTCCCATCTGTTAACGTGGGCGCCGAAAAAAATACGCGCTGCTTACGCTCTGCTGACGCGTGCGGTGTGAACCCGGCCTTAAAGGGGAAAACTGACTGAGTCAGAGGATGAAAAACAGGGTGGAAAAAGGTCATAAATCACTATTTTTTTTTTTTTTTTTTCGTCCAAAAAACTATAGTAATATAATAATTGCACCTAAGGGAGCATAATAAAACAAACAAAAAAAACCCATGTCATGACCCATTTAATGTTAGCTTTTTAGCAAGGGCTTGGACCATTCCAAAGACCACTAGTGTAAGAAAACTAGTGTGGTAGGAAAGTGGTTTCAACAGTATGAAGACCTGCTGGAGGAACTTGCAATCAGAGATGTTCCATCACATCTTTGGAATTGCGATGAATCTGCCCTGCAAGACCAGTTTTGCTCTACCCGTGTGGTTGGGAGGTGGGTAAGCCCTGTGTAGAGGTAACTGCTGGGGAGAAAGGAGAAACAACGGCAGTTCTTGCAGCGTTCAATGCAGCGGGAACATTTAGCTGCACAATGGAAAGACAATTCACCGGTCCTCACGCAATGATGTAAATTCTAATCATGCTCATTTAACTCCACCGGATACACCTGAGGAGCTGAGAGTTTTGCTGCCAGTCTATCACGCCAGGCATTACCACTACAGACAGTGATGGGAAGTCCGGTTCTTTTCCGGGAACCAGTTCTTTCAGACAGTTCGTTTCAATGATTATTTGTAGATACATAAAGATAAATGATTGTATATCAGATTGTGTTCCGATAATCTATTTATGTATGGATTCAATTTTTCTCCCATGTTTCTAGCCTCATGCATTTAATTTTTAGGTGGGGGGGACCCAAAGAAGTTCAGGGTTTTTCCTCCTGCATATTGCTTGTGCCAGACGGTGCAGAGGACGTTGTGTCCTCCTCCTCCCTTTCCTCCACAGATGCGGATGGTGGAAAGCTGGTGGCCACAGTAGAGCAGCTAGTGACTTCAGCATCACATGAGTCTATCAGGATGGGAGGCTCAATACACGGCCTTGCCCCAATAGCCTCATGCATGGCAGAAAACCAGGCCATGTGGCTGCTGTGGCCTCCCCACTATCTGCTCCAGCTCCCGTAGGAGGACAGAGGAGCTCCTAAAATAAAAGAAATCTATTCTTTATTAAACTGGCAAGAAGAAAATGCACACCAAATAAAATTAATACATGCATTATTTTTTACATACCTTATATTTTCTTTTTAGATTGTCCCATTTTTTAGAAATTTGACTTGGTGTAACTTTTCCATCTAAACCAATCCTGTGAAGAACATTACTATACAATAAAAATTAACAAATTATTTATTCATACACAAAGACAAAGATAGTGTAACAATATTATTATAAATATTATCTAAAACCTCACTGCATTTATCAAACAAAGTGAAGACAAAGCATATCTTTCCATGCATACTGGAACATCTCACATCCAGGCTTTTTTGGCACTGTTCCTCTTCCCAGTGAAGTCAGAATCAAGCTCCATACGTGCTTTAACTTTTCGGTCTCCTCGTCAGTCCCTGTAAGAAAGAATTTTACACTGAAGCAGTTCAAAATGTTAATGTGTTTCATATTAACCCCTGCAGGCATAAACTACAAATACACTGTGTAGATCAACACATCAAAACGAATTAAATACACAGGCCTGCATTAAAGTCATTCTCTTTAAGCCAATATAAGAGGCATTAATTTAAAAAATAAAAGCAATAAGCCATTAAAATTAAGAGACGTAAATAAATGTAATTAAAACTGTACTGAAAAGTACACGTTATACATTGAAATTAAAGGCACTGTCAAAGCATAACCCACATTTACAATAACTTAATGCTTAATACTCACATTTATGTGTGTTTGTATTTTCTGCCATGGTTAGCACATGGTTAGATGTGAAGGGGGAGGAGAATTTATATGTGCGTCACGTTTAGTCGATAAAACACCTGTGTATCCTCACTCATGACTCCTCAGGAAGCCTCCTCACTCCAAAACTTTCAACATAAAGGCCAAACAAGACACAGAACATACAACACTCAGCTTAATATATGTCATTGACCATTTCAACCGAACCAACTTTTTAATAATACTCAAAATTCCATACTTTTGGTAAAAACCTAATTTAATTACCTTGAAAATACCTTTTATATTATATATATATATATATATATTGTGTAGGATCTGCAGTGCTAGTGGATGTGACTTTTATTTTGACAAAATAAATCTTGTGGTTTACCCGTCAACACTTCAGGGCCGTATTTACAAAAACCAAACAAGACTAAAAGTTGCTTCTAAAGCAGAAATTTAGGAGCATTTCTTAAAAGTTAATGGCGTGTTTTTCATCTAAGAGTTATCTAATTCACAAAGCATTTTGAAGCTAAAAATAGCTCCTAAACCTAGGAAATATAGACCTACTTTAAACGTACTAAACGTATACTGAATAGAACTTTTTTGGAATTTAATTTCTTCTCATTTTTCCACCAAGTAAATATATTGGAAAATTACAATGACATCAACCTTTTAAAAAGGTATCACCTGCAGGTCTGGTTCTTGCCAGCTATGGAAGGGTGGGCTGGCAGACACAACTAAACATCTGAACAGACAACTAAACAAAACTTTTATCCCAGTACTTCTGTGATCATTTGTATTATTGTAAGCAGGGGCATTTCTAGATAGAGTTTGATCAGTACCGGGGCTGCAGGCCCCCCAAGAATTTTCCCAAAGTAATTTAATTTATAGGGGAGAACATTTTTTTTTTCACAAAAACAGCACCAAAGCATTAAATTCTGGTGACTTTGGGTGTAGTATAGACCTGTTTAATTTCTTTAAACATTAATGTGCTGCAGATAATTTCATTAGTCCGATTTTAAATTTTAATTTACTGTAAAGGGATTTGCTTAAATTGCCTGTAAACATTTTTAGGTATCAAAAGTGGATACAGTCTGGTTGATGACTATTAAAATGACCTTGAACTGTTTTACCATGGCATTTTTTTAAACAATTAGGCAACTAACAACTTCATCAATGCAAGTGTACATTTTATTTGATACTTGACCATATCAAATTTCTATCAAAATATATTTAAATAAACAAAAATGAAAAACAGTCTTGTTTTTACAGACTTGTGCGTCTCCGGAGTGGAGCAAAGCGGAAACCTGCCAGTAGGTGGCGGTAATTCATGTTTTATTGGGTCATTGAACCATTCATTCAAATCATTCTATTCAAAAACGTTCATTCAGGAACGAAACATGTTGCTCGAAGAAGCACAACGGTTCTGATGTGGCTTTTTTGGAACAATTTTTGTTGTAGGATCAAAAACAGACTACAGTGCTTAAAATGTAAGTTACTTAATATTCTTGTTTGTTGCACTGTTCTATAATATATCACATTTGCAATATATTCAGAGATATAGGCTAATCAGCCCTCTTGCTCATGCGATGTTTTATAACTATCATTAAAATCTAAAAAAAAAAAAAAATCAGGAACTGATTATTTTTGTCCTCATAACTTGAATTGAGGACATTTTTGCATTTTGCATTTACATTTTTGCCACAAAAGCCCCTGTTAATTTCAAAACCTGGTGTGCCCAATTAAGATATTGAGTGACAGCTGCTCTCTGGATCAGCGCCAGCGCAGATTTTAATGTTCACTGTGATCGTCATCGTACTGATAGATTTTTAAGGTTTTTTTTTTAGATTTTAGGGGTTTTTTTTTGTTTGTTTGTTTTGTTTTGTTTTTTTTTATAGATTTTTTTTGGTGCTATGTTGGTGGCTATTTCATTGGAAAAAACAGTATATTTAAAATGCAGTGACAAACAAGAAACTGCCAACTATTACAACAACTAACTTCTAAGTGTACTGTTCTGTTTGGAGCAAAATGATAATTCAAATTTAACAATATAATTTACATTTGCTGTTTCCTACACTAGTTTTAACATATAATTTAAACACGCTTTATAAGTTGCAAAATTAAAATGAAAATGTATTACAGAAATGATAATATATTTTTAACATCTTCAAGCAAAATTGTAGCAAAATGATCATTTAAATGTTATTTTTCTTAATTGCATTTGCACTCACAGATAAGACACTTGCGATTGCATTTTCATTAAATGTCCTGCAATGAATGTAGCAAAATTCAATGTGGATTTGAAAATGCATTCTGAGCCGATCACGTCCTTGACCTGTCAATCACTGCGTCAAGGCGTGGCCAGGTGTTGGAAACATGGCGGCAGCAGAGTTTTAAAGAGCGAGGCATAAACTGGCAGATGAAGCTGAGCAAGAACAGAGAAATGTCAGTGTTTCTGAAGATTATGCGCGTCCGTCAGTGATAGAACCTGTATGTTATTAGATATTATGGTTAGGACAACTCACAGAGAACGCGCCTGGCGCTTGTGTACCTTATCGTGAGGTGAGCGCGCTCACGTGCCTGTAGAAGTGCTTAAACAGACGCGTCGAATGAGCGGTGCTTTACAACAGGTTACTTACTCATAGAAATAATCTTAAACAAGCTGTCCGAGATTATTGCTTGCTCTATCAGTATGGTTGTATGTTTTTTTCTTGTACAAGTACAGTTGTAATGTTTCCAAACTTTTGATAGGTACTGTTTTCTGCATTATTCTGTGATCTTCTTCTTCTTATTATTATTATTTTACATTGTATAAAATCCACGAGGACTTAATGCACAAGTGTTTGTAGTACATAAACCAATCATAAAATTGTCATAAAATATAGGGAATATTAGATATTGGTTATTGTTCAGCAGTGTATTTGATTTCTTATTAAAAGCATGATCTGTGCATTTTCCAGCATGATGGAGCACCATGTCACAAGGCAATAGTGATAATGAATTGGCTAGGAGATGAGGAGATCCATGGCCAGGCGACTCCCTGGATCTTAATCCCATAAAGAACCTGTGGTCAATCCTCAAAAGGCGAGTGGACAAGCAGAAGCCCACAAATTATGATAAACTCAGAGCACCAATAAGGCAAGAATGGATCAACATCAGTGAGAATTTGGCCCAGAAGCTGATATCCAGCATGCCAGAACAAATTGTAGAGGTTGTTGAAGAAGGGTCAACACTGTAAATATTGCATTTATTGAATGTTTTTACTAATAAAAGCCTTTAAAAGTTATGAAATGCTTATTATTGTTTTCCAGTATACCATAGAAACGTGAATCTACAAATACTGAAGCAACAAACTTTGTGAAACTAAACTGTCACTTCCAATATATTAGCCACGGCTGAGTGAACACAACTCATCAGGGACTGGTGGAATAGAAACTAAAAAAGGATATTTAACTGGAAGTAATTCAGTTGTGATCATGCAGAGAGACAAGGAAACATGAAGGAGATGAACACACTGATAAACAATCCACTGGATGTCTCATATTGGTCAAGAAGTGTCTTACTCATACAGTCGCTAAGTTTTACAAGGTAATACAATGAAGAGACCAGGCACTGACTGTGAGTCTATGCTGGGGTGATATAGTGTCTGTGATGGAGGGATAAAGGGGAACAGGTGAGCATGATTAGATCTCTGGTAAAGCCCAAAGTATACTTTTTTTTTTTTACGTACGCTCGCATATGCGCAGTCGAATGCACAGCCTTGCAATCATTTGACTCGTACGTTTTGAGCAATCTCTCGCCACGAGTTACAACCCATGTCAACATCTTTGTATTCTTTCATGCTTGAGTTGTACAAATGAGGGTACTTTCAATTGAGTCAGAGGCTGTCTTATTTAAAAGTAACCGTTAGAAAGTAAGAAAGAAATGAGAGTATTTTACACCTCACAAGGAATAACAGTCAATTAGTTACTTTTCTTAAATAAGACATCCTTGATGATGTATGCAAACTTCAAGTGAGACCTCTGGAGGACGCAGCCTCCGAAATGAGACGTATCTAATATCTCATCTATGTAGGCCTCCTTTGTCGCTGTAGCAGTTGTATGCATTCCAGTCTGTTCTGTTTATGCAGTTTTTCTTCAACTACCTTGTGAATCAACGGCCCCAGGACATGGTTGCCATCTTGTGGATAAACTAATTACTGCAAAAAAAATTACATGCGCATGTGCAACCTGTGCGTACAAAGTACGCATGGATACAAAAATCCAGCGGTGCGCATACTCTTCTGATGATGAAATTCACGTCACGCGCACTGTACGCTGACCCTCGCATATGCGTAAAAAGTGAAGTATACTTTGGGCTCAAGTGTGAGTGACATAGAGCTGGGAGCGTCAGGAGAGTGTAATCTTGACAATAGTGTTCTTGGACCCTGGAGGGTGGGATACCGTGAAGTTGAATATAAAACCATTCCTCTTTGAGTGAATCCTTATATGGAAATTAAGGGTTACTTTAGTTGTGAAGCATTACAACGCTTCTTTCCTGTGCAAGTACTCATGTGAGCCTTAAGATTTCCTTTTTGTGAGAAACTCTTGCCACACAGTTTACAGATGAAAGGCTTCTCTCCAGTGTGAAGTCTCGTGTGAGTGTTGAGGCTACTTTTATGACTGAAACTCTTTCCACAGTGATGACATATAAAACTGTTCTCTCCTGAGTGAATCCTCATGTGGGAATTAAGGGTTACTTTACGTGAGAAACTCTTTCCACACTGATCACACGTGAACGGTTTCCCTCCAGTGAATGGTTTCTCTCCAGCGTGAATGTTCATGTGATACCTAAGATTTACTACTGTTGTGAAGCTCTTTCCACACTGATCACATATGAACAGCTTTTCTCCAGTGTGAATTCTCGTGTGGGAATTAAGGGTGTTTTTATGTGCAAAACTCTGTCCACAATGAGAGCAAGTGTAAGGCTTTTCTCCAGTGTGAATTCTCATGTGGGCTGTAAGGTTTTGTTTTTGAGTGAAACTCTTTCCACACTGTTGGCAGGTGAAACGGCTGTCTCCATTGTGAATTCTCATGTGGACAGTAAGATTTTGTTTTTGAGTGAACCTCTTTCCACACTGTTGACAGGCGAAACGGCTCTCTCCAGTGTGAATTCTCATGTGGACTTTAAGGCTTTGTGTTTGAGTGAAACTCTTTCCACACTGTTGACATGTGAAAGGCTTTTCTCCAGTGTGAACTCTCATATGGACTTCCAGGTTTCGTTTTCGATTGAAACTTTTTCCACACTGACGGCAAGTGAAATAACTGTTATGATTGGTCTCCTGAACTGTTTTTTGTGAGCAAGTCTTTTCCATCTCTCCAGTCATGAAATCATGATGTTTCTCATACTGATATTTCTCTTCCATATTATTCAGTTCTTGGCACTCCTTTTTCAGCACCATCAGATCTAAAGCGAAAAAAGATAAATACAAGTTAAGACCAGTTTAATGGCACAAAACAGACATAAAAACCAACACAAGGCATCAAAGCCTACTGAAATAAGTCTACTGAAAGAGGTGTTTTCTGTAATCTTTCAGGACTTTCAAGTACTTTTTCCATCACCAATTTTTAGGTGGACACCATGCAGACTAAGGACAGAATATAAACTAAGAAACTCAAATATTGTGACAGGAGGGCTGCATGATTGTCAGCTGTCATTATCATATCATTGGCAAAAAAGATAACTTCACGTCTAATGCGCATTTTGTATGCCTCCCTAATCATTCAACTTGGCTCATTAGTAGAGACTTCTGAAGTGGGTATACTATATACTATATACTAGGACTGGAAAGTTAAATCAGCCGTCCTACTAACACAAAGTTTGTCAGGCTGACATACTGCTAAATCTCAGAGCTAAAATAATTGATGCGGTGGAGACTTGGGCACTTACTGGGAAAGTGTCTGCATATGTTCACGATAACGCACGCAACATCGCGGCAGCAGACAGTTGCCCGTTTTGCGCATACACTGCAGCTGGTTAATGATGGTTTTAATGCATTTGTGTATCGGGTTATCACTGAAGCTGAGCTGCTTGTCAAGCACTTCAACCACAGCACCCCTGCATGCAAGTTACTGGAGGCAAAACAAGAACAAATGAAACTTCCGAAATACCAGCTCATTCAATTGTGTAAAACAAGATGGAACTCAGTGTGTGACCTGTTCAGAAGACTTCTTAAAATGTGAAAACCTTAAAATGTGTAACCACCATCATGTCACTGCACACCTTTCAGGGTGACCTATGTTCACACTCACCCTCCCACCTATCCTCTTTGGTTTCATCCTCACAACTTCCCCCTAATCAGCTCTCGTCACTTGATACTAACAGTGATATTGACACTCTTTGCTTCACTCTAAAATCTTAAGACAACTTTTGCCCCGTCTCATCCAAGCTAGCCCCCTCCGTCCCCTGGCTATCTGATGTTCTCTGCGAGCATCGTTCTAAACTCAGGGCGGTAGAGACAAAGTGGCGCAAATCGAAAAAGATCCCACTGACCTTAGTTTGTATCAGCCACTCCTCTCTTCCTTCTCTGCAAATGTCTCCACTACTGAAACAACATACTACCACAACAAAATTAACAATTCTTCTGACTCTCACATGCTTTTCAAAACGTATCTCCTTTGTCCTCCCCCTCCTTAATCAACTCTAACAGTTGTACCTGCACTCTCTCACATCAACACATCTCTTCACACTGGTACCTTTCCTACAGCATTTAAGCAGGCTTGGATAACACCACTGGTTAAGAGACCCACTCTAAACCCAGCACTTCTAGAAAACTACAGACCGGTATCCCTTCGTCTGTTCATCGCAAAAGCATTTAAGCGAGTCGTGTTCAACCAAGTCTCTGCCTTTCTCACACAGAACAACCTCCTAGACAGAAACCAGTCTGGACACTCAACCGAGACTGCCCTGCTCTCAGTTATTGAGAGCTCTGAGACTGTCAAGAGCAGCTTTCAAATCATCAGTACTCATCTTGCTGGATCTGTCTGCTGTTTTTGACAGAGTTAACCACCAGATCCTCCTGTCAACCCTCATGACAATGGGCATCTCAGGAACCGCACTCCATTGATTCAAGTCTTACCTCTGAGGTATCTTGGAGGGGTGAGCTGTCTAAGTCACATCATCGAGCTACTGTGGTGCTTCAGGGCTCAGTGCTTGGACCACTTCTCTTCTCCATCTACATGACATCACTAGGATCTGTCATTCAGAAACATGGCTTTTCCTATCAATGCTATGCTGATGACAAAAACTCTACCTCTCATTCCAACCAGATGATCTGACAGTAGCTGCTTGTATCTCAGCCTGCCTGACAGACATTTATTGCTGGAAGAAGGTCCATCACCTTCAACTGAAGCTTGCAGTTTCGGCCATCCCAACACTTCATAACTTCTCAATTCAGCTAGGATCATCAAACATAACTCCTTCCAGATCAGCCAGAAACCTTGGAGTTGTGATTGATAATCAGCTAAATTTCATAGACCACATTGGTAGAACTGCCCGGTCCTTGCCTTTTTACAATCGAAGCATGCTACACAACTCCTTGTCCAAGCCTTGTTCTATCCAGGCTGAACTATTGTAATGCTCTCTTGGCAGGAATTCCAGTGTGGTGAACAGCACATTCCAGGGCCCAGTTTATGGCCGGGCCCCTCTCTGTCCATAACAGTGGACAAAGGTTTGCTACATTTTGATTGGATCTTGGTGGACTAACACAAACAAACTGTCCCAAGCCATGAGAAAAAGATGCTATGACAACAGCCAGACACTTCTTAGATGGCAAGAAGACCACCTCAGGTTTTGCCTGTGACTGCCATTAAAATATATAAATAATATTATATATTATATATATATATATAAGGCTAGACCAAACATCATTCAGTTGATCAGTGATATTCTCTCTCACCTTTGACGTTGTTATGTCTTCCATTACATCGATTTCTGATTCTGGCTAATCTAACTCCCATTGCTCTTGTCTCCCACTATCCTGATAAGTATTAGCAGAATTGTTGAGGGGTGCAGTTCCATCTCGGGGTCTTTTTTGATCAGAAATACCAGATCAGCTTTACTCGTGGATATGAAAAATGAAAATATGCTTGACTGTCTTTTTGGCGATATCAGTGTCCAAACTTTCCGCTGCTCACTGTGTGCAAAACAATAAATGAAAGTGATTGTTAATGCCGAGTCTTTTAAAAACAAATGGTGGAATGCAAAAATCGGCTCAAATAAATCACCGGAATTGGTTAAGTCAAAAGCTGGGTTGAGTCTGCTGGGTCATTTTGGGGGGTTAATTTTTATACAAGTGAAACTGCCTATGGAATGAGAAAAAATAAGTAGAAACATTGTTGGCTTCTTGTTAGGGTTGCGAAGGGGCGGAAAACGTCTGGTAAATTTCTGGAAACTTTCCATGAGAACTTAATTTGGGAAATTTTGTAAGTAAATTTTGTAAAATTTTGTAATCCTTATTGAATATAGCTCTGTGTCAGGCTCAAAGAGCCGTATGTTTGCCCAGATGGCCACCAGTATTTCAACTCTTGCTTGTTGCAAAGCTTTGCGTATGTGTTCCTAAACAGTGACCTGTTGCGTTCAGAGGCGGCTGATGTTGGTGGAATTTGAAGGATGATAGAAGCTAAAGGTGCAAGGGCCTCAGATCCACAAAGTCCTTTCCACCATTTAGATGCAGATATGTCATGGCACGCCTGCCATATCCCATCCCCTTCCCAAAGGCCTTGCTTGGTACGGTACTTTGCCAGACTGCCGAGAACTTTACCTTCATCAAGACCCAGATGGTGAGACATGGCAGTAATAACAGTGTAAGCACTGTTGATCTCTTCTACAAAGAGTATGCTTTCCTCACACTTCGGGTCCAGCATGTATGCTGCTGCGTGGATTGGCTTCATGCAGAACTCAATTTAACCACTGCGGTTTATCTGCTCGGAGCAGCAGGGAAGAGGGCAGGACAGTTTGTATTTCTTCTTTGAGCTCAGCAAACAGACATTTAACATCTGACAAATTTATTTGTTTTTAACACCATGCCAGCTTCTGTGGCTATTTTCATGGCGAGAAAAAAATATGATAAAACTATATCAGGTGTTTACAATTTATTTTTGCTAAAAACTCAAACTATATTTCATTTAGACCCTGATTACTGCGGTGGAAACACACGGAGTACCACCCTCAAAGCTCCTAGTTCCTTGGGAAAGTTCCCGCGGTGGAAACGCGGCTTAAGATATCTTTAATATGAGTTACAGGAATGCAAACTTTGGACAAAAAAAAAACACAAGAAGTGCTTTTTTTGGGCATATAATGCAGCAACGATTGCTAAAGTCAACATATTTTACTAACAGACCTACCAATCTCTGTGTAAAAATAAAATAATGATGCTGCCATATTTCTAAAGTAATTTTACCCCCCTGTAATCTGACTCCAAATCTCAGGTGAAAATTGTGTGTAATTGTGTGTGATAAATGTGTTTATGTCTGAGAACCTTTTACACACATACTTAACTGCAGATACTAAAATGACATACACTGTGTGGTACAGTACAAAAATGTTCAGTGTCCCTTATTCTGCCCCTTATTTTCCTTTCCAGATGTTGGCAACCCTACTCTCGCTCCATGTCAAGTAAATCTGAGATCATTTAATATGGATCGAGTGAAACTAACCTGTTTGTTCCTCAGTATCTTCATGTTTCACACTGAACACTTCTTCAATCTTTATGTCTTCACTCTCCTCTTTAATAAACGCCATCTTTATAATAGTGTGTCATGTGGATCTCAGATGAACCAGGAGTTTTTCTGTGTGTTTGAAAAAAAAGTCATGTTTAAGATGAGAATAATTAACAGAAACAAAATAAATTCCAAAGTAAACCTCTGGGTGCTTCCCTAGTTCAGTAGTCGGTGCACTACTGAGGGAGTCAGTCAGAGTGAGAGTTAATGGCCCGATTAGCCAAAAAACACTCAAAACTAGTAGCCTACTACAAATTAATAAAATAACAAATTATACAAACATTTAGTATTAATTTATGATTTACATTTGGTATAATGATTTGTAGATTACATTTAACAGATTACACTGACATGACAACGGTTTGTTTGTGAAAGTTGTAATTATTCATGTTTGTGTTCTCGTTGTTTTTTACTGTTTTGAGCAGCAGGATTCGTCAGCGCGCGGTGATTCAAGCGCTTCGAATCAGTGAGTCATTTCGCAAAGCATTAGATTCAATTGACTCGGAGTTTCAAAAAGCTCCGTTTCTCCATCACTACTAGCGCCTGAATTTGTTTACGATAAACGAATTCACGATAAAGTGAGCGAAATGAGACGCAGCTTTTCTGTTACTCACATGTGAATATGCTTTACTCACAAAAATACCGCACTAATGTTACATAAAGCATATTACAAAGATATTTTCAATAATACATGATTTTACACCTCTTGTAAAAACTATCAAATTGAGGTGTATCGATTTAAACACTTTAAATGCGTAAAACCACAAACCTTTCTTCAATCAAATCATAATAGTCGCAGGAGCGCGGCGCAGCTTTATGATGTCATATCGCCAGACCAATATAAAAGTCCTGTTCACTCTGCTGTCTAAAATCACAAATACATGTCAGTGTCAATGAAAATGTATTGAAGTGTAAATAACGTGGTGTTTTTCTTTAAAAAGTACAATGTATACATATTTGAGTAGTCTGTTGTCTTATTAAAGGTTTAATTTATTAACAAACCTTGTTTATTGTATAATAATAAAATATTAGTTTATGATATTTTCATCAAACAAAAATAAAAAAGAACCCTTGTACAAATGATTTCTGCATTCAAACATGACAGTTTTGTCTTTTAGACAGAATTTCACATATTACTTCAATGAGGGTTATTTTCAGTACATCACCGTACAAGTATTTAAACACGTATGTCACCTATAATTCAAATCTTAATTTAAATATTTTAGTAAGTGTATGTAGTCTAAATGTCGTAGACTTTTATTTTGCTGAGGCGATATGACGTCATAAGTATGCGTCGCGCTTCTGCGTCCGTGGTTCAGCTGCAGAAAGGTTTGTGGTTTTTATCTTTTAAATCGATACAAACAGTTGAATCTATTTTATAGTGTTTTACAGTCTGTGTAAACGAATGAATCATTATTGAATGCAACACCGTAATGCTTTATCTAACATTAATTAACGTTAGTTTCAACAAATAATAGAAAAGGGGCGTTTCATTTCTTTCCCCATATCGTGGGAAAGTTTATCATAAACAATAATTCGGTCAAGTAGTGATGGAGAAACGGAGATTAAAAAAAACCCTCATAAACAGTACCAAATGAGTAACTGTGTTATTCATTTTCTGAAATTATTTACTTTTTGAAATTAATTTATTCTCCTAACCCTAAACAACGATCAGGAAATATTTAATCTAAATTATTTCGATATGAGCACATAATTGTGGTTTTAAATTCAGTTTTCTTGGGAAGAAATATCTTTTTTTTTAACTTGTAAGTTATTGTGTATGTGTGTAACATAAATAATTAAACACCAAATATAAATCATGAAGTGTCAGTATAAGTTGTATTCTTTTAATCAATTTGTAGTTTTCCGTCTAATCAGGACAATTAGTGACCATTACTCTGACTGACTCCTTCACCAATGTGCTGACTACTGAAATAGGGAGCTTATTGAGATTTAGTTTGGTTTTATTTTACTTTATGCTAATTATTCTATATAATTATTAATATTTATACATGACAAATTGTCCAAACACACAGGAAAACTCCTGGAGAAGCCACTGAGATCTCGTGACACACTATTATAAAGATGGCATTTATTAAAGAGGAGAGTGAAGAAATAAAGATTGAAGAAGCATTCAGCGTGAAACATGAAGATACTGAGGAACAAACAGGTTAGTTTCATTTGATCCTCATTGAAATGTCAGCCTCTACAGAAATGAATGATATTTTTAAGGATGTCATATAAGTGTCCTAATTAAAGGACTTTTATTTGACATGGAGCGGATCACCTTATGTGTACAGACATGTGAGATCACATGACCAGACAAATACTAATGCTGTTTCAAGAGCATCTGAGAAACTCCTACTTCCACATTGTGCATTCGTAATTACAACATGTAGCAAATTAAATTAGGAAAAATAATATGTAAGTAGCTTAAACAAAAGTTTTGTGTAACATAAATGTCTACTTCTGAATTGAAAGCAATCATTAATTAATGTCACTTAAATATGCAACATATCAAACAAAAACATTTATTGTGACTGTGTCTGGATGGTCTGTGGGCTTTCCAGCAGAAACTGAGTGCACTCGTGCTGTAACTCTGTTAGCGCCTAAATTACTTAGTTACAACAAAGTTGAAGGATTTGCCGCAGTGGACACTATTCATCATGTACAAGCTACTCAAAACTCTGATCAATTACATCTTTTAAAATGAAATAATATTGAAAAACTGTTGGCAGTGGGAGAGTCATCTTTAAATGCATTCATTGCATTTCTTTCTAAAAAGAAGCAGTTCCCTTTCCATACGGTTCACTTGCATTGTGTCAGTAACTGACGCTTATGGGGAAAACTCTGTTTTTCTCTGAATACTGAAGCCTGATTGGTTCACGTCTGTGTGCCTGCACAGACAAATGGCTTTTCAGCCCCTTTAAAAGTCACGCTGAAAGCTATTTTTGTCAGAATTTAGCCGCATTTTTGTTGAGAAAAAGGGTTTTAACACAAATAAATATGGTGTCACGTGACAGAATTAGCCTATACCTGCAGCGTCTGTGCATTCGTGTGTTGCTCCTGTTAAAGCACTGTTTCCCCATAGATCGTAGTTCAAAGGTGCATCACGGTTCTAGTCTACATGACAAATGAAAATCACAAACATGACACTTGTAAATAAAATAATTTTATAAGTGCAATTTATTAATATAGAATTTTATCTCAGATAAATTAGGAAAATAAAGTAGTTGACTCCAAAAAGCTCTAATAAAATTTTAGGGCCCGGATTCACAGACAGGGCTTAGCCTAAACCGGGATTAGGTCTTAGTTCAATTAGGATATTTAAGTAGCTTTTATAAACGTTCACTAGAAAAAAACAAAACTGGTGTGTATCTTGAGACAAAACTATGGCACAGTTATATTTTAGAGTCTGTCAGTACAAGTTACTTTCAGTTAAAGCAGCTCAAACATGCATTTTAGTCTAGGACTAGTTTAAGCGTTGTCTGTGAAACCGGGGGTAGAAATGTTATATGAGAATAAGCCTCAGAAAGCTAATGCAGACCACTTAAAAAAAAAGAAAAAAAAAAAGGTAAAAATACACAAAATATTTTGGTACACAGCTCCATCTGTCTCTGGAAAAAAAAAAAAAAAAAAATCAACAGCGGTTTGATGTTGATGAACTCTGAAACCAGAACGTGTAACTTTTTCTTTGCTTTGAATGCATCCTCGGCCGCGTCAAACCGTCTTGACTGCATGATACTCTGTGTGTTTCGGCCGCAGGAACCAGGGTCTAAATGAAGTCTTGGGTAAAAACTTCCCCCTCAGAAAGTCCCTGCTTGCTGGGTAGTACTTTTTTAAAGTTCTGGAACTTTCGGGGGTGGGCGCTGAACATGCTGATTGGTTGAGTTCACACAGCATTATTTCAACCACCATTTTCTAAAGTCTGTTGCGGTGCGTGCAGTAAAAGTTGTTCACTATTCGAATCAACAGTGGAGTTTAAGAAATACAACCGATGGACTGATGACGAGGTTCAGGATTATTATGCAGAGGATGAAACCCTGTGGTAACTGGAAAGTCACACGCAGTCCTACGTCACCGGACTTACCAGTCTGGGGAGAAAAAGTTCCTGCCTTCAACACAATCAAACGTGCTATTTTTCTGAAGCGTTTATGACAGTGGGTTGGAGTCCAGGGTAGTGTGCTTGATTGGTTTGCCTCTTATCTGAAAGATAGAACCTTTTCTGCTGAAATCAGGAATTTCTCTTCATCTGCCATCGTTTTCACTAGTGGAGTACCACAGGGCTCCATTTTGGGCCCATTTTTGATTTTCTTTACACATGCTCCCTTCAGGGACTATCTTTCAGAAATATATTTCACATTACTATGCCGACGACACTCAGTTTTATGTTCCAATGAAACTTGATGTTTTGCTTTATAACTTTAACTCCTCCTGTTAAAACATCAAAGACAGAAGTCCTAGTTTTTGGTCCCCAGATTTCATTACTGTGGTAAACAGCAATTTGGGACCTTTAGTTTATCTCACATTGACACAATAGAAATTAATTCAGCTCAGAAATTTGAGACAAATAAACTAAACTTAGAACTATTGGTGAGTTAAAGTCTTAAAAGTTTTAAAATTGAAATGTTTTAACTTAGTGCATCGATATATAGGCCTTTAGATTTAATGTGTTAATGCAATTAATTGTGAAAAAATAATGCGGTAAAATGATTTACATTACAACACTCTTAAACCTGTCTAAATTGTCGCATAGACTGTGCAACCACAATTGCAACTGCAATATGACCAAGGGGTGCAATTCATTTAAATTAGGAATAATAAATGTGAATATGATTAATATATTGAGTTCTAGCTACTAAACATTACACTGTGCTCCAAATTATTATACACATGCAATTTTTTGCTTGTTTTTGCTAAAGGTCAGTATGAATAAGGTTTTTTTTTTTTTAAACAATTATTTTACAGTGTGGATTTATTACATGTGAAACAGCTTTGTGATGATGAACACATTTTAAAACAAAAAAACTTTTTGTTGTCCATTCAATGCTTTTGATTGATGTGCGATTAATTTGAGTAGAGATGAAACGGTATGAAAATTTCATATCACGATTATAGTTACAAAAATGATAACTGTTATCAATATTATCACAGTATTGTTATAATGTGCTGGAAATGTTTAAGAAGTACTCATACACACACTGAAATAATTTCACCAAGTTTTATGTCGAAAACTCACAAATAAATAAAATTAGCAGCGCCATGCACTTTTTGTTTGCATAAACGTTAGAATAATGATATTCAAAACGATGTCCAGATTTTAAATGAATAAAAAAATATTGGTTTGGTGATTTTACAACATATGACCTCTACTAACATGTACTACATGTTCATACAAAGTTTTGACAAAAAAAAATTATTATAGGTATTTTCTCTGCTCCATAAACAACATAATGTACCTTATTATCCTAAGTACTGAGATTTTTTAGAATGCACATTAGCTTATTTTCTTATTTTAGTCTGATTTTAGCATTGGTCTGAACAGGCTGAATAAAAATGTAAATCCACTCTCTGGCAGGAAGTGGCGCTTATGGAACAGCAGAAATTGCCATTGAAACATTTCTGAAGACATTCGGTTTGTTCTGTGTTGCTATGTGCCATTAAATTAGGGTTAACTTGTTTTGTTTTTCTTTAGACCTGATGCAGCTGAAAGAGGAGAGTCAAGAACTGGAGGAAATGGTAGAGAAAAATCAACATGAGAAAGATCATGATTACATAACTGGAGAAAAATCTTTTAGTTGCTCAATGACAAAAACGATTTCCTCACAAAAGAGAGCTCTGAAGACAAAAACTAGAAGTGATTTCACCTGCCAACAGTGTGGAAAAAGTTTTAATGATAACACAAGCCTTAATGTCCACATGAGAGTTCACACTGGAGAGGGTCCTTTTACCTGCCAACATTGTGGAAAATGTTACGCTCATAAAACAAACCTTATTGTCCACATGAGAGTTCACACTGGAAAGAGCTGTTTCACCTGCCGACAGTGTGGAAAACGTTTCACTCAAAAAGCAAGGCTTAATGTCCACATGAGAGTTCACACTGGAGAAAACCCTTTCACCTGCCAACAATGTGGAAAGAGTTTCAATCAAAAAGGAAACTTTAATGTCCACATGAGAATTCACACTGGAGAGAAATCTTTCACCTGCAACCTGTGTGGGAAGAGCTTCTCACGAAAAGAAAATCTTAAGACTCACATGAGAATTCACACCGGAGAGAAGCCGTTTGCATGTGATCAGTGTGGAAAGAGTTTTGCGCATAAAGGTCACATCAATGCCCACATGAGAATTCACACAGGAGAGAAGCCGTTCACATGTGATCAGTGTGGAAAGAGTTTCAAATGTAAAGTAACTCTTAATCACCACATGAGCACTCACTCAAGAGAGAACTGTCTTATATGTCATCGTTGTGGAAGGAGTTTCACAGACAGTAAACATCTTAAGAAACACATAATAACTCACACCAAAGAGAAGGCTCTCATGTGCCTTCAATGTGGAATGACATGCTTAAGCAATACAAGCCTTGAGGTTCACATGAGAGTTCACACTGGAGAGAAGCCTTTCACCTGCCCTCATTGTGGAAAGAGTTTCGCAATTAAAGGAAACCTTAAGATTCACATAAGAAGTCACACTGGAGAGAAGCCCTACAAGTGTCTTCAGTGTGACATGAGTTTCACAAATCAAAGAGACTTGAAACATCATTTGCAAACTCATTCTGGAAAGAAGCTTCAGTGTTCTGAGTGTGGCAAGAGGTTTAGAAAAAGGAGCAATTATGAAAATCACCTGCACATTCACTCTGAGGGAAAGTGATTTAATTTTGATCAGCGTTGGAAAAAAATATTTTGCCATCAAACGGATACACCTGAAAAGTCATGCCAATGTGAGAAAGAGTTTTAAATGTCTCAGCATTCAGCCTTCTGTGGCTTCAACCCCAATGACATTTAAAGGGATGGAATATTGTTTGAACAGGATGAAATTCAGGAAACAATGCTTCTCTTGGACCAATTCTGTCATTCAAGAGAAAAGTTAACAAGAAACAAGTGGCATGCCATCACCTTATCGGAGTATATCAAGAAACAGCTAATCCCTAGAGGACTACGGATCTTCAAAGAACCATCCTTTGGTAAGGACAACTCACCATTCATCTCAAAATGGAAGAGTATACTCAACAGATGTTCCTTTGCATTAATGGCTATAACTATTCAATATCTAAATGAAGAGGAAAATCTACTTCAACAAAAGATCCAAGAAAACGAACAACTTCTTGAAAATATAGCCACAAACGATGCAACGGTGCTCAAACAAATGGAAAGTATTGACATCAGAATTACAGAGTATGAGAAAGAAATGAAGGAACTCAAGAACTCATTCCAATCCTTCACTAACAACCAAGGAGAATACAAATCCAAATTTCAAAGAAAAAGACTTTTATCCAAATCAAACATACAAAAAAACCAAGACAACAGCTCTCCTTTTTTTGGATCTGAATCAGTTTCCACCCTTAAGACCATCTTGGAAAGCTCCAATGAACAAACTTCAAAAAAAAAAACAGACACGCAGGGGGAAAAGAAGGAGACCTCCCCCGTCGTCCATGGACCAGATCACAACATCACCCAAGAGGTCACCAGTTATCAACCTAAGTAAAACTGAATTGACATCTGCCCAGGTATCAGTACTGGAATTAGGTTTATCCTACATTCCCACTCCATCTGTAAGTACATTTGAACTTTATCTGGACTTACAAAGATTTCTTAGAGATCTTAGAAGAAAAGAATTTATGAATACCAACCATACTTCTGATTGTACTTCTAAGAGTTCCTTTCATATTAAGAGTACTTTTATTCCTCCTAAGAATAGGAACCATACAATTGAAACTTACTGTAAACTTACAGAAAAAGAATTTGAAAACCATATAAAAAATAGAAATTCAATTTATAAGAACATCTCACAGGAACAGTTATAAAGCACTTTCTGGACTTGAGAATAACAAATCAATAGTTATAAAACCTGCTGATAAGGGTGGGGCCATTGTAATAATGGATAAAATGGATTATAAATCTGAAGTACATAGACAATTGAATAAATTAAGTTTTTACGAGAAATTAACTTGTGATCCAACAAAAAAGTTCCAAGTTCCAACTACGGTTAATTCTCCATAACGCTGTACATAATGGTGATATCTCATCAAAGGAATCACAATTCCTTTCTAATGAACATCCTCAAAAAGCTTTGTTGTATGTTCTTCCAAAAATTCATAAACGCTTAAAAAAATCCACCAGGTAGACAGATTGTCTCTGGTATAGGTAATCTCATGGATATAATTTCCAGTTATGTAGATTACCATATAAAAGATCTTGTCCCCAATTTAAAATCATATATTAAAGAAAGTTCTGAGTTTTTGGTATACCTTAAAGATCTTCCACAACTTGAATCAGATATAATCATGTGTACTCTTGATATTGAATCCCTATATACTAATATTGATCATAAAAAAGACTTGAAGCTTTGGAATATTTATAACATATTTTTAATATATTATATAATAAAAGGACAAATCAGTTTTGATTTGTCAGTTTTGATTTATCAGCACCCAGTTTTGCTTGCCTTTTTGTAGGTTTACTCGAAGAAAGTGGTTTATATGAAAAGAACAACCATTTCTTACCATACATTGTTTCCTGGAAAAGATATACTGATGATGTGTTTCTGCTCTGGAAAGGACAAGTTACTGTTCTCCATGAATTCTCCATCAATTTTTGAACCTGAATTTTGGTGGTTTCAAATTTTCTTTAACTTTTAACATGGAAAAAAATTATTTTTTGGATATACTTGTTAAAAAAAGAGGGAAAAATCTCACTGCATCTTTATATACGAAACCAACAGATAGGAACACATTGTTACATGGTCAAAGTTTCCATTCTGTTTCTTTAAAAATAAGTTTACCAATAAGTCAACTTACAAGAATAAAACGTATTTGTGAAAATAGCGAAGAATATGAAATGGAAAAATGTCAAATGTTATCAAAATTTAAAGAGAGGGGTTATAATGAAAAGTGGCTCTCGCATGCAGAACAAAAAGTACAAGTTTAAGTCGTGAAGATTGTCTAAATTCTAACAAATACAAGAAGACATCTTCAAGGTCAGGTATTATATATTGTACCACATATGCTCCTAAAACCATCAATATAAGTAAGGTGGTGAAAAAATATTGGCATATTTTACAAGATGATCCATCTCTAAAAGATACATCTCAAGACCCTCCACTTATTGCTCACAAAAGAGCCAGCAATATTAAGGACAAATTAGTTAGGGTCTGTTCCCCAAAAAAACCCACAATTAAGACTCTTACAGGAACAATTCCTCTTGGAAATTTTAAATGTGGTAATTGCATTAATTGCCAATACACCTGGAATATTAAATGTTTTGAACACCCTGTTTATAAAAACCATATATTAAAAGTTTTATTACATGTAACACTAAAAATGTTATATACTTAATCCAGTGTCCTTGTAAAAAAGTATATGTTGGAGAAACATCTCGTCGTTTAAGGGATCGCATTACAGAACACAGGAGCTCCATTAAAAGAGGTGATATAACAAAACATTTTAAAGAATGTAACCATCATATGTCCTCCTTTTTATTCTTTGGTATTGAGCATATACAAATTCCACTAAGAGGAGGTAACATTGACTTAATTAGAAAAAGATTTTTTTATTTAAAAAGTGTGTTTCCTACTGGGATTAATGAAGAATTGGTCTTAAAAGAATTTTTATAGAAATATTTTTATAGGTTTTTCATAAAGGTGTGTATTGTACATGTTTCCTTTTTTTTTCTCAATAGGGTATATATTGTATATGCTCACTAAAACCATTTGTGATTGTTGTTATCTGCATTTACTAAAAATAATATATACAAAGTTTTTTTTTTTTTCTTTTTCTTTTTTTTTCTCCTTGTAAGGAAACCATAGGTTGATGCATGATCATTTATTATAAGTTTTGTGATTGGTGGATGGTATTATATGCATTTTTTTCATTGGTTCATTTGAATTTTGTCTCTCTTTGCACTTAAAGGAACCTACACACACCTGTAACCTTTTAGCCCTGACGAAGGCCTGTGTGCCGAAACGCGTTGGCAAAATAAAGTATTGATCTAAAGTATTGAGCT
Organism: Mylopharyngodon piceus; assembly: GCA_039654765.1. Classification (NCBI taxonomy): domain Eukaryota; kingdom Metazoa; phylum Chordata; class Actinopteri; order Cypriniformes; family Xenocyprididae; genus Mylopharyngodon; species Mylopharyngodon piceus. The sequence goes on along the minus strand of CM077441.1, from coordinate 35,137,103 downwards.
CTATTTTTTGTTTATTTCTGATCCCTCAATGCCACAAGTGTTGCTGGTTTTGTTCACAAATAGTTTTGTTTTTATTCCATGCACCTTGTTGGACATGTGAAGTTGCACCAGATTAATCATATTACACTCTCATATTACACTCTCAGGTATCATTTTAAAGCTTAGAAACTAAGCTTTTTAATGCATCCAACCATTTAATAAACTCCTAACGAGTGCTGAGAAGCATCTCTAAAGCTGGGTGCACACTGTGCGATTTATAACAGTCCTTTACGATTGTTGCTTGTCAGACTGTACGAACATGATCCTCATGTCACACTGTGGGATCTTAGGTGTCATTTATGTCAGTTAAGACGCATTAAAAACGGACGCGCGCTTGAAAACTTGTCCGGAGTTTTACATCATAAACCCACACACATTCGGTGACTGTGAGCTGCATTACACGCGGGACTGAAATGGTGGCTAACAAAAAAATCTCTATTGTTAATTTTGATTACGGCTTATCTTAAAAAATGAAGACAATTTGACGTTTGTCGTAGGAGAAGTCACACTGCAGGACTGTGCGCCAAATCTTCTGACACTGCCAGAATTTCGTCGGAGGTAAAATGTGATCGCAACGGTCATTAATCGGCTGTCGGTGAACATGTCAAAATAGCAATCAAAGACTACAGATTTTAGCCTAGGATTATAGGAATCTTTTAGGATTCTTAAAATTTGTCTCAGACAACCAAATCGTGGCCAAAATTGCACAGTGTGCACCGCCTTAAACCGGAGTGTACTGCCCGTGGGCGCCATCTAGCTGCAACAAAACAAAACTACTGCCTTTATCATCAAAAAATTGGTGTCATTTGAAAGCTTAGAGTCTGAACTTTACAATGCATGAAGCCAATTAGATTAACTCCTAAGTAGTGCTGAGTTATTTGTTGATAAATAGAATAGAAAAAAAAACAAATATGTAGATTTCACGTGGCATTTTCGCTTATAACTTCATGAAACATGCACAGATCGTAGAAAATTGCACATGCAAAATTGCACTGATCACAAGATATTCCTCGTGAGGAACAATTTTAAAGATGCCCATTATGCGGCGTAACAAAAAGGCAACCTTGGTTCCAAATGTTGTAACTTTTGATTACTTTCGGCTTACCAGGTGCATGATATTGTCGTGACACTTACATCTGACATCATGGGTTATTTCACAGTGTTGCAATATATGGTTCTCCTGTGATCTAAGAAGATCACTGATTGTTTCATCCATTCCATCATGGGCTTTCCTCAGTGCCAGACTGCCAGACTCTATCAACACTGACCCAACTAAATCCAAACTGTTTGTCGTTATCCTCTGTATTTTGAGTTGTTTCTTTTATATTCATGATTTTCTGACAAACACACACTGTCTATGAGTTACTGTGCAATTACAAATGGAAATTACATTGAAATAAACATGTTTTAATTTAATGCATCCTGAGAGTGTTTATTTTGTCGAGAAACGGTATAAATGATGTTTAAATGAGACCTTATGAGACGTTGAAAATACGTTCCTCAATGACCATATTTAAACTAGTTTTTAACCTTGTACGTAGGTTCCATGAACGTCTATATCGGACGTTCAGAAAACGTCATAAGACGTCATAAAAACTTTCATTCTGGCTCCTCAGTGGACGTCTTTTGAACATTCACTATTTATGTCACTTGGACGTCAATACTGAACAGTGAAAAGACGTCGCAAAAACTTTCATTCTGGCTCCTCAGTGGACGTCTTTTGAACGTTCGACAAAGACGTTAAATTGACGTCTTTTGGACGTGTCTGTGTTTAGTGGGTTAGTTAATGCACTATGAACTAACATGAATGATCAAGGTACAATCCATCTCAAATATCTTTCACTTACGGTCTCTTACATTTACATCTTAAGAGAAACGAAGAGGACAGCACTTGGGTTTGGAGTTCAAAGCAAAAGTAAATTACTCACTGGCACAACGAATGTGGGTAAGAGACATTTTGAGAAACATCCATACAAAAAAATTTCATAGGGGATGTGTAACCTAATCCTTTAAATTTATTACTTTAGGTTCACTCTAGCACACTCCCATCAAAACCATCCATGGTAGCAATGATGCTGGATGCCAGACACAAACATCTAGGCTTTCTAACAACATCAGAGAGGCTGGCTGTCAATGCAAAGCTGCTCAAAATGGTCAGATACAGAAAATGTTAAAACAAAGTTTGAAGGATTTGCTGCAGTGGACACTACTTATGTACAAGCTGCTCAAAACTGTGATCAATTAAAAGGAAATAATATTGAAACTGTTGGCAGTGGGAGAGTGAATGCATGTAAATGCATTCATTGCATTTCCTTCTAAAGAGAAGCAGTTCCCTTTCGATACAGTTCACTCGCATTGCATCAGTAACTGACGCTTATGGGGAAAACTCTGTTTTTCTCTGAATACTGAAGCCTGATTGGTTCACGTCTGTGTGTCACAATGATCTGAGCTCAAAACAGAGGTGAATATTATGAAAATGAAAACTAAGACTTTGAAACTTTACTTTAACATCCAGTAGAAGTGGACCTTCTCTTCTAAACCCACAAGCAGCAGCAATTGATGGCTGTGACTAACAGTAATGGCAGATAAATGAAACTTTGGGAGGGGAACATTTTGGGGAGGAGTCAGTTACTCCGCCATTTTTTCTGTGTAGTCTATTAATTTTCAAAATTTATCATGTTACGATCGGTTCACTATTTTGCGGCCTTGTGGCAAATTGTGTTACATGTGCGACTGAAGTGTGGAGAGGCTTTAGAACATGCATGGGCATTCAGGCACTGAACACAAAAACCTTAAGTTCACCAAGTTTTTGTGCCCTTTTGCATAATTAATAAATGCATATAATGTCTCCAGAAAGACACCACAGTGTTAGCAGAGGAACATTGTGGGTTTTACACTAGCAATAAATACAAGCTTTAAATTTATATGGGGTAAAGGGGTAACACCAAGCGATTATAACATGCAGAAGAATAAGAACTATATAACTGTTCATAAAATGTTTTTAAAAATCTGGTTTATATCTTCAGGCTGGGTATATAAAACACCTCCATTCATTATGGCATCCGTAATGCTGATAATTTTCTTGGTCTCTTGCCATTAAAATAATACAACTGCCTCATTCTGTGCATAATGAATTCAGATCTATGTAGAAGTAATCATTTTAGCTCATATTTAAGTGCTAGTAGTTCTTCTACTTTCTGTTGACAATAGGAATTTTTGAGGTCCTGTTTCACCACCTGAGCTTTTCAGTACAACTGTACTGTGTAGTCTCTCTAGAATGATCCATGTCCATCCCTGCTTGTTATTTTAGAAACACTAATTTAATATATAGCAAAATTTTCTCTCTGGGTCTCTCTCACGGCGAATGGGATGCATCTTGCAACACAACATTGCACAGTTTCACTACTGACCACATTTGATGCGTTTTTACTTGTGATACAATTATGATATTTTGATAAATCTGCATGTATTGAGTCATTATATGCATCACAATATGCAGTTCCTTGGAAACACATTCAGTACAGTTTAGGCTTTTTGAAAATCATGACATGACAAGACATGCAATAAAATGTAACAGTTCAGGAAAGAATTTCACTTTCTTTACACCTTTACAAGGCTCATGAGTTGTAATATGCCCTTTTGGCCAGTGTAGAGAAGAGAGTGAGTTTTTCCTCTGACATCTGATGCTGTGTTATAGGCTCGAGGCAAAGAGGGCGTAACATAAATAATGAACACACGTGTACAACAAAAAAAAATTTAATTTATTTTTTAATTCATTATTAATATAGCAGATTATCTGAAAGGCTTCAGGGATGGGCATATGACAAAATAACAAACAAAAGCCAGGTCTAATGACTTTGTTTAGAAACGGAAATATTTCTTAACACAATTAAAAACAAAATTCAATAAACTCCCCTCCCTCACCAAACACAGGAGAGAACCTCACTGAGATTAAAAATCTCTTTTACAGGTGTGTCCTGGCCAAGATAGGCAGCCCAGTTTTACAAATACGCATATAACAAACAACAATACAACACACAATAAAATATCATGAAAAGTACAACTTTAGAAGCATTTGCAAATCAGCATGTATAAGTGTTTTAAAATTACTGAAAGACACCAAATGATTTAGCCTTAATTTCATTTGAAGAGAGTTCCAGTCTGAAGGTGCAGCATATTCAAAAGCAGTTTTACCTAGATTAGTTCTAGCCGGAGGTACATGGAGATTATAATAAGACTGTGAACGCAATGAATAGTTACCAACTGCTTTTTGTTGAATCAAACAACAGAGATAAGGTGGTAAAAAACCCAAAATAGCTTTGTAAATCAATAAGTACCAGTGCATTTTCCATTTTCCGGCAAGAAAAGACCAGGCAACTCCATTATATAATGCACAATGATGTGTAGAGAATTTACAATCGTAATAAATCTTAAGGCACCATGATACACAGCATCCAGGGAAGCAAGAAGATAAGGAGCATGCTGATACACTACATCCCTGTAGTCAAGAATCGGTAAGAAAGTCGCAGACACAAGCTTCTTCCTTGTGTTAAATGAAAAGCAAGATTTTTTTCTAAAATAAAATCCTAACCTTTTCTTTAATTTTTGTTTCAAGTAATTATTGTGTGAATTAAAATGTAGTGTGTCATCAATTATAATGACCAGGTATTTATACTCTGACACTAATGTGATCAGTTTCCCTTGCAAAGTTCGAAGAGCAATAGAACTATATAAAGAATTTCTAGAATTTGATAACCACATAAATTTTATTTCTCAACATTTAAAGTAATATCAAATGCTTGAATAATATCAAATGCTGAAATTAAATTTGGGTCTCTCTCATGGGTATCTCTCAGATGAAACTGTAATCCAAAAATAAATGGCTCTTTATTTCTAAAGCACTTTTTAAAACCACTATGTGGACCAAAGTGCAGTACAATAAAAGATAAAAGGAAACACAGAAAAAAATATACCAAATAACCACAGACCAAAAACAAGCAGCAATTTACAGAGCATTTACAGAGCAGAAGAAGCACAACCACCACCACAACATTCAGGGATGTGTAATGTGGTATACATTGCTGTTTTAAAACAAAAATTAAGCTGTTTAATATATAGGACTTTTAGTGTTCTCATTTTTTTTAATGCAGTTCATTAAGTTTACTCTACACTTTAAATCCAAAGGTTTTGTAAGCTTTTTTCCCAGCACTTTAACAGTTAATCAGAAGTTAAATGTTCACACAAACATGCTGTGTGGGGAAATTTACCAATAAATGTTTTTTTGTTGATTTATTAAAAGTTACTTTATTAAAGTAACTTTATTAATAACTAAGTATTTTATTAAAAAGCAAATAAAAAAAAAAAAAGTTGATTTTCCTCACAGGGTGTCAGTTGTCATTTAATTAAATGTGCAATTTTGCTATAATTAAACAGTAGAAGAAATCAGTTTTTATGAGTGGTAACAACAGATTTAATATATTGTGAATATGATGTGAATGACAATCTAATTCTATAAGATCTGTTGCAATATATTGAATCGTAACATATTCAACATGATATGTGTCATATTGAAAGGAAGTGGATGATACTGTACTCAAAGTCATTTTGGATAAAACTGCCATAGAGCAGGCAGATCAGGTCATGGGGGAATCTAAATAGAGCAGGACTATATGCACTTAGCTACTTGGGATTATTTCAGTCAGGTGTGGGTCTTTTGTCTGAAACAGAAATCTGACAGAGAAACTGAGGTGCGGAAATAAAGCCCAAATCCAGCATAGAGAGGTTCTGTGAATGTGGTGTTGAATGTGTGTATGTGTGTAAGTGTGTTTGTGTCAGAGACGCTATAGAAGGACAGAGTGCCGGCCGACACGTCTACATACACTCCTACTCTTTTAGAGGAGCCTGAAGTGACACGTGTTTTAGTTCTGTTATTATTGTGGCGGACAGTAAATTTGTTATCAGAGCAGTACAGACTCCAGGAGTTTTCATTGGATCCAAACTCACAGTCCTCTCTTCCTCCTTTCCTGCTTATTCCTTTATACGTCACTGATATATCAGCACATCCACTCCATTCAGCCTCCCAGTAACAGCGTCCAGTCAGACTCTCTCTACACAGAACCTGATGATACTCATCAAATCTCTCTGGATGATCAGGATACGGCTGCTCCTCTCTCATGTATGTTACCTTTCTGTTCTCCTCAGACAGAGCGAGATAAGTGTGAGCTGTGTTTGGATCCAATGTGAGATCACAGGCATCTGAGCACAAGAAGAGAGAACATTTTTAACAACAACCTTCTCAAGATGAGTGTTTAAACCACAATTAAACATCTTTCCAGAAGTACCATCGTTTCAAGAAATATACAACAGATATGGTAGAGTGTGTGCTTTCACTAACAACTCAACTCTAAAAATGTATCGTGGTTATAGCAGTTTATAGAATGTTGTTGTAGTTTATGTATAATATATATATATATATATATACACAAACTATAACAACATGCTATAAACTACTGACTGCATATTAATTTTTTAACTTCAGAGGAGTTCAGAATATTTTTTGTATTTGAAATTTGGAAGAACTGTTGTCAGCAGTTTATATAATAAAACAAAAAGGTTAATTTTCAATTCAATTCAATTCACATTAATTTGTATAGCACTTTTCATAATACATATCGCTTCAAAGCAGCTTTACAGAAAATGCATGTGTATGCATTACAATTTAGAGTAATCTGTTAGTCTATCAGAGGCAGAGATGGGCACTCGAGTTAGTGACTTGTACTCGAGTCGCATTTTAATAGACTTGGACTCGACATGAAATGACTTCCGACTTGACTCGACAAAAAGGACTCGTGAATATTTTAAAAACAACTCCAGCCTTTTATCCTTAACTACTGATATCAAAAAGAAAGAATTTATGTTTTATTTGAATGGTTTCATAATATCTGTGTCATATATTTTCTCTGTGTCATGGTAGATCGGACTCTTGTCATAGATTTTGATTATGTATATCCGTGTATTGCGCCTGAACTCCGAAATGTCGTAAGAGTCCCATGAAACATGACGGGAGCCACCATGCCATATATTCTTTCATAGTGTGTATATATATATATATATATATATATATATATTCATAGTATATTTATTGTTTCTCTTTCTTAATGTGTGTCCAGGAGAGAGAGCGATAGAAAGATGTTAATCCATTTATTACTTACAGCACATATTTTAATGTATGGTAATCAGCATGTTTAGTTTTCTAATGACTTTTGCGGTTTGATATTTTCTGATAATGACTGTCGTCAATAACAATGCCGCTGTATAACAAACTGCTGTATAATAAACCGTGACTGGCACCATCTTGCATCTACTTAGTGACTGTATTAAAAATGACTACTCGTGTTGCCAGGACGATTGTTTGGTACATTGTAATGAATTATAAAGTAACAAGCTGTATGTACATTATCCCTTACATCTTCCGGACCTTTATTACAAACAGAACAGATAATAGAAAAATCATATATTTTGTCTATATAATACAACTAGGATAAAAATAGGATTTTTGAGTATGAGATCTTTTTTTTTTTTTTTTGTAAGGCATAAAATGACTTAAGACTCGTGACAAAAGACTCCAGACTTGACTCAGACTTCAGATGAAAGACTTGTGAACATCTCTGATCAGAGGTGACTGTGCCAAGTAATGTATTTCAGAAATGTACATATACAAATCACGCAGTTAGCTAACAATGTATTAATTTAATGCAGAAGCAATGAGCTCATTGAAGTAATGAACATATGTTAACAAATGATTAGGATATATTGACTTGGTCGGTGTCTAGTCATAGCTAGGGGTGTGGCGTGGGGGAAAACAGACTGGAAAAGCATGGTGTTAACCCAGTATAGCCTATGTGGAATCACTTCTGCCACTCGACAGAGCAAGATAAATAGAAAAACTGTACTGGGTCGGATTGTCTGTACAGTATCTGTGACTTCATAAATTACGCAGTCTGTCGATGAAGACGTTTGCTAAAAAGCAAAAAAAAAAAACAACAACTTTGCCATTGTCAGTAATTTGAAGGCAATTTGAATAACATTGTGACACTAACATGTCAACTCCAAATTTGCTTTGTAAAATGTAAATGCTGAAACCCTAAGAACTAGGAATTAATTTGTGCATGGCTGTACAAACAAGAAAAACGAATAATGCAAGGCAACAGAAAACAGACTGATGTATAAACTTTATCTAAAGTCATTGATGCCTAACAGCTCATCAATAACTGGCTTTTAGGCTTTTGACAAATGTTTGTTAAACGTGGTACTGCGGTAAAGTAACATTTGACATTACACTCTGCGCATTTTCGCTCTACCCATACAAACTTAGACATAAACAAATGCCCTTTGCATTGCACACGGCATATTCAGAAAAATATTCATTTCATAGCACAAGACACTGTTTTATTATCATTTTAAAATGTTAAATGTATTTAGCCTAATACCTACTCTAAATCCATTAAACTCAGGATGGAACACAGAATAAACTGACCGACGAATTGGGGATCGCTTTGAGAGACCAATTTACTGCGAGTGTAACAAAAACGAGCCAAAGCACATTGGCATGCGATAATTGCATCCAGCTGCTCTGCCCTGCAGCAGGGGTATAAATGAGCTAAAGGTGCGTCGCATATTTGCTTTTCGCTTTGAAGCCGAGCGGATGTGTTGTTCCTGCTCTGCAAATTTACGGAGAGTGTCAACTCAGACGAGTCACTCTTAAGGAGCTGGTGCGGGTGTGACTGTATGGACAGCGGTGGTTGCAATCTAACGAGAGAGCGAGACAAAAACAGCTGTTTTCATGGCTCTTCAAAGAGTCTGCTGTTAATTCAGCTTAAAGAGGTAGCGCATTCAATGAGAGTGTGAGTGCTCAGAACAGGCTTGCACTATCGTTCTGTTTGTGTTGCCGCGGCCAATTCCCTGTGCGTTTCAGCACCACAGAGAGACGTTTTCTCCCATGGCATAAACGGATATGACATTTTTGTGGGCATTCCTAGTAATGCCGAACAAGTCTATAAAAAATTTAGCATTGTGCATTTCAACGTATGTGTGTGGTCATTGTATAATACATCTCGGGTGATTTTTATACTTATAGCTCATGTTAATTTGTCTTATGTGCACTTTCATACACTCATAACACCCATGAGCAGGGCGAATCCCTTTTAAATGTTATGTGCACTCTAGCGTGTTGAACGTTGACCGTAGTCCTGTGAAAATAGGCCAACATCATCAAAAGTTACAAGCATATTGATATATTTTTGACCACTAGTTGGTGCCAGTCCCAGACTTCTCAGGTGCCTAATGATATGCCAATGTAAAATTCAGAATGGCCAACATCCAAAATGGCTGACAGGAAAATTGGGTATCATTTGTGTCTGTATGCTACACTAATTCTAAATAGTATAATTTTTGTCCAAAAACTATTTAGAAGTTATAAACAAAACAGCCATTTTTCTTATTTTATGACCTGTAACTGTCATATACCATGTTTAGTCTCACATTAAAATACTGTGAAGATACAGCTTCAGGTCCTACTTGGCATGCTCACTATCAAATTTAAGTGTTAAAGGGATACTACTCACCCTCATGTCGTTCCAAACCCGTAAGACTTTCATTCATCTTCGAAACACAAATGAAGATATTTTAAATAAAATCTAAATTAAATTTCTGTTCCTCCATTGACAGCTACGCAACGACCACTTTGACGCTTCAAAAAGTTCATAAAGAGATCGAAAAACTACTCCAAATGAATTGAGCGGTTTAGTCCATATTTTCTGAAGAATCATGATTGCTCAATATGATGAACAGATTGGATTTAGGCTTTTATTCACATATAAACATTCATCAACTCACATCAGTTGTGGTAAACGGAAGCTCAAGCATGTTCACTTGACGTGGGAGATTCAATGAGGTTCAATCTCGTGTTACGCAGCACGTTTGAGCATCTGCAACAACCAATGATGTTCATTCTCGTGTGTTACGCAGCACGTTTGAGCATCTGCAACAACCAATGATGTTCATTCTTGTGTGTTACGCAGCACGTTTGAGCATCTGCAACAACCAATGATGTTCATTCTTGTGTGTTACGCAGCACGTTTGAGCTTCAGCAAGAACTAATGAGGTTCATTCTCATGTGTTAAATGTGAATAAAAGCGTACATTCAATCTCTTCATCATATAAAGCGATCGTGTCTCTTCCGAAAATTTGGACTAAACCGCTCAATTCATATGAATTATTTTTAGGATCTCTTTATGAACTTTTTGAAGCATCAAAGTGGTAGTTGCGTAGACTGTCAATGGAGGGACAGAAAGCTCTTATATGTCAACAAAAAGATCTTCATTTGTGTTCCGAAGTTGAACGAAAGTCTTACAGGTTTAGAACGACACAAGGGTGAGTAACACAAGGGTGTTTGGTTTTACACACACACACACACATATATATATATATATATATATATAAAATCTCAGAGGTTGCGTTAGTCCGTCATTTTGACGGACAGTAAAAAATCTGTCATAATTACCCGTCATTTTAATTTTTATATTTTAATGATAAGACATTTAATAGCTTCTGATTTCATCCACATTTTCATTTTTATTCACGAACTTACAGGATGAGTAAATAGGCCTAGGCTATGCATTTATTTTTATTATGAAAAGAGAGTTGAACAAAGACTGCGTCACTTTTCAGTTTTCATCTTGAACAGTCGTCACGGATCGTGAGTGAACACGATCATCCTTTCCTCTTTGCAGAACGAAATATATGAAAATATGTTGAAAGACACCGTAGCTTACCGAAATCGTCAGTTCAGTGTTGCAAACAATGTCACGTAACATTATACCTCAGAAAAGCCATTCGTTGACCATAAACTTGATAGTCAGCAAGAAAAATAACAAAACGAACCATTTAAAAGAAAACAAACTGGATAAGAAACTTAATTATGTAAGTATAAGTATTATAACTTTATTATTATAAAATGGACTTAAACTGGGTGCTTGCCTGTGTGTAGACTGAACTCGTGCTCTGCAGACACACCGGAGCGCACTCACCACCAACTGGACAGGGGTGGGAATTACATTTACAAGCTACATCAGCCTCAGTAATCTGTCAAAATGACAGACGGACTTCATATTTTTTCCGTCACTGCTAAAAATTTTTTCGGTTAACGCGACCTCTGAGATATATATATATATATACACGTCAAACTACCGCCGGTGACACTCCACGACCGCGGTGGCAGCTCCACCACTGCGGTGGCGCGGTTCTCATGCCGACCGTCACAGCCCTAGATGGAGATTTTAATTTTGCTATGGTATATGTTCAGACTGTTCTCTATCTCTGTGCCACATTTTATAACTTTCCTTTTATAGGCTGCCATAGAGTTCATAAGAAAATAAGAACACTAACAGATACAATAGGTGTCTATGCACCTTTGATGCATGGTACTTTAAAACAGAGAAGATGGACAAAATGATTGTGTGTATAATACTACTAATAATTAGTATACAATTATTTTGTGTGCTCTGACCTATAAGTTTGAAAAACACCCCTTAAATGTGCCTCCAAATGTACCTTTTTTAAGTTCATCCATTTTTTAAATTACTTGAACACGTAAATGATTTAAAGCAGTCCTGTCCACTGATAGCTGTATAATGCCATTCCACCCAGCCATTGTCTGTTTGTGTAGACCTACATTTTTTTGGTCCTGATGTAATCCTAATCTCTCCTCCATGAGCTATACTGAAAAAAAAAACAAAAAAACAAGCAGACATGTCACATTCTGTTCATATCATACAACATGAATGAATTTGTAAACAAATTATTCGCATACATAACATAGAAAGAAGTTTTCCTGGTTTAAGTGGTGCTACATGGTGGTCCCCCGACTCTTTGCACACACAGTTTTCTCTGCTCATTGAGACACAGCCCTGCTCACACCAGTTGAACACTCTGCATAGAAGCACAAGATCCTCTCCTCTGCTTTCTAATTCACTCTTCATTTAAAATAAAAGGTCCCACTTTATATTAAGTGTCTTTAACTACTACGCACTAACATTTAAAGGTGCAGTAAGTAGTATTTGAACTACATTGTTGGACATTGTTGATATTTGAAATCAACCCAAACAAACCCACCCCTCTCTTCATTGCTCCACCTCCAAAATTTTAACCACCCTGCTCTGAGTCGGTCTCGAATCCTGGCCCAATCGCTGCCGGCATGCGAGGCGAATGCACTACCAATGACGCTAAACACTTCATTCTCTAGCAGCCGTCAGTGCGCAGTGGTTTACCTGCACAACTCTCACTATCTGGCCTCTGTTACACACTTAATATGAGAGTGGAGGTCTGTTTATCACAGCTGACACTTCACGAAAAATAAAGCGCAGTTGATGAATAAACGACAAGGAAGCACAAAAAATTAACATACAGTACACAAGAGTAAATACAAAGTGTTCGTTGTTAGTTGCAAACAGCACAGCAGCTCCAGACAATCAAAACCCATGAGAAACGGGATCAAAGCAGTTTTCAGGCCTTCCCACTTAGCTCTCTCCAGCACTGGAAAGCTTTTCATATATAAACCGGGTCCTAAAGCGCTTGCCCAGGCATAAACCTTCATTCCAGTGATATTCTTTTGAGCTCTTTTGTATTGTGTCCCATCTCTCGGTCTGCAGTTTTTTTTTTCTTTCTTATTTTCAAATCTCCCTCTTGCTCGTTCTCTCTCATCGACCGTCATACGCCCCCTAATGCTGATTGGTTAGACGTTTGTTGTTGGACTCGGCCCGAGTAACTTCCAAACAGTGTATTTGAAATATCACTGAGTCCCCCTTTAAATTAATAATTTGATACAATGCATATTGTGTACATACAGGTTTTTACATTGTAAAATTAATTACAGCTGTAATTAATTTCTGTAATAACATCTATAAGTACACTGTTGATCCTTCTCTTACCCCGAAAAGTGTTTTGCAATACAACATCAACACAATAATGTACGGAAGAACAGAGGTGGGAGTAAGTCACACATGTGCAAGTCACAAGTAAGTCTCAAGTCTTAACCTTCAAGTCTCAAGCAAGTCCAAGTCAATTTTTGTTAGAATCAAGCAAGTCAAGTCAAGTCACTGCTTTATGTCAAGCAATTCAAGTCAAGTCGTAGCTTGGGTCAAACAAGTCACTGGCAAGTCATACAAATGTTTGATTATTTAACTGAATTTATATTAAAATAAGTTAAAACTACAGTAGTTATGGACTATGGGAGTTTTATTTGCAACAACAACAACAAAAAAAAATGCAATATGCATTTCTACTCAAAAGGTGTCCACATACAGCTGAGCTGTCAATACAATAAAAATCTAAAAATAAAAAAATAAATAAATGAATGTGTGTGCGTGCGTGAGTGAAAAGTGTATTGTTTGCATGTGCATGGTTGGGTTCGCAAGCCTGTATGATTTTTTTTTCTTTGTGTGTGTGTGTGTATACAATATATTTATGTGCATCCCCATAAACTATCCATAGGCTTTTCACTCAAAGTCTAACACTGAAGACCAATTATTAGACACTGTACACATACTAAGTACTATTGCAAAAAAAAAAAAGCTGACATTTCCTTATAAACAGTGAATAACCATTTACAATGCATTGCACTTGCAAAAAATTAAATGTGATCATTTTCTCTGTTACCTTTGTTCTTCAATGACAGACAGCATTGGTTGCTGTCACTTTAAGATCTGCCGCACATGACGCGGATCTCACGCGCGTCCCACTTTCTCACAACTATTTACTTTAGTTTACTTTATTTAACTCATTCAAGGCTGCTCTAATGAGGATACTCGACAAAACGGACATTTTTGGCATTATGTGTTATTGTTCGTTCAAGCGTGACATTCAGGCGCGCGTCTTTCTGTGCGTCGTGTGTGTGACAGGACATTCACAGACAGCGCGTTCTCTTTTTCTCTTTTAGCACGCTTAAATGGTTTAAAAGCATTTGCATGAATAAGAGCGTGATCATATATTGTAATGCTAGCCAAAGGATGACAGAAAAAACGGATGCTGCGTTTGCGTTAAATATTTTTGACGTTAAACTGGAAAACGTTGACAGCACTGATTTTAACCCAATTTTCTGTTTAATGAACACAAAACCAATTCAAAGTCAACTCTTAATATATCCAGAACAGTATTATTATTTTTTTTTAACTTAATTATTCTTGGCATAGCACCTTCCATGTTCAGTCACGACTGCATGCTCTGTCCATGAGAGAGCTCACGATAGCTCTCCCTGCTTGCCTGCTGCTTCACGTGGTTAGGTTGCGGTGCGTTCAAAAACAGATATTTATTAAACAAAAGACAAGTTATTTCGAGTCATTTAACTCAAGTCCGAGTCAAGTCTCAAGTCATGAATGTCAAGTCAAAGTCAAGTCAAAGTCAAGTCAAGTCTTTTGTTAATATTTGTCAAGCAAGTCTCAAGTCCTAAAATGTGCGACTTAAGTATGACTCCAGTCAAGTCATGTGACTCGAGCCCCCCACCTCTGCGGAAGAATAATCAACAATAATCTACAACAATAATCTCGACAAAAGCCCAGCGCTCACTTCCTCACAAACTCATCAAGAATCTCCATGCCCCATGCACATCCAGACTCTTCTTTGGCAAAGCCAATGCAAATAGCCATTTATCTACAATTTAAATGTGTATCTATTAAGTTTTGACCCTTAAGTGAAAATGAAGCAGTCAGTCAAGTTAACATTATTTAAAAAATGGATTGATTTCATCCACTCTAATCGAAAAAATTATATACCACAATAAATGTAGCCATTTAAAAGAAAAAAACGTTTTGTTATAGCTTTTGTAACAAGGGCACTGCCATCTTGCAGTACTACAACCTGTGACATCACAGGGTTGGTTGGCTCTGTTGGATTAATGAAGATTATTATAGTTTTGATTCTGGTCTTTGATTTTCTGCTTAGTTACTGTAATTGTAACAAGTAATAGATAAACTCATAATATCTGCCATCAAGTTGTTGACCAATAGAGGGCCCCAGTGCTATTTGCAAGGCAATTCTGGGCTGATCAAAAAATAGGCAAACAAAAATAAGTCAGGACTCCAGCAGTGAAGGAAAAGTTGTGTAATTTTTTTTTTTTTTTTGCTTGGAAAGGCCAAGCAAGATAGCAGGATTAGGGATAAAGTTTGGAGATTATACAATGTATGGAGTCCTGATGGTAAATGGAGTCATGGTAAGAAATATTGGTAACACTTTAGTTTAGGGTCCAATTTTCACTATTACCTAGTTGCTTATTAGCATGCATATTACTAGGATATTGGCTGTACTGCTTAATTTCCACTTTAAGGTGATTTTGATTCCGTAATGTTTCTTATTAGGTTGTGGTTAACTGATTTGAAATTTTTAATCAATTATACATATTTCCCTTTGGGCTAATTAGTACGCTGTGCCTCATATATATGTATGTATATATATATATAAGACCCAAATAAAATTTCCATCTGGATATACTTCACAAGTATTCGGTTGCATGTACATCCTTATGCTACACTGGTAGACAGATCTGTCGCTAGTCTCTCTCCATGTCTTCAGTTAAAGTATCTCTCCTCATCAGTCTATTTGAATTAATTCCCTACAACAAGGTTTGAACAAACCGCAAAGCCAGATAGCTGGGGACAGAGATGATAATGAAGTGCCATTACTTGATTCGTGGCCGACAGTTCACTAAATAGACTCACTGAGGTTAGGGCTTTTCCTCACAAATTTGAGACTGTTGCTATGCAAGAGGGGTAGAATCAGCAAGAGTTGGCACAAATAATTGTTCCCTTTTGGACTCCAGAAGTGCAGTGAGACTTATCTAGCCCTCTCCTTATATCCTTCTTGCCACAGCAGCCAACTCAGGGTCCTGGTTTATAGGTGATGAGGGACCTGCCAGTGCTTCTTCCCTTCAAATAGGACTTGCCAGGGTTCCCTTCCTCTCAAATTTCTCTCATATGAACACTTATGTAAAGGAGCTCAAGGACACAGCCACTTCAAGGCCTTGCACCACAAAACTGCAAGGTCTAATAGAGGATCTTCTCAGTATAGCTGTCTTTGCCTTTAAAGAGAGTACAAATGGACTTGGTAGAGTAACTGCCAAAGTCTATCATGGGTCAAGATTATACACACACTGGCCACTTTATTAGGTACACCTCTTCAACTGCTCATTAACGCAATAATTAGCCAATGGTCAAGAGGATCTGCTGAAGTTCAAACCAAGCATCAAAATCTGTATCTGTACTCTGTAGCAGAGTTCTCTGTTTGTTTCACATCTCTTGCCTGGCCTGTACATGATGACTTACGCATACCACACTCACTGTCACATCCCTAGTTCAAATGTGTAATAACAATAGCTATGTAAAATACTACTGATAAAAACTTTAAAAAGGATAAATAATCAATATTTTTGAAGTAAACATGCAAATGTGCCATTAAATTATTGAAATATATACTTCAAATCTCAGGGGGTACTTCAAGTAAATTATTTGGTCAAATGGGTTCAGCTGACAAAAAAGTTTGAAAACCCCTGCTATACATACTTAAGTAATTCCAATGTGCATTTAGGATTGTTCAGTGCATCAGAGAGATTCTTGACTCCTGATTGTCCTGGGTGATTGTAGCTCAGATCCAGCTCTCTCAAGTGTGAGGGGTTTGAACTCAGCGCTGAAGCCAGATAACAGCAGCTCTCCTCTGTCAACATACAGCCAGACAATCTACAAACACAAATAAACAGTAAGATAATCTGCAGACATCAGAAGTCAAATAATCTACACGTCAATGGTCAGATAATCTACAAACATGCAACAACAGTCATATAATCTACATTATTTTTTAGTTTCAACCCAAACACTTGAACCAATTAATCAAGGTGTTCAAAATTACTTGAAAATAACAGGAAGGTGTGTTTGATCAAGGTTTGAACTGAAGTTTGAACAGTGTCTTGCAGACTTTAGTACCACTCCCAATTTTACCCACATGTCTGTAATTTGCAAGTAATTCTGAACATCTTGATTAGCTTGTTTGGTTTTGTTTGAATAGGGTTAGCTCAGGACACTGGCCCCTCAGGACTGGGGTTGGGGAACCCTTATCTACAGACACACTTCAAGAGCAAGATAATCTATGAACACACATAACTCTAATATATGTTACATACAAAAAATGACAGAACGACATTTGGGGTTGAAGTTCTGATAACTTTTTGAGGGAGTAATTAACCGTGTAGCTGTTATATCCTGATATTTTAGAAAGACTAGTTTAACCCTTTTATATACCTCAGTATCTCCAGCTTACAGTTTGGACTTTTCAGTCCTGCAGAAAGCAGCTTCACTCCTGAATCCCGCAAGTCATTGTTACTCAGGTCCAGCTCTCTCAGACAGGAGTTTGATGATTGTAGAGCTGATGCCACAATTTCACAACACTGACCAGTAAGGTTACAGCTTGCCAATCTGAACAAGATAACAAAAAGCAAAGTGTCTGTGTCAGTATTCTACCAGTTTTTCACAACACAACTTTTATATCTAATTTTACATTAAGTTTAACATTACTGACCATTTATGCCCAGTTTCACAGACAATGCTTAAATCTAGTCCCAGACTAAAATGCATGTTTGAGCTATTTTAACTGAAAGCAACTTGCACTGACATATCTTAAAATGTCAGTGCCACTGATTTTTCTCAAGATGCACACCAGTAATGTTTTTTTTTTCTAAGGCACGATTATAAAAGATACTTAAATTATCTAATTGACCTAAGGCCTAATCTTGGCTTAATATAAGCCCTGTTTGTGAAATCGGGCCTTAGTTTACTATGTGAATTTAATAGCACAGTGCAAAAGCAAATGAAAACCCAACAAAACAGTAAATCTATGTGAAGGTATCAGCTACCATGACTTCATGCTTTGCTCAAATGTATCACATTTGTTTACAATATTTTTAAACATATATTTAGTTAATTACACTCACAGAGCTTTTCTGCAGTTCTTAACAGCAGGTACCAGCCTCTGTTGACCATCTCTTGATTTTATGTTATACTTTCCAAGATCTAACTCATCCAGCACCTCCCCTGACATCAAAATCATGTTTGCCAAAGTTGAACATTGTGCAAGAGAAAGGTTTTTATTTGTTTCAGAGCTTAAAAATGTCTTCATTTCTTCAAAAAGAGAACTGTCCTTGATTTCAAGCAAGCAGTGTAAGAGATTCATCCATCGTTCAGGACTGACATTCTTTTTTTGAACTCGCTTGATGTGTTGGATCACTATCTCAATGCTCTCTGAGCTGTTCTCTTTGTGTGTCAGTAGATCTTGTAAGAGTCTCTGATTGGACTCCAGTGAGATTCCCAGCAGAAACCGCAGAAAAAGATCCAGGTGTCCATTTTTACTCCTGAGGGCTTTATTTATTACTCCTTTCAGAAGTACATCCAGCTGAAGATTCTCACACTGAGTTTTGGACTTTCCTCTCAGAAACAATTTCAGAACCTCATTGTTATTGTGTAAATATGAAACAAACATGAAAAATGCTGCCAAAAACTCTTGAAAGCTCAAATGTAAGAAGCAGTAGACTTTCCTCTGATGAATCACAGATTCCTCCTTAAAGATCTCAGTACAAATCCCAGAATACACTGAGGCGTCAGTGATGTCTATGCCACTCTCAATCAGGTCCTCCTCATAGAACATGACATTGCCATTCATCAGCTGTTTGAAAGCCAGTTCAGAAAGTTTTACAATCACTTCTCTGTTGGACTGCAGGAGTTTCTCGGGATCTGTCTCTTCATACTTCTGATTCCTCATGTTGATCTGAATCAGCAGGAAGTGGATGTACATTTCAGTCAGAGTTTGAGGGATTTCTACACCCAGATCTTCTTTCATGAGCTTTTGAAGAACAGTAGATGAGATCCAGCAGAAGACGGGTATGTGGCACATGATGTGGAGGCTTCTTGCGCTTTTGATGTGTGAGATGATTCTGCTGGCTTGATGCTCGTCACTGATTCTCTTCCTGAAATATTCCTCCTTCTGAGGATCATTGAATCCTTGAATTTCTGTCACACGGTTGATGTATTTGGAGGGGATCTGACTGGCTGCTGCTGGTCTGGAGGTGATCCAGATGAGAGCAGAGGGAAGCAGCTCTCCTTTCATGAGCTTTGATATCAACACTCCCACTGATGAAGTCTCAGTCACATCAGAAACTTTCTGAGCATCTGAAAACATAAGTTTAATTCTGCTTTCATCCAGACCATCAAAGATGAACAAAACTTGACACTCCTTATAAATCTTTGAGTCCAGATCTTTAAGTTCAGGATAAAAGTCCAGCAGAAGTCTGTGAAGACTGTACTGATCATCTTGAATCAAATTCAGCTCTCGGAATGGAAGCACAAACATGAAATCTATGTCCTGATTGGCTTTTTCCTCAGCCCAGTCCAGAATGAACTTCTGCACAGAGACGGTTTTTCCGATTCCAGCGATGCCTTTAGTAAGAACCATCTTTATTTTGTCTTTCTCCTCATATCCTGGTTCAGGTGAGGTTTTAAAGATGTCATTGCAGTTGATTGGAGTGTCTTGTGTTCTGGTTATTTCCATCTGTAAAACCTCATGTTCTTCATTTACCCCTTCACTCTCTCCTTCTATGATGTAGAGCTGTGTATAGATCTTGTTCAGAAGGGTTTGATTCCCTTGTAGATTGATAACCTCAAATAATCTCTCATAATTGTTCTTCATGCTGGTTTTGTGTTGTTTTTTGACTCTCTGCAGTTCATCATCTGTTGGTTGTTGAGAATCCTGCTGTAGTTCACTAGTCTCCTCCAGTAGGGCTGGTTCTGTGTAACAACGAGAAGAACCAGCAGAAGTGGATCCTCCTGTGACTTTTTCTAAAAAAGGACGTTTTCTAGATCTCTTTTTGCATTGAGGACAGTCAAAGTCTTTTGATGGAATGAACAAATCCCAGTATCTGTTGATGCACTTTCTGCAAAAACTGTGCCTACAGCTGATAGAGACAGGATCTTTCATAACCTGCTCACAAACTCCACATTTGGACTGAAGCTGGACCAGAACATCATTCTCCACACTGCAAATATAAAAGAGAGAGAGAGAGAAACTTAATTATTTCCAACAGTGTTTTTATTGATATTAGAAATTAGGGATGTCCCAATCAAGTTTTTTTGTGCCCCTGATTCGATCCGAGTTGTTTAATATTGAATATCTGCTGATACAGAGTCCTGATCCGATACTTGTATTTTCCTAGTGCTTGGTGCTCACTTTAAGTACATTAAAGTTATTAACCCTCTGGAGTCGACGAATGCGCCACCACGTTCTGGTGGATTTTTTTCACACAGCAGCAAAATCTACTTAAAATACTCCATCATTTATGGTCATACAGATAAAAGCAATTGTAACGAAGGGGATGGGACAATGGAGTGGTAGATCCACGTGCAGGCTTTATTAAAATGAGCGTAGTCGTACAGGCAGAGGTCAAACACCAGCAAACAGATACAGGAGGGCAAGGCAAAAGAGTAATCCAAACACAGGCAATGGTCAAGGTAGGCAGCAAGCGATCGTTAAACAAGGAAAACAGTCCAGGGTCAAAAACACAGGCAAGGCTTGGCGAGGAACAAGGAACACGGAGACAAGGTCGAACAAAGGCTAAACAATACTCAGCAGTGTGTGTGAGTGCAGCTTATAAAGGGTCACTGATGGGAAACAGGTAAATGAGGACCATTTTTGTAAATGAGGACCACTGTAACACCATGTCTGCGACGCGACAAAAGACGGCACGACACAACAAATCCCCAACAGTAAACTGATGCCCTGTTCTATTTCTGATATACGAAAACTAAACTGTACTAAATCTACAGTTGTGGTCAGAATTATTGGCACCCTTGATAAATATTATCAAAGATGACTGTAAAAATAAATCTGCATTGTTTATCCTTTTGATCTTTAATTCCTAAAATTAGCAAAAATCTAACCTTTCACTGAAGGAAAAGAATTGAAAGTGGGGGGGGAAATCACATTATAAAATAAATGTTTTTCTCCAAAACATGTTGGCCACAATTATTGGCACCCTTTTATTCAATACTTTTTGCAACCTCCTTTTGCCAAGATAACAGCTCTGAGTCTTCACCTATAATGCCTGATGAGTTTGGAGAACACCTGACAAGAGATCAGAGACCGTTCCTTCATGCAGAATCTCTACAGGTCCTTCAGATTCCCAGCTCCATGTTCGTGCTTCTTCTCTTCAGTTCACTCCACTCATTTTCTTTAGGGTTCAGGTCAGGGGACTGGGATGGCCATGGCAAAAGCTTCATTTTGTGCTCACTGACACATTTTTGTGTTGGTTTTGATGTTTGTTTTGGATCATTGTCCTGATGGAAGATCCAACCACGGCCCATTATTGGATTTCTAACAGAAGCGGTTAGGTTTTGAATTTTTATCTGTTGGTATTTGATAGAATCCATGATGCCATGTATCTGAACAAGATGTCCAGGACCTCCAGCAGAAAAATAGGCCCACAACATTAAAGATCCAGCAGTATATTTAACCGTGGGCATGGGGTACTTTTTATCCATGTGTGCACCAAATCCATCTGGTGAGTTTGCTGCCAAAAAGCTCTTTTTTTCATCTGACCATAGAAGCCGGTCCCATTTGAAGTTCCAGTCTTGTCTGACAGCTGAATATGCTGGAAATTGTTTCTGGATGAGAGCAGAGGATTTTTCTTGAAACCCTCCTGAACAACTTGTGGGGATGTAGGTGCTGTTTGATAATTTTTTTTAGGCTTTCTGAGACTCAAGACTCAACTAATCTCTGCAATTCTCCAGCTGTGATCCTTGGAGAGTCTTTGGCCACTCAAACTTTCCTCCTCACCGCGCATTAGGACGATTTACACACATGTCCTCTTCCAGGCAGATTTGTAACATCTTTAGTTGATTGGAACTTCTTAATTATTGCCCTGAGAGTGGAAATGGGGATTTTCAATGCTTCAGCTATTTTCTTACGGCCACTTTCTATTTTGTGAAGCTCAACAATCTTTTGCTGCACATCAGAACTATATTCTTTGGTTTTTCTCATTGTGATGAATGATTAAGGGAATTTGGCCTTTGTGTTTCCTCATGTTTATATTCTTGTTCAACAGGAAGTCATGGCTGGACAATTTCATGTTCATGATCACCTTGGTGTGCTAAAAAATGTAAATATGAATGGGAATATACTTCAGAGATATTTTACTCATAAAAAATTCTAGGGGTGCCAATAATTGTGGCCAACGTGTTTTGAAGAAAAACATTTATTTCATAATGTGATTTTCCCCCCACTTTCAATTCTTTTCCTTGAATGAAAGGTTAGATTTTTGCTAATTTTATGAATTACAGATCAAAAGGATAAACAATGCAGATTTATTTTTATAGTCATCTTTGACCATATTTACCAATGGTGTCAATAATTCTGACCACAACTGTATCTGTCGCTCAGGCACATGATTAAAAATAAACTTGAGCCATGCATTTGTAATGTTTAGATCTTTAGAAAGGCTATGCAAAGTTTTTTTGGAGGTGCAGTTTCTTTGCATCCACTGACAGAACAAATTCTGAGTCTGACAGTCTTCCTCAACATCTTTATCCGACAGACATGAGTTGTTCATAACACACCTCCCTTGATTACACATGTCTCACCTGAGGCCAGTGGTCACTGCTCCATCACTGATAAAAGGAGGTACTTTCATGGATGCGTCACTCTTTATAGACACACAGCTGGGCTCTGGAGAAGCAATGTTCTTTTGTGTCTCCCTACAAACACACACACAAATACAATTCTGATAAACAAATATCATTCTATAATGTCTAATGTAATGTCTATCACTGACAGACCTTTTTTCTTTTAAGTTTTTTTTTTTGTCAGATTTGTTTCATGAAAGAGATTGTCCACTTATTCATTTTTTTTTTTTTCGTTTGAAAAAATATCCCTGGAAATACTTCCATATTTAATGCAATAACATTGGCCAGCAACAGATGTCACTACTGGTGTGACTAAAGTATAAAAGGGTGCCTGTAGTAGAGACCTGCGTGGAACTGATTTTTCCGTCCCGCGCACACCCGCTCCCGCAAAAAAATATGTTATCTTGTCCCGCTCCCGCACGCAACATTCATGTTTTGTCCCGCTCCCACCCGCAAAATCCTGCATAAAAGTAGCCTATATAGATTTTTGTCTGTACATCAAACAAAAAACAAAACAAAACAAATTTAATCAATAAAGTGTCTTTCTGCAGAAACATGTCTCACCTGAGGCCAGTGGTCACTGCTCCATCACTGAGAAAAGGTGGTAGCTTCATGGATGCGTCACTCTTCATAGACACACAGCTGGGCTCTGGAGATGCTGCTCCTTGGTTCTGGGATTGAAAAACATCCTCCTCCTTTCTCTCCTCATAGAGACTCATTTTAGAAGCAATATTCTTCTGTCTCCCTATATTTGTTCTGCATTCAGAAACAGAATATAAATGACACACACATACACGTTTGTTTTTGTGAATTGTGGGTTAATGGTTTTTATACTGTACAAACCGTATTTTCTATCGCCCTACACTATCCCTACACCTAAACCTACCCATCACAGGAAACTGTGCACATTTTTACTTTCTCACAAAAACTCATTCTGTATGATTTATAAGCCTTTTGAAAAATGGGGACATGGAGTAATGTCCTCATAAGTCACCCTCTCCTTGTAATACCTGTCATACCCATGTCATTATACAAATTTGCACACACACACACACACACACAAAACAATTCTATTAAACAATATCATTCTGTAATGTCTATTGTGGGCAGTCTTTTTTCTTTTAACTTTTTTTTTTTTTTCTTCATATTTGTGTCATGAAAGACATTGTCCAATGAGAAAATTGCTCAGAATGGCAGTTGACCTGAATTAGCTAAATCAGCCTAAAAATACAATTCTTTACCTGATTTCAGCTTAAAGGGATAGTTCACTCAAAATCAAAAACTGTCTCATCATTTAATTACCCTCAAACCTGTATGGCTTTCTTTTTTCTATGGATGTTGTGAACCTAACAACATTGGTGCCCATTGGAAAAAAAAAAGAAAGTTCAAAGTTCAAAGTTTTGTGAGAGTATCATAACAGTCATGTTCTGTTTTGGTTTCATTTTTATTCTGTGTCCTGGGCTGCAAGTTTTGCAAGAGTATCGTATCATAAGATCAGTATGTGAATCGAACCGAATTGTGACATTGATTGATAATTTTACTAATCCCCAAAGGGGAAATTCACTGACCTGAGTGTATCGTTACACTACTAGTAGTCAGAATTAATTTTTTCACATGATGTTACACCAGTTACACCAATATGCTTGCATTTTTTGGGACTTTTGATCAAAACCAAGTGGGTTACTTGGTGGACATTTGAACATTCTAAAGGCTGATTTATACTTCTGCGTTGAGTGTACGCCATAACTAAGGCGTAGGCTGTGTGTAGCACGCGTAGCCTGACGTGCATCTCTCCGAAAATGTAACAATGCGTCAATTCTACGCGGACCATAAGCGCTGTGATTGGTCTGCTAGAACCCCTCCCTCGGGTAAAAAAAAAAAAAAAAAAAACTGGTGTGGAGTGAGTGTTTTTAACTTCCATAGAAATGAAAAAAACGCTCTGGTCACTCGCTCTGCTTTGTTTCGAGACACGCGCTGTCAAGCTGCAACACTGCTAAAGCTTCTCTTACAATGTACATGACAAGCTGCTGCTTCTTTGGCTTTTGCCTTGATACGCAACATGACTGCGGACACTGCCTGTATGTCTGCAAGTTGCATGTCGACACGGACAATGATGGAGAAGTATAAATGAAAACCTCTTTTTTTAAAAAAAAAAAAAAAGACTGAAGATGATCACAAATGCTGGACAAACCTTCCACTATCATTAATGGGTTGCATTGCTACAGTTAAAATGAAAACATTACCACAAATTAATTATTTGTTTTCAATGCTTCCAATAACACCAATAAATAAATTTAATTTCCCACTTCTATTAGAAAGACAAAACTCCAAAAATGTCATTGACAATATTACAAAAGACAAAACTACAGGGTGTTTTAGAAGCCCCTAACTTTCAATTTTACTTCTTAGCAACTCTATTACAATATTTAGTTAAATGGATTCACAAAAACAACTATAGTAACTCATGGATAGATCTGGAACAAAATCCATGCAAAAACACCTCAGTCGCAGATCTTGCTTTCCTGCCAGCTTCAATTAAGAAAGTGAATTACTTCAAGAATACTACAATTGTGACAACTCTGACAGCTTGGTGGAAAGTGAACAAGAGTAATAATTCATCACTATCACCTTGTAGATACACACCAATTTGGCTTAACCCGGACTTTCAACTGTATAATAGACCTATCTTCTGGCAACAATGACAACAAAGGAATAACTCATCTCCATCATTTTGTAACCGCTGGTTGAAACCGAAAGAGAGATTCAGGATCTAAGTGCAGCAGTAAAGGTTTATTCAACAGAACTAGAAACAAAAACACTCTTGACTATAAAACAAACAGAACAACCAGGTACACGCAACGGAGAACTGACAACTGAACTGAACAAACACAGGGTTTAAATACACAGAACTGAGGAGCAAATTAACAAGACACACCTGAACTCAAACTCTAATCAAATCAGTTATCAAGGATACAAACGAGTGGCGGGAAACACTGAACAAAGGAGAACATATGACTAATGGAAAACAAACTCTAGACATGAACAACAGAACAGAACAAAACACAACTCAAACCGTGACACATTTATTTCAAAATAACCAATTTATATCATTTAACACTGGTCCAGAAGTACAGTCTTAGGGGAGAACAGTATCTCCAGTATCAACAAATAAAATCCATAATCAAATCTAGTATTAATATTGTAAATAACCCACTACATCCCTCTCAGTTGATGGAAGAGATAATGAAAATCACTAATTCTAAAAAACTTCATAAACATATCAAATACCAATACAACAATGATTCTACCAATGGCTAAATGGGAAAATGACTTGGGTCTCTCCCCCAACACTTCTGTAGTAATAATCTGTAGTAATATATTTTCTATGACTAGCAATACAAATCTACATCTTACACAGTACAAGATAATTCACAGAACTCACGTCACGGGTCTAAGCGACACAGACTTTTGTTCACAATGCACATTGGGTAGCACTGATGACTATTTGCATGCCACATAGATCTGCCAACCTGATTATTCATTTGGGAGATCATTGACCGATAAGCTTTCCTTCTCCACCTCTGTCACTTTGTTTATTGGGTGATACCATAGAAATCGATAATCTTCCAATAAAATACAAAAATCCACTCCTCATCTCTCTAACTATCGCCAAGAAAATTCTGTTAAACTGGAAATCAAAAAATATATATACATATTAATCACTGGACTAACCTTCTCCCAGAATATATCACAAAATTACAAATTTACAGAGAAAGAAAGGGAATAAGGGGAATATATTTATAGATATATAAATATTTGTATGTATGTGTGAATGTATACACATGTATTGATCTACATTATTGACAATGTATAGTTTTATAATTATATATTCTGTATAGTCCTGACAAAAGCTAAATTTTTTTATTAAGGCTATTAACAAAATTGCAGTTTCAGAGCAGCTTCAAAGTGCTCTACGCGATCCCAGACGAGGAATAAGGGTCTTATCTAGAGAAACCATTGGACATTTTCTAATAAAAAATTGTATACGTTTTAAACATTAATGCTCGTCTTGAACTAGCTCTCTTCTTCTTCTTCTCTATTAGAATTCCGGCAGTGTAGACGCTGCTAAGTGTATTACTGCCCTCCACAGGTCAAAGTTTGAACTAAATTGTCATACAATATGCTAGTGCAAGTATTTAACAATTAGTTCAAACTTTGACCTGTGGAGGGCAGTAATACACTTAGCAGCGTCTAAAAACGTGTATAAATTTTTAATATATAAACTTTTTTCTTTTTTTTTTTAGAAAATGACTGATCGTTTCGCTAGATAGGACCCTTATTCCTTGTCTGGGATCGTGTAGAACGCTTAATTTTGACCTTCAACCGTCCGTTGAAGTCCACTATAAGGAGAATGATCCTGGAATCCTGGAATGTCTTAATTTCTTTTTGACTGAAAAAAGAAAGACATCTTGGATGACATGGGGGTGAGTAAATTATCAGGAAATTTTAATTTGAAAGTGAACTAATCCTTTAAATACCATTTTCCTTAAAACTAGATTAATCTTTAAATGTGTTTAATAATTGTTGATTTTAAAGCACTGAACTGAGAGGTTGCCGTCCAAAACATTCTACAGTTTTCTTTAAACGTTTTTAAAAGGTTTACAGACCTGTTCAATTCTGTAGGCTATGCATCACATATGCAGAGATTCTTTAATTTGGCCTAAATTAAATGGGTAATTATCTCTAAAAAAAATCTTTCCTTGAAAATAAATAAATAGATAAATTTTCCCAACTAGAGTCCTCCCAGTGAATCTCAGCCATCTGTGTGTAGGCCTATGGTAATTTTGTCAAGATAATAAATCAGTTTTTTAGTGCAGATTAACGTATCTTAATAGGGCGCGTTTCAGTCACTATTTCATATTCATCCCGTTGATCCAGCGACTTCTAGAGTAGGCGTTAGTATTGAAATAATTTGGTAACAGCGCATAAACTTCTGCATTGACTTGAGCTGGATGACTGAGGTTAAATTCGGGCTTTGCGCACAAATCCAATCCATTAACAGCTGCGAGCCAATCGGGTTTTATTAGGGCAGAAGAAGCAATCATCTTTCTGTGATGATGAATGATTATAATTTGTGTAAAATCGTATTTTTCCAACCCTAGCTGTCCTTATAAAATTATAAAGAAGCATCAAACTCCAACAATCTTTTGGAAACGTGGTGTTTTATTACAATAAACAGCACTTCAGCTTATTTTCAACTTGATTTGAATGATGCGCCCAACAGAATGAGCTGAAAGAAAACGAAACTGTGCCATTTTGTTTGTAAACAATAAATTCATCTATCGCATATGGTGGCGCGATGAGAGACAGAGATTTATTAATAATGAATCGGATTCAAAGCAGATCTCTCAGACATGTATTTTAAATACATTACTTGAAAAACGTTAGCTATTTATTAATTGTGCCTGATTCCTCAGCAAAATCTTGATCGACTTTGATAGTAAAATGATAGTAATTTGATAGTAAAACATACCCACATATAACATATAACGTGATGTTGTCATATGGGCTAAATGTATCGACTTTAGATGTGTGTATGAGAAGGACATACTGGACTTACCAATGAGAATGATGTAACTTTTAAGCTTTGGTTTACAGCAGTCTGAAATGGCGCCTTTTCAGAAGCTGAATTCAAATTTTTTGGTTTCGATTTCTGTCTTCTTTTGTGTTTTGGTTCATTTCATTCTGTGTGCATATCGCCACCTACTGTGCTGGTGTGTAAAATAATTTTCTGTTCCCCTTTTTCTACTTTTTTTCTTAAAAACAAACTTATAAATTGACACTGTAAAAGAATAATGTATTCTACTTGATTAAACTCATCTCAAATATTTCAAATTCTTCCCCCTCTGACCATTTATTTTTTACATATACTATTTATTGTTTTCTCTCATCACCATACATATGTGTTCTACTGTTTCTTTCTCCCCACATAAATCTCTATTTTAAGTACTCTAGTTAAAAACATCTTACACAGTTATTGATATCACTTTTTGGCCATTTAGAATGACCTCAGGTTACCTAAACCTATATGAGTTTGTTCTGTGCCTAAAGCAAATCCTCATTAAAAAATCCTCACAGAAAATTAATTCAGTTCCAAAGACTGTCTCTTTGCTAAAGAGATGGATGTACAACCGCTTTAATAGCAGAAGTGTGTCAGGAAAAGAGTGTCCTAGAAATAAAAACTCTCTGGAGACCCAACAAGCTGCAAGTTTTGATGTCATTTTTTTATGCATTTATGCCAGTACATAACCATAATAATAACAGTTTAACATTGGTTGGCAGTTTTAATGTTGGTAAAAATCTTTTATGTTCAGATGTTCATATTCATCCATTTATGCTCCCTTAATCATATATTGGTCAAAAAAAATGTCTAGAACATACTTAAAGGAACACTCCACTTTTTTTTTGAAAATAGGCTCATTTTCCAACTCCCCTAGAGTTAAACAGTTGAGTTTTACCGTTTTCGAATCCATTCAGCCGATCTCTGGGTCTGGCGGTACCACTTTTAGCATAGCTTAGCATAGTTCATTGAATCTGATTAGACCGTTAGCATCTCGCTCAAAAATGACCAATATTTTTTCCGATTTAAAACTTGACTCTTCTGTAGTTACTTCGTGTACTAAGAACGACGGAAAATGAAATGTTGCGCAATTTTCTAGGCCGATATGGCTAGGAACTATACTCTCATTCCGGCGTAATAATCAAGGAACTTTGCTGCCGTACCATGGGTGCAGCAGCCGCCATGATATTACGCATTACGTCTCTCCCACATGTCTCCAGGGTTGCAAGGCCCGCTCCCTGTCCATGCAGGGTCACAGGCGCTTCGTAATATCATTGCGCCTGCTGCAGTTTTAAATAGGAAAAATTAGATCAGATTCAATGAACTATGCTAAGCTATGCTAAAAGTGGTACCGCCAGACCTGGAGATCGGCTGAATGGATTTGAAAACGGTAAAACTCAACTGTTTAACTCTAGGGGAGTTGGAAAATGAGCCTATTTTCAAAAAAAGTGGAGTGATCCTTTAAACACCATGTATGCGTATATTTCATTTTATTGGTGTATAAAGAAAAGATCACTATACAAGGTTTTTATCTTTATATGAGCTATACATACTGTAATCATGAATAACATAATAGGGTTTTTTATGTAAACAACATTTAGAAACTGTATTTGAAATTAAGGAGGATAAATTGCATTTATTTATTTTTTTAATAATTGCAATGATTTTAATTGAAATGCACAACACAAACCGATGCACACAGAGGTGCGCTGTTTAGTATGGGTTCATGTTGAAGAGCCTCTAATAAAGTAATTTATTCATATAATATTCTCTCTCTTAAAATTTAAGCGAGCGTATGTCATATGTGTCTAAAGAATTAAAGTCCTTTAGCTTATTGATGCATTTCAGTCAGTCGGTTAGGCAGCAGAGCGCAGGTTCAGCCTCCAGAATAAAATGAAAACTGCCACGATAAGTTGTCTGTCTGAGACAAAGACGCAAAGTCATTTTTAGATTACGCACAGGTGAGCACCCAGTTTAAGTCCATGTTATAATAATACAATTATAATAACTTACATAATTATGTTTCTACTCCTATTTGTTTTTTTTAATAAAAATAATAGTAACATTACGTGACATTGCCAATTAAATGTTCTGTTCATTCACCAACTGAAAACAACGTCCGAAAACCGAAAGATCAATTCTTGAGATTTAAGAATCGATATTGGTTCATAAAAATGAGAATAGATTAAAATAAATATTTTTGTCCAGCTCTAATGTTGTCCAAATTAGTTTTTTCAGGCACAAAGGTTGTGTTTTAATGGCCTCCGCTGTCACTGCGGGGAAAAACAAACAAACATTCATCTGTTTTGTATGGTGTTGAACATGAAAAGTGACTCTGTTCATCTGTTCTCTTCATAAATATATAAATGCATAATTTAGCCTACATGCTCATAGTGTAAATTCATGATTAAAAATGAAAATGTCAATGAAAACAAAAGCTATTAATGTCCGACTAAGGCAAAGCATGGTGTAAACAGGAACACGATGACAAACGAAACCAAACTTAGCGTATGTGTTCACGAGAACCGACAACTGAACAGAGAACGAAGAGGAACTTAAATACACAGTGATGATGAACATATTAATGAACAGCATCATCATTTGGCTTGGGAGCCTAATGGTAAAAATGAGAATGGCAGGGAAAATCATGGAAATACAGACACTTAGTATCTTACAAGATATTTCTGAGCACTGCATGATCCAGCAGGCCAATAAGATTTTTACTGGACTCTTCACATGTGTTGAATCTTAAGTATGCACAGATGAACTCTGGCAGGAGATACAGGGTTTCATAATGTAGGCATAATCAATATAAATATTCATTTGTTCCACTGTCAGTTAAATTGTTTAATGAGCAACTGCAGTTGTAATAATTGCAGGTACTATAAATGGTTTGTAGGTCATGCAAATAAAGGTGTTGTGTGTTTTTTCTTTAAAAATGGTACTGTTTTTGATAGGATTTTTTGTTTTTTATGATGTATGATTTTTGTTTTTGGGTTGATGTTGCAGTTCTCTCATCCAAAACAAATTTCTTTTAAAGAAGACAATAAATATTGACCGTGAGAAGCTACGAAGCCTTTATTTACAGCAAACGCCAGACCCTGAAACTGTGGCCTCACCCAATGAACGCTGATGTGAGAGGTGAAGCACGCGGTGTATAAGTAGGGCTGCACAATTAATCGAAATTGAACCGAAATCGCGATTTGGCTTAGAGCGATTATGATATTGATTTTTAATTTATAAATATGTAAATATGTATACAGTGTGTTAGTGAAGAGTGACTTTGTGATCAGTACCAAATGAAGCTCCATCTGAAAGCACTGCATTTGAAAAAGCAACACACATCAAACATAGAAACGTCCCAAACATGAGAAGCATTTATGAACATCTTGTCCAACAAAAGACAACATTTAATAACGTGTTTTACGCACTTCATAACGTCAGTCGAGTGTTTGAAATAGCATTTTGATTGGTATTGCATTTTAAATATTATTATGGAAATACCTGAGAAGGCTTAAAGAACACAGATAAACCATATATTGTCGTAGTCATGTGTTTATTATATTCATGTTTAATCAATCAAAGTATTTCTATCTTCTTTTTATTCAGTCACAGTAACAGTATGATGCCCATAGGTGTTTTCCTTGAACGACGTGCGTTATATTGCGGTACTTCTGCGAGATATATTTGGAGTATCTGCTCAAGGGCGCCCAGTATGAAACAGACATGTTTAGCACCAAGTAAAACTCACTCAATCCTATTCTGGGTAAAAATAGGAAAAATAATACTTCTCTCTAAAGAACTTTGAGGGAAACATATAATCAATGTTTTTCTCCAGTGTACAGGGGTTTTTTTTTTTCCAACAGTTGATGCATAAGAAGCACATATTTCATATTAAATACATGGACTTGATTTTGCATACCTCTTGACAAAAATAAAGAAATTATTCACAGATTTTTATCATAATAATATAATAATAAATCCTTAGACCTTTCTAATTAATTATAGTCATAGGCTGCTTGCATGTTAACAGGCAACCCCGCATTTTTCAGTTTTCTGTAAAATAAAAATATTTTTGTTGAATTATTAGTTATATTTATCCTTAAATACTATATTTTTTTTAATAATGGAAGTTATTACATTGTAATATCTCTTATTTGGTTGAATATTTTTATTTACCAATAATGATAATAATAATAGTTTTATTAATATATTAGCACAAAATTTGGGGCCAAATTGTACAGCCCTACAAACAAGCAAAACAAGCCTGGTATTGTTTTTATAAATCCCATATCGCAATTTTAACCAGAAAAATCACAATCAGATTTTTCTCCAAATCGTGCAGCGCTGCAGCCCTATACAAACTGGGCTAAATTTTAACCCCACCAGACCAGAGTCGCAGCTAAGTGCAGCAGATTTCACTTATCATGTGAGTAAGGAGAGATGACTGACAGGACGATGGCAGAGGATTTGCCCGAGCGTCACTGACAAATATCTAATCTTGTAAAACGTGTGGTCAGTACCGCCTCTCCCTTTACGCAAAGTACGCGTGACCACATTCAAAAGCAATTTCAGTACCCCGTGTACTGATAGTGGCTCTCTGATGCCCACAAATTATATACAATGACTGACTATATAGGCAAAAAACAGTATGTGTCAAAAGAAGTATGTCTGAATTCACAGTCATAGACTACCCCCAGCCCCACAACTCAGTGGCCATTTTAAAAGACAAAACTGACAACATGTTTACCAGTACATTCTCTAACTAAAGCTGAATCAAATAATGCATATTAATTTCTTTCAGTCTATGTTGTTTTATTTAAAATCTTTCATTTACATTATGGCATTTCACAGAAAGACAGAAGTTTAACTAATATATCAATATATGAAATGGTGCAAGCCTCCAAACAATCTTCAGAGGCCGTCTACAACTATCACTCAATATTTTAAATTTTATATGGAATATTATGAAACTATAGCAAAGGAGGTGGTCACGCGTGGCCACAGCAGTTCATATGTACGACAAAAGAAAGTAAATAGCTTCAAGACAAAGTATAAAGAGGTGAAAAATGCAAATAAAAGAAATTGTCATGAAGGTGGACAGTCAGATTTGGTCGACAGTCAAGTAGCAGTGTGTTTATAGTCTTAATTTTACACAGAAACTTATTTTCAGCCATTTAAAACTCTTTCCACAAAACAAACACTAATAGGGTCTCATATCCGCATTACTTTTTAGGTGTATCTGTAAGTGTGATGATGGCAAAAGCCTTTTTTTTATCACACTGATCATCACAATTAAACTGTCTTCTCCCAGAGTGAAGGCGCAGGTGATTTTTTAAACTTATCGTTTTCGTAAACATCATGCCACATTCAGAACACTGCAATTTCTTTCCAGAGTGAGTCTGCATATGGCGTTTCAGGTCTCTATGATATGTGAAACTCTTTTCACACTGAAGACATGTGAAAGGCTTCTCTCCAGTGTGAAGCCTCATGTGAACCTCGAGGTTTCCATTTTGAGCGAAACTCTTCCCACAGTAATTGCAGGTGTAAGGCTTCTCTCCAGTGTGAACTCTCATGTGGACTTCAAGGTTTCCTTTATATGTATAAGTCTTTCCACACTCTTGGCATGTGAAAGGTTTCTCTCCATTGTGAATTCTCATGTGGACGTTGAGGTTTTGTTTTTGACTGAAACTTTTTCCACACTCTGGGCACGTGAAAGGCTTTTCTCCAGTGTGGCTTCTCATGTGGACTTCAAAGTTTCGTTTATGATCAAAACTCCTTTCACACTGACTGCAGGTGTAACACTTTCTAGATTTGGTCTTCTGGGCTCCTTTTT
The DNA here is from genome assembly GCA_039654765.1 of Mylopharyngodon piceus. Lineage (NCBI taxonomy): Eukaryota > Metazoa > Chordata > Actinopteri > Cypriniformes > Xenocyprididae > Mylopharyngodon > Mylopharyngodon piceus. Next base: position 35,102,845 of record CM077441.1, on the reverse strand, counting down.
GTGAGCAAGTCATTTCAGTCGGTGTGGATTTTTCTCCAATCGTGAAATCATGTTTCTCATCTTTCACTTCCACGTTATTCAGTTCTTGACTCTCCTCTTTCAGCGGCATCAGGTCTAAAGCCAAAAAATACAAATACAAGTTAACACCAGTTTAATGGCAAAAGCAAGAGACATCAAAAACAACATAAAGCATAAAAACCAACAGCAAGTATAATATATACACTACGCTACTGAGAGAGGTGTTACACAGCTTGACCCCAGAAAATTGGTTTATTAAAGACTGATGCCAAATCAGCAATTCATGTCTAAAATACTAGAAAAATAGTGTCCTCTCAACTATGTTTAGTTTTGCACTGAAATAGTATTTCAGTCAGGATATAAACCCCACTGTAGCACAGAAACTGTGCTCATTAAAGTTATCTCTCTTTTCTAGTGCGTTTACGTCTTTTGACAACACAACAGTCTATTGGATAGCTTAAGAATAATGCTAGCATTTGTGGATAAGCACTAGCATGCTTTAAGTCCTATCTATCCGACATCTACCATTTTCTGTGTGTAAATTAACAGATGTCTCATCTGACATGGAGTATGGAGTGCCACAGGGTTCAGTATTAGGTCCTCTAATTTTCTCCTTATATATGCCTTCTCTGAGGGACATTATTATTTGATTTTATTGTTATGTCGATGATACTTTTTTTATATTTCCTCACAACTTCAAAAAAACCGCACAACTCTACAAGTTAATATCACTGATATTAGGGGTGCATAAGCTAATCAATAAAATAAAACAAAAACAATAATCAATTTCGAACATAATTGCTGATTAGAAAACATCCACCAGTCACATCATTTTACAGTAAGAATGACTAATATTTATGGACAAAACACATCAAAATACTGAAGGGCACAGAGTTAGCTGCTGCAGGAGAAAAAGAGGACCAAAACACTGCTCAAAACATGAGAATGCGTCATATTAAGTGCTTCAAACAAACTAATACAGATATAGATTATTAAAATGTGCTTGCCTTGTCAGGTTCTTCGGCAGATTTGGGCACTATAAAACAAATTAAATTTAAAAAATTGTGGAAATTGACCAAATTTGGCTCAACGGATTACTATATAATTATCCCAAAGAACAAAAATTTGCATTGTGGTATTCATAGCTTTATGTCTTCAGTTAAAATAAGCTTCAAGACATTGTGGTGAGTATTGAGCACTAAAATTTCTCATAAAAGGCTTTATGACCTGGTATTACGTTTTCATTGGTTTCATATTTGAGTTTTTATATTCCAGTTAAGCCCATATTTACCTGCTTCCTCATTTCATATCTGTGTGAAATACGGTTAGATCGACTAGATTGATTTGTATGGAATGCTTATTCAGATCTGCCATGAGACCTGAACACAAAGTTCTTGGTGTCAGCCTCTTTCGGGGATTTATTGCCTTTTAATAACCCTTGAAATTTAATGCACATCAACGTTGTTATTTCCTCATGCATCCATTTACATCTTTATAGCTTGTGTCAATAACTATAAGCAGTCCTGCCTACTGAAAGCTGCACAGATATATTTACAATACTGCGATGTAAACGATGTTGGATGTGACGCATGGGAACTTTGCAAACTTTCACCACATCGAGACACTCTCTTATGCAGAATATGTCTTGAATTTATTCTGTGTTTTCTTAATTTAAAATAAGGTTTTTCACCAAATATCCTGTGTTGGAGTTGATGTGTTAAAAGTAATGTGATAAAATATTAACTCATTGTGGTCTGTATTTTGTGTAATGTATTTACCCTTTTAATACATTTTTTTTCTTTTGGGACAGTGACAAATAAACATTTGCTACTACAATTTAAAATATTTAATTGGACCAACAACATGGTTTGGTATAGAATCACTGGAAAATGCTGGAGAGGTCAGTGTGTGTTATGTAGAAACTCATAACGTAATAACTGCACAATGTATTACATTATCAATGTAATAATGTTCATAATGTAGAAATTTTCTCAAAACAAAATCTTGAGCTGATAATACATTGAAATTTATTACATTATGATCTCACCAAAAACAGTCATATAATAATAACTTGCAAATCAAAAGTATCATGCTATGGCATAAAAGATGTATTGCTTTACAGCACATTTTGTAAAATCTAAAACTAATATTAATTTTCTGCTCATCTCTTGTTTTTTTTCTTCTTCTGTTCTTATTGTTCCTCTTTCCTTCAATGATTCTGCTTGTTAACAGCTGGTGTTCATCACTAATGCTCAATCAACACTTAATTTATTTATTACGGGTGTTTTTAATCATTCCATTTTGAAACAAAGAGCGTCTCCCAAAACCCACATTTGCGGTCTTTCCCTTGAGGCACACTGAATCCACACCATCTCTAATACCGCTCCAGAGCATCATGAGAGTAAGCATATCCCATAATTCATCATGTTGAGGAACTCACGTGCCCCGAAATCATGCAATGTCGAGAAAAACTTCACAGTGTAAGTTAAATTAATTAAATATTACATATAATTTGGTAGTAAAATGTAAACTGTTACACATTTTCTTGAAGCAGAGATGAAAGTTTATTTTGTAAAACATTTACAACTACTTTTTAATCACTTAATTACAAGCACAATTAATAAATGTGTCATCTGTTACATAGGGACTGAGGAACAGACATTTAGACATTTATTTTCAAGTACAAAGTATTGAATTCAAAATGCAAAATGTTTACTTGCATTTTTTGTGTCCCGTGTGTCCCGTCGAGTAATTAAAAGTACTACACACATTTAAACACTTGGGCCAAATACTGAAAATACATTATGTGAGTGATTTAGTGCAAAGACCGCAAGTGTGGGTATTATAAAGTCATGTTTACAAGACAATGGTATGATGTAGTGAGTGATTTTGAGGATGAGAAGAAGAAAAAAAATCACTTATTGCCAACAAACGTTAAGTTGATCACTCACATTTTAATCACAGTTTGATTTATGCAAATGTTTTGTTAGATACTGCTGCATAATTAAGAGAGAAATCAATGATTTAAAGAAACAGATATATTTAATTTTACACAAAATAATTGTTTTGTTTAAGCTATTTCCATATTATTTTTCCTAATGTATGAGGTAGGCAGAAGGTGTGTTCGACTTGATACGGCGCTGTGCAGACGATCAGCATATGTTACAGTATAGGCTTATGTACAAAAATAAATTTGAACATATCGCGTTGTATTAATGCTCAAGTTTCCGTTGCTCTGATCGGTTACATCCAGTCAAGTCAAACACACCTAGGGTTAGTTTGGTCACGTGATCTCAACATGTCTGTCCACATGAGGTGACCCTCTTATTGTCAAATAAACCCCTTTAATTAGGACACTCATATGACATTCTTAAAAATATTAATTTCTGTAGAGGCTGACATTTTAATGAGGATCAAATGACTGAGTTCAGCTTTGAGAAAGAAACTGACCTGTTTGCTCCTCAGTATCTTCATGTTTCACACTGAATGCTTCTTCAATCTTTATGTCTTCACTCTCCTCCTTAATAAACGCCATCTTTATAATAGTGTGTCACGTGGATCTCAGCTGAACCAGGAGTTTTCCTGTGTGTTTGGACAATTTGTAATGTTTAAGAATAATTAACACAAAGAATATTAAATACAGAGTAAATCTCTGGGTGTGTCTCAATCAGCTCCCTAGTTCAATAGTCAGTGCACTGGTAAGGGAGTCAGTCAGAGTGAGAGTCAATGGCCTTAAATGACCTGATTGGCCCAAAAAACACTCAAAAACACAATTTTTAAATCTTATTTAGATATGATATATATTAGATAGGCTATTTAAAGATGTAATATTGAACGCTATACACTTTAATAAAAACACTTGTTATTGGTTTATAAAAGTTGTCTTTACACGTTTGTATTCTTGTTATAATAACACTGTTTTGACCAGCTGGTTTCGTCAGCGGTGATTCGATCAAGGGAATCGTTTAGCGAACCAACAGATTCAAATGACTCGGAGTTTCGTAAAGCTCCGTGTCTCCAGCACCACTAGTGCTTGAATTCGTGTTTACGATACACTGATTCACGATTTAGGGAGCGAAATGAGACGCACCTTTTCTGTTACTTACGTGTGGATGCATATTACTCACAGAAATATCGCTCGTTGATGTCAGATAAAGCATTAAAGTGTTACACTCAATAATCATTCATTCGCTTTACATTGCTCGCGCTGTATCACAAACGCAGGAGCGCGGCGCACCCCTATGATGTCACATCGTCACACCAAAATAAAAGTCCTGCTCGTACGCTGCTTTGTCTAATATCACAAATTTACATGCATACAAAACATGCAAACAATAATACATATAAGAGAAATACAGCGTTTAATTCTTGGTGAGATACACATTTAAATATGTTGTCCAATGATGTGCTAATAAAATAGATTAAATCTACCAATGAATTGAAAGTTATATAGTAGTACAGACTCTTAAACTTTACAGGGTAGGTCCTAGGTTGGGCTTTCTTCTGTGCAACCTAACACGTTTAACAGAAATATTTATTTCAGAAATATTAATCTGCACCCAGCCTGTTTTATTTAGATGTGCGCAGTTAAATCTGTGTGGTGAAGCTGCGCTACCAACTAGACCACGCCGAGCAGGTGTGAAGCACAGATTAATGTTTGGTAAAGTGTAAATACACAGCAGTCATATCTTTTCTTTTAGACAATATGCTTGTAACACTGATTGGAAGGTCCAAGGAAGATGAAGATGAAGGTAACATAATACAAAGTTTATTAGATAAATGCAAATATAGCCAACATGTGAGACAGCGTGTAAACATGACACAAAAATTACCAGACAAACACTGAGTGAACAGGAAGAACTTAAATATACAATGGTGATGAACTAAAAGACGTACAGCTGTGATGATTAGCGTTAGTGTCCATGGTAACGGATGAGTGGCGGGAACTTCAAACAAGGGAACATGTGTCAGCAATGACAACAATCTATCAGTCCATGACAATTATGATAAACTGAACGTGGCTGTGACAACGCTCAGTTTTGGACAAGGGATGGTCACTGCAAATACTGTCATTCAAATCAGCTGAGTATGGTGAATTTAATTTTTACTGTACTGTAATAGCCGCGAGAGTGAGACAGCGAGATGACTGACAGGACGATATTGGAGGCAAAAGCGTAAGAGAATGTTTGTTAATGAAAAAAATATTTCTTTGTTTAATATGAGTGAGTTTTGTTTTATTGTTGTTGTGTTTTTTTTAAAATAGTAATGAACCAGAAAATCTTTCCAATCTTTTATTTAACGCGGGTTTTCATGTCACCCGTCTTATTTGTTTTGTTAAAGTTTGTGTTTAAGTTTTTTTTTTTTATTGTACTATTTTAATGTTGTGTTTTCATTAAAAATAATAATGAACCAAAAACTAAGCATTCGTTTGAAAGTAATCAATAATTCTTTCATTTATGTGTGTTACAACACGGGTATATCACGTCTTATTCGTTTTGTTAATAACGAATAATGTTAATAATAATTTTTGTTCAAAGAATGGGGGAAGATATAAAGATCAAACATTAAAGATGCTGAACGTCATTGACAAATAGCCTATCTTTTCTTGTTAAATGTGCGGGTGTAATGGATAACAATGGTGTTGTCACAAGTTAATTAATCCGTGGGAAAATTTCCTCACGGGCACATGCACTGCGCAAAAAAAACTTTTTAGAGACCGTGCAGATTTATTTGCTGAGAATGATGACTGGTTGCTTAGTCGTTTCAGACTACCCAGGCCAGTTCTTTTGCATTTATGCAATATATTGGAGCCAAAACTTAGAAGGGAGTCCAGAAGATCCCACAGCATTCCTGTACACGTACAGGTGTTGTCCATGCTTGGCTTTTTGGCAAAAGGAACTTTCCAGTTGGAGATTGCAGACAAGTCAGGGAAATCTCATCCATCTATGAGTTGCATCATCCCAGGTGTTCTTGATGCCACAATACGGCTAATGCCTAAGTATATAAAATTCCCCTACAACATGGCAAACCTTCCCAATGTCATCGGGATAAGTGACAGCATACACATTCACATCAAGGCTTCATCAAATGATGCATTTGCATTTGCTTGCATTTATTTCTTTTAACGTTTTGTTTGTTGTCAGCACAGCTTCACAAATTTTGCCTTGCTTATCCAGCACTTCTTGATTTAAAACAGTCTTCTGTGCAGAGCCAGCACTGTGGGGTGGTGCGGGATAAACGGGTCCAGATGCCGCAGGATAAATGGGATCGGTTGCTGCTTCAGTGGTCACATGGGAGGACACAGTTGGCATTTCTTTAAAAAGAACAATAAACGTAAATTACTTTGTGGGTTTCCAATTAAAAGTTTTCAAAAAATGAACTAATGCGTTTTTTACACTCAAGCTTCATGTCGAACCATTTCGTTTGAACTTCTTGGACTGTTCGAATAAGAATGAAACTGCATTAACAGCATCTGTAATCTCCTTTATGAAGACATGTTGAAACTCTCATTCTCACTTCATATTATGACAACCTTGTATGGTTTTCAGTTGTAATTCATCCCTGTTTACGAATGATTGTAATTCATTAACATACACATGTTTAACTCATTATCAAATCTGTGGCTTACAATTCATTTGTGAATCCGGAGGAGAGTTTTCAGGGAGGTCAAATTTACGCGCAAACGACTCTGATTTTACTCATATATTAACGAATGTTTCATGAATGAGGCCCATGGTGTTTGGGTCCTTGTGTTTTCTTCAGTAGTCTGACTGAGGCTGGAGCATTAGACAGGTGCTGTCGTCTCTCCAGTGAGGGGACACCAGACCTTTTCCCAGCTGTTCAAGTGAGAGCCTCCTTTGGAAATTCTTTCCTCTTTCCCATGCTGGATTTACCTCTTTCCACACTACAAAAGCATTTATGGAAGACATATCAAGATTGGTATGGAAAATAGCCATTGGCCAGTGAGCTGTTTTGTGCTTGTAACTGTAACTTGCACCATCTGCAATATTACAAACACAATTTAGTACATCTGCTGGCAAAAGAAATGCATGACAGTTCAACTCACTAACACTAATCTCGAATAAAAATTTGAAAGTAATGCATAAAAAATATGAAATTTGTAAATACCTTATCAAGGTTGTCAACTCCTGTGGCATGTGCTCATCAACAACACGTGTCTCAGTGAATGCAAACAGAGAAGAAAAGCTCTGTCTCTTTTTGAAAGAAGGGCAGGTCGGAATTCAGGCTTGTTTCTCCGTTGTTGTTTAGCAGATCCAAGCCAAGAGCATATAACATGAAGTTGTCACAAGTAATTGTGTGTCCCTGGAGATCAGTGAACAAATCAAGGACCACATGCATGCCCTGATTTTTTTATCTGGCTAACCAACATGAGTCTTGCAAGTGTACACTTGCATATTCCAAGCATAGCTTAAACTGGGTCCAGATTTTGATTACATATTTAGCCGACTTACAGACATGTACTGTTTGAACGCATGGCATCCTCTAAGTGGCACCAGGCACTCATCCACTGTTATGTCCGGTGCCAAGGTTGTACTTTAGTGGTAGACACTCAAACCATTTATCCCATACATCACGAATTGCTGCCATTAAGTGCTTCAATGTCTTTTCCACTCTACATTCCAGTCTACAAGTTGTCTTTATGTCCTCGACACGAGAACATGCGTACCTTGTCGGTCCAGTTGTCAGTTTTATGAATCTTGCAGCTGAAGCTCTTCCTGGCCCCTGAGGTGGTGAAGTAGTCCAGGTTATATTTCCACTTTTTGACTGGTAGACTTGGTCTGCATTGCCCTCTTCCTCATAGCTCTCCTCTTCAGATTCCCGGTGCTCCTCTTCTGTGTTAGAAGTGTGATTATAGACCCCTGGCTCAGAGACTTCTGTTTTAGTGTCTGCCATGCCTCCTTCATTGTCACTGGAATCAAGTATATAATCCTGGAGACTGTACCTATTTGCCATAGTACTACCACAGAATGAACTGTGTGTACTTTTATACCTTAACTGTGGGGAAAATGTCTTTTTCATAACACAGTTGCAGGTCTTAAATCTATGTGTAACCATAAAAAAGGTCAACTGTTTATTGTCTCTTTTTAATTGCTCGCTCTCTTTCTAATCAGTACACACATTTCCCCCCGGTTTCACAGACAAGGCTTAAGCTAGTCCTAGACTAAAATGCATGTTTGAGCTGTTTTAACTGAAAGTAACTTGTACTGACAGATCTTAAAATATGTCAATGCCATAGTTTTGTCTCAAGATACACACCAGTAATGTTTTTTTCTAGTGAATGTTTATAAAAGCTACTTAAATGCCCTAATTGAACTAAGGCCTAATCCTGGCTTGGCTAAGCCCTGTCTGTGAAACTGGGCCTATGTGTGTTTGTGTGTTAGGTCTCACCCCTTCATATCTTTGTCCTCCATTTGTGGCTGATTTTATTTGCATTTTCATTTCTATAAAATGCTCTCTGTTGCATATTTATTCCACATTGGCCTGGTTTCACAGACAGGGGTTAGATTAAGCCAGGATTAGGCCTTAGTGCAATTATGACATTTAAGTAGCTTTTATAAATGTGCCTTAGAAAAAGAAAAAAAAAACATTACTGGTGTGCATCTTGAGACAAAACAATGGCTGTACCTAAATTTCTCTAGGTCAGGAAAAATCTCTTTAATATCAACACTTCTCCCCTTAGTTTCATCTAGGAAATGATTTATCTGTTAACAGAATAAAAATCTCCATAACTACCAACATCTGCATCTCTGTGTTGAGTGTTGAGGAGTGGCTGTCAAAGGGAAAGAGGCCTAGAAGGCCAAATTACAAGTCACACAAAGACTGGTGCCACCAAATTAAGGCCCAGCGACACTAACTGTACAACTTGGTGGCACCTGCGCCACCCCTCTCAAATGTTAGTCTGGAGCCCTGTTAGAGCCCAATGACTGGATGCAGTCAAAAGCACCCCCCACGCAGCCTTTTTACACTTCCCCAGCCCCATCCAGGACGAGCCCCCACAAAATGTAGCACAAAATGTCTAGGGAAAACTAAATTAAAGATAACCTGGTGAGGGTCAAATTTCTAAATTTACATAGTCCGTAACGTGAATTACTAACCAAGTAATCAATAGTCATTAGACAAAACCCCAGATATCAGATTTCACATTAAGTGTCCAGATCAGTGTTTTATATTTGGAAGTTGGAAGTGACTACTTCAAATGGAATTACAATACTGGGATCCCTACCTCTCCAAGAGGTAAATATTAATCTTCAGAGTATGTTTTTTCACTCACGTAAATGAACTCCAAATATTAATAAAACGATCAACTGGACTAATAAAAGAAACATGAGTAAACAGTTTTCCGGCTGTCTTTCACTCAGTCTCTGAAACCGTTCCATTTAATTGAGCTCAACTCAAACTGCACTCGACTCGACTCAAACACCACTCAACTGACTGACGACACCAGGCTGTCGCACTATATATACGTGACCCCACCCCTTGAACTTGAGGGGTCACCATGAGAACACCTCATTGGCTAAACAGATACACTAGAAAAATAAAATAAAATACATTTTCTGTATCTTTTCACTTCACATCAGTTTAAAATAAATTGCACCAACACCTTTCACATGAACAAGAGTTTGCACTTCCAAAATGTGAATCCGTATTCCAGATTTTAAATGTTTTTTTTTTGTTTTTTTTTAAGCATATTCATGGCTTTATTGGATATGACAGTACAGACAAGTAGGGTTGGATACCGAAGCCTATATGAATGGTATGTAAGGTACCGAATCAGAATGCAGATTTTGGTGCCTCATTTCGGTGCCACTTGATGATGATGCTTCTTACGTCCGTTTCGGCGCACCAGAGGGCAAATATTTCAATTGACAGCTCAGTCTTTTAAAGGGATAGTTCAGCCAAAAATTCATTTACTCACCCTCAAGTAGTTCCAAACCTGTATGAATTTCTTTGTTCTGCTGAACACAAAGATATTTGGAAGAATGTCAGTAACCAAACAGATCTTGCCCCCCATTGACTACTATAGTAGGAAAAAAAATACTATGGTAGAAAATGGGGGGCTTGATCTGTTTGGTCACTGACATTCTTCCAAATATCTTTGTGTTCCAAAGAAATTCATACAGGTTTGGAACAACTTGAGGGTAATTAAATGATGACAGAATTTTCATTTTTGGGTGAACTATCTCTTTAAAAGACTGAGCTGTCAATTGAAATATTTGCTCTCTGGTGCTCCGAAATGGACGTAAGAAGCATCATCACTGGCACCGCATGTGATTGCTAGTTAAATTATACAGCGTTCATGTGGTGTCAGAATAATTGGAAAAATAATTTGCGCTGGTTTACTATGTGAACACCGTAGGAGATTGACAGGGAAGAGAAGAAATTGTTGAATAAAGTCGTTATTTTTGTTTTGTTTTTGTGCACAAAAAGTATTTTTGCCGCTTTATAACATTAAGGTTGAACAACTGTAGTCACATGTACTATTTTAACGATGTCTTTACTACCTTTCTGGGCATTGAAATTGGTTATGACATTGCTTTGTATAGGAAAGTCAGAAGCTCTCGGATTTCATCAAAAATATCTTAATTTGTGTTCTGAAGATGAACGAAGGTCTTACGGGTTTGGAACGACATGAGGGTGAGTAATTAATGATATAATTTTCATTTTGGGGTGAACTAACCCTTTAAATTTGTCAAAAAAATCCTTTATTTAATACAGAGAGATGACCGCTGCCCTTAACCCTTGCTACCAACTCCCATCCAGGTATGATCTTTCCAACACTCTTACTCCTGCATGGTACTCTGTTGAGAAACAAAATGTTATTCGGGAGTTAGCACAAGTGAGTAAGGCTGCTATTACATTTGATGGGTGTACCAGTGTGATACAGGATCACTATTTAAAAGTTACTGTGCACTACACCAGTGATGGCCACATTAAGCATAAGGTGCTAAACACCAAAGCTGTGTATGAGTCACAGACAGGCCTCCTGGTAGCAGATGAGATAAATTGCATTCTGGAGGAATTCCAGATAAACACTAAAGTTGTAGCTGCCACAGTAGACAATTGCAGCAATATGGATGTTGCACTGAAGAATCTGAAGCTTTTAAAGGTGGGGTGCTTTTCCCATACCCTAAACCTGGCACGACAGAAGGTTTACAGCATCAGTGCCATAAAAGTGGTGTGCCAGACTTCGAGCTATCGTGGTGTGGCTGAAGAGGTCCTCCATGGCTAAGATTGTCCTGGGAGAGAAGCAGCAACTTCCCAGTTTGTGGCGAAGCCTTATAAATATCAAAGAGTAATATTTGTTTCAAACATCTTCAGTAGATTGTTATTCAAAATGTGTGTTTGTGTTTCAGATCTGCCAGAACACCAACATGACACCACAAAGCTTAGCCAGTCCTCTAGCCCTGCCGCTGCCGGATGTCTACAGCCCTGCGCCGTCTCTGGAGCTTCCCTGCCATGACGTTGAGCCTCTGATCTCTTCGCTCCATCTCGGCCTGATGGCTCTGCCTTTCTCCTCCCACCTTCAGCTCCACCGAAGACCCTCAGCCTTGCAGCTCCACTGGGTTCCCTCGTCCCACCGGCTCCACCTTGGTCAGTCATCACTATACTTTCGCTACGGATTTACGGGCCGTCCGCTGCACTCCGTCCCTCCACCCTACGGCTACAGCGCGTTTCTCCTTCCCTTCGACGTCCGTCCTCCGTCACACGGGCTCTGCCTCAGCCCTCGGGTACTCTGGTTCCACCTCCAAGGCACCATTTAGGCACCGGTACCATTTTAAAAGTATCAATTTGGCACCGGTATCATAAAAAAACCCAAACGACATAGAGGGGAACAAGATCGTCAAAGGACCTCGAGCCGGGAATCAAACTTGTTAAATATAGGTATTTTTCTTACACAAACGCATCGTTTCACTTAAGAAGGACTTTATTAACCCCCCCGGAGCCGTGTGGAGTACACGTTTATGATGGATGGATGCACTTTCTTTAGCTTCATATTCGCTGATCCCGTTCACTGCCATTATAAAACTCGGATGCGTCAGGATATTTATTAATACATCTCTGATTGTGTTCATCAGAAAGAAAAAAAAATCATTTACACCTAGGATGGCTTGAGGGTGAGTAAAGCTTGGGGTAATTTTCATTTTAAAGTGAACTAATCATTTAACATAAAAACATTTAAAAGTTCATAATGTTGCTTAATTTAACTTACTAGACAGTTTTACATAGCTTTACTTTAAGAGCCAAGTTCTTTACAGTATTGCGGACATGTTAAACATGAAAATTTTAATGTATTTTACTTTTTTATTTTTCTACTTTACAGTTAGGAAATATGGCTGTAATGTTTTACATTGTTCATATTTCCATTTTCACATGAAATAATATTTGGAACAAAGTTTCAAGCCTGCAGTTATAGTTTTATTTCATAACTTTGTGTAAATATTAATTAAAAACAAAATACCCATTTCAGAAAATCCAAGTCCAAAGAACAATTTTTTTTTAATGAGGGATATCTAAAATCATTTCAAGTTCACATGTATTAAATTACTAAGTCTTTTAAACTATCAAAATTCCATCAGCTTAACAAAAGAGTATAAGTTGGAAGACAAGTGACCTTACTCAGTAAACTTAGTTACGTCTACTAACTAAGTTTACGGAGTTAAAAGTTGGGTTAAAAGTTAACTTAAAAAAGCTGTGCAGCAAGTTGCCTTAATTTTAAGTTGAGTCAACTTTTTATTTTTCACATTGTGAGGTTTCTATTATATAGTTAGTTTTTTTGTGCAGTACTCTAGGGGCTATGCAGTTTCTACAAACTTTTGGCAAACACAGCCCAGGGCAGCGTTTCCCAAAAGCATTGTAAGCCTAAGTTGATCGTAGAACCACTGCCACCAATGGAGCTACGATAAACTGAAGGCTGGGACACACCAACCCGACTAGCGGCAACGAAAGCTGACGGTGTTGTCATCTCACGTCAGCTGCATCAGGGAAAAAATATGTGCTTGAACACACCGAAAGAACTTCAGCCGACTGTCAACTAGCACACGCGTTCTGTGCCTGCGTATAAAGGAGATAACCGTCTATTTAAGCAGATATTTGTCTACTGATTCGTTTGCTATACTGAACAGCCAATCAGAGTTCTCTCTCTCTCTCTGACGGCCCGAAGCCAATTCAACATGTCGAATCGGCCGAAAAAAAGCCGACGAGGACCAACTTCAGCAGGCGGTGCAGAACACACTGAGAAAACTTAGTCGGCCGACCGTCAGCTTGGTGAGTTCTAGGCTTTAGGTTTACAGTGCTTTTGGGAAACGCTGCCCAGTTCAGTTCATGAAGCTTCTTCTGATTGAATTTACTGAATATTAGTGTATTTAAATTGGCTTGTAATATTTAAAATGGTTTTAAAGATAATGTGTTTAAGATGGATTACAAGACGTATAAATGTTACTACTGTAGTGGATGTGCGATTTTTAGATGCTGCTCTTCCACAGACCTGCAAATGACCAGTCAAGGGACTGAAGGGTGTCTCATAGCAGCATAATTAGTAACTTATTTCATTTGTATGATTAGTATTAGTAACTTATTCCACTTCAGTAACAACAAATGTTTTATTTCAATTCCAGTTTTATGAATGGTTTATTATAAAACCAATGTCAACCTGCGTCCAATTAATTTGGTAATCATGAACATCTTTGTGCATAAAAACCAATTTGCTGGCTTTTACCAGGAAGCTTCCCTTAAACAAAATGAAACAGCCTGTTCAAAGGAGGACTGATCCCCCTCAACTAAATCTAGTGCTTTACCTTAGAAAATATAGTAAAAATTCTCCCCATGGAAAATAAAAGAATGGTTTCCAAGCTACTTCGTAAGTACATATGTGGTTTTATTTCCAAAAAGGAAAAAAAGAAAAACAAGAGAAATGGATTTGAACAATATACACTTAATTTGCTAGTTTATTGGGTCCACCTAGCGAAAACGAATGCAGTGTTTTTAAACAGTTTTGCTTGGACTGTTGTTTTAAACTGCATTCATTTTTATCTAGGTGTTCCTAATACACCGTCAACTGTCAACAGTACAGCTGCTGTAGTTTTATGCACAAGAAAACTTACTTTTGCAACACAGTGCAACATTTGGGTTTGATGACAGCAGCCTAATTCTACAGAGTTTTAGTACAGCAGTTTGTTTTTTAGAGACATTACCTTCGGGCTAGGTTTTAGATCATCCAGCTCAAGGAAGATCTTTTGAAATGCCTCAAAGGTATTTTTCAGTTCTTTTGGGTAGCTGAGGTTGAGTGCGTATATCAGCCCCATTAGCAGTGCGCAGGCTCTGGGTACTTCCAGGTCTTCCTGGACTTCTGTTCCCTCAATCACAATTCTTGCTCTGGTTGGGTCAGATGTTGTGGCTCCTCTAGATATAATAATCTTCATCACTTCATTGGTATTATCCTCATCATTCTAAGTAGATCAGAATCAATGTCAGTGTTTTAAGTCAATATATTTAAAAAAATCAGAATGACACAAAGTGCAGTGTGTCTTACCAAGCACTCTTTAAAGAGATCTTCCTCTTTTTCTCTGAGATGCACCATTAAGGATCGGATAGCAGCCTCTCTCCTTCTTTCCAGAGAATAATCCTGTAAAGGAAAAAAAAAAAATGTTAAACTACTTATGAGGATGGGTTTTTATAAATACATCACTCTGAAAAAAAAAGAAAGATGAAGTAGAGACGTTTCTACGGGCATTTTGGAAAAGTGGAAGCAAGTGGAAAAGTGAATTATCCCTCATAATTATAGTATAATATTTTTTTATCCCTCGTATTACCATCATTCAAGGTCCAGAAAGGTATTAAAGACATAGTTAAAATAGGCAACGTGACTACAGTGGTTCAACCTTAATGTTTTGTGTGCAAAAACGACTACTTTATTCAACAATTTCTTCTCTACCCTTTCACACTCGTACGCAGTGAATGCAGTTCAGCGCTTCCGTGTTTATGTCTGAACGCTGGCTCAAGTATTGGCCGGCTCCTGCGTCAGCATCACACGCATGCGTCGTGCTGCTCATGTGAACAGCCTTGGCCAATACTGAGCCGGCGTTCGGACATAAACACGGAAGCACTGAACTGCATTCACTGCGTACGAGTGTGAAAGGGTAGAGAAGAAATTGTTGAATAAAGTCATTATTTTGGATTTGTTTTTGCGCACAGAAAGGTATTATCGTCGCTTCATAACATTAGAGCTGCAGTCCGTAACTTTTTTTGGTTAAAAATGATCCAAAATCAATTACTGATCAAGGACATAACCAGTCAGTGTTCAAAACGATCTCCTTACCTTCCTTACCCAATTCACAACGGTAAGCTTGTAATGATGTTTTTTTTAATTAGAGTGGTACTGGTACGAGTATATAAATACGAGTTTGCTTTTGAGTCATTACGTCACGTCTGTATACATAAAGGAGTCCCGGACGTTGGTGGATCATTTGAAGACTGTTTTACAGCAGCTGTAATTAAGCTTGTCATTTTAATGGCGGATTGTGATCAAGAATGATAAAGACAACCGTCATCATTGACAACTGGTGAATCACCAGTAATAAAAAAAAGACTTCGGACTGCGGAGTGGCTACAGCAAAAAAGGAATGCGACCAGACCTGTGCGAAAAAAGGATACAAATATCGGCAATACAAGAATACAAATATGATGTTGTTAACATTAACAATTTGAGATATATATAATAAGTATAACAATAATAATAATTTGCACAGTTTGACGTGATATGAGCTAACTTTGCGATCGATAGATTTCATCACCATTAGATTTATTGTAGAACAATTTTTTTTTTCAATTGGTCAGAACAAACGTGGCAGACATGTTACTAGATCAGATGACATTTTTCAGTGAAACTTATTATTTTGGTCATACTTCCAAGATGTAGTATCTGTAATTTCGAAGTACAGTATTCACACCAGTGCGGTGACTAGGGTGGCCATACGTCCGGATTTTGGCCGGACAGTCCGGATTTTAAGCCCCCTGTCCGGCGTCCGGCGCAGCCTCAAGCCGGACACTCATTTGTCCTCCTTTTTGGAGTTGCACTGAATCAGCCTTAAAAAAAAAAAATCCCGCTCTAGAATCTTTATTAGGACGCAGCAGCATAGCGTCTAATGCTGTAAGATCTCTGGTCAAACAAACAATGTCAAATAAATATCTGATATATCATTGGTTAAAAACGTAAACAAGCCTCCACGTGCTGGCTACGTCATATCATCACATTAACATGCCGAAACGTCAGACCTCGTTTAATCCGGAATGGACAAAAGAGCACGAATTTATAGCAAAAAGCAGTAGAGACGCTTTTCATGGATTTTGCACACTGTGTCGCTGTGAAATGGACGTTAGTAGTCAAGGGAAAGCCGCCATTGACCGACATGCCAGCACGGAAAAACATAAAAGTAACCGACGAGCTGCAGGTACGTCTTCCCTGAGGTCATTTTTTCGAGAAGCAACATCACCTCAGGATGACAAAATCTCCGCTGCAGAGCTAAAGCCTATCATGCAGTCAAGCATCACCAGTCATACAGGAGTGTCGACTGTGGAGTGAAAGCTGACAGAGAGATCTTTAGTGACTCATCTACAGCTAAGGGGATGACCTGTGGGAAAACAAAAGCTAAGGCTTTGTGTGAGAATGTCCTAGCGCCCTACTCTGTACATATACATTCAGATTACATCAAATTAAACAATCTGCCTTTTTCAGTGGCAACGGACGCATCAAACAAAGGTACGACCAAGTGCTTCCCAATTGTACTGAGATATTTGCACTTTGAGGAAGGTGTGCAACATGCACTGTTAGATTTTTATAGTTACAGCAACGAAACTTCAGAGGCTATAACAAACCAGCTGCTGGCTAAACTGGAGATGTCTGGTCTTGATGTGAAAAACATGTATGTATATGCAGCAGACAACGCCAGTGTCAACTATGGAAAACACAACAGTGTTTATCAGAAATTGAATCTGGCTCAGAAGGATGTGCTACCTGCAAACTGTTTAGCCCATATCCTACACAATGCAACAAGATATGCATACTGAAGTATTGGAAGCCCCTGACCAGCTACTTTCAGAGTGAAGGTGAGGAGCAATGCTCCCAGTTTTTCTGGAAATGTTTTGGAGAGGAAAGCACTGAAGTGTCAGACATATTTTCTTTTCCTCAGTCACATTCTAAAAGTGTTCTCAGACACCATTGAAGCACTTGAGGCCAAATCGTTCAGCATAACTTGTGTTTAAAGTAATGACTGAACTGAAACGAAGGATGACGGACAGGTTCTTTGGCTTTACTGTGAACAGCAAACTCAAGCAGCTACCCCCTTATATAATAAATGTGTGGAGGATTTTCTTGGTTTCTATGAAAGAGCCAAGAAATACATAAGTGAAAGATATGACTTCTCTGAGAACAGCTTTCATAGCAAAGTGGCAAAGCTTGACCTCACAACTGCTGTGTCATATGAAGAATACAGTGATGCTGTCCAGGCCTGCAATCTGAAAGACATTGATATGGATGGACTGTATGAGGAATATGCCATGGTGAAAGCTTCCTTCACCTCTCCGGAAATGGAAGGTTGCCACAGAGAGGAGCGATATCTGAAACTGTTTTCCAAAGCAGATGTACCACTTGTGAATCTCAGGAAGATCAGCGCCTATATATTCTCCATCCCATGCAGCAATGCACACACAGAACGAGTCTTTTCAATGATGACATCTGCATGGAGAAACGAGAGGAATCGTCTGGATGTGGATAGCGTCAAGGCTGAGCTCCAAGTTTGTGTCAAAGTTTGTGTTCCTTGGAAACAAAAAACTCTTGGATGCAGCCAGGAAAGGGCAGAAGTATTGCAGATAGACAATCAACTATTTGGTGAGTACACTAGTCTTATGTGTTCTATGTAGACTTATGTGTGTTCACAAATCTGATGCAGTTAGTTTACTGTGTATTGTATTTAATGAAGCAAATATATATAGGCTACACTCATTTCCTGTAGGAAGCTCTTAAGCCAAATTGATCTCTAATGCAGCATTTTGATTTTATGAATGGGCTATATGAAATATGAATATGTATTGGGTTTAAAACAATACAGATTTTTGAAGGCTGATAACACTATTTTTGCTATGTTTTTATGTGTACCACTTACTGTTTTTATGTGTACCGCAGGAGATGAACAAGCCCAGGGGCAATGGGGGCTTGCCTTGGTGGCCATGATGACCCTAGAGGTGCTGTTGTCGCCTGAGCTGCTGCAGAGGGTGAACTTCTTTTTTAAAAATTGAAATGTGTATTTATTTATTTTTCGCATTCATTATTTGTTTATGTATTTCTGTTATTTCCAGAAGTCCAGAAATGTTATGTTTTCTGGCACTGTGCCAGTGTGCCAGATTATTTTATTTATTTATTCATTTTATTTCCAGAAGTCCAGAAATTTTATGTTTTCAGGCACTGTGCACTTTGCAAGACTTTTTTGAAACAGACATCACAATGTCTTGAATAAATACAAATACTGTGAACACTTTTTTTACACATAGGTCTACATCAAATTGTCCGGCAATGAATAGAGTAGGCTTTTTCAGAATCACTGTATCATGATACCATCGATATAATGGACAAAATTGTATTACGAGTACATTGTAGTTGCGAGTACACCAGAGTCCTATGCAATTATCCTTGCCTCACTAAATGCCGCAAAGTGTCCTCCTTTTTGGTGTTGTGGAAATGGCCACCCCTAGCGGTGACTGATACACACTCCTCAAAGCATTCGATTCATCCGCGCTGAGGAGCCGCGCCGATGCACAACCCACGTAAAAATGATAATTACGCAAATACCTGCAATTGCAGGTTTCAAACAGAGATGGCAAAACCTACAGACTGCAGCTTCAAGGTTGAACCACTGTAGTCACATTGACTAATTTAACGATGTCTTTACTACTTTTCTGGACCCTGAATGATGGTATTGCTTTCTATGGGGGATAAAAAAAAAAAAAAAAAAACGGTAACACTTTACAATAAGGTTCATTAGTTAAACATTAGTAAAACTAATGAACTAAACATGAGCAATACATTTATTACTGTATTTGCTAATCTTTGTTAACGTTAACTTTGTTAACAGTTGTTCATTGTTTGTTCATGTTAGTTCACAGTGTATTAACTAATGTTAACAAGATTTTAATAATGTATTAGTAAATGCTGAAATTAACATTAACAAAGATTAATAAATGCTGTATAAGTGCAGTTCAATATTAGTTCATGTTAACTAATGAACCTTATTGTAAAGTGTTACCAAAAAACTTCATCAAAAATATCTTAATTTGTGTTCTGAAGATGAACGAAGGTCTTACAGGTTTTGAACGACATGAGGGTGAGTAATTAATGACAGAAAATTCATTTTTGGGTGAACTAACCCTTTTACCAGTATACATACAGTACGCTTGCATAAAGTGAAATACACTATATAATAGGGGTGTAACGATACACTCATGTCACGATTCGATACAAATTGTGATACTGAACTCACAATACTATCGTGATTTTAAGCCTAAATAAAGAAGATGGTTATTATTATTATTACTACTACTACTTTATTATTATTAAAATAATATTATTTCATTATTATCAGGACCAACAAATATTCCCCCATTGCATTATTATACATTATATTCAACATTATATATAGTAGTTTAATGTAGTAATATCATTGAAACTCCGTAAACTTTTTTTTTTCTCACGCAGTACTCGCATTTTCAATGCAGGCATTCGTTGAATCTCTTACACAGACAAGCCACACGCACACACTCTCCCCGTGCTCGCTATGTCCCACCTTTCCCGCTATACATATGAGAATAAACCATCAAAAATGCTTTGAATAATCATACTACTAAAACTAAACGTGATATGGTGATTTAAATGATGTTTGCGCTTTCACTTTGAGGAGTGACTTTCCGGCATGTCAAAATGACTATTCCCAAACTGTAAATGTTTAGTTCATCCAAAAATTTAAATTCTGCATTCACTCACTCTCATGTTGTGTCATGCAAAAGCATGTGATCATCTGTGTTTACTACAGTATGCACGTCACTGTAAATCTGTTCATCATATAAAGCCACTGTGTCTCTTCAGAAGACTTGGATTTGGATTAGACTGCTTGATTAATTATTTTTTACAATTCATTTATTTATTTTTTTTATTTTTGATATTTTAAGTTTTAGAGCAATGGAATTAAAATGGAGGGTCAGAAATAATTAAAAAAAAATGTCTTAATTAACAGCAAAATTTCCAGTGTTTTGTTTACATTTCTCACCATTCAGAATAATATTTGTACGTTTCTCAACATTGTCAGAATGCTAACATTATATCCTTTTAGATTACACGGAAAACCACCGACAGGAGCCATAAGGCCAGCTAGCAAATTGAGGTAAGATTTACATAGTTAATGCTGATCAGTCTGTACATTCAGCTTGGGTTTTATTATATTTTGTAATTTGGGGTGGAAAAATAACGCTGTATTTTCTGTGATTCGTGTAACAATGTGTTAAAACAAATGAACACAAAAAACGCAGCATTCATATTCCCCCCGTTGGTGCTCAAGTTATTCACACTGGCATGCATTTTATGTCTCTCGTGTTAGTACAGCCGTGCATTATGTTCTACAAATAATCCTTGACCGTTTAAGTGTAAGTGAGCAGCAATTCTTAAACGTGAACCCACGTGCTCAGTCAGAAATTTACATGAAACACATTGTGGTTGCACTCTTCTCCAAACTACGGCAGTGCAGAGAAATGATAATCTAATCCAGCAAGAAGCATTTTGCTGAACAATTTTCTGGCTGCATATGAAAGTAACGGTTCATGTTAGCTCGTCAAATGATATGAGACGTGTCTGACATGCTCGCTTTATCTGCAATTGTTTGTTTACATTCATGTAAATACGAATTAACTTGCTGCAGTTTTACTAAACACTTATAACACTTCAGACATTCTTTAAAAGGCTTCCATACTTTTAATATAGTATTGTATACGATTTATCTGTAGCCGTGTTTGAAATAATGCTTTTACAGACATGAAACATGAAATTAATGTTTTGTTTTTCTCTCTTAGCGTCACCCATAAGATCCTCAACCCCAACACATACACTGATACCCTTTCATTCTCTTCAGCTGATAAGGCAAAATGGGTATGTATGCATGTTTTTCTTCATAATAAATTTGTCCATGTAACAATTCCTTTTCATTAGTTTACTAGTCTTAAAGGATTAGTTCACTTTCTAATGAAAATTAGCCCAAGCTTTATTCACCCTCAAGCCATCCTAGGTGTATATAACTTTCTTGTTTCTGATGAACATAATTGAAGAAATATTAATAAATATCCTGAAGCATCTGAGCTTTATAATGGCAGTGAATAGGTTTCATGAGTATGAGCTGAAGAAAAAGCTTCCATTATAATCCATCCATCATAAATATGTGCTCCACGCGGCTCCGGAGGATTAATAAAGGCCTTCTGAAGCGAAGCGATGCATTTGTGTAAAAAAATATCCATATTTAAATAAGTTATGAAGTCAAATATCGAGCTTCCACCAGACCGCCTTCCGTATACACTTTATGAAGAAAGTGTAAACTGGCATCACATAAGTTACACTTTTTCCGTAAGTTGAATAGGGAAGGCGCATGACGTAGCGTAAGCTTTGTGAACTGCAGGAGGTTTACATTTTCTGCGTACGTTGAATACAGATGGCGGTCTGGCGGAAGCTCGACATTTAACTTCATAACTTGTTTAAATATGGATATTTTTTACACTAATGCATCACTTCGCTTCAGAAGGCCTTTATTAACCCCCCCAAGCCATGTGGAGCACATATTTATGATGGATGGATGAGGATGGAAGCTTTTTCTTCAGCTTATACTCGTGAACCCTATTCACTGCCATTATAAAGCCTGGATGCGTCAAGATATTTATTAATATTTCTTCGATTATGTTCATCAGGAACAAGAGAGTCATATACACCTAGGATGGCTTGAGGGTAAAGCTTGGGCTAATTTTCGTTTGAAAGTGGACTAATTCTTTAAGTTGTCACCTGTATTGTTGTCATATTTAATCAGATTGTCCAAGATGCCCTGGAAAAACTGGTGGTGAGGAAGACGACTAAGATTAGTCCAACAGAAGCTGTTGACAGACTTGTGCATTTCCATAAGGTAAAACTCACAATACAGTTGCAATGTCATTGTGATTTTTGAAATTATGATTATGGTTGTAAATACCATAATGCAGTGGTTTTCAATCCTGGTCCTGGGGACCCACCTCTCTGCACATTTTCTTTGTCTTTTGTTTGTCACTCAGTTTAGTTAGTTGTGTTAAATAAGGACATAAAAAAATGTGCATAGCTGTGGCTCCCCAGTACCAGGATTGAAAACCACTGCCATAATGTGTCTCTGTCTAAATGTATCTTTTGGACTCTCAAAGTGAGTCTGAAATAAAAGCATGTTACCAACTGGTTTTATTTTGCACGTTAGGCTGTTTATATAGGTGTTTTTTGTTGTTGTTTGCTTGTTTTTTTTTTAATTATTATTAAAGTGTTAGTTCACCCAAAAATGAAAATTCTGTCATCATTTACTCACCCTCATGTTGTTCCAAACCCATAAGACATTCAGAACACAAATGAAGATGTTTTTGATGAAATCTGAGAGCTTTCTGTCCCTCCATAGACAGCTACGCAACTGACACTTTGATGCATCAAAATGTTCATAAAGAGATCGTAAAACTAATCCATATGAATCAAGCAGTTTAGTCCAAATTTTCTGAAGAGACACCTCTCTACACATTTTGTTTGTCTTTCTTACCTGACACACTTACCTGATATGAAGAACAGATTTAATTTAGACATTTATTCATGTATAGACATCAACTCACACATCAGTTGTGGTAAATGGAAGCTCAAGCATGTTCGCTTGACATGCAAGAACCGATTCTCATGTTACGCAGCATGTTTGAGCGTCCACAAGAACCAATGAGGTTCATTCTCGTGTGTTACGCAGCATGTTTGAGCTTCCGTGATAGCCAATGAGGTTCATTCTCAGGTGTGTGGCAAGGTGCCTACCATTCAATTAAGGCCGCCTCCTGCACTGACTGGGGACAGCCCTCACTCAACTCATCAAGGAGAGAGAGATATAAAGGCCACAAGATGCCTCAGTCTTGGGGAGAGAATCTGACATGCACTGACTTGTCTAATGTGTCTACCCTTCTTCCTTGGAAGTAACTGAGGGCCAAGCTGAGCCGACATCACTCTTCCCACCAACACACAAAGAAGCTTCATCAAATTCACCTGCAGTCCCATGCTCACAAGAGGTACCCACAAAAGCCCAGGAGGAGGTCACAGCCCTTTCACTGCCCTCCTTGCCCTTCACTATTATAAATAAAGAGCCCTCTGGGCATTCAAACATACCTCTGTGTCATGCCTCTTTCCTGCCTCACTACACTGTTGGAGAATGCGGGCAGCTTCCACGAGGCACAAATGCCCACCTGAATTGTCTGCCCACAACCCACCCCCCCAACGGAGCAACTCGTAGTGGGCCAGGCTGTTTCGTCCAGACAGATCCGGCGTTTTGGGAGCCTGAAACCGCTGGAAGTTTAACGAAACTAATAGATTTGTACATGAGGGTGAGTACGTGATGACAGAATTTACATTTTTTGGGGGAATTATACCTTATGACTACAGTAGGCTGAGTCTTGGATAAAACTAACTTTATATCACGAATCATATCGTTTACATCAACGATACTTAGTCACATTTTTTTATTATGATATATTGATTGAACGAAGTATCGTTACACCCCTACCATATAACAAATCTCAACTATTTTGATCATTAATATTATCACCAAATGTAAACCATCCTATTGCCCGGCTGTAAACTGATAAATCTAACTATAAATGCATTAAGAAATTACAAACATTAACATTATGAGTTTCTGGAAAGCTGCTTTGAAATAATGTGTATTGTAAAAAGTGCTGTACAAATAAAATTCACCGGACTTGACTCAGCACAACACCATCCATCTAACCCAACATCACCTTCTTAAAGTTATATTTGTAGCTATGTTATACACTTATGAACTGAACTGACTTGAGCTGAATAATGACACTAGGCAGAATTTGCTTCTGTTATTTTCCTGGTTATGACTGTGAAGCTGCTTTGAAACAATCTGTACTGTATAAAGCACTCTATAAATAAAAGTTGACTTGAGATTTATTCATACCTCTAGCAGCATGTTCCTTATACGATGAATATTCATTTTTGCAGGCCCTCTTCTTGTCAACACCAAGGACGTTATTTTCGGGAAGTACTGGTCTAGTTTTGCCATAAACATGGCCTCCAGGTTAACAGTGGTGATCCTTGTGAATTCTTCGTTTATCTACAGAAAACAAAGCACAAATAAAAAAGGCACAATCTGTTAATCTAGAAAACTGACTTTAATATAGCACATACTGTAAATAATTTTATTAAAAAAATATTTACCTGATCTGCACAGAAAAGAGCAGGCCATCTGTCTTTTAACTCACTGACTGATGGTGCGTGACTGACAACTTCCTGCCTGCGAATGGAGAATGTCTTTGCCATCTTCTCACTGATGATCTGATAATTGTTCCTCATCTTTACTTCATTAAGGAGCTCCAACCGTTCAAGCTCCAAGCTTTCTTCGGTTTCTCCTTGTGGGTGAGGGGGCAAAAAATTCACCTCTGCCTTTCTTGGCTTTTTGATATTCTTCGCTGGTGCTTTTTCATGTGCTCGCTTCTTTTTGAGAGAGTTCACATCGAGCTCAGGGCACCCAAGATTTCTCAGTTTCGATCTATAGTTGCCCATTTTATACTTTAGTCTTTGTCGCCATCCGTAGCATCCATTATATGAGCCCGGTTCTTTAAGGCAAGGATGTTTCTGAATCAGCGCCTCGGCGACATCAGACAACTGTGCGCTTGTTGGATAGGCCACATACTGAAAGATGCTTTCGGCCAGTTTCTCCAGGATGTCTGGAAGGATTGAGGTGAAGTTGAGTTGAAATCCATCCTTCTTGAAAGCTTCATTTCCTGAAGCAAGCACAAGCTCTGTATCATAGGCAAAGCGAGGTACTGGGAACACAGTAGGCCATCGCTGTGAACGTTGAGTCTTGTGTTCAGGTGACGAAAGAATTGATGTATCCAGTGATCCAGGAGAGGAACTGCTGTTTGAAGGAAGGATGGAGGTCACTGAAGTATAGACCGAGGATGCTGAGGTCTGGATGGAGGTCTTTGACGCACTTTTAATGGAATTATCCACATTGGTAAAAGTCAGTGTAAGTGTAGGAGGTTCAACAATGTGAATCACCTTAATTGTGTCCTTGTCCTTGATTTCACTTGTTGAGGTAAGAGAGAAATATTCCTCTCCGAAATCAGGATCCTTATAATGCAAAGTAAAGTTCCCAGCGAGGCCAAATGTCTTTCTCACAATATACTCAAGTTCATTTACACTGCCAGGGATTCCATGAGGCAAGTCCAGTTTGCGAATGTCATGGTCCTGAAGAATGATACGAAGTTTGGCCGGATGAGACACTGGGGCATCTGTAAGAAAAACCACATCACTTGAGTTTGAGTTACAGCACAATACGTCCAGACACATCCCTTATACGTGCAATATCAGAGGGGTTGTGCAGAACTGTCATCAGACCTATTCAAACCAGCCACAAGTCCATCAGTGTCTGCCATTATGTCGTCTACTTAGACTCAAAAGCACATCATTGGTAATTATCCGCACGAAAATATTTTGTAATGCTTTTTAAATTGTTAAAGGATTAGTTCACTTCAGAATGAAAAAATTCCTGATAATTTACTCACCCCCATGTCATCCAAGATGTTCATGTCTTTCTTTCTTCAGTCGAAAAGAAATGAAGGTTTTTGAGGAAAACAGTCCAGGATTTTTCTCCATATAGTGGACTTCACTGGGGTTCAACGGGTTCAAGGTCCAAATGTCAGTTTCAAAGAGCTCTACATGATCCCAGACGAGGAATAAGGGTCTTATCTAGAGAAACCATCAGCCATTTTCTAAAAAATAATAAAAAATTATATACTTTTTAACCACAAATGCTCATCTTGCACTGCTCTGCGATGCTCCACGCATTACGTAATCACGTTAGAAAGGTCACGTGTGACGTAGGCAGAAGTAACGATCCAGTGTTTATAAAGTGAACGTACAAAGACTAAGTCAAACGGCCTTTACAAAAAAAAGGTAAAACAATGATGTCGGACGATTTTGAAGTTGGAAAATGAGAAAATGAGATGGAGTTTTTCGCCCTACCGCAGTACTTCCGCCTACGTCACACGTGACCTTTCCAACATGATTACGTAATGCGTGGAGCATCGCAGAGCAGTGCAAATTGAGCATTTGTGGCTAAAAAGTATAGAATTTTAATTTTTTTTTAGAAAATGACTGATTGTTTTACTTGATAAGACCCTTATTCCTTGTCTGGGATCATGTAGAGCTCTTTGAAGCTGCAATGAAACTGACATTTGGACCTTCAACCCGTTGAACCCCAGTGAAGTCCACTATATGGAGAAAAATCCTGGAATGTTTTCCTCAAAAACCTTCATTTCTTTTCGACTGAAGAAAGACATGATCATCTTGGATGACATGGGGGTGAGTAAATTATCAGGAAATTTTCATTCTGAAGTGAACTATTCATTTAAGATGCGGAGGCCACAAGTGTTCAAAAGCACTGCATACACTACAAATATTTTTTATTTAAATTCATATATATATGGCATATTTAAATGTGAGTTTAAATTCATTCTGTTTACTTTATCACATCGCTTTATCTATCATCGCTGAAGCTCATATTTACAACTACTACTCTGATTACTTTATTGACAGGCAGAGTCAACCAGAGCTTCATCTCATAACCATATCTTTGCATAATTTATACGTGATGGTTATATCTTTATGCCTTTTTGAGCTGTGCAATTCGCATATGGCTTTATTATCCCACGTCTTTTGCAGCAACCCACCCTTCATGCTGCTCAAGAGAAGTTATGTTTCTAACCACAAAAACATCTTCTGTGTGAATGACCGCTACTCTGTTTTACTGCAATGATAGTTTGACAGGTCTTGGAAATATGATAAATCTATCTCTCCTGTATCCAAAATATTACCAAATCATGGATGTTGATCTTGTGGCAAAGTCCTTATCCTAGCCTGAATTCACCTTCCCCGTTTCTGTGCTTTCTTCTGGTAAACCCGCTGTGCTCTGTTCTCACGCTAGATTTAAGCACCCTGTGTTGAGATTGCACACTGAGGGCCGGTTCGCAAAGAACATGTTTGCGCTGTTAAAAATGCAAGATGCAGGTCAGTAAAACAACAAAAAGCGCAAACGCTTGAGACGCGTTCCTTAAAAAAAATTGAACTTCTTTTAACTTGAGCGCCGTGACACAGTGAACGCAGTTCTGCGCTTCCGTGTTTATGTGCGAACGCTGGCTCAGTATTGGCCAGATCCTGCGTCAGTATCACACACATGGGTCGTGCTGCTCACGTGATCAGCCTCAGCCAATACTGAGCCGGCGTTCTGACATAAACACGGAAGCGCAGAACTGCATTCACTGTGTCAACTGCGTACGAGTCTGACAGGGTAGAGATGAAATTGTTGAATAAAGTCGTTATTTTTTTGTTTTTGCGCACAAAAAGTATTCTCGTCTCTTCATAACATTAAGGTTGAAACACTGTAGTCACGTCGACTGTTTTAATGATGTCTTTTGTACCTTTCTGGACCTTGAATGACGGTAATTACGTTGCTCTCTATGAGGGATTAAAAAAACCTTGGATTTCATCAAAAATATCTTAATTTGTGTTCTGAAGATGAACGAAGGTCTTACAGGTTTGTAATGACGTGAGGGTGAGTAATTAATGACAGAAATTTCATTTTTGGGTGAACTAACCCTTTAAGCATGTGCTGAAGAATCGATACTGAAGCAGCTGTATCAATACTCATATCGGGAAGGAGTGTGTGACGATACACTGTCATATCGATATATCGAACACAGCCTGTGTGACTTTCAAAATAATCATTCATCTGTGTAGAGGTCAACATTTTAATAAAGATCCAATAACCAACCTGTTTGTTGCTCAGTATCTTCATGTTTAACTCCAAATGTTTCTTCGATCCCCATGTCTTCACTCTCCTCTTTAATAAACGACATCTTTAAGAATGTCACGTGGATCTCAGCTGAACCAGGAGTTTTCCTGTGTGTTTGGACAAAGTCATGTTTAAGTGCATTAAAAAATATATCCCTAACAGTATATCCCTATAGCCTAAGTGCAAAATGGATTTTTAAACATACTTACAACACATTATATATAGTTAAACAGTAACCTACCACATGTGAGAGAGTGCAACATTACTAATGCTCAATCATCACTTAATTAATCATCTCATTAACTTTAACACTACTCAGTGTTCATCTGTGTGCACACTACAGAGTGTTAAAATAAAAGTGGTGTTGAATCTACTAGTCACTATGTGAATAAATGCCGTGTCTAAAAAAATAAGTACTAGTAGTTAAAAAAATGTGTAATAGTAGCATGAAAATAGCAAGTTTTAAGAATTAAATGTTAAACAGTTTGCAATAGAAAAGCACCTGGAGTGGTGAATGTATCTTTAAAACATTTTGTCTTTTAATAAGATTTCCACACTAATGGGTAAGAATGAACATGGCGTCCTCCATGATAGCTATTCAAACAACAAACTACTTTAACGTGTAATTACGACTTCAGATGCTGAAAGCAGAGCATTTCTGACAGCACTGACTCTTTTAGACCGATGCTTCATTGTCTCTAACTTTCCTGACTAGCCAAAACACTTAAAACTAGACTTCAAATTAATACAAGAGCAACAGAGAATATGAATTATACAAACTTAGTTACATACGAATTATATTTAGTATTTAAGGATTTGTATATTACGTTTAACAGATTGCACTTTCATGAAAACACAAGCATTTAGTTTATAAAAGACGTAATTCATGTGTGTGTCGCTCTGCGCGTGCAGTGATTCGATCGACTCGAAACAGTGAATCATTTAGAAACTGCGAAGCAACTGATTCAATTGACTCGGAGTTTGGAAAAGCTCCGTTTCTCCATCACAACATACCAGAGACCGAATTCGTGTTTACCATAAACTGATTCACGATATAGGGCGCGAAATGAGAGGCAGCATATCTGTTACTGACGTGTGGATGTGATTTACTCACATTAACAACGCTCATTAATGTTAGATAAAGCATTATGATGTTATATTCATTAACAGTTAATTTATTTACATATATTGTAAAAGCTATTAAATAGACTTTGTATCGATTTAAACACTTAAAACGCATGCAAACACAAACCTTTCTTCAGCCAAATCACAGACTGAGGAGCGTGGCGCATACTTATGATGTCATATCACCGCGCCATAATAAAAGTCTCGTTCACACGTTAAACTCACAAACGTGCATTAAAATTTACATACACAAAAACACATACATACATTTATTAAATTAAACGAGCTGATTTCACTCAAATATAACTGAAAGTTCAATGCACTTAATAGAAAAAAGTTATGGGAACTCAACTTACGTTAAGCAGAACTCAAACCGAATCAGTTACAGCAGAATTTTGCTCCAGCATGCTTGCTTCTTCTTGGTTTTTTTTAACGATGGCAGGCAACCAGTGTAATAGGAGCATTACTGCCACCTTCTGCCCAGGAGTGTGGAACAGTTTTATATTCTATTTATCAGACCTGTTTCCCTAGTAAAATATAAGAAATCTTTACTATTTATTTCACATGACCATTTTATTAAAACCTTCAAAATTTCATTCTCACTGCCTTGTTTGAACATAGTTCAAGCACTTACTGATTAAACTATTAGTTTCTAAATTTAAATGAATTGAGGCAACTTCCTCAACTACAATGAGGTACCTTAACTCGTTGGGTTTTATTATACCAGGGATATTATACACTCAGAAAAAAGAAAATCTCCTTTTCAGGACACTGTACAAAAGATCATTTTGTAATGTCAAAATAAGTGCTTGTTCAATGAACCACAAACAATTACTGCACATGAGAAACAGTTTTACAGGCAGTAGACAATTAAGGTCACAGGTATAATTATTTCAGACATATAATTATGTCTGAAATAATCATATAATTATGTTATAATTATTTAAAACTTTATTAACTATAATAACTAGCTTCCGGCAGATGGCCGTATGCATTGATTTGTGGCAGAAGAGTGACCTCTGACCTGACGCATGACGCAATGATGAACGTGGACAAAACACTGGTCACGAATTAGAAGTTTAAAACTATAATTTTGAGAAATGTAATTAATTTTGAGAAAAGAAAAATCTCGGAGGAGCTCACTCTACTCCTACATCTGCGTCACACATCGCGTCAGGGGTTACGCATGTGGCGCAAGTCGACTTGTGCAGTTGTGCAGTATGCGTACGGCCGTCTGCTGAAGCTAGTTATTTAAATTTATAAAGTTTTAATTATGGATATTTGCAGTGGAGTAACTGTGGGTGGGACAGGAATGTGTGTAGTTGCGGGGGGGTGTATTGTAATTGTATCATTACAATCATAAATGCACAAAATTTATTGACGTAGACCTCGTTTAATATGATAGTTTCGACCTTACGTCTTCTATAATACAATATATTGTTAGTCTCAAGAGTATTTACATCAGCCAATAAATACGTGGATCCGCATTTAATTTTGGATTGACCCGACGGACGAGGGGCAGAACTTTTGTTCAGCGTGCCGGAGGTTCTGGGTTCTAATCCACCCTCGTGTAATTTATATATTTTTTTTTTCTCATTAAAACCAAAGATGTTCATCAGTGATTGTATATCAAGAGTTGCGCCACTGATAACAGATTCAAAATGCTTACTGAAAGATTCAAAATGCTTACTGAGAAACAAAATACATTACACAAAAAAGACCTTTTAATTAATTTCTCTCAGCAGCAAATAAACTCAGTGCTGACAAGTCAGGGAATCTACATATACAACATCACTATATACTCCCCTTTTATACACATACAGAATAATGCAACAAGCTTGAAATATGTACATTTTTGAAGAAGACAGAGTGCTGGTTTACATTTACTGTAGCCCTTTAGAAAAAAAATACCTGTCAATTTTACAGTAAAATACTGGCAGCAGGGTTGCCATCCAGTTGCAGTAGTGCTGCTGTAATTTAATTTACAGTATTTTCCTGTATTCTCTGATTATAGTAAATAACTGTATTTTTTAACTTGCTGCATTATTTACAGTAAACCATTTGAATGTGTATACAATTGTCTATATTTACAGGAAGAATGTAAAATGTAGTATATAAAATAAATTTTCCTGATTGTTGAATATTAATGACTGGCAGCTTTTAAATATAAACAATTCATTAACTCTGCATAAGCTTTAAACCAATTTCAGCTGCATAAAGTGTTGTATAATGCATAACTTAATTCACCTATTATTTAAAAAAAAAAATAATTTGACACTTCTTAATCTTGAAAAACAGGTCAAAATGTATTTAATATATAAATATTGCAGGAAAAAATGTCATTTGAAAAAAATAAAATTGCATGAAAAAAAAAATGCCATAAAACAGTGCATTTTGTATTATTTTGAATTCCAAAATAAACTGAATGTGAAATTAAAATTCTCTAAATGACTTTAGACATATATTACCCTGCATAACGTTAAAACCACAAGTTAACATGGTCATTATAAAACGCTTCTAAAAACCACAAAGATACTAGTGAATTTTCACCACTTCATGAACAGACCAACATGGCCAAACAACAATGAGCCCAATAAAGAGAATAATTCAGCTCCAGATGCTGTTCCATCCTAGGACGCAAAGAGTAAAATACTGATAAGAACAAAGAGGACAATATATTAGATATATTACAAAACATAATGATACAGTCAGAGACAGATACAGACAGTAAGATGTGTGTGTGTGTGTACTTACATTTCAGAAGTTCCACTGAAAATCCATCACTTTGCAAAGAAGAGCGTCAACATGTGGGTTCAATGCAACCCGTTTCTTCTGTACCTTTGCTTTGTCATTTTAGATGGCACTTTTTCTTTTTAGACTTCTCAGGGGAGTCAGAGTACATCTGTGTCGGAGTACAAATACCTTGGTGATATTATCGATAACACATTACGTTTTGGTTCACAAATTATTTAAGGCAAAAACTTTGTCAAAAAAAGTTAGGATTTTATTTTAGAAATAAGTCCTGCTTTTCATTCAATGTGAGGAAGAAACTAGTGTCTGCTACTTTTTTACCGGTTATTGATTATGGGGATGTAGTGCATCAGCTCCCTCTTACCTTCTCGCCTCTCTGGATGATTTGTACCATGGTGCTTTGAGATTTATGACTGAGTGTAAATTTGTGAGTTTGAATCAAAACAGGATTAATTTAAAATAGCCTACAGATTTAAAAGATGACTGATTTTTAACTGATAAACACCACAAAAAAAAGAAAAGACATGACATCAGCTGGTTGGTATACTGGAAATCTCTGAACACGTCTAGTGTGTGTAATTGGAAATATCCCTTATCAGAAAATCCCTTATCAGTCTTTAACATAAATTTGGGTTCAGAATCTTGATTATATGAACATCAGAATAAAAACACCTACTGATGGAAATGGTGGCAAGTATACAGTGTGTACTGTACAGTATTCAGTATGAACTTGTTCCACTGTAAACAGCCATGAATAATAGAGAAAAGCAGATTCCAGATGACCATTGAATGTTCACTGAATGCATAACTTGTCATTTTTTATGTCATAGAGACATATATTATTGTCATTTGGACACTGATTTGATGTCAGAGGAAGGATGTGCTCCTCCAGCTGAATCAGATCATCATATTCAAAACACAGTCATTGGTCGCCATCTACTGGTGTAATTATATAACATACATGTTTTAGATGACTTTATGTATTTATATTTTTAGTATGAATGTACTTTATTGGTCTGATATTGCCAAACCATCAGTGCATACAATAAAAACAGTGACAGGAAAAAAAAAGTAATGGTAATAAAATATTGATACAAATACGAATATAACTCAAGGATCAATCATCACTGTCCAAGGCCCAGTGGCTCTTGTGGACGATTAGGTGATCCGACTGAAATGTATCTTTTTAAATATTTGTAGATCATTTTTTCACATGTTTCTATGGTATACTGGAAAACAATGATAAGCATTTAATTGGTTTTAAAGGCTTTTATTGGCAAAAACATTCAATATATGCAAAGAGTGAATATTTACAGTGTTGAATGATTTACTGTTGACACGACACAGAACTCATGGTAGTGTTGTCCAAAAGTCTTGACCTCACTGTGTGTGAAATGCATCACACCGACCTGCTGCCAACATTGAGTACCTTTCCACTGGTGGAGACACGATTCTGTAACTGATGGTCCTGGTGCTGGGACGTCCTGAAGCCTTCTTCACTGAGGTTGAGTCTCTCTCCTTTAAGTTCCTCTTGATCCGGTAAATGTTTATTTCAGGTGCAATAATCTCTGCAGCAATTTCCTTGCATGTGAGGCTATTTTGATGGAAAGTGATGATGGCTACATGTCTTTCTTTGGAGGGAATGTAAGAAACCCCGTCGGCCCAAAAACAGAATCCGACGGCCTGGGCGAAGGTTTAACGCGTGTATGTCTTTTCAGCGCCCCTGTGAAGTTCACTCAATTTTTAGAATGTAGTTTCAATTTTACTTGAACTACTCATTTAATCTGACTCCAATTTCAAATGATTATTACTCTTAGATCGTGTTTCTAATTAAGGAATTAATTGTTGGTCATGTATTAATTTAGATATTTGATTATTCTGGGTATCCATACTTTCAATTATTCGTTCATTACGGACCCATATCGCTTAGAGTCACACGCCCCGGGTTTGCGCGGATCTCACGACACAAATTCGTCAGTTTCTGATTCTTAGTCAGAGGGTGCAGAGTTTACTAATGCATTTGAGTCGAACCGCCACATGCTTGTTCATACAAAAACACAGCTTTCTTAGTCACGATACTGCAACTTGCTAAGTCAGTGACAGACAGAAATCTGAAGGTCTCACATGATGTGCCACATGCTCCTTTCATTGAGCCTTTAGTTTGAACCTATCCTGACGCAGATTTGCGGAAATATGGACTCCAATAATCTACTGGTCATAATGATTTCAGAAGAATCCAGAGTAAATCAAATATAACATTTTATATAACATCAGGTAAAAATGCATCATGCCAATTACATAGTTAGACAATTAGAAGCCAGTTCAGAAATAATAAATGCATAACATCAATTGTTCAAAGATGACTCTAAGGGTGCGTTCACACTTGTCATGTTTGGTTCGATTAAAACGAACCCTGGTGCGATTGCTCTGTTCATTTGAGCATGTGTGAACACTGCCATCCGAACCCTGAGTCGCACCAAACAAGTGGACCAAAACTGCTGAAAAGATGGGTCTCGGTCTTCTAAACGAACTCTGGTGTGGTTCGAATGATATATGAACGCAACACGGACCAAAGACATGTAAACGAACCAAAAACAGGAAGATGAGACCCTAAAAAGGACAGAATCCTCACGCATAACGGTTTTTCTCATCTTAGTTGCGAGTTTGCCCATCACAGGCATCAGATACGCGTCTCCTCACAGCAGATCGTTGTGTGCGTTCCTGCCACTGTTATGACTCCTTTACACATTTTATAAGCTCCTCACGAGTTCCAGCTGGCCAAAATACCATCATGTGCAGACTACGCACACACAACGAGCGCATTTACCTCAGCACACAGCGTTGTTTTGGATGTTCGATAAGTTCCGTCTCAAAATAGGCAATACGTCATAAAATCCGACCAATCAGGTTGCGAATGTATCCCTATGCCTTTAGGTTCGGTATCTTTTGGTTCGGTGATAAAATTGCCAATCTGAACGCTGATCGGACCAGGACTAAATGTTTTTTTTTTTCTTTTTTGGTCCGGACCAAATGAACCGAATTACAAGTGTGAACGCACCCTAATAGTAAGAAATGCATCCCACAGTGGTGGATGAATATTTCTAATAAATCACCCATCACTGGGGGTTCTGGCTGCAGAATGTCCCACCTGGCTGCTTTGCACTTTCCCTTAAATACCCAGACCAGAACAAAAGGATTGTAAATATTTACTACAGCGACACCTGGTTTCGGGGGAGAGAAGAAGATTATCAGATATCTTAGAGACACCACCCAAAAGGAGAACAGAATTCTCCCGAGTTTCCAATCTTTCTCATAATACAAGTGACTGCTGTGAAATTGAGACCATTTTACCAATCATTTAAACAGACATTTAAAATGATACCAAACTTGAAAGTGAGATACACAAGATACATCATGCATAGAAAATTGTAGAACTTTTAGTGACTTGAATTAAAGGGAAAGGAAGGAAGGGGGGTGGGGGCTGAGTGAGGAGAGCTTGGGCAAGGCGGTGTCCTGTTTCCTTGAGATCTTCTCTTCAGATAAGTTTTATTGCTTTATTGCAGGGTGCTTGATCTCAGCTTTTGTCTTAGCAGGAAAATCAAGTCTTACAGGAACCTCCTTTTACTCCTTTTATAGCAATCACTATGCTCTAATAATCCAGTCAGAATGATAGAGTGATTTTAACTGACTAGTACTCGTTCACACTTTCATGTGCTGATGATATGATATATGATTACTGAAATGATGTTAAATGTTCATTTTGTTCCACAGCCAAAAAATGTTTTGTGATAAAGTTGATTTTTAAAGCTTTTTGCTCTTATTTAAAATGTGTCTTATAACTCTGCACAATAATCTAGAAACAACATGAATCAACACCACAACTGAAGCACAAAACTTTGTGTCACTACCAATACTATTGGCCACGAATGTGATAATAGGCTAAATCCACTGTTACTGATACAGATGGCAGTTTAATTTGTTTAAAAAAAAAAAATGTAGATTTGACTCACAATCTCTCACACTTGGACGTTATAGGGAGAAAACATTCATATTGTTATTCATGCTTCATTGATTCACCTTCATCATTCATCATCTTGCTTGTTCTGAATCACATCTGAAGTAACTAGTAACTTGCTACTTGATCAGTCATTGGATACCTTTTTACTCTTACTCAAGCCCCGATCTGTACGAGTTGGGGGCGTGTCAGTGAGAAACATGGCGAAATACCACAATACTTATAGGTACTTAGCAGTGAAATTGACAGGCTTTTCTATTTACAAACGAAGTAAGCTAATTTCCAGCAAAAAATATGATAGCATTATAATATAACAATATAATATGTAACAATAAAGTTTGCAGTGGCTTCATAAATTAATTAAAAACATTAAAAAAAAAGCAAAATACAACTAATGCACATTCTTTGCTTTTCATTTTCT
The DNA here is from genome assembly GCA_039654765.1 of Mylopharyngodon piceus. Lineage (NCBI taxonomy): Eukaryota > Metazoa > Chordata > Actinopteri > Cypriniformes > Xenocyprididae > Mylopharyngodon > Mylopharyngodon piceus. The sequence continues at coordinate 35,066,337 of CM077441.1, read as the reverse complement.
AGAAGTAGAAGTGTTGTATTTTTGTGTAATTAATTAAGTGAAGGTACACCGCCATCTTACTCCGACGAAAGCGACTTGAACGCACCTGCCATCATTAACACGACTTCCCACCTCATAAATACAAACTTCCCAGGAGGACTTGAATGCACATTTGCCCTGTTTAAACACACCCATGTGATCAGAAACTCTTACAACACTTAGCAGGAAGAGACTGACTTGTTATTTCTCCTTTCTGTCATACTAACTTTATCTCGACAAAAGCATAAAAGAATTGTCTATCAATGAAGAACAAAGAGAAAAACTTTCAAGAAGAATTTTTGAGAAGCTTGTTTCTGAACAGATTTTTGTGGTTATTCATTTTTGAAAGTGAAAGTAAAGTTTAGACTGCAGGAGCTCAAACAGTGAAAATGGCTTCACTATCTGTAGATGATTTTTCTTGTCCCGTGTGTCGTGAAATCTTCAGTGTTCCTGTTCTTCTGTCATGTAGTCACAGTTTCTGTAAAGAGTGTCTTCAAGAGTTCTGGAGAACCAGGGAAACTCGGGAGTGTCCTGTCTGCAGGAGAAGATCCTCAAAAGAAGAACCTCCAGTTAATCTCGCATTAAAGAACTTGTGTGAGTCGTTCCTGAAGGAGAGAAATGAGAGGCGTTCATCAGGATCTGAGGAGATCTGCAGTTTACACAGTGAGAAACTCAAACTCATCTGTCTGGAGGACAAACAGCCTGTGTGTTTAGTGTGCAGAGATTCAAAACAACACGACAATCATAAATTCAGACCCATCGGTGAAGTGGTTTCATCATATAAGGTAAGACGGATAAACACTTGTTTAAACTTATGTATTACATATATGAACATATTACAGAAATCTCTGGTGCGTTATAGATTTTCACTTTAAATTCTAGGAGGAGCTCAATACAGCACTGAAGTCCTTACAAGAGAAACTTAAACACAATGAAAACATTAAAGGAGAGTTTGAGAAAACAGTTCAACACATCAAGGTGAGGATTGATTCTTTTGACATATTCAAGAGTTCATTTAGAAGAGCTGAACTGATTTGTATGATATAATTACATGTTCCTTTATTGACTGAAACACACACAACCGTACAGTCATTTGTGTATATCGATGATCAAGTGTGTACACCTCTGTCAGCTGGTTATTCAGCAGTGGGCGGGAATAATGTGTCAGTCCTAATCCCATTGGCTAGCACTCACCTTCTGTGTTTTCATTTGGCCTAACAAAGACAAAGTGATTAATATTCATGAGCCCTGAACTGAACTGCTGACATTATGAATGTACCTGAGGATGTGATTGATAATGTGTATTTTCACCCTACAGACACAGAACATCTACTACTACAGTACTAGTGCTTCAGAAATTAAAGTTGTAGTGAACTAACCCACATTTACCCACTCACTCTTCATGCTGCTCCAGAATCAGTTCGTCTTTGAGATGATTGAAGTGAATGTGATCTGTCTCAATGTGATTTCAGTCTCAAGCTGAGCACACAGAGCGTCAGATTAAACAGCAGTTTGAGAAGCTTCATCAGTTTCTCAGAGATGAAGAAGAAGCTACAATCACTGCACTGAGGGAGGAAGAGGAGCAGAAGAAGCAGATGATGAAGGAGAAGCTGGAGGAGATGAACAGACACATCTCAGCTCTTTCACACACAATCAAAGACATGGAGGAGATGATGAAAGCCAATGACGTCTGCTTTCTGAAGGTCTGATTTCAGATCATTGGTTGATCATTGGTTCATTGATTGAGTTCTTGATGATAAATGGTGTGTTTGTTCTGCAGGAGTTTCCAGTCTCAATGGAAAGGTGAGTGATCTGCTCCTGTCTCTGGTCTCTCTGGTTCTGATCCAAAGCCACTGCAGTTCTGACTCCTGAATGTTCTTCCAGAGTCCAGAGCTCACAGCCGGATCCACAGATGGCTTCTGGAGCTTTGATTCATGTGCCACGTTACTTGGGCAACCTGCCGTTCAGAGTCTGGAAGAAGATGCAGGACATCGTCCAAAACAGTGAGTCTGACTGCAGAAGATCTGAGCTGGAAATGATGGAGGGGTGGAGAGATAAATGTGCTTCATGATAGATAGATAGATAGATAGATAGTAAGGTAGATTATGAATGTAATTTGACACTTACGACTGATCATGCCCAAACTGGCCGAGTCAAAGTCAGTTGCGTTCAGTCGGTGTTTGTTTAAATTCTGTGTGTAGGCATTTAAATCGGCTTCAGTCGAAGGAAACAGTCTTTGTGTGTTGAGCTCAGTCTTACAATGTTTTAGCTAGTCGTTAAAGGCTGGAATACACTACACGACTTTTAAAATCTTTGGAGATGGACAGGGGTGGGTAGACGGTCCGTGTATCTTTTGGTCATTCGTTTTTTGATTTAATATTGAAATCGGAAATTGAAAAAACAGCACCTTTTTTGTTTTTCATTTTTTTCAAACAAAACGAAAAACAAGAATTCGGCCTGATTTTTCGTTTTTCGTTCAGGGGTAGAAAATGAATAAACAACTTGAATATTTGATCTCTACATGTTGGCGGGAATGAAACACCCCTTTCGTTTTGTTTGAAAAAAATGAAAAACGAAAAAGGTGCTGTTTTTTCATTTTCCGATTTCAATATTAAATCAAAAAACGAATGACCAAAAGATAGACGGACCGTAGACACAGTCAGTATCAACAGGAGTTAGAGGTAAATGGTGTAGTTTTATCTATGTTGTTACCTTTAATATAATCCATTATCAGTCGCTGTTTACGCTAATGTAATATAATCAATAATTCACAGCTATTGACATTTTAATCCGGCTACATATCCAGGATAAAGTGTATATGTCGAGGCCTGGATAATGATGAATATTAACATAGTTAATAATGAATGAATCCAGATTTACCTCAGAATGTGGTGCTAACTCTCTCAAGACAAAGCTGACAGTACAGTACTTACTGAAGCAGTTTTTCCTTCATGGGAGCTCCACTTAGTATACTTCAGTGATTTTTTTTCTGTATTCATGAGAAAGAATTTCCGTATTTTTTAACCTGGGAGCGACATGAGCTGTATTAACACGACTTTGTGACGAAACTGCCCCAAACAGATCAATAATATACAATGAGTAGCTGAAAAAATAATTTGGGTGAGCTGTTTAACCCTTATGTTCTGTTCGGGGTCTCTGAGACCCCAGCAATAAAACATGATTAAGTGCATTTTCCTTTTATGCATCAGGTGAAGCGCCAATTTTTTCAAACCAGCTGTCTCGACTTTCTGATACTGCATGACGTTCAAAGCTTCAAACGTCATCAATCACATGGCATTGTCATTTCGATACAAGCATCGGTACAGTGTGATACAATAGTGCTTTGAAAACTGTGTCGGAGCATCGGGACCCCTGTATCATCCGTCCCATCACTAGTTTTTACTCAATCTTGTATTGTAGTCTACATTTTTTTTCTCGATCTTTGTGACTTCGCACCCTGCACTGTCTGGGCAGCGTATGACTGTACCGTGTACTGTATTTATTAGCAACACATATCATACACTGAAAAAAATCGGCTCAAAATATCAAACATGATTTTAAATCCTCCGACTGGATGGAATCAAAGTCTGATTCTGTGACCATCATATCCACCTTATTCCTACGCCCCATGACGCTTTGCGCGAATTATGGGTGTAACTTCCGTTAAGCTGTAAACAGTCAGTGAAAGGCTCGCTCTATGAACGCAATAATACATTTTATTTTTTAAACTGGGTACAATGAGATGACATTATTCTACTCGTCCTTTTAATGTTCGTTGGTTGAAGGGTATTTAAACGTGTAAAAGCATCAACAAGATACTTTCAACAGGTCATGAAAAAGCGTGATTCTTTCCACAGCAATAACGGACAGGTTAAATATAACTATAGTGATATCTGTATTATGTAATATACGTTGCCTTAATAAAAAAATGTTCATGAACTTCAGCATTGTGTGATACTATTTCAAAGTGATTTCCATCATTTTTACAGATAATAAATTGTAGTTACCTGTGAAAACTTCAGCATTGGACCTGGAAAGAGACGTGAGGATTTGGGGAGAAAGACGACGAGAGATTCTTTGTGCAATCCAGTGAATTCATGGGATATAACGTAAATTAAATCGGGAGAACAGACCACAAATGTGCAGTATATGTTGTCCTTTTTAATACTGTTACAGCAGAATACAAAGGAAAAAAGAAAATAATCACAAAGATAGAAAGCAGCAACTGAAAAGAGCTCTTGCCATAGATATTCTTATAAAATGTCACGTTAAAATACCAAGCGTTACGTTATTCTCATGATGTCTGAAAATAAAACATGAAAGAAAAATTGACAGCTCATTCAGTCAAACTGACGGATAAGGATTATTTGTGGTGCAAGCTTATATTTTGAAATTATTCATTTTAGTCTTTTTGAATGGAAAGTCCCCCAACTGTAAGTGTCACCCATAATTCAAAACACAGTAGGCTAGTCAGACTCAGGAATAAGATGGATACTACGTGATTTTCCATGGAATCTGTCAGCATAAATCTGCAGACTGGCTCTGACTTTTAGCAACTAGCGTCAACTTGTTCAGACTGTAAATCGGGAAAAAAGCGGGAGAAAAATCGTGAAGTGTATTCCAGCCTTGAGTGTTTCCAAGGCATTAGATAAAATGGCAGTTTAATTAAGTCTAATAGGATTCTGTCTGTTTAGATTTGAATGTTTGTCAGTTGGAGTTTAAACAGTTTTGTCTCATTTGAACTTTCTGTCAGTGACAGTCTGTGGGATTTTTCAGAGTTTTGATCATCATTTTTAGGAAAACCGTAAGTCTGATCAGTTATAAAAGATAAAGCAACCCGAGTCAGAACAGTCTGAGGATTTGGTGGTTGTTCAGAGGAGTTACAATCAGAAAATTCATCTCAGAATCATAGTAATAATAATAATTTCTCAAGCCAACATAATTAGTTAATCAAACACAACAGACAGTGAGAATAAACTATTTTAAACCAATAAAGACTATAAGAGGCAATAAAATGAAGATGATCAGATGCTGCTGAAGATCAGACACACACTTACAGTTTTTCATCTACAGCAGAAATCTCAACATCTCATTGATTTATTGTTATTTTAATTTCCCAAAGTATCAGTTTCTCTTGATGGACACAAATGTCTGAATCACACATTTAATGTTTGTAGTTGATGATAAAATGAGTGTGAAACTAATAACAGCACTGACAGTGATCAGAGGAGAATGTCTGATTGATCAACAGGACGAGTGTCATAATTCATAATAATCTGTGTTGGTTCACTCTTGATCATTATATGAACATCAGAATAAAAGCATCTGCTGATTGTGTCTCATCAGCTCCTGTGATTCTGGATCCAAACACGGCTTATCCATGGCTCGTCCTGTCTGATGATCTGACCAGTGTGAGATACAGCGGGATCAAACAACCTCTTCCTGATAATCCAGAGAGATTTGATCTATATCCCTGTGTTCTGGGTTCAGAGGGTTTTAACTCAGGAACACACTGCTGGGATGTGGAGCTTAAAGAGAGTTCAGGCTGGATTCTTGGAGTAACTACAGCATCAAACCAGAGGAAGGGAGATGTTTTCTTTAACACTGATGTCTGGTGTGTGTATTGGGAACAGTTTAAACAGAAGCTTGATCGTGTGAGAGTGAATCTGGACTATGACAGAGGAACGGTGTCATTCTCTGATCCTGTAACTAACACACATCTACACACATTCACAACCACCTTCACTCACACACTCTTTCCATTCTTCAATTTTTCTGGCTCTCTGAGGATCTTACCGGTCAATAGTCAGTAATCGTCACTCCTGTAGGTCTGGATCTTCCTGCTTTCATCATAAATAAATCATGTAATGTTTTTGTAGAAATTATAGTATAATACTGTAAAGCAGAAATATGTTACACTTTTAGAAAGGATGTTTTAAAAATGAAACAACTTGTGTTAAATTTTTACACATTAATGGGTGTTTAGGGGTAATGCATTGTGTTAATTTAAACTCATTCATTGTGTTAATGAGTTTAACACAGTAAGTGTGTCAGAAAGGGTAAAACAAAGAAAATGTGTAAAATTACCATGTGCTGTCCTTGGATACACACATTGTGTTAAAAACATACCTGAAATCCTAAACAAAACATTAGCATTTGACAAAATGAATGTAAAGTCATTGTTTGTTTAGGTTATTGTAAAAAAAAAAAAAATATATATATATATATATATCAGCCATTAAATTCATAATTTAAGATAAGATTTTAAGCAGTCAAAAAGAAAATAAATTCAGGACTAAACAGTTCTCTTCACAATCTCATTAGGTATCATGACACATAACCTTCAAAATCATTTCACTATTACTAAACTCTGTTGGATTGATGAACACTGGTGGACAAAAGTTTGAATATTTAAGTTTCTTAATGTTTGTGAAAAACGTCTCTTTGATGCTCAAGAAACATTTCTCATTATTATTAATAACTGGATAACTGAATCTTTTCCACAGCATAGGAGTAAAAGTGATCATCAAAATAGTTTTAAAAAGACAACACAATGTTTTGGTGCACCTGACAACATCAGAATGTTCTCTGGATGTGTGTGTGTCCACAAACACTAATGTGTTCAGTTCTTCAGAGGAGATCCCGGTTCAAACACTGTAGAAATATAAGAGAGAGAGAGAGTTGAGAAAGTTTCACATGAGTGTCAAATTATATTTTACCTCCATCATACTATAACTTAAAATATATATTTGTAGTAACTTTTGAATACTTACATTTCTTTAATTCTCTCCAAAAATGCTGAGATTCATAGAGAGAAAGATTGAAGGATGTAGTTAATTTCAGCTTGTCTGCAGTGAAGCTGTTTGTGAAATACACAGTAAGACACATGAAAAATCACTATATTATGATCTTTTACCTTCCTTTAGTGTTAACCCACCTGTGCGCTGAAATACTGAAATCATATCAGGATCTTCATGGTCAGGTGGGACTGCAATGGCAGAGAGTCTTCTGGATAATAAAAGATCAAAATAAAAACTAAAGTCGTTCAGAATGCTTGATTTGGTTTGAATTTTTACTGCAGTGTTTACCTGAATAAATTTAATCTGGTGAGACTGAGCATAGAAAATGGTCCATCTTCTGATTCATTTGCTGTGTAATAAATATAATATTAGTCATAATGCAAAAGTCACTTATTTGATATAAAGTTAACAAATTTTGTATGCTACACTGTAAAAAAAAAAAAAAGAAAAAAAAGAAAAAAAGGTCAATGACCAGCAAACAAAAACCGTAAAATTAAAGTAAAATATCCTGAATTATGATCAAACACCTTCACTGAAAAAAACAAAATCAAATGACTGTCAGCAACAGCTGCCAAACAAAAACCATAAAATGAACGTAAAATTAACTTTTGAACTTTTGTTTTCATCTAGATTCTGTCATGTCTTGTTCAGTTCATTTGTCCTCATTATGTCTCTCGATTAATTAACCATTTGCTCGTGTTTCTGTTCTCCCTGATTGTGTCCTCTCTCATTATAAAGACTATAAATGTTCTGTTCGGTGATTGTATGTGTCAGCCTGTGTGTGCGTGAACTCTTCATCTTCATATCACTTGTGTGGATAATCTTCGTCTTTGTGCGCTCTCTTGTATCTACGCCAAGCAAGCCGCGTGACAACAGTTGTGCTGCTTAATATTTATTTGGAACCTGTGACTTTTTTCAGGATGCATTGATTAATAAAAGTTAAAAAGAACAGCATTTATTCAAAATAGAAATCTTTTCTAACAACAAATCTTTAACATATATATATATATCACATCCTTGCTAAATAAAGTATTTTTCTTTGTTTCACTGTCATTTCAGGATTTTCTCTGGACTGTTATACTTGTTATTAACAACTAGAATTTCCTTTAAAACAAAAACAATGAAATGTCACAATGAACAGAGCAGGTGTGCGAGTTTAAGAAGTGTACAATATGTGGATAAGTCGAGTGCACATTTACTTTTGTTAACCTCGAATTTGTCACATTATTTTAAAATATTTCTAAAATGATTCCAACATCTTATTTATTATAGTTTCAGAAGGTATGGCATGTCATACCGAATAACACTTTTACAAAATGTTAGTTATAGCAATAATTTGTCATGAATAATTAAAACATTTTGGACTTTGCAAACAAAAGTACAAAAAAAAGAACAACAAAAATGTTAGTTTTTTTAAAACAATGCTTTGAAATCATCATTTTAAATGTATGTTTGATAGCCTACATGAAATAAGTGTTCACACTATAAATATTCACTTTATAGACTGCGTGTTCTGCTGCTGTTTAATGATTTTATTTTTTAACTCGTGGCTTAAAGTTATCAAATCCAAAAAATACCAGTTTCAAAGCAACACAATTCTGAATATAATAGCTTTGTGTAAGAAAGAGACACAAATATAACATCTTGCCGCAGATTTCTGAATTACAAAGTGAAGATTTTATTTGAGTAGAGATTAATATTTCATCCTGTTCTGCTTCACTGACTCCATATGAACGGGGATTTGTAAAAGTCCTACAAAAAAAGTATGTGGAGGAGGCAGCTAATGTTCAATTAACTTTAATAATCAAAATAAACTACCAATAAAATGAAAGTAAAGCGACAGCCCCTCATGGACGACTGCTGCTTAAACTGAAACACAACATAAAGTCGAGGCCTGGTCCTCTCTCGTCACTCCTCCTGTTATCCTTCTGAGCTCCTCCGTGAGACTCCAGACCGGTGGGGAGCAGGTGACGCTCATTAGCACTCGGCCACACACTGCTCGCTACAGTCTACTTTTCAGTTTGTAATGAAAGTGAATTAATAACAAATAACATGTTCAAATAAAGTTGATACCAAAATAGTGTTGAGTTGTGTCATAAATGTTTTATGCAGTATAAACCAAAGCTGTTAAACCAAAGCTGCACATATTAATTATTTAAAGCTAAAACCCAAGAAAAAAAAATAAGTCCTGCTTTTCATTTTAATGCAAGGAAGAAACTAGTGTCTGCTACTTTTTCACTGGTTATTGATTATGGGGATGTAGTGTATCAGCTCCCTCTTACCTTCTCGCCTCTCTGGATGATTTGTACCATGGTGCTTTGAGATTTATAACTCATTTATAACACACCATTGTGACCTATACAAAAGAGTTGCTTGGCCTTCGTTGAATACTCAAAGAAAAATGCACTGGTTCTTACTGATATATAAAGCCATATTGGGTTATCTGCTTTCTTATCTCTGTTGTTTTATTCAACGGAAATTGCCTGGAAATTACTCATTACGTTCTCAATCGAGTCATAATCTTTGTGTGCCCCTTGTTAGAAGTGAGCTAGATAAAATATGCTGCCACCTTGGATCGGAACCTTCTCCTGACTGAGATGAAGCTAAAAGAGTAAAGTCCTTTACTAAGGACTAAAAGAAAAATAAAGGCCTTTACTAAGAGCAGCAATGCAAGATCTAGAAAGTGACTTATCTGAGAAATTCATAATCGTTTTCTCTTATTGCTCCTCTTCCATCCTGGAGGAAGCGAAGAGCCCCTTTCGTTTGTCCCTTCTGCATCTCTTGAGTTTCTTGCCTTCCGATCCGTTCCTGGCACATTCACCTGAGTGGTAGTCTCTTTAATCACAGATGCCATAAGATCAAATCAACATTTATTTACTATCTCGCACCAACGCGTACAGAGCTCAGAGTTCTCTTGACCAAAGGCAGGAGCTTTTTGTAGACGCAAACCTCTTGGAATAATTTTCTTGCGTAGATAGTCGCTCAAAGTCACAGCATGATAACACTGTTTCACTTCTTGTTGAAGCAGAAGATGTAATTTTCAACATCTCTCACATCTGAAGTGTCATTCTCATCAAAAATAGAGTCTCAGAATAATCCCAGGATAATCTGCTTCACTCAATTCAAATGTTTTACTTAGAGAAATAAATTTTTCATCTGCCATGATGGAGTCAGAAAAGGGGGTGCTACAGCCAAAAAGATCACTCAAATCCAAAAATACAAAAAAGGTGTGCACATCCCACAAACCCAACCAGGGCTCAGGTGCAGGACAAAAGAGACAAACTGAAGCGAAAAATAAATAAATAAATAAATAAAAAAGATCCTAGTTTGTGCCTGACGAAGACCTGATGGTTGAAAGATTGTTACAATAAAGTTTTTTACATAATTTAAATTATGTTTGTCTCTTTTATTCCTGCACCTGAACCCTGGTTGGATTTGTGGGATGTGCACATCTTTTTTGTATTTTTTTTGTCATTTATGCCCTACTTGCCAAAGTGCATTGCTTAATTTTCTATAATACTTTTTTCAAATGAAAATTAGTTTGTGAAAATGGGTTTCCAACCCCCGGTACTCTGTAAAAAATGATATGATCAATAAGTCATAACAACATATGTTTTTACATTACTTTAACTCATCAAAATAAGCCATTCTTTTTTTTAAAGTCAGTTTAATATAATTTAAGTTAAAATGGCTTATACAGCCAAGTTGATAGCACTTAAAAATTTAAGGTAGCGACTTAACTTAAAGTTGTTGTTGTTGTTGTTTACCCAAACATTACAGTTTTGCCTTTTAGAAAGAATCTCACAATCTTTCATTAGTAGTTCTTAACATTTTCAGCACATCAATGGATGATTAAATTCACCAATTCACGCTGAATTCCTCTGACATCTATTTTACCATCTATTTTTTTAATGCACTTTTGTGTTTTTAGACACAGCAGCGTGTGAATAGGACTTTTATTTTGGTTTGGCGATATGACATCATAAGTCAGCGCCGCGCTCCTGCGACTGTTATGATTCGGCTGAAGAAGGTTTGTGTTTTTACGCATTTAAAGTGTTTAATTCGATACAAACTGTTATATCTGTTTTATAGTTTTTACAATAACTGTAAAATGAATAAGCTGTTATTGAATGTAACATTGCAGTGCTTTGTCTTTGTATTTTTGTGAGTAAAGCGCGTCCACACAGATTAAGTTGCGTCTGATTTCGCTCCATATATCGTGAATCAGTTTATCGTAAACACGAACTCGGTCTCTGTAATAATGTAAGTAATAATGAGAGAAATTTATGTTTTTTTAAAAACAAAACCACGAGACAGTTGAACCGATTCCTTCTCCAAATGATTCACTGATTCGAAGCGCTCGATTCACTGACGATGCTGCTGATCAAAACAGTGACACTGTAACGAGAACACATAAGAGAATAATGATAACATAAACCATTTACAAATGGTATTTATGAATTAATTTGTAACACTAGTTTGAGTTGTTTTTTGGCTACTTGACTGACTCCCTCACCAGTGTGCTGACTACTGAACTAGGGATCCGATATTTACTGTGGATTTATTTTTGTTTCTCTTAATTATTCTCATCTTAAACATGACAAATTGTCCAAACACACAGGAAAACTCCTGGTTCATCTGAGATCCACGTGACACACTATTATAAAGATGGCGTTTATTAAAGAGGAGAGTGAAGACATAAAGATTGAAGAAGCGTTCAGCGTGAAACATGAAGATACTGAGGAACAAACAGGTTAGTTTCATTCTCAAAGCTGAACTCATTCACACGCTCATTCTGCTTTCACATAAGACATGTTTGCAGTGTGCTACTGATCCACGCACGACATTAAATATATACATTCTTTATAAACTGCATTAAATATGTAATATTCAATTCACTATTTCTATATAGAAGTATATATTAAAATGCTCAAGCAAGTGGTAAAACAGCTTTGCCTGAGGCTTAAAGTAATAAGAGCACTGTGAAAATATTATACTTTAATTACTGTATAGGCATTAATAGTGAAATTACTACATTATCACGTCAGTCTGTGTTAATTTTGTCCACGAACCATGCTCTCTCTTACGTATGCACAGCACAGCAGAAATAGACTGTGGGAACGATTGCTGCACCGCACTGATCCTGCAACGCATCCGTGTGCACGCTGTAAAACCTGATGAGTTCAGATTACTCAAAACATTGAGTTACCTCACTTAAGACTTTTGTGTATACCGATTACCGCAGAATATTTAAGTAAACAATTATTATATATATTACAATCAAGTCAAACTTTTAAAGTTTACATTTTATTTTATTTAATATTTAAGTGCACTGTACTTAACTGTTTACCATACGTAATGTTTTCATTTTTCAATAGTTCTGATGCTGTAGTACTTAATTGAATACAAATACTAACTCAGAAAATACACCTATTCATAACTAAAAGGCTAATGAATTCATCATGCTGAAGTTCAGCATAATTAATAATAATAATAAAAAATCACAACTTCAGGGACCCGTTTCAATAAGGAGGTTCAACCAACTTGAACCGATATTATGATTCACCACGTGACAAAATGACGTCTGCATACTTCTGAGTCAATGCAAGTTTAATTCTTATCACTGTTATAATATCAGAGGTGAAAACTGGCAGAACGGTAAGTTATTGAACTAATATTCATTTTCATAGTATCCCACAGGCAATAATAATAATAATAATAATAATAATTTAAGTGCATTTTTCTTATTTTGCAAATTATCTGTCAATGGGGTTAGAAAGATAAGGAAGGGGCTATTTACACTAAGTGGATAAAAGAATATTCTTTTAGCTCTAGATGCTATTTACACTTAGTGAAAATAGTGATATATTCAGTTTACCATGTAAAAGTAGCAGTTTTTTGCAATAAGTGTAAATAGTAATTAGATGCTATTTATACTTTATATTGGCAGATACATACTATTTGCACCTCAGTATTGTTGTACATTAACAGAATGCAATAATAACATAGTATAAATATTTTTAGCATTATTAAACACTCATTAGGCACTTCCACTTACAGAACATTTTCTTCATTTTTATGGAAAATTAACATTCTGATGTGATATGTGTTTGGAAAAAGTGAGAAGAGCGAGCTCGGCAAAATTAGGCGGACTCGAACCCGGTCAATCACGTCATGTTATTTCTACACAGCTAATGCGCTACTGCCTACACCACTGGTGCTAGCGAATCTCACACGCATCTTTTTTAACCTTGTGTGACATTGGTCACACAAGGACACACTCCGAATAATCTTGTTTTCCGTTTGCATTAAGATTTTTTTTTATTAACCCGTCGACTGGCAGATAACTTTACTTAAGTAAAATTCACTTAATATCTTCCCTCTCTCAGGAAACAAGACTAAATATCTTATATAATTTTTCATATATAGAAAATGCATCTTGATTTAAGAATTTTTAAATATTTGTACTTGAAACAAGACAAGAACACTCAGTAAGAAAAGCATTTTTGCCGTGTGAATGAATGAGGTATTTAAGCATCGCTTGCGCTTTAAAAAGGGGGAGGAGACTGAAATTTATCGATGAAAACCTGTTTGTGACCAGGTTAGGTTCACATAGTAATTTACTATGGTAACTGACTCTAAGTTACCTCTCTTTCAGAAACGGGCTTGACTTGCCCTGCTTTCTCGGGTTTGAGATACCTCCCATTCTGAAACGGAAAAACCCAGAGTTTCCCTCATTTCAGGGTTAACATACTCAGTTTTTTACTTAACCTCCTTTCTGAAACAGGCCCCTGCTGTACAATATTCTTTCATTCAGTCTTATGTTGTGACTGTGTGAACAAATCTTTCTGAACATGTCAAACACACTGGAAGATCATCTTCCACCACAACAGCAGTGCTTGCGGAACTTGTAGTGCTTTTGTTCGCCACAATGACAAAAGCAACAGCTTTTCTCCACCTAGAATAAGCATAGAGAGTCCCAACTGTGAGTTTAAATTACAGTAGGCTAAAAGTAAGACAATTTCATTCACTGATACTAGCAGTTCTGTAAACGCACTGAATACTTACAATTCAAGCCTTGAAGAACTGAGTCCTCGTCACGCAGGTACAATGGGAAAACACAAAAGGCTACAGTGCGTTACATGTTGAAATCATATACACCCTTTAAAGGGTTAGTTCACCCAAAAATGAAAATTCGATCATTAATTACTCACCCTCATGTCATTCCACACCCGTAAGACCTTTGTTCATCTTCAGAACACAAATTAAGATATTTTTGATCTGATGGCTCAGTTACCCCTTTTCCACCAGCACGAACCGGGTGCTAGTTCAGAGCTAGAGCTATTGCCAGTTCGGAGTTGGTTCGACTGACAAGCCTTCTAAGAACCGGTTTGCCTTTCCACGAGCTAGAGAGCCAGCACAGGGCCAGGTCTTACGTCACTGTATACGTCTCATATTTCACAGCAAAGCTAGTGCGGCAGCGGCAAACACAAACACACCAAGCTTGTTCGAGATGCATCGGCTTCTCGCAGAGCGATCGGCGCATGACATCAAAGCGCCGCGAGAACAATCCAAAAGCACAAGGAGTCGTATGCTCTACAAACACTCCCGCGGCACTCTGATGTCACCCGCCGATCGGTCCGCACTGCTCCGATGCATCTCGAACAAGCCTTCCATCAACAATGGCGGACGTTTCACTACTATTGATGCTCATGGATTTGCGAACCTACATCGGCATCCAAACATGGCTCGCCATAATTTGTATATAGACGGAGATTACAGTCGAGCTGCTATTAGCTTGATTAGCAGCTACTGCTATTTCAAAAATTGCGGTCACAAGTTTCATGTTGGTCAGTAAAGACATTTAAATGCCCCTATGATGGCCTCATGCTCAATAACAATGGTGGGCTCAAAAGCCTCCTTCACATGAGTAGCCTAGACCAGGGGTAGGCAAGTTTGGTCCTAGTGGGCCTCTGTCCTTAATCAAACACACCTGAACAAGCTAATCAAGCTCTTCAGGATTACTAAGTCTATAGAGGGTATGCATTGACGTCACTTTCCCGCCGCAACACGCTCCCTCAGCTGGACTGAGTGGCAAAAGAGCTGCTGTATGACTGGATTTAATAGGGGAAACTGCGAAAAGCCGAGTTAAACAAATGATTACACTAAAGGTTGGGCTCGAAAGTGTTCCTTATGACATGTCAAAGAAACCTAATCCATGGATATTGGCATGCAGCCAGGAATCGTGTTTCCTGACATTTATATGTGCCTGATTTCGACGCCGGGGAAATAAAAAAAGCAAATCGGCCTGTGAACACTTGATGATAACGATCTGACGGTCCGATCTGAGCCACTTCCGAATGTGGTTTAAAATCAGATACATATCCGATATCTGGACATGTGACCTACGTCTAAACACGCATATCCGATTCCCCTTGGAAATCCAAGCCATCACAAGGTGAGGGTGACACATTTGCTCACTAAAAGGTAGCTTTTATGTTGTATTATGAAGCAGATGTGTCTGTATGCACTCGCACTAAAATTCACAAGCTTATTATTAAGATGGGAACTTTATGTCCATCTGTTTTTTCCTAGAAAGAATGAGTACATAGTCAATGGATCACTGATTTCAGGTGTCAGCATAGAAATGGATGTTAAGCAGCAGCACACCATACTTCTTTTTTCTTCTTCTTTTGTTTAATGGCAAGTTACAGTGTTGGTGCATATCACCACCTATTGATCTATTGTGCATTCAGAATTTATATTATACAGAAAATGTCCAGCAGCAAAAAAGACAACCTTTTAAGATCAATGATGTGTGTGATGAGGAAATTTTGGATGTGTGATGTGTGACAAGTATTTGGGACAAGTCCTAAAGAAAGCCAAGAGTTAGCACTGCTGAGAAGAGGTTGTGATGCTAGCTAAATGTGTGTAGGATCTAGCATACACATTGGTTTTTGATGCTTTACATGTGTAAAAGTGTTGATGTCTGTTGTTTTGTGACATTAAACTGGGGTTATTTGTCCTTTTCACCTTAGATCTGAAGGCACTGAAAGAAGAGGGTGAAGAACTGAATGAAACTGAAGAAAAAGACCAGAATGATTTCATAACTGAAGAAAAACCTTTCATTTGCTCACAGACTGAAAAGACTTTATCACGAAAAAGATCTCAAAAGACTAAAGGTCATTTCACATGCCAACATTGTGGAAAGACTTTCGATCAAAATAGAAACCTTAAAGTCCACGTGAGAATTCACACTGGGGAAAAGCCATTCACTTGCCAACAGTGTGGAAAGAGTTTCACTCAGAAACCAAGCCTTAAAGCCCACATGAGAGTTCACACCGGAGAGAACCCGTTCATCTGCCAACAATGTGGAAAAAGGTTCAATCGAAAAGGAAACCTGACAGTCCACTTGAGAATACATACTGGAGCGAGTCCATTTATCTGCCAACAGTGTGGAAGAAGTTTCACTCAAAAAGGAAGCCTTAAAGTCCACATGAGAATTCACACTGGAGAAAACCCTTTCACCTGCCAACAATGTGGGAAAGGTTTCATTCGAAAAGCAAGCCTTAAAAGCCACATGAGAATTCACACTGGAGAGAAGCCTTTTACATGCCCTCAATGTGGAAAGAGTTTTAAACATAAAGCAACCCTTAATGCTCACATGAGGATTCACACTGGAGAGAAGCCGTTCGTATGTGGTCAGTGTGGAAAGAGTTTCAGATTTACTGTAACTCTTAATCACCACATGAGGATTCACTTAAGAGAGAACTGCTTTATATGTCATCAGTGTGGAAGGAGTTTCACAGACAGTAAACATCTTAAAAATCATGTAAAAATTCACATTGGAGAGAAGCCTCACATGTGCCTTCACTGTGGAAAGACTTGCAAAAACAAAGCAAACCTTGAGGTTCACATGAGAGTTCATACTGGAGAGAAGCCTTTCACCTGCCAACAGTGTGGAAAGAGTTTCGCACTCAAAGGAAACCTTGATGTTCACATGAGGCTTCACACCGGAGAGAAGCCTTACAAGTGTCTTCAGTGTGAAAAGAGTTTCACATATCATAGAGACCTGAAATGTCATTTGCAAACTCATTCTGGAAAGAAATTACAAGGTTCTGAGTGTGGAAAGAAGCTTATGAATAAGACAAATTTCAAACCCTCTAGAAGGCGGCGATTTAATTGTGATCGGTGTAATAAAAAGTTTCTTTTGTCATCACACTTACAGATGCACATGAAAATTCATACAAATGTGAGACCATATTTTTGTTCTTTTTGTAGAAAGAGTTTTAAATGGCTCAGCAGTTTAAAATGGCACCAGAAAATCTGTGTGAAATCAAAGCTACATCATTCACACCACAGGTGAATGTGGATGAAATTTGATTTTGCCCTTTTTTTTTTTTGACTAAGGTTTACCTTTTTAAATGCGTCCCATCTCAGATACTTGTCTGAACAGGTGACATTCCTACAAGACTCCACCATGTTCATCACAAGTGATTTGGCCATGTTTATTTTAGTTGTGTCCTTCACCTCTTACTTTTCATGTACTTAATAATGTATGTGGCCATACTCCAGTATGGACTAACTCAGATGGACAGTTCTATGGACAAACCCTTGTAGGGCCCATACCTCAAGCCCATATCATGCCTACATTGGCCCCTCCATGAAATGTTGGCTGGAAAAGACACTTCCAGAGTTTGGGGCGTTAGTTCACCTAAAAATAGTAATTACTTTGCTTTCTCTTGGGGATCAGAAATACCTTAATTTGTGTTCCAAAGATGAACAAAGGTCTTATAGGTTTGGAACAACATGAGGGTGAGTAATTAATGACCCTTTAAATTTGAAAAGGATCTACTATGAAGTTACTTTTTTTTTTTCTTTTTTTTTTTCAATCAAACCTACTGTGTTTGAGAGCAATCAAATTATATTGAAATAATAAAAAAAAAGTCTTCTGAAGGTTGTTTTTAAGTACAGAAATAAGTAAATATTTGAAAATGTGTTTTTCTCTGCAGTTCCCACACTTCACACGTAAATTTGCTCTCTGTCTATCTTTGTGGGTCTAAAATATTTGCTTGTGGTTTCGAATGTAAGTGAAGCTGGGTGCTATCTACCCACCAGAACGAATTTCTTTTGGTCTCTCTCGTTTGGTTGTACTTTGTTTTCCTGCCACCAGTTAGAGGAGAGCAACATGTCATTTGCTAGGTAAAATAGCTCATTTAATAAATTCAGTGAGAAGTGCATGAAGCTGGATAACGTGTGTAACTATCCATATATTTAATTCAAAATATGTAGCGTTCGCTAGTGTTTGTCAAATCAGACGCTCTGTTCTTTCTTTTCATATATTGTATGTTCAGATACTCTATATTCTAGGGGCCATGAAAATCTTGTGAAAATTATCAAAAATACTGGCGCTGGCTGGGAAAGTGTTCGTTCAGAGACAGAGAAAAAAAACTTACGCAAAACTCACTTCAGTCCAACAATATATTTAACACTGCCACTTTAAGACAAAAGAAAGGAGATGGAATAGTGTTTTTTTTCTTCCTTTTTCTCTTTTGCTTCTTTTTTCTTTTATTTTTTTAATAAAATAGGAAGGACACCAAAGTTGTTGGGAGAGTCAATGCTGAGCAGCTTTCTTTTATTAGGCTTCTTTTCCAATTCAGCCACTCTCAAAAGAAAACAGGACGACAACAGCCTTTACATAAAGGAAATAAGACTGTTCATTTTAAATTAACTTCAAAATTACAATACACAAGAATCTATAATGTGAAACAACAAAGTTAAGACCGCAGCTAACTCAATAGTAAGCTTTTTACATTGCTCACAAACTCAGAAAAATACAGAAAAGATAAACTACAACATGTGACAGACAAAATTAAATGCTAAATGTATTCAAAATACGAAGAATAAAACCATGAAATACACAAATAAACCTTAAACACAATATAAAATACAACTTTATACTCAGCCACATGGAACATAGTAAACGTGCAATAATATCAGAAATGCAAAACAATCTATCAAAAATAATCTTACATACGCATTACTAAAGTTCTTAACATCAATATATTTCCTTTAATAATACGGATGGCTAATATAATTAGAGAAATTAAACACATATCATGGAACAACAGTGATAGCCTTCCTTACTTTTTCATAAAGAAAATAAGACTGTGGGGGTAAGGAAGGGGCAACTCCCCCAATGAGGCACAACAGACACATTACATCTTCCCTACATCTATATATATATTGTTGTGTTTTCATGTTTTGTGGGGACTTTCCAGATATAATGATTTTTATACTATACAAATTCTATCCCCTAAACTTACCCATTACAGAAAACTTTCTGCATTTTTTTTTCTTCTTCAAAAAAATCACTTAGTATAAGCTGTTTTCCTCATGAGGACCAAAAATGTCCTCACAAGGACAAGGATTTCTGATATTGCCATCTTTGTGGAGACATTTTGTCCTTATGTGGGTTTACCTGAACCACACACACACACACACAAACAAACAAACAAGGGGATTTATGTGTGCAGCTGCTTTAGCAGTAAAACATTTTGAACGTAAGACAATTGAAATTGTTGTAAAGTGTTTCATATTATACATGTTGTTTACACCTTGCAGGTGTTGTTTACATATTGCAATGCTTTTATATGTTGTGCAGGGAATTAGGTTGTTTCGTTGTAAATAAAAAATCATGACAATGTCACTGCTGAATAGCCTACCTTGTGTCGCGTTCCAGGCAACCCGTAACCCGTGTTTTTCCAACCTTCTACCCGTGAAAGTGCACTGGAACGGCAGTCAAACCCGTGACTCCCCACCCATGAACTCGTACTAGATCGATGTACTCCCAGTTCCGCGCTCTGACGTCACATAGCCCGCGAAACAACAATGGCAGCCCCTACGGATGCGGTGTTTATGCAAGTGCACGGTAAAATAACGTAAAATAAAAGGTATAACAGCTTCTCTTGCCTTATGCGCTGTTTTTCCTCCTCTGTTTCCCTCAAATAAGCAAGGAGTAAGCACCTTTGGTGTAAGCCCCGTACGGTCCACCATGCTGGTTTGTTTACACTCAGGCAGTTTGACGTGACTTGCCTGGAACGCTACAAAATCGTGAGTCGTGGTTTGAAGTCGTGACTTGCGGGCTCAAAAACCTGCCTGGAACGCAGCATTAATTATTGTGGTATTTTGCCACGTTTCTCACTGACACGCCCCCAACTCGTAAAGTTCAGGGCTTGAAGGGAAATCCTGAGCTTCCCACTCGTATTTAAGACTTCGTGGTGGCGTTCATGTGCCTTCAACTTAGCTTATTTGTTGCGATAATACAAAAGCCTATGGGAAAATCCTGTTGGGTTTTTGTTGAGGGAACCAGCGTGATGCTAACTGCTGATTGGCCTACAAAGTGACGTCATAGTTCCACCACTCCATTCTCAGCATTTATAGTGGTCAAACATTACATGTACACAATAATATTAAAATCATCAATGTTACCTACAATATGGAAACATTCAACTTTGCAAAAGCAAAATAGTTTATTTTGCATGTTATGCAGTCATACACATATGCACACATAAACGTGTGTATTACACACACACACACACACGTGGTGTACAGTGCACAAACACACCTGAATAAACTCTCTGTGGAGAAGTGGATCCAAACAGGTCTTCATACCTGCAAACTCCAAAGTGGTGAAAAAGGTGACATGTTTACAAAGTAAATATTAGTAGAGGGGGTCTGGGGGCATCCTCCCCCAGGAGAAAATTTTCATGATTTTAACATGTAAACGAAGCATTCTGGTGCACTCCCACAAGAAAATAAATGGAAAAAACAACATTTGCTTCAAGTAAAAAAAAAACAAACAAAAAACATTTATTGACACTAGGGCTGGACATTGACACAAATTTCACAATTGGATTAGATTTTGATTCAGAAGCGTGCGATTTGATTTCGATTTGATTACCTTCAATTCAATAATGATTAATTTGGGGCCTATCAGGTACAGTACATGACAAATTTCCTCAAAGAAAAAAATATCTCTCAACTAATGCTGTAAACTATACAGGGAACCACAGCTGGTACATTATTATAATATTAAAGGTTAAAATTTATTGATTTGTAAGCTACTTGCATATAAATTACACATAAAGAAGTTATGTTATAATAAATTTTTAATGACATAATTATGTTTCTACTCGTTTTTAATATCAGCCTAAACATTTAAATGGTGGCTGTCCTAAAATGGTTTTATACATTCAGTATTGAAGCACATGTTAAGTACAATAAATATGCAATAGCCTATAGTCACATGGATATATCAAAATGCTCCTCTCCAAGTTCATTTTTTTGTAGCTGACTAATGAGTTTTTGGACACTTGAACAGCTTTTCTGAGGTAAATGTGACATTTTTACAAGCTGTTTTATTGACGCGTGTCCGCGGTTGAAACACTGATAGATCAACTAATGTGACATGATACGGATTGCGGTAAGTTGTACTGTATCTTTCAACATACCTTCGGATATTCATTCATGTTTATTTTGTGTTGTAAAGCGGAAGAGATGATCGGTTCATGTGCGCTGTGTGAACTGAAGCGCTACAGCGATGTGTCAGACACACCACAGAGCGCCAAAAAAGATCACGAAAGCTCGAGAGACGTTTCCCGAGAGAAGTAGCCCATTTTCGATTCTTGTGAGGTTTATTGAACTTTTTGATTCAAAACAGCGAATTTCGCCGAAAAGCGACTAGTTTGCAGGTATGGGTCGTGATCATCATCCTCTGGCTCAGACAACATTTGTATCGTACAATCTGCTTTAAAAAGCTGTGCTTCGCTTCAAAACGCAGAGTCCCTACATGGAATAAATCTGAACAAACTCCAGTTTTCATGGACATTTCCACCGATTGTCTTTCGCCATAAAAACATGCAAGGAATTGCATGATGCTTGTTCTTCTGGTCTTCCCACTTGTAGGGAAAAATAAACTAATTGTTTACTGAACTGTTCAAGGAAAGATGTATTAAAGTCAATATGAGAAGGTGAGTGTTGCCGTAGTGCTGGATATCAGTCACGTGATCAGCTGCGGACCAATCACAGCCACCGTACTGATATTCAGATCAACAGCACTCTTACTCATGTGATCTGGATTAAATACTGGAAACATGATGAAAGCAGGAAGATCCAGATCTACAGGAGTAATGTTTACTGACTATTGACCGGTAAGATCCTCAGAGAGGAACAAGTATGAAAGTATGGAAAGAGTGTGTGAGTGAAGGTGGTTGTGAATGTGTGTAGATGTGTGTTAGTTACAGGATCAGAGAATGACACCGTTCCTCTGTCATAGTCCAGATTCACTCTCACACGATCAAGCTTCTGTTTAAACTGTCCACACATCACTCTCCAGACATCAGTGTTAAAGAAAACATCTCCCTTCCTCTGGTTTGATCCTGTAGTTACTCCAAGAGTCCAGTCTGAACTCTCTTTAAGCTCCACATCCCAGCAGTGTGTTCCTGAGTTAAAACCCTCTGAACCCAGAACACAGTAATAACAGTCAAATCTCTCTGGATTATCAGGAAGAAGTTGATATGAGCTGTATCTCACACTGGTCAGATCATCAGACAGGACGAGACGTGGATTCGCAGTGTTTGGATCCAGAATCACAGGAGCTGATGAGACACAATCAACAGATGCTTTTATTCTGATGTTCATATAATGATCAAGAGTGAACCAACACAGATTATTATGAATTATGACACTCGTCCTGTTGATCAAACACTTCAGACATTCTCCTCTGATCACTGTCAGTGCTGTTATTAGTTTCACACTCATTTTATCATCAACTACAAACATTAAATGTGATTCAGACATTTGTGTCCATCAAGAGAAACTGATACTTTGGGAAAGTTAAAATAACAATAAATCAATGAGATGTTGAGATTTATGCTGTAGATGAAAAACTGTAAGTGTGTGTCTGATCTTCAGCAGCATCTGATCATCTTCATTTTATTGACTCTTATAGTCTGTGTATTGCTTTAAAATAGTTTATTCTTACTGTCTGTTGTGTTTGACTAATTATGTTGACTTGAGAAATTATTATTACTATGATTCTGAGACTAATTTTTTTAATTGTAACACCTCCTAACAACCACCAAACTCGACTCTGATCTTCAGACTGTTCTGACTCGGGTTGCTTTATCTCTTATAACTGATCAGACTTACGGTTTGACGATCAAAACTCCAGACAAAACTGTTCAAACTCCAACTGACAAAAATTCAGTTTGTGTCATGAAGCACCTCTAACTCTCCACCCATCCATCATTTCCAGTATCTGTTTGAGAGCTCAGATCTTCTGCAGTCAGACTCACTGTTTTGGACGATGTCCTGCATCTTCTTCCAGACTCTGAACGGCAGGTTGCCCAAGTAACGTGGCACATGAATCAAAGCTCCAGAAGCCATCTGTGGATCCGGCTGTGAGCTCTGGACTCTGGAAGAACATTCAGGAGTCAGAACTGCAGTGGCTTTGGATCAGAACCAGAGAGACCAGAGACAGGAGCAGATCACTCACCTTTCCATTGAGACTGGAAACTCCTGCAGAACAAACACACCATTTATCATCAAGAACTCAATCAATGAACCAATGATCAACCAATGATCTGAAATCAGACCTTCAGAAAGCAGACGTCACTGGCTTTCATCATCTCCTCCATGTCTTTGATTGTGTGTGAAAGAGCTGAGATGTGTCTGTTCATCTCCTCCAGCTTCTCCTTCATCATCTGCTTCTTCTGCTCCTCTTCCTCCCTCAGTGCAGTGATTGTAGCTTCTTCTTCATCTCTGAGAAACTGATGAAGCTTCTCAAACTGCTGTTTAATCTGACGCTCGGTGTGCTCAGCTTGAGACTGAAATCAGATCACATTCACTTCAATCATCTCAAAGACGAACTGATTCTGGAGCAGCATGAAGAGTGAGTGAGTAAATGTGGGTTAGTTCACTACAACTTTAATTTCTGAAGCACTAGTACTGTAGTAGTAGATGTTCTGTGTCTGTAGGGTGAAAATACACATTATCAATCACATCCTCAGGTACATTCATAATGTCAGCAGTTCAGTTCAGGGCTCATGAATATTAATCACTTTGTCTTTGTTTGACCAAATGAAAACACAGAAGGTGAGTGCTAGCCAATGGGATTAGCACTGACACATTATTCCCGCCCACTGCTGAATAACCAGCTGACAGAGGTGTACACACTTGATCATCGATATACGCCAATGGCTGTGTGTGTGTGTGTGTGTGTGTGAGTGTGTGTGAGTGTGTGTGTGTGTGTGTTTCAGTCAATAAAGGAGCATGTAATTATATCATACAAATCAATTCAGCTCTTCTAAACAAACTCTTGAATATGTCAAAAGAATCAATCCTCACCTTGATGTGTTGAACTGTTTTCTCAAACTCTCCTTTAATGTTTTCATTGTGTTTAAGTTTCTCTTGTAAGGACTTCAGAGCTGTATTGAGCTCCTCCTAGAATTTAAAGTGAAAATCTGTAAGGCACCAGAGATTTCTGTAGTATGTTCATATACAGGTGCTGGTCATATAATTAGAATATCATCAAAAAGTTGATTTATTTCACTAATTCCATTCAAAAAGTGAATTATATATATAAATTATATATAAAAGTATATTATATTCATTCATTACACACAGACTGATATATTTCAAATGTTTATTTCTTTTGATTATAACTGACAACTAAGGAAAATCCCAAATTCAGTATCTCAGAAAATTAGAATATTACTTAAGACCAATACAAAGAAAGGATTTTTAGAAATCTTGGCCAACTGAAAAGTATGAACATGAAAAGTATGAGCATGTACAGCACTCAATACTTAGTTGGGGCTCCTTTTGCCTGAATTACTGCAGCAATGCGGCGTGGCATGGAGTCGATCAGTCTGTGGCACTGCTCAGGTGTTATAAGAGCCCAGGTTGCTCTGATAGTGGCCTTCAGCTCTTCTGCATTGTTGGGTCTGGCATATCGCATCTTCCTCTTCACAATACCCCATACTGTGTGTAATGAATGAATATAATATACAAGTTTCACTTTTTGAATGGAATTAGTGAAATAAATCAACTTTTTGATGATATTCTAATTATATGACCAGCACCTGTATGTAATACATAAGTTTAAACAAGTGTTTATCCGTCTTACCTTATATGATGAAACCACTTCACTGATGGGTCTGAAATTATGATGATCATGTTGTTTTGAATCTCTGCACACTAAACACGCAGGCTGTTTGTCCTCCAGACAGAAGAGTTTGAGTTTCTCACTGTGTAAACTGCAGATCTCCTCAGATCCTGATGAACGCCTCTCATTTCTCTCCTTCAGGAACGACTCACACAAGTTCTTTAATACAAGATTAACTGGAGGAAGAGCTCTTGAGGATCTTCTCCTGCAGACAGGACACTCCCGAGTTTTCCTGGTTCTCCAGAACTGTTGAAGACACTCTTTACAGAAACTGTGACTACATGATAAAATAACAGGAACACTGAAGATTTCATGACACACGGGACAAGAAAAATCATCTTCAGATAGTGAAGCCATTTTGAGCTCCAGCAATCAAAAATTTACTTTGACTTTCTGAATGATGGTTTCAAAAATGAATAACCACAAAGATCTGCTGTCTGTTCAGAAACAAACTTCTCAAAAATCCTTCTTGAAAGTTTTTCTCTGTTCTTCATTGATAGCCGATTCTTTTATGCTTTTGTCGAGACAAAGTTAGTATGACAGAAAGGAGAAGTAGCAACTCAGTCTCTTCCTGGTAAGTGTTGTAAGAGGGTGGAGTTTCAGATCAGTGGGTGTGTTTAAACAGGGATCATGTTGCTGATTGTCAGTGTTTGGAGATGTGAGCAGAGGTGGGTAGAGAAACCAAAAAACTGTACTCAAGTAAGAATATAAGTATTTAAAGAAATAATTTCTTCATCCAGAAGTGAAAGTAAAAATGTTAATAATTACTCGAGTAAGAGTAAAAAGTATCCAATGACTGATCAAGTAGCAAGTTTCTAGTTACTTCAGATGTGATTCAAATCAAGATGATAATGAAGGTGAATCAATGAAGCATGAATAACAATATGAATGTTTTCTCCCTATAATGTCCAAGTGTGAGAGATTGTGTGTCAAAATATTGCTGTAATAAAAAAATAAAAAAAACACATTAAGGACATTAAAATGGCATCTGTTTGTCAGTAGATAAACATCAGTAACAGTGGTTTTAGCCTATTATCACAGCACTGTCATGGCCAAAAGTATTGGAAGTGACAAATTTTCTCCGGATAAATTTTGTTTCACAAAGTTTTGTGCTTCAGTTGTGGTGTTGATTCACATTATTTCTAGATTATTGTGCAGAGTGATCAGACACGTTTTAAACAATTGCAAAAAGCTTTAAAATTAAAATTGATAAAAAAATAAATAAATTAAATAAATGAAAAACTTTTTTGGCTGTGGAACAAAACGAACAGTTAACATCATTCACTGATCATATCATCAGCACATGGGAAAGTGTGAACAAGTACTAGTCAGTTAAAATTACTATCATTCTGACTGGATTACAAGAGCATAGTTATTATTGCTATGGAGGGAAAGAAGGAGGAGGGAAGAAAAGGAGTGAAGAAGTGTTTTCAATCATTGTGTTCTTGTGTTAGCAATGGTTCCCTCCAAAGAAAGACATGTAGCCATCATCACTTTCCATCAAAATAGCCTCATATGCAAGGAAATTGCTGCAGAGATTATTGCACCTGAAATAAACATTTATCCGGATCATGAAGAACTTCAAGGAGAGAGACTCAACCTCAGTGAAGAAGGCTTCAGGACGTCCCATCAGCTACAGAATCGAGTCTCCACCAGTGGAAAGGTACTCAATGTTGGCAGCAGGTCGGTGTGAGTGAATTTGACACACAGTGAGGTCAAGACTTTTGGACAACACTATCATGAGTCCTGTGTCGAGCCAACAGTAAATCATCCAGAGTCAACACTGTAAATATTCACTCTCTGCATATATTGAATGTTTTTGCCAATAAAAGCTTTTAATACCTATGAAATGCTTATCATTGTTTTCCAGTATACCATAGAAAAGATACATTTCAGTCAGATCACCTAATCGTCCACAACAGCCACTGGGCCTTGGACAGTGATGATTGATCCTTCAGCTATATTCATATTTTTATCATTATTTTATTGCTGTTGCTGGCACTCTTTTTTCCCGTCACTGCTTTTATTGGTGTTTTGGTAATATCATACCAATAAAGTACATTCATACTGAAAATGTAAATACATAAAGTCATCTAAAACCTGTAAATTATATAATTACACCAGTAGATGGCGCCCAGTGACTGTGTTTTGAATATGATGATCTGATTCAGCTGGAGGAGCACATCCTTCCTCTGACATCAAATCAGTGTCCACATGACAATAATATATGTCTCTATGACATAAAAATGACAAGTTATGCATTCAGTGAACATTCAGTGGTCATCTGGAATCTGCTTTTCTCTAGTATGCATGAATGTTCACTATACTGAATACTGTACAGTACTGTATACTTGCCGCCATTTACATTTACACATAAGTCTGCAAAGCCATATTTGAATTATGGACTGGACTCAGACTGGTCAGGATAAGAGCTCAAACTGCAGGGTTTAAAAACAGAATTATAGCTGTGTCCATTAGTAATCAACACTTTATGACACTTTAACTGAAAACAAAAATGACAGTGGCACATAAACAGCAAAATATCTAACTAATCTGGATTAAGTCTAGTACAGTTCTAGGTACAGTTGCAACTAGACATTGGGGAAATACATTTAATCCAGATTTACTTCTGACATTCCTCACACAGATTCTTCATTTTGTTCAGGAAGAACCAGCCACACCATGTCCCACTGTACAGATTTTGGGAACATCTGACTGGAAACAGGTCTTCAGTGTGATAAGAATCTTCAGCACTGGAAAAATTGAGGGATCTGAAATTTGCCAAGCAGTTGAGGTGGAAGACGCTGTCCTTTCTGCTTTTTTGTGATATTTTGTATTCAACATTGTGAATCCCGTACACAACAAGAACACTCTGCTTTTTCTCCAAAGGCACGTGTTGAAGTTAACAGCATCTGGTGATAAGATATTGTCAGGATTATTAATCTTTTATTTTAGGCTGAGAGAATGCCACTGCCCTATGCATATCCAAAGTGTTCACACAGACATTTCACGGTATTAAAACGAATCAAACATATAGGATTGATTCATGCTCATGAGCACGACTTTTCCATCTGTTGAGGACTTGTTGATGAGTGTCAACATTTCTTTTTCAAATATGAATCTTTCAGGCGTCATGTATATAGAAAATGCACAACTCATATTTCAGGGTTGGTACGGGTGCTGGAAATCCTGGAAAGTGCTTTAATTTGAATGAAGTAATTTCAAAGTTAGAAAAGTGATTGGATTTTGGTGCTTGAAACTACTTGAAGTTGTAATTGGATTGCTTTCATAAAAATGAGGCTTTCGTAATATTTTGCTTTGTTAGTGAAAAGTTCCCTATTCAGATAAAATAAATGTGTTTTTGCCTTTTGCTTAAAACAGCTCCCTGAGCCCCCTGATGGAACAGACTAGGAGATGACAACATTTTGATCCATGTGAAAGGTAAGGTGTAGGGAAATTTCCATTATGCCAATTAAGTTTGTTTAAAGGGGATGTCTAATGCTATTTCATGTATTCTGACTTATTTACAACGTCAAAGAGTCAGATTCTCATGCTAAACATGGCCAAAGTTTCAAATAATGAGTTGGACGTATGATGGAGTATTTCTGTGCCAAATACACTCTTTCAGGGTTTGTGTAAGTTTTGGAGATTTTTTTGAGTATGGGCCTGTTTGATGTCATAAAGCGTGGAATTCCTTGTTTGGGCACTTCTCCCTGATAAGCGTGTGCACACATCAACCAGAGCGAGAGCAAGAGCCGCCCATCAATGTGCTTCGTTCAGTTTTTGGAAACCGAGAGATTTTTCAACAATGTCACCAAAGAAGTGTGAGAAGTGTGAAAGATAACATTTTTTGTAGTTTGTTTTTTTGGGGCAGCAACGGAGTTGTGCACAGACAGGACTGTCTCAAGAAAGATTTGTCATTTTGTTTTTAGACCACGAAATCAACAATGTCACAAAAGAAGTGTGGTTTTGGTTTATGAGGGAAATATAACCTTCCTTCCCAAAGAACCCAGCGTTAAAGGATTAGCTCACTTTCAAATGAAAATTACCCCAAACTTTACTCACCCTCAAGGCATCCTAGGTGTGTATGACTTTCTTCTTTCTGATGAACACAATCTGAGAAATATTAATAAATATCCTGACACATCCGAGCTCTATAATGGCAGTGAGCGAGACCAACGAGTATGAGCTGAAGAAAGTGCTTCCATCCATCATAAACATATTCCACACGGCTCCGGGGGGTTAATAAAGGCCTTCTGAAGCGAAGCGATGTGTTTATGTAAGAAAAATATCCATATTTAACAAGTTATAAAGTAAAATATCTAGCTTTCACCAGACCACCTTCCGTATTCAAATTACGAAAAAAAAACCAAACAAACAAAACGGTTAAGCTTTTTCCGTAAGATAAATATGTATCTGACTTAGATGCACGCACATTGGTGGTTTTTTTTTTTTTTTTTTTTGCGATATCCCAAAACGCGCATAAAATATGTGGATGGAAACATAGCAGGGGATTCTGTGTACACAATACAACTTTAAACACAAGACTTTCATGCCTGCTTGATTCGTAATCAAGGACTGTTGGGAAAGATTCAATCTTGGGGAAAGTATACCAGGAGGACTGAAAACATTTTAGATTGAAATAGTTGATTTATTTTATTTTAACCTATGGCTGATGATAAAACCACAATTAACAGTCTGGTTTTTACAACTTTCACTCAGGAGCAAACATCTGCCTTTAAACTTGAAATAAATAAAGAGTTGAAATTTATTGTGATAATTATCAATATCAACTGATTTGAATTTTTTTTTTTGTGATAACTGTATTGGCCATATCACCCAGCCCTATTTTATGCTACTAAAATAACCATGTCAAGAATTTGATCTGCTATTTCTCCCCACGCAAAAGCGCTCTTATGTATTCTGTAATCCGGCATTAATAGGGTCATTCTACAGAAACGTCCACTTTTGGTATGGCAAGATGTCTTAAAATGTATTTCTTTTTCTAACATTTAAACTTAGACCACATTATTAGATTACCCTTTGACTTTATGAATACACATAAATGACAGCTTAATTTTTTTTTTTTTTTTTTTTGTGCATTTATTTAAAGGCTGCACGTACCATTTTTTTTTTTTTTTTTTTTTTTTTTCCACTGGTGTTACCTTACTTCTCTGGCAATTTTAAACGTTTTTATGAAATATTATTTTTCAATTTTTCAGCACATGCAGTCAGAGTTACAGAAAAATAATGATAATGCAAAAAATAAGAAGATCGTGTTATTTATTTTAATCAGGTTAGTTAATAGTGTGATTGAATGATGTTAGTTCATTTGCGCAACCATGTATTTGCTATAACAATGAAAATATTTGAAAACCAGTTATAAACAAGTAATGATGCAATCCTTTAAATCTTAATTCTTGAGTGTAGCAGAATTCAATGATGTAAAATTATTATCATGTCACATATAACACATTTTATTTAATGTGACAGACAAAAAACAGTAACACCAATGACAATTTTCATAAAAAATGCATCATTTTACAAAATGGCTGCTGCAAGGTATCAAACCACATGTTGTCAATCATGGTATACTCACTAAATTAAGTAGTTTAATCCATTTGTATTCTAGTTTTTCTAAAATTCCCTAACAATAAAGTAGGTCATACCAGTGACTTCAACTAAAAGCTTCATATGAAATTATGATTTTCTAATTAAAATTTCTGATAACTGAAAAGAGATAGTGGACTTTCCATTGGCCTTTCTTCATTGATCTTCAGGAAATAGGAAGAAGGAAGTCAAGTGATGTCATCAGTGTGATTTTTTATTTCAAAATAAGAGATTTTTGTTAAATGGTAACACCAGCGACACAACTCCAGGGGACCACTACTTTCATTATATATTTTATAATATTTATTCAGCATTTGTTTTTGTCATTTATATCATATGTTTGATAGTTATGTATAATTATTGTATTTTAAATGGTAGAAAAAAACTGTTTCTGACCTCAAAATAAAGCACTTTCCCTCTGTACATGACTGTGGGGACGAGCACTTCTGTGGCGCTTGGAATTTTTATAATTAATTAAAAAACAAATATTGCCACATTGATGGCTCAAGAAGGTTTAATTGTTCAAGTAACATATTGTTTCATTTTAAAATATATAAAAAAATTAATCCTAAAGTGTTTTTCAAGTGTAATATTTCTGTAAAGGCTAGGGACAGAAAAGTGGATGTTTCTGTAGAATGACCCAATAATCATTTCAATATCAAAAGCAATAACCAACAATAATGATATTCTCATTATACTGCAGCACTACCCTATAATGAACTCTTCAATTCTTTTTCTTTTTATAATTTTGTCATTTATATACCTGTTACTTTATAGGCTATACTATATTTACATATTCTATTTATATATAGGATGCCCAGTGTACTTAGAGACAGGTGATGCATTTTGAACCATGAAACGTATTTTCCTTTAATTTGTCACCATTCTGTAGAATACTATACCCAATGCTATCGTGTTTTTTTAATAGCACAAAAAGATCTGATCTGATGAAATACATATATGAATGTAAACATGTAATTTTCCAGTTGTAAGGTGCTGGAAACGCTTTAAAAGTGCTTGACATTGTAAGAACCCTGAAAATAGAATCGTTGTGATTCGCCGTTATGGCTGGTTAGTACAAAAATAACTCTGATTGACATGGAAAAGATACATATTCTCACGTGTTGTGTTTGGTTAGGACAAGGTGTAGGCTTATATGGCTGGTTCAGAATTTGCACTGAATATCTCTGACATCTATTTTACTATTGTGACTTAAGACACAGCAGCGTGAACAGGACTTTTATTTTGGTCTGGCGATATGACATCATAAGTCTGCGCCGCGCTCCTGCGCCTGTTATGATTCGGCTGTAAAAGGTTTGTGTTTTTACACGTTTAAAGTGTTTAATTCGATACAAACCGTTCTATTAATTACTGTAAAATGAATAAGCTGTTATTGCTTTACTTATAGCTGTACTTTTTAATGCGTTGTCCAGCGGTATTTTGTGAGTAAAGCGCGTCACACGCGAGTAACAGATTTGTTGCGTCTGATTTGCTCCATATCGTGAATCAGTTCATCGTAAACACGAATTAGGTCTCTGGAGTAACAATGGGAGAAACGGATATTTTTGAAACAAACTCACATAGCTACAGTTGAACCGATTGCCTCGCAAAATTATTCACGATGCTGCTTGTCAAAACAGTTAAACTTGTAAGGAGAACACAAACATGAATGACATCTTTCACAAACCAGTAACAAATTTTATAAATTAATTTGTACCACTAGTTTTGAGTTGTTTTTTGGCTAATCAGGACATTATCAATCAATCAATCTGACTGACTCCCTTTCCAGTTCTCTGACTACAAAGCACTGAAGTTTGGATTTATTTTTCTTAATTATGCTCATCTTAAATTTGACTTTGTCCAAAAGTGCAGGAAAAACTCATCTGAGATCCACGTGACACACTATTATAAAGATGGCGTTTATTAAGGAGGAGAGTGAAGACATACAGATTGAAGAAGCGTTCAGTGTGAAACATGAAGATACTGAGGAACAAACAGGTTAGTTTCATTCTCAAGCTGAACTCAGTCATTTGATCCTTACAGCACAGGTGTGGATATTCTACGGTGGCTATGATCAAATCTCACGTCAGGTCTCAGCTCGTGTGTTACGTGTTTTTGAGTTAGAATAAACGTAACCATTATGATTAGAATGTCATGTTAAATTAAAATAAATTAGAATAGATGGGTGTTTGTGGCCCATTAAAAATATCACAGTTGTTTTTTTGTTTTTTTCCCAGGGCAGCTTTATATGCGCAAATAGCAGCATAAACTACAGAACATGAGGATTAAGGGCTCCAGACAAAAAAAAAAAAAAAAAAAAAAAAAATCAATTAAGGAGCCATTGGCTCCTATAAGGACTTTTTTTTTTTTTTTTTTTTTTTTTTTCTTTTTGAGTGCTGCAAAAGAATAAACATGTTTTAATTTTGTCATGTGTTGTCACGTCTGCCCACCTTTTACAGCATCAACATTTTCATCCATCTTGTGGATGTCCAGGGGCCTCGTGTATAAAACTTTCCGTTATCCTAAAAGTGTACGTACGCACAAAAGCCAGATAAAAGCCAAATAAAAGTTTTTAGATTTATAAATCCATGCGTACGCCAGAACCTGCACTAAATTCCCTTTATAAAACCCAGTCAGTGGAAGATTGTGCGTACATGCATCTCTACCCCGTCTCCTCCCCGAAATAACCATATATGGAGCTTACAACGCCTAATTTTACAATGTATAACATCATCTGCATATTATTTCCATGCATATTCCCATCCACGTGACACCATGTTTAATGGTACAATACATTAGGAGAATATGAGATACAGACTATGTGCCGCCACATTACTTTGCTAAAAATTTTTCAGTATCCTTGCCTTTTTTTAGAATAAATCAAAATTGTATAAAATATATTTCAGAGAAGAGTTATTCTCCATCTTTTCCACTGGCCAAATGATATTTTAATTGCTTCAAACAAATCAAATTTATGAAATTTTGCCTGTAAGGTAGACATATATTTTAGGATGTTGATGTATTTTTAATGGAAACAGACAGGCCTTACTTTTTGCAGTGTAAATAATTGTCTGACACAGCGTGTCACTGACAAATAATTTTAATAATAAAAAATGCATATATTACTGTTTCGAGGTTGAAATGCTGATTGAGCGATCTGTCAGGCCACATTAAAGACCGCCAAAATGACATTTATTGCTTATATTTCATGATAAAATCGACAGAATTTGAAAGCTGAAAGTTTTTTTTTTATTTTTTTTTTTAATTGTTTACTAAAATTAACAAACACGTTAAAAGTGAAATATTAAAGGTGAACGTTAATTACAAATCTTACTGATATTATGGATGGCTGCGCTACAAATAATGTGAAGTTCACAGAAACAGAAAACATCAAAGATTAAAAGATATTGAGAATAAAAATCCATATCGGTATCCATTAAAAACAAGAGTTGTTAACGATTAGTTCGCATCCACACAGCTGACGTTTGGATTTTATTCACGTTGTGTGCACGAAATAGACACTGCCATCCTGCACTTTTATCCCACAACCTAATTGTATTTTATTTTATAATTTGATATTTAATTTGATAGCTATTTTCATTCTTTTTCTGTGAATACCGTTAAATTTAAGACTTGTTGTGGAGTGAGGGGAAAATAGCTTAGGCCAGTGGTCACCAACCTTTTTAAGCCCAAGATCCCTGACCTCAACCTTTATGAAAGATAAGATCTACCTATTGAAGAACTGATAGAAAAGACAGCCCAGATTGTATTTAGTATTTTTTTCATGGCCGATTCAGATTCTGATTTATTTATTTATTTTAACAAGCAAATTGGCCAATTCCGATACTGGTTGCAGATAATTTTTTTTTTAATTATTATTATATTGTTTATTTGCCCTATAACAAGCAAAATGGCCTTAAACAAAAATATCTAGACATTTCAAATGAAAGGTAACCACTGCGTTTTAATCACGATCCAAACAAAGATGCTAAACACGTGCATGAGCAATTGTTTTTGATTTGAATTAGATTTAATTTCAAGATTTAAAGCAAAAACAGAACGGTCTGACTTTATCTTTGTGAAATTATATGCTACACACAAAAAAGTATGAAACAAAAACAGCAGACAGGCTGAATGAGACGCAAATTCACTCTCTGACAGCAGGTGGCGCTTATGGACGAGCAGTGATACAGCGTTTCCATGGTTATCTACAACCTGAATTCCGGAAATGTTGGGATGTTTTTTAAAATTGAATAAAATGAAAACTAAAAGACTTTCAAATCACATGAGCCAATATTTTATTAACAATAGAACATAGATAACATAACAAATGTTTAAATGGAGAAATTTTATGCACAGAATGAGCTCATTTCAAATTTGATGACTGCTACAGGTCTCAAAATAGTTGGGACAGGGGCATGATTACCATGGTGTAGCATCTCCTCTTCTTTTCAAAACAGTTTAAAGATGCCTGGGCATCAAGGTTATAGTTCGTGGTCGTCTTTGATGTATTTTTTCGTTTAATGATGCACCAATTCAGCACCCGGACTCTTCTACGACGAAGCCATGCTGCTGTAATGGCTGCAGTATGTGGTTTTGCGTTGTCCTGCTGAAATACACAAGGCCTTCCCTGAAATAGATGTCGTCTGGAGGGGACCATATGTTGCTCTAAAACCTTTATATACCTTTCAGCATTCATAGTGCCTTCCAAAACATGCAAGCTGCCCATACCGTATGCACTTATGCACCCCCATACCATCAGAGATGCTGGCTTTTGAACTGAACGCTGATGACACGCTGGAAGGTCTCTGCCTCTCTAAGACACCCCTTTTGTAGCTAATCATGTTACAGACCTGATATCAATTAACTTTATTAGTTGCTAGATGTTCTCCCAGCTCAATCTTTTCAAAATGTCTTGCTTTTTCAGCCATTTGTTGCCCCCGTGCCAACTTTTGAGACCTGAGACCAAATTTGAAATGAGCTCATTTAGTGGATTAAAGTGTAAAATTTCCCTGTTTAAACAGTTATCTATGTTCTGTTGTGAATAAAATATTGGCTCATGTGATTTGAAAGTCTTTTAGTTTTCATTTTATTCAAATTTAAAAAAAACGTCCCAACTTTTCCGGATTTCAGGTTATGCTGTATAACAGTGAAAACACGGAAAGCTAAAAATTTCTGTCAATGGCGGGAAAAGAAGCAATATACTTTGATAATTTGGAGAGTTCTGCAGTTTCTTTAGTATGTGAGGAAATATATCATTGGCAGAGAAAGAAAAGACATAATAAAACCTAAAAAGCAAAGGACCCAGTACTGAGCCCTGTGGCACTCCATACTTGTTTAATGAGTTGTGTCTTCATTCACACAAACAAAGTGGTAGTGGCCTGATAGATGGGACATAAACCATGCTAATGCTTGTGTTAGTGTATGTCACCACCTATTGAGCTATTGTGAATTCTGAATTTATATTATACAGAAAATGTCCAGTAGCAACTTTTTAAGATGAATGATGTGTGTGATGAGAAAACCCACTGTTTCTGTGATATGATAGTTTTTTTGATAAGGGTTTAGAGAACTGCCAACTTGAAATTGATTTCAGACAAGTCCTAAAGAAAGCCAAGAGTTAAGAATATTGAGAAGTTGTGATACTAGCTAAGTGAGTGTTAGATCTAGTATATACATTGGTTTTGATGCTTTAAATGTCTAAAAGTTTTGATGTTTGTTGCTTTGTGCCATTAAACTGGGGTTATTTGTCTTTTTTCACCTTAGACCTGAAGGCACTGAAAGAAGAGAGTCAAGAACTGAATGAAATGGAAGAAAACAACCAGAATAAGGAAAAACTTTTCAGTTGCCCACAGACTGAAAAGACTTTATCACGAGAAAGAGCTAAAAAAACTAAAGGTCATTTCACATGCCAACAGTGCGGAAAGACTTTCAATCAAAGTAGAAACCTTAAAGTCCATATGAGAGTTCACACTGGAGAAAAACCATTCACTTGCCAACTGTGTGGAAAAAGTTTCACTCAAAAAGGAAGCCTTAAAGCCCACATGAGAGTTCACACTGGAGAGAAGCCATTCATCTGCCAACAATGTGGAAAAAGGTTCAATCGAAAAGCAAACCTGACAATCCACTTGAGAGTTCACACTGGAGAGAGTCCATTTACCTGCAAACAGTGTGGAAGAAGTTTCACTCAAAAAGGAAGCCTTAAATCCCACATGAGAGTTCACACTGGAGAGAAGCCATTCATCTGCCAACAATGTGGAAAAAGGTTCAATCGAAAAGCAAACCTGACAATCCACTTGAGAGTTCACACTGGAGAGAGTCCATTTACCTGCAAACAGTGTGGAAAATGTTTCACTCAAAAAGGAAACCTTGATGTCCACATGAGAATTCACACTGGAGAGAAGCCGTTCGTATGTGGTCAGTGTGGAAAGAGTTTCAGATTTACTGTAACTCTTAATCACCACATGAGGATTCACTCAAGAGAGAACTGTTTTATATGTCATCAGTGTGGAAAGACATGCAAAAACAAAGCCAACCTTGAGGGTCACATGAGAATTCACACTGGAGAGAAGCCTTTCACCTGCCCTCAGTGTGGGAAAAGTTTCACACGAAAAGCAAAGCTTGAAGTCCACATGAGAATTCACACTGGAGAAAACCCTTTTACCTGCCAACAGTGTGGAAAGAGTTTCACTCAAAAAGGAAACTTTAATGTCCACATGAGAATTCACACCGGAGAGACCCCATTCACCTGCAATCTGTGTGGGAAGAGCTTCTCACGAAAAGACCACCT
Source organism: Mylopharyngodon piceus (assembly GCA_039654765.1). Lineage (NCBI taxonomy): Eukaryota > Metazoa > Chordata > Actinopteri > Cypriniformes > Xenocyprididae > Mylopharyngodon > Mylopharyngodon piceus. The sequence goes on along the minus strand of CM077441.1, from coordinate 35,028,890 downwards.
CGGGATTCACATGAGAGTTCACACTGGAGAGAAGCCTTTCACCTGCCCTCAGTGTGGAAAGGGTTTCAAAAACAAAGCAAGCCTTGAGATTCACATGAGAGTTCACAGTGGAGAGAAGCCTTTCACCTGCCCTCAGTGTGGAAAGAGTTTCGCACGCAAAGGAAACCTTGATGTTCACATGAGGCTTCACACCGGAGAGAAGCCTTACAAGTGTCTTCAGTGTGAAAAGAGTTTCACATATCATAGAGACCTGAAATGTCATTCACAAACTCATTCTGGAAAGAAATTACAAGGTTTTGAGTGTGGAAAGAAGCTTACGATTAAGGGCAATTTCAAATCCATGAAAATTCATACAAATGTGAGACCATATTCTTGTTCTATTTGTAGAAAGAGTTTTAAATGGCCCAGCAGTTTAAAATGGCACCAGAAGATCTGTGTGAATTCAAATATACGTTCATGCCGCAGGTGAATGTGGCCAAAATATATTATTTTTTAGGCTTAACTTTTAAATGTCAAATACTTATCTGAACAGGTGACATTCCTACAAGACTCCATGTTCATCACAAATGATTTGTCCATGTTCAATTATTTTAGTTGCATCCTGCATTTTTTTTATTTTTATTTATGTCATGTACATATGTGTGTGGCCATACTCCAGTATGGTCTAATTCAGACATGGGTGACATAGGAGTTTCCTTTGTCCTTTTTGTCAACATACTGTATATCAAACGTACTGTATTTGAGAGTAAATCTAATTATTTGGTAGTTAAAAAGAAAAAAGGATTGCAAAAAAGTCTTCTTAAGGCTCAAAAATAAAGAAGTTGACGACAATATTATTTGCAGTGTGTGTAAATCTTTGAATTTTTCTTTGTGCACTTCAAACACTTTCATCACAAACCCAAAAATGTTGCTTTCTTTTCTGCTGTATTTTTTTCCGGGTCTTAAAACCTTTTGGGAGTGAAGCTGCCTCTCAGTGGGCGGTCTCTACCCACCAGTATAAAAGTCCTTTTTCTATCGGTCACTATCGATTGAAGTGACAGCTTGGCCACGCCCACTACGTTTTCCCACTACTGCCACCGCTAGTCCGTGGCGACGTCTACATTAATCCGGATACATTTGAAAACGGCGTTTTCATTTCAAAACGCTCTGTCCACACTAGCTTTATCATTTTCTGTTCTCTTTGCAGGACTGTGATATGAAGAGTGCAAAGTAACATATTTTAGCAACTGTGTGAAAGTCAAGTTAACTTTGTCATTTTTAGCACATTGCATGGCAATGGTTATAAAAACGAAACAGTTCCTTCAGGGAACAATGGTGACACACAAGGACTAAGAAAAGCCGACAGTGAATATAGACAATAAGTATACAGAGAAGAGTTAAATAATACAAATAAATAAGGCAATATATACATTAAGTGTTGCAGCATTGAGGTAAGGGTTGTAGTGTTGAAGTATTAGGTAATAAATATTTTTATACAGTATCTCACAGAAGTGAGTACACCCCTCACATTTTTGTAAATATTTTATTATATCTTTTCATGTGACAACACTGAAAAAATGACACTTTGCTACAATGTAAAGTAGTGAGTGTACAGATTGTATAACAGTGTAAATTTGCTGTCCCCTCAAAATAACTCAACACACAGCCATTAATGTCTAAACCGCTGGCCATAAAAGTGAGTACACCCCTAAGTGAAAATGTCCAAATTGGGCCCAAAGTGTCAATATTTTGTGTGGCCACCATTATTTTCCAGCACTGCCTTAACCCTCTAGGGCATGGAGTTCACCAGAGCTTCACAGGTTGTCACTGGAGTCCTCTTCCACTCCTCCATGAGGACATCACGGAGCTGGTGGATGTTAGAGACCTTGCGCTCCTCCACCTTCCGTTTGAGGATGCCCCACAGATGCTCAATAGGGTTTAGGTACCCTCAGCTTCTTTATCAAGGCAGTGGTCGTCTTGGAGGTGTGTTTGGGGTCGTTATCATGTTGGAATAATGCCCTGCAGCCCAATCTCCGAAGGGAGGGGATCATGCTCTGCTTCAGTATGTCACAGTACATGTTGGGATTCATGGTTCCCTCAATGAACTTGTAACACTCCGAATGGAGAGTACACCAAAATGAGGGTAACGCTCGTTCCACAAAGAAGAAAAAAAAAAAATGACAGACAAAAATTTGTTTCAAACACCCAAGTGTATTATACAATTTAGAAAAATCTTACACCGCAATACAACCAGAAAAATATAAAAAAGTGTATGTGAGTGTGAAAGTCCAACTGTATTATGTATAAAATTGAATCATTCTCACCGGGGAATGTCCATGAATGAATGAATGAATGAAAGTCCGAGAGCAGATCCAAAGCGACAACCGAAACTGTTAAAATCCTCACTGGAGAGCAGTCCCAAGTCCAAAAACACACAGGCAAAAATTCCACAAGTGAGGCGGCAGTATACTCCAAAAAAAAAACAGTTTGGTAAATAGTCCACAATTGCGGCGAAACCGGGGCAAAAGAGAGCGGAGCGAACACAGACGCTACCGGACGCCGATAAGCCGGCTACATATATAGTAGAAAGTTCCATGTTATTGTCACGTGATGACTAGGACGCACGGGATGTGCGGAATCTCGCGAGACTTCGTTCATACAGGGTCTCACACACACACACCGAGGCAACAGTACAGAAAACGGGGTGACAATTAAAATAAATGATCAACCATGCATTAGTGTTAATCAGACAACAGTATAAATGTCACCCCTTATGTGACATTTACAAACTGTAGCTCCCCAGTGCCGGCAGCACTCATGCAGCCCCAGACCATGACACTCCCACGACCATGCTTGACTGTAGGCAAGACACACTTGTCTTTGTATTCCTCACCTGGTTGCCGCCACACACACTTGACACCATCTGAACCAAATAAGTTGATCTCGGTCTCATCAGATCACAGGACATGGTTCCAGTAATCCATGTCCTTATTCTGCTTGTCTTCAGCAAACTGTATGCGTGCTTTCTTGAACGCTGAGCACGTGCACTCAACTTCTTCGGTCGACCATGGCGAGGCCTGTTCTGAGTGGAACCTGTCCTGTTAAACCGCTGTATGGTCTTGGCCACCGTGCTGCAGCTCAGTTTCAGGACTTGGCAATCTTCTTATAGCCTACGCCATCTTTATGTAGAGCAACAATTCTTTTTTTCAGCTCAGAGAGTTCTTTGCCATTAGGTGCCATGTTGAACTTCCAGTGACCAGTATGAGAGAGTGAGAGCGATAACACCAAATTTAACACACATGTTCCCCATTTACACCTGAGACCTTGTAACACTAACAAGTCACATGACACCGGGGAGAGAAAATGGCTAATTGGGCCCAATTTGAACATTTTCACTTAGGGGTGTACTCACTTTTGTGGCCAGCAGTTTAGACATTAATGGCTGTGTGTTGAGTTATTTTGAGGGGACAGCAAATTTGCACTGTTATACAAGCTGTACACTCACTACTTTACATTGTAGCAAAGTGTCATTTTTTCAGTGTTGTCACATGAAAAGATATAATGAAATATTTACAAAAATGTGAGGGGTGTACTCACTTCTTTGAGATACTGTATGTTTATATATGTTACAGTATTGCACATTGGTATGTAAATAGAAAAAGTCTTTGAGGTAGAGTGATGGTATTTAACTCTTAATTTATTTATTTATTTCAAAAAGGGACAGTGTACATTAATCAACATTCATGAATGTAAATGTACCCAAATTAGCCCAAAGGCTAGTTTTCATTGGTAGTCCCTTTGCCAGATGTTATTAGGCTTAAAAACTAGAGAAGAGAAAAGAAACAAAATATAAAAACAATAACAACATAATACAATCAAAAATTATACACACTGCTCTAAAATACATTTAAACAACACATTATACAAAGTGACAATATATGAAAGAAAGAGAGAAAAAAGACCAGGTATTGTTATGGGTAAAAAAAAACAAATAATAAAATTATTAATAGTAATAATGGATAAAACAACATTAATGTTCACAGAATTCCACTGGTGTGATGCTCTGAATGAAAAAACAGCTTGACCAAACAAAGTTTTCCTACGTGGAATTATGCAATCAGCTCTAGATGCACCTCTAGTTACTCTGTTTTCAATAGACTTAAATTGAATAAAATCAGCTGGAGGAGGAGGAGCTAAACCACACATAATCTTATGAACTAAACAACCATTTTTAAACTTAATGAGGGTTTTCCCAGCTAAGCAAATTATGCTTATTTAAAATATGACAATGGTGAAAACTAAATTGTTTTTATCTGAAATTTTAAGGGCTTGTTTGTAATGATTCCAATGGTTTTAGAACTATGAAATGTGTGTTAGACCAGCTTGTCAAACAATAAGTGACATGAGAAAGAATCATAGAATGAAAATATATCTTTGCAGCTTCATTTGATAAAGAATTTCTAATAAACCTCAAATTAACTAAGTTCAATTTTACCTTTTTGCATACATACTTTTAATTGTGTAGTGCGCTACTAAAAAAAGGATTACGGGGGTATGGTTTCAGTCTTTTGGCGAGGCAGGGGGTGGTTGGTTCCACTCAGACTAGAGGTCTGCATGGGCTTTAAACTGAGGCCAGAACCTGGCCCATACCCGAGATTGTTTGACCCAACCCAAACCCCACTGGTACTGTTATAGTTTAACCCAACCCGAAATCCGTCAATGTAGTGATGTAGCTGTATTTTTGCTGTCATAAGCCAAGACAGCTTTGTAAGACCTACACTGCACATAACCACTGAGCTATTTATTGGTTGAACGACAAGATCGTCGCACAACGTTTAAATAGACAGAAACATTAAGTAGTAGAAAAGACACACAGAGGCCATTTGACATGCTATCGCGCTTCATTTCATTCATATAGTTTGCTCTCAGTCATGTATCATATCGTACTGTTTTAAGCATTTAAATACAATTCAATTTAATTCATATTTATTTGTGTAGCACTTTTCACAATAAATATCGTTTCAAAGCAGATTTACAGAGAATGCATGTCAACATTATAATTTAGAGTGATCTGTTATCAGAGTTGATTGTCCAAATTATGTAATTTCTGAAATGTACATATATAATCACACAGTTAGCTAACAATGTAATAATTTAATTTACAATCACTGTTAGCTAATTAATTTAAGGTAGAAACAACGAGCTCATGGAAGTAATGATTACATGATAACAATAATTAGGATATGTAGAAATTTTGGAATGTGCATGTTGATCCAGAGTTTGTGTCATCCGAAGTCCTTGCAGGAGTTGGCGCCGTCTCTTCAAAGGTGTTGGTCATATGAAGTCTTCATAAGAGGCTGGATCTGAACTGAAGCTGATGTACTCTCTAGTCACCTCGGGACGCGCGTCCCGAGATAAAACAGAAAAGCAAATGGAGAATAATTAGCGTAGCTGCTGTTCATAACATTAAGAAAAGATTGTCATGTGCAATTGATCTGATATGAGATATTCAATATATAAACATATCAAATACAAAATGTGTATGATGTAGTGTTTCAGATGATAGTAGCCTGCTCTTGACAAAGCTGATTTCTGAGAGACGCAAGAGAAAGCAGCTATTAGGTTTACAAACGCGCTTGGCTCATTCATTCATAGAGTTTACACTTTGCCTATCATATCATAGAAGGTTTAAAACATTTAAATATACATATCAAATGACGTAGTATTTTAGTTGACAGTACTCTTGACAAAGCTTTGATTTCTGAGACAGTAGTGCTATTTGATTTGCGGCTGCGCTCAGTTTACAGTCGTTCACTTCACACACACACACATAATTGCATAGTAATTTTAGAGGCTTGTGTATAATTTTGTTCTATCCCCTGGCTCACCTGTTATTCAGTAGAATTCGTTGTGCAGCTTTCTCTGCATCATTTGACACTGTAATAAGTTTTCCCTCAGTAACTGCTCATAGTTAAAGGTTTGAGAGCTGTCTGCTTTGTTGTGACCGAAAGAGCGCGCAAGAGCGGAAATACATGCGCAAAACAGTTAATATATAAATAATAAATGTGCTCCCACTCTTGCACTCTCTTTTGGCCACAACACAGAAGGCAGCACACAAACCTTATAAAACAGCCTATATAGTTTTTCTCAGTGCGAAACTGCATACTCTCCGAGTAGGTACTTAATTTCAATAAGTACTGTACTTACTTATCGAGCGTTAAAAGAGTGCGTACTTTATAGCCTGATCCCGCTAAGTATTAATGCGATCCGGACATCATCCGCCATTTTGCCGTTATCATGTGATCTACGAAATTATCACCTGTCTCATGCAGCCAAAATAGATCTAAAACAGCACTTTTCTCAGAATTAGACACATGAAGAACAATAGTGTTATTTGAGTCAACGAAAGGAGCCAAAGAAGGAAAGCTTCCTGTTTGACTCGCCCATGCTCTGCCTACAACCCCCGCACTTAATCACGCCTCACCATAATGGCGGTCGCGGGACCCGACCGTGGGGTGCAGGCGCTCAACTCTCATCCCTCATCCCTCAAGAGAGTCAGGCGCGGGTAGAACTGCAACCGCATCACAAAAAGCGCACATTTAACCTCAAGCGTGCCCGTTCAAATGACAGATTCTATCACTTTGAAAGAATCGTACTAGAACAGACGCGAATGCATCGCTATATGAGTGTCTTAAACTCTTTCGAGAGCCGAACGCACTCATGCGAACACCAACTACTATCCCTCAGGAGAGAGCAGAAAGGAACAGTTCCGTACCTGTCTCTTGTAGTCAGTCTCGTGAATGCATCATACCAAGCGCATCCAGCTTTGCCCGAAGAGAAGACAGCATTCCACCCAAACACACGCGTTCCACATCCCTTGAGAATAGAGATGGCGCGAACGGAGCTTTCATCGAGAAATCCTTCAATGCGCGCATTCTGCTCCCTCAGGAGTTTAACTCGCGTGTTCCTAACTCATGTACAAACAAACAGTCTCTTGAAGACAAGAAGAGGATGACGTCTTTCTCAGGTGCCCTTTTATACTCACCTGCTTTGACGTCCTAGGCTGCCACCTGCCAATGTCAAGTTCGTTGTCGTGTTTAGACTCATGTTTCAGACAACGGTCATGTAACGACTGAGACAAATCAGACAAAATTGTTATAGTTAACCAATAATTGTTTAAAGCTCACTCTGGGGTCTGTCCCCCATCCAAGTTTTATTGCGCCAAGGAATGTTGGTTGCCACATGGAAGAGCAGAGAAGAGCAGAGACAAAGAGACACACAGAAAACCTACATCTTTCCCACAGAAAACAGACTTTCCTGCATTCATTTATAGACAGACTGTTCCATAAATTAACATGCATATCCCCAGGAAATGGTATCCATTATTACCGTTTGTTGTATTGTACTCAGTATTGTATTCACATGTTTTATGATACATTTAAGGTAACTTCAATTATCCCATGTTTAGTGTCTATGGGTTCGTATCGAGAAGATTTAAATGCTTGTGTATATGATATGTTGATACCTGTGCAACACATCAGTATTACAAGAATCTTTAATAGTTCCTCTTCAACAACAGCCCCATAGAGGAATTTTGCCGCTCGGAGATCCTACCCATTTCATTGGTCAGGTCAACCCTTAGGGGTGTGACTTCTCCCAGAGCTTAAAGCCAGCACGCAATGTTCCTCCCTCTCTCTTACTTCTCCGACAACACAGCGACTGCAGGGGCTGCCTGTGGGCCAGGCCTTTGGGCCTGGGCCTGCCCTGCCCCCAACCATGTGCTTGACTAGGAGAGGGAGAACTCTTTCCCCACTTATGGGGCGTTCACACCAGACGCGACTTGCGCGAATAAATCGCGCTATTCGCGCGTAGTTGGACACTTGAACATTTTGAGTTTACTCGCTTAATTCGCGCGTGAATTCGTGTCATGAGAGGGGCTTCTGCCAGGCGGCTCGAGTCTCGTTTCTGCACACTTCCTCTGAATAAACACATCAACTTGTCAGCGGGAAAGTAGTTGTAAAATACGGCGAATAAGCTCAATTTGCCGGCTTTAGCTAGCTTGTAGTCTCAATATGTAATAAATATATAGCTCAAATTGAGTAAAGAGCGTTTTTTACAACTTACCAGATTGTCCGACCTCCTCACTCACTTTCTTCCAAGCAAGATCCTTTTTATTCCTGTTTCTATAAAAGTATGAAGATGTATCGTACAGCGAAGATATTTTTGTCCTCCATTGTTGTTTCGGATTTCTGCCGCCTCTCGCTACGTCGTAATCACGTCACTACTGGAGCAAGCTCCTGATGGTCCAAAGTTCAGATTTTTCGATTCGCCCGAAACGCTCTATTCGCGCCGTGTCATTCGTGCCGCCGGATGTCTATTCGCGTCTTTGCATTGACTTAATATGTAAATCACTCGCGCTTAACGCTTCATTCGCGTCTGGTGTGAACGCACCATAAGAGTCAAATTAACAGCTCAAGTTGTTTCATATGTCTTCGACCAATGCAGAAGATATTGGTTACAACTCCGGACCGAGTCCTCAAGGATTTCTCCTCAGCCGGTAGATCCGATGCTCCTCAGCCTAAAGGCATTTTGCAAGTATCGTACATTTGAACACTAAACAGCGATTTTAGTATTGATTTGTAAACCACCTGTGTCAGCTAAGGTGCTTTATTACTGAGGAAACTGATGATTCTTGTCCAGATTGTCTTTGACTTTTTCCCATAGCTCCATTTCCGGTCCCACTTCCGGTTCAACTCTATCATTGTTCATTTTTACCTACGTATGTGTGTGACCTGCGTGTATTTTGTTAGTTTAGTTATGTGTTTGTGAGTTAGTTAATAAAGCTTGTGCACAATACATGTTTGGTTCTGACTCCGTCTGCTAATAAATTGCCTCTTAAATGATTTAGATCTTGACTACATGCTCTGAGTAGTACTGTACAATAAGAATGTTGTTTTTCCATGTCTTAGAATTAATAAACAATTAACACTGAGTGTTCACTGGACGAACAGGTTAATTGATTGTAATATTAATTTTAATGTAGCTACATCAAGTTAATCTGATTAACTGATTCACATATTCATAATTAATCAAACGATGTGTTGCACAATTGTTATCAAAATAACAAATGCAAATTACCTTTATTTTCCAGTCTATATCCGTTCAGTCAGATTTCGCACTGCAAAACATCCATGACACTGACAGCTGTTAACTTATCCATTCTGGCTGGTAATCATGGCCACCCGACGTGAAATATATAAATAAATTTAATAGCACGGCCATTCAAAACCCCATGGCTTGGGGGCATAAAGGGTTAGTTCACCCAAACATATAAATTCAGTCATTATTTACTCGCCTTCATGCTGTTCAATCCCTGTGTATTTTTTTGTTTTGTTTTTGTTTTGTATTTCTGAACACAAAACCTGATTTTGGTCAAGTTTGTCCTGCTGGTTTCTGTTCATACAATATCAGTCAATGGAGCCTGACTTCATGCTTCATGACATTATTTGATGATGCTTTTGAAGCTTCTGAAAGTCGGCCTCCATCGCATGAACAGAAACCAACAGAACAAACTTCAGAGTAAGAATCAGAATGAGCTTTATTCTTTATTCTGCTTTTTGCCTACTATATAGTAGGGGTTGCACCGACTAGTTGACTTTCATGCTCTGCTATGACACTTTAAGCTTGACATCAACTAGTCGCTGGTCCTAAAGAGGGCGCAACAGCTTACGAAATCTTTGAAGTCCACATTTACGCTCCATTTTCAAAATGACAAATAAATGCATACTCTGAGAGCGCTCCACAAGACGTGTGATTATACCATCTGGATGCTCGAAACTGAATGGGAGAATGGATGTTTTAAACAGCTTATTGTACAGGTAAGATAATCGCCGTTCTGAAGTAATGCGTGCTGCTCTGTAACGCACACACATATAGACAGTAGCGCGCAGATCACGTGCACAGAATCATTCAGTAGCGTGGAAATGTATTGTCAACACTGTTCTGTGATTTCTCAATAAAATAGCTTAGAAACTGAAAAGTTCCAGCATATATTTATTAGTAACTAAAGCCCACAGCTTCACTATTACTAGAGAGACGCTGCCAGGTAGAATTAATTCACACGCAATCGCTCTCTCACTAATGCATTCATATAAATGTAATCTTTACTGTGCTACTTTATCTGTGTATGATTTAGAATGAACAGAAATCTTTGTGAAATATAAAGACCCAAAGACAAAAGAACTGATAAAAATGAGATGTTATGTAGGAGCAATAGCCATGTGGGCAGCACTGTGTCACATGTGCCATAGCTGTGCACAAGGCAACATGTTTGAATCTCAGCTGTCAGCTCAAGGTCCAGGCTTATTTGATCATTAATGACATCATCAGCGACTAGTCAACTCGACTTTCATCACTTAAATGTCGACTTTAAAAAATCTGAAGTTGTTCAACCCCTACTATATAGCATGGAAGTACGCGGTTTCGAACACAACACTAGTTTTGTAGAGATCTTTAATGGAAGAAAGGCTGGTTCCAGTGAATAGCAGTGAATCCCAGTGAAAGTGAATAGCACATAACAGGCACAATACCGGTATAAACATGCATGTGTATCGGTATAATATGTGACTTAACTTGCGTCATCATTTTTAAACACCACCGTTTGCACAGTCCACACTACAACGCGAAAACGGTGTTTTTACATTTATCCACTTTGGAGAGCGTTTTCAAATTTTGCTTTATGTCACGTCAAAATCAAACTTGAAATGGTTGTAGCCAAGGAGCCAAATATGATGACTGATTTTAGTGAGCAGTCAGTTTGGTGAAATTAACTATACATCTTCGTGTCTGTAACCAGTGTTTACTGAGCATGATGACTGATTATCTGAAAATAAATTGACTATTAAAAAGAACAGCTGAACATCAGTTCACCAATAATATACGGTTTAAGTTGTTAGAAAACATTAAAAGAAAACTACTGCATGCCACTAGGAAACTACTGCATGCCACTGACTGTTTTACATTGAATTTTAGTGATTTTCGTTATCTTAATGGCAGAATAGAAAACTAACCAGGAAGATAACAACCACAGGTAAGCTATTAGCTCATTTAAACATTTTTTTCCCAGTATGACCAATGTGCTGTAACCGAAAAAATTAAAGAGATCTTGCCAGAAGTCACAGACCAACAGTACCAGCAAAAGCACAGAAAACCTTTGATTTTTATGTGTCTTTGCTGGGCTCTAAATCCGATATAAAGAGCTGGAGCTCATGCAAGCAGGGCAAGGTACGGAGATAGTTTTGAACACTGGCTGGTTATGTACTTGCTCAAAAATTGATTTTGGATCATTTTTAACCCAAAAAAAGTTATGGACAGCAGCTTTAACTAACTTCCACATTTGCCTTGAATTCTAAGAGGTTTTTATTTGTGACTACTCCCAACATCCTAGAATTGTCAGTAGAACTTAACATTTTCCTTTTCCATTTGCAGAAAGAAGATTTGGTGTTGATAGAGGAGGCAACATCTTCAAGGCAAAACCTTAACCCTGGGACACACCAAGCCAATGTCAAAGAACTAGCAGCGACAAAAGCCAACTGTGTTGTTGCCACTCGTCGGCTCGTCTTGTCCAAAAAGCGCACTTGGAAACACCAAAAGCATGTAGCATGTGCGTTCCGCGCCTGCGTTGAAGTAAATATCTGTCTATTTCAGCAGGCATCAATAGTCTGTTTTCATCATTCAAAAATGGAAACTGAAACTAGGACTGCAGATATACAAACTGTGAATAAGGCAATGCCTTATGAAAATATTTGTGCATTCGAATGCTCTGGTAAGTTGATGTAAATTAAAAGAGCCTTCTGTCTTCAGCCTTCAGAATTAGAATTGCATGCCAGCTTTTGTGGAGAAAGGTAGCTGTAATAGTGACTCACATCAAAGCTTAGAAAACACCTAAAAGTGTTGTTCTCTGAAGCCATATGATCACTGTGTGATGAACATGCCAAAATGTAATTACTTATTCACTCTCAAACTGTATACAGAGACCAAATTAAATCGCCATACGATGCATGGACAATTATTGCCACAGAGGCATACTTAGGTGTCACCTGCCACTATATCAGTGGCCTGCGAGGTGCCTTTCGTGCCTTGCATTTTTAAAAAAAGCAAGCTGGTCACCACAAGGCTGAAAGCAAAGCAGCAACAAATGAATACCCCTGAGCATTCGCTAATACAAGATATATCCGTAAGATGGAAGAGTTCTTTGCACATGATCAGTTGCCTGCTTGAACAGAGGTGGCCTGAGACAGCAATGCTTTCAGATCCTGATGTCACACCATGGATCTAAAAAATGATCAGTGGAGCCTACTTGAGGAAGTGGAAGAAGTACTTTGGCCTTTTAAACGTGTGAGTCTTCCTGAGTGGAAAGTCCTATGTGACTGTTTCTGCTCTACCTCCACTGGTGAAGTGCCTCCAGAAGTTCATTATTTGAGAAGCACATTATTTGAAACTGCAGCTGTCAAGGCTTTCCAAGGTGTTGCTACACAGGAGACAACATCAAGATGAGAGAAGGAAACTAAATTCAGAGATGATGAAGAAAATGTATTCCATAAGCCTCCTGCCAGCAGAAGAAATTTTAAAAGTTCACCTCAAGGTTCAAGCTCTTACACTGAGGGAGCAAACACCTGTGGGGAACAGGATGATTCAGCCAGTGCAGATACAACACTTTCAGAGAGGAAGCCAGTGTCTCTGCTGGATACTTTGCTCAGTTCAGATTCAGATGAGCACCGTAACGGTGAAGACGACACTAGTCACGTCCAAGATCATGAAAATCCCCTGAAATGGTGGAAAGAAAAAGGAGCACGTTTTCTCACCTTGGCCATGCTGGCAAAGTGTTCTTTGTCTGTGCCTGCAACATCAACCCCATCTGAACGCCTTTTCTTAGTTGCCAGTAACATTGTGACTAAAAAAAAACAAGAGAGCAATCCTGATTTCAGAGCATGTAGACATGCTTACATTCCTCCACTGCAATGCTATTTGAGCTCTTTCTGACATACAATACTGACATTGGGCCTCAATTATGAAACAAATGTACGATAGAAAATGGTGCGTATGGCCTTTTCCACTCAAAACTTGGCATTTATCAATATGAACATTAGCGGTGGCTACGATCAAATCTCACGTCAGTTTTTGAGTTAGCGTGAACTTGCAAGCAGCTTAGTAAATCTGGTGGAGAATTGTAACGAGAACATTTTGATCATTTTCTTGACCGACAACCGAAGCTTATTAGTCAATCATAAACCATTAAAATTAGAATGTAAAATTAAAATTAAATTAGAATAGTGTTTGTGTCCCATTAAAAATAACATACAATAATGTTTTTTTCAGGGGTTTAGCTTTACATGCACAAATAGCAGCATAAACAACAGAACATGAGGATTCACACATCGTCACATCACGCACCTGTAGCACTTCTGTGAACCGAGAAAAACTGAATAAAATTAAGTAGGCTATATAAAAGGAATAAAATAAATAAGACTAAACAACATTTCATTTAAATGATTAACAAAAAACTGTGATGCTTGTTTTCGTGACACTCCAAGTGATCGCGCAGGCGCCTCGCACACACATACAACATCAGTTCTAGTGTTTATAACTTGACGTTTCAGCCATTCATCAAACTAAAATGGAGTCAACCAAACACAAACAAAAGTTACACTGCTCAAATTAAATGGTCCGCTGTAAATCAGCGTGCCCAGCGCCCAACCAAACACATTTTTGTGCATGTGAATGATGCTGGTTTACATGGATATTGGAACATGAGTGAAGTACAAAGCCTTAATTGTTTACATAATGACTAATAACTTAGCAACCAAAATGTTACGTGCAAATATAGAAACATATTTGTATTCTTGCTAATGTGCTCCACAATTTAGAAGAGAAGGGATTCATTAACCTGTACAGTGCTGTTCATCTCTGCAGTGTGGGAAATGTCTTCATCCCCAGAATACACACAGACCTGCAGCATTTTATGGAGATCTGGAACTGTCATCCCTTGCGAACAGAGGGAAATTTTTGCCTGTATTCCTGTGACTGTTTGGACTATTTACCCTGTGTTTTGACCTTAGCTTGTTTTTGGACTTTGATTGTGGATTACCCTTTCAATAAATACTGTGTTTGAATCTTCAACCTTCGTGTCTCAGAGCAGTTTCATGACAGAAAACCTCGCCGTGCACAGATCCAGCAGCCGAGTGAGATCGGTCAACCAGTTATTGCAGCTTCGTCAAGGAAACCGGTCGATTGAGGAATATGTGCAACACGTGTACCTTTTGATGAAGTTGCACTCGAGGACATTTTCCATTTTGGACTCAATGAATGGCTGAGTGAACAGAGTTTATATAGGCTGAGCTAAATAAGGTAATGAGAAACAGCTGTAGACAATCATGGATGCTGCGACCGGGCAATGAGTTATGGGTAATGTAGTCCTTGATGGAATGACAATAGTCTGGAGTGGAGAGTCTTCTGATGGCTATGAAGGGCACTCCAGCTGGTGATTGTGACATAATATTAGGTAATTGTTTTTATATTGGTATATATATTGGTTTTTCATCAGAATAACATTCTAAAAAATGTCTTTTATCAGATGTTTCAAATGGAAGAAGCTGAAACAGAGCTTGAGAGGCGTACAATGGCACTGTTTGTCATCAGGAGGGAGGAGGATCCATAGTTTTATGTTTTGGAAAATTTTACATTATAGCTAATTTAGCTTTCTTTATGGTGAAATTACTTAGTTGACTTAAATTATTTAACATTTGGGCTTGAGTGTAAAGAGCATATATTGATGAAGGTATAATTACAAATTATACTTTATACAGAATCAGAAATTTAGCGTAAGTTAATAAAGTCGGAGTCAATAGCCTCATGGGCAATGCAAACATTCTCGGTTATTGTTCTGGCCTCTCTGCTACAGTTCTGGTCATGGACTCAGACTAACAGGCCTGCAGTGAATCTGTGAATGACTTGAACTGACTACATTTGTGCATGTCTTTCAGAGAGAGAGAGAGAGGGTCTTATTACTCTTCGTCATCTGCCAGCTGTTTAAAACACTCACAGTGACACACACACACACACATACATACATACATGTACAAGTGTTTGTTCCTCAGCTCAGACCAGTCTGGTTATTAGTGAGTTAAGATTAACTTATAAATCTAATGCAAACACAAGCATAACATGCTGTAGGACAACATCTCATTGGTTGAAAACTCATTGAAGACATCAGATTAAAGCAAATCATCATTAACAGGTATGTATATTTAATCATCTTAGTTTAGATCACATGCTTTACTCTTATTGAGAATGTATGCATTTAAATGTGACAATATTGAAATATATTTGCTATATGCAACCTAGAAAATATTCATCATAATTCCTCTGTAACTCTGCCTTGTGAGAGATACTAATTTTGTTGACCTCAGATTGTGTTTCCAGCCCAGAAATAGAAACTGTGAGTGTGTGTATGAAAATCAAAATGGCTTAGTTGGTGTATTTGATTGGACAAATATTTCACTGTGCTATGATAAATAAACTTCAGCAATATGCTGAAATTGTTTGGTGTCTATACAGTTATGGAAGAGTGTTAAAAATTAATGCTCATGTACAATCAGTGTGAAGTTTTCTTCAGAAGCTGTGAGGAAAATCGTAATGTAATGTGATGCTTAACAACTAACAATTGCCACACATTTCATGGCACAGAAATGCAATTACAATAAAAAAGTTTGATTGAAAACAAACATAATTGATACTTGTAAGCCATTATTGTAAGCCAGACTTTAGTCTCCTGTTAGACAGTAAAGTAAAATCACTTTGTAACTTTACACTGTTTTCCCTGATCTAAAATATCAAAGTTACTGATAATTCAAGTGTGCAACAAGTAAAAATAACAAAATATACCATACAGTATTTTAAACAATGAAAATTTGTGTAAACGTGTGGTGACAACATACATATAGTATAAACATAAAAAAACAGATGGTGCAAAATGTGTTAAAATTTTAACTTAAAATCCTAAACTTTTATGTAAAAGTGCTATAATTTAAATTCTGCTATGGCAACATGGAAGATGCATAAGGTACTAATTTTCATTATTTTAATGCTAAAATAGCCTAAACAGCATTCAAACATTACAATTTGTTAGTACCTAGTTATTACCCCATTATTGTAATTACTATAATAAGTACGTTGTATGTATATGGGGAACAGGACTGTAAAATAAAGTGCTACAATATATTTTTCCAAATGTACACTTAATGCCTGAATAATATGTTTAACCCACAGTGCTCTACTGCTGACCATATAAACATGTTTTATTCAGTGATGATATTTCATGCCTGCTGAGCTTCACAAATGCTACCATACAACAATTGCAAATTGACTTTTCTTTTATTAAATGTCACATATTGATTTAATTTATAAATAAATTAGCCATGCTTTTACTCTGACTAAATCGCATTGAAAAATGAAGTAGCTGATAAAAATGACAAATTGAAATAAGAGACTTGTGCTAAAATATATTTAGTGCTTTAAACATATTTAATTCATTTCAAACAGCCTTGTTATCCACTGCTTCTATGTTTTACATATAGCTACTATACAAAAAATATGCATTTATATTTTAACATTTAGCAATGCTTGTCAATGAAACAAAAACACAAAATAGAGATTCAAACATCCATTTAATAAATCATATGAAGGGGTGATGTGTGCATTCGTCAGACCTCTCAATCCTCTCTCAAACATTGCCGTGTTTGAAGTGTGTAGTTGTTTCTTTCAAACAACACTGGTAGTGACACACTTCGCTTTGAACCTTCTGTGATTATAAGTTTAAGATGATCTGTGGCTAAATGTTTACTAAAGATATCCATTATGAAGAGAAATGGTGAAATGCAATTACAGTGTTTGCCATTCATTGCTTTCTTGGATTGGCTTGGTCTGAAAAAAAGTTTTAAAAACTTTTAATCCACTGTATTTTTAAGACAATATTAGAGTATTGATAGAGTATTATAGTTAGCTTTGGAACATAGAAAAGTAAAAGTTTTAAATATCTGAAAAATGTACAATTCAAAATGTACAATCCAAAGATAAAATCAGTTAATGTGTCATGGTTGTTTAGGTGCTGAATTCTGCTGACTGACTGCGGTTGAAGAGGCTGTATTTATGGCTCAATATGACCAGTGAGTGTTTCCAAAGATTATATCGTCTTTCAGGAACATTACATAAGTTTCCAACTATCCAAATGCTGATTGTGTTTCAGACTCGAGGATAAAGATTCGCTGGATATTCATGATAATCCTCCAGCGCCAGACAATGTCGTAAAGGAGGACGACAACACTGTACGTATGTCAGCTTGTCTCTGTGTCTGTATCGTGTGCACACAACTCACTTTCTGTCCTCCTCAGGTGTATTTTGTCTATGATGAAGAGGTGGAGGAAGAAGAGGCTCCTCCTCCTCCAACCCCTGAGCCAGTAGTCCAGGTCAATGACAGACCGCACAAATTTAAGGACCACTACTGCAAGAAACCCAAGTTCTGTGACGTCTGCGCACGAATGATTGTTCGTAAGTTCACATTTCACTCCATCATTGCCAGAAATTTAAATATTCCCCAACAACAAGAAGAATTTTATGTGTGTGTGTCCTTCCTATAGTGAAACATCTATTTTCTACCTGCTGAATATATTCTGCTTCTACTGGAGTCAGTAAAGCAGTAGTGTCTTTATCCAATGGGATGAAAGGATAAAGGGCACGTATTTAACATGATTACTTATACTTTATGGCATAAAGTCGGTGTAAAGTGTAAAGTCGGGTCCATATCTTTCCATAAACGTCTTTTTGCAAATCCTGTCAAATTGAATCCACTTGGACACTACCTGAGACATTCACATAGTTGAAAATAAACAACCACTTTCCTAAAATTAAGATCCTTTGGAAGGTAATGTTGTTATTCCTCTATCAGTCGTTCTGTTGAGGCAATGAGGCAATGATGAAGTAGACATTGATCTGTGTTTGTGAAGGCAGTCTTAGCTGATGTATTCATCTCGATTTGCAAATCATTTTTTTTTTATATATATATATATTTTTAATATGCACACAATTTTCCCCTTTTAATTGTATGCCTAATATGTCAAAAATGGCTCTGTTAATGTTTCTTGTCTCATCACAATTACATATGTTCAATTCAAAATGTTGCAATTTGACAAAAAAGTTGAAGTTTTAAATCACTGCATATTACTGCTGGCCATTTAACATGTCGATTGTAAAACAGTGGTCAGATATTAAATTTTTAGCTACTCACATCTTACCTCTCAAAACGTTTTGTCTTCCTAACGATAAACAGAGCAGTGCATAATGAAGAGCATCATCAAGAATATCAAATAATGGGGGACAATTTGGCCATATCTGATTATTGGTCTATCATAATTACGGCCCTGGAATCATGTGTTAGATGAGGAAGATGGCGGTGGGGATCTCCAGGACAGATTTGAGAAGCACTGCCGCTTACTAGTTACTACCTCGGTCAATACGCCTGTAATAGCCTGCTAGCCAATTTATAATCATTTCCAACTGTTTTACTTTATCTCATATGAATAACAATCACGCCTAATGTCAGTGTTGTGATGTTGTTTATGTAAAAACAACTGTAATTTGTGATTTAGAGAAAAAAAACATATAATTTGCTCTACTAACTGATTTCTGTTCCTCTACTTTCAGTCAATAATAAATTTGCCTTGCGCTGCAAAAACTGCAAGACCAACATTCACCACTCGTGCCAGTCATATGTGCAGTTCCAGAGATGCTTTGGAAAAATAGTAAGATGACATTCTATATGCATTCTACTATTCATGATATGTTCATATACAATATACAATTACATTCATATACAATTACATTGTCAGCTTCAATGTTTTCATTAATATCTCACTTTCTGTCAGCCTCCTGGTTTTAGACGGGCATACAGTTCTCCACTCTATGATCAAGAGATCAATAACCCTGGTGAGTAGGATGTATTTATAAAAGTTAATTTTTGACAACATGAAAAGACTCTTGATTATAATTAATTAAACAAGCAGTGTTCAACAAAGAAGCTAACAGGGAACGTTCTCGGAATTTTGGATAATGGTTCTTAAAGTTATGTTACTTTTAGTAACGCTAATAGAAAGTTAGTTCACACATTTGTTCAAATAATTGTTTTCTGAAACATTTTAGTTGGACGTTCATCTAACATTTTTTATATGTTACTACTTGTTTTGGAATGTACTGAGAACATTCAAAAGTAATGTACCCAAAATGTTTAAAGAATATCAAAATCTTACTATTTGACCTATATGGGCATATTGGTTGGAGGACATGTTGATTATGTGCTAGTCAGGAAGTCTAGAATGTTGCTGTAACTATTTGGTTACACATAACGAAATATAAATCAATTATATGTCTGATAAAATAATGCATGTCTATATTTCGTGTTTGAAGATTATTGTGAAGTAAAATGCTGTTAAAATGACTGAATAATCAAATGTGTAAAAATAAACTGAACACAATAAAATGATACTTACAGAATTGAAATTGCATGTGTGTAGGTCAGCAGAACCGCACCGATCCGGTGTTTGACACACTGAGAGTGGGTGTGATCATGGCCAATAAAGAGAGGAAGAAAGGGTCTGAGGACAAAAAGAACGTAGGTGACCAAGTTCTGCTTTTAAGAATTATGCGACATATCCTGAGCTCTCCCTTATATGAAGAATGTAATGAACATCCTTCTTTTCATAAGATGATGATGATGATGATGGAGGAAGAGGAAGCTCAACAACCAAAAGAGGATGAAGAGGGTGGTGAGGGTAAGTTATACCAGGAGTTTGTTATTGTTCGTTAACTCTACAGGGAATTCCACGGTTGAAATGCAGTCATCTCATAAGGAATCCACGCGACTGGGAATTACATGCAAGTTGAAAAATGTTCCCCATGTGGACGTCGCATCAGATTCAAGTTTGCTGAAATTTTAACAGTCGAATTTGCCTCTTTTACCAAAATATAGGTGCTTGGTTTGGAAATGACCTCAGTGATTTATGCATCACTACACTATTGACAATGGACATACTTCACCAGCAAAATTTCACTGAAGTTTCAATAATGTGGCTGTGCATTTACACAAAAAAAAAAAAAAAAAAAACAGGGTATCCTCTACTGAGTACTTAAACCTGCTCTGAATTTGGTAATTTACCGGAGTGAAAACCGCATAACTGCTGAAGCTACAGTGTCTATGTGGCAAATTAAATCAATTTTGTTTTGTGAGTTTCACATTGTAAAATTTCTGTTATCTTTGAGGTAATTTATATGCTGGCATACTCTATCTTCCTGGAAAATGGACCCAAAATATTGTTGACTCATCTTGTTTGCAAGGGCAGTTTACTCATTTTTTTGTCTAGTAACAATTGTCCTTTGTCGATTTTACACATTTCTCCACAGACTGGAGAAAGTTCTCTCAAAACAAGACATGTCTCTAACACGTCAGAATTTCCTTAACAGATTAATTTTCTCTTTATTTCATACAAATAATATAAATAATTTTCTTGAAACATTACACACAAATGTTCTTGCTTTCAAAACATTGTCACAGCACTGGTCCTTGGGTACACAGATAAAAGGCAACAAAGCTAAAATTGAAGTTTTCAGTATGTATTGTGGGAATATATGTGGTCTGTAACTATAGTCTATAGTAGGGGTCTCCAAACTCGGTCCTGGAGGGCTACTGTCCTGCAGAGTTTAGCTCTCTTTCCACAAGTTCTTCTGCAGTAGACTGACAGTGCTCTATCAGTGTTCCTTCATCCTCAAACAGTCCAGTTGTTCTTCTCTGATGCACCTCTGGCCACCTCATCTCCACTTCAAGCCTCTCTGCTATTTCTCTGGCATCTGAGTTGAATCCATCATTTTGAAATTCCTCCAGGAATTCTGTCACTGTCCTAATTTCTTTCCTTACTCTCTGCAGTAAATATTTGGGACTCTTCAGGATCAATGGTACTTACCACAAAAAGCCATCTCTGCAGCTACTGGCAGATCTTTCCAATTCTTCAACCTTACAATTCTGCATCCCATTTCTCTGTGGCCTGCTCATTTAGAGCAGTCAATACCTTCAGCTTTAATAGCTTCAATCCTACACTCCCATCTGGTTGTTGGCAATACCTTCACTATAAAGTTCTTTACATATTTTGTGAGAATGGTCAAATGGAGCTGAATTTTTTTGCTGTGAAACACTATTGCAGTTAAAAGCAAATTATTTTAAAAATATAAAAGGGTCAAGAGCCCATCTAAAGCAAACACTGACCACCATGATGGTGGCCTCATTTTTTGACCAATAAAACATCAACATCTAAACCTCTGTTAATTCTCAATAAGAGCTTCTATAGACATATGACAGAAATAAAGTCAATCTGAGCCTGTGCATGTGTACCAAAACAGGAAACAGCAACATATCACCAGTGTAACTGCTTATTGATCTCTCGAAACTAACATACTTCTAACAACATGAGATTGGCCTGTTAATTCTGATTTTTTGAGGGAAACAAAGGTAGTTTGCATTTGAATCAATTTACAGTATATTGGCTTTTTATATACATTAACTCAAAACAATAAGACATGTTGAATGGGCACACTTTATCCTTTATTGTTAGGAAAGCAAGATGGAGACAAGAAAGACAAAACAGCAGCAGATGACAAGGTAAAATACCACTGTACGAGTGTTCATGCTGTCCAAAACGTTGCATGGACATGAGCACAGGTTGCATGGACTAGTTTGTCAAATTTATGCAGCATTTTCAAAGCTTGTAGTTCCATCCCTGTCCAGAATATTGGATATTATTATTCCCTTATGAGTTTGGGTGTGTATGTGTGTGTGCCCTTCGGTTTGTCTTGTCATTTGGTGTTTGTTGGGTATTTTTTTGTCAATAGTGGTGCTTGTTAAAGCATGTATCACTAATGGGTCATATGACGGGTTAAGGATTTGAAAACACCCCTAGTATTGAAATACAGTGCATAACTCGTCCTACAACATTTGTGCTATGGGCATGATTTGTACCTCAAAATGTGTGGCTTGTTGGGGAGAGGTGTGCTATTTCTTTGAAGTGATGAAGTGAGTGTAAAAATCCTATACCTGAGCCACGTATAAAGACCAGAATTTCATAGAGACATAAAGGGATAATTCACCCAAAAATTAGAATTCTGTCATCATTTACTCACCATTATGTTGTTCCGAACACATTAGACTTTTGTTAATCTTCAAAACACAAATTAAAATATTTGTAATGAAACCTGAGAGGCTTTAAAAGTCCAGGTAAGCAAAAGCTAACAGATCCAAAAAGGTTATAAAGCCATCGTAAAATGAATCTAGCAGTTTTTAAGTCTTGTGAATATACATATAAGATCGCTTTATATGATGAACAGGCTGTTATTTACAACTAAACATGAATGACACATACATATAGCGCATCACATATGGTAAACGTGTGTGTGTGTGTGTGTGTGTGTGTGTGTCACGCACTACAACAAACCTCTTGGTTCTTGTGCACGAGCTTCCATGTTTACTAAGTTTAATGTGCCCTTAGTGTGTGTCAATCATAGAAATTAGGCAATATTAGTTTGATAAAGAACACAGAACATATCTCTCAAACTTTGTAGCATCTCTAACAGCGCAGAGTTTGATATCTGAAATCCTGTATTTTGTCATAAAACACTGGGATATCATTACAAAACTTTCTCTGTTACATTGCCATCCTGGAGGTAACTGAGAAGCTTGGGACCAACCCCACCTAGTGGTCAAAGACTGGATTACTTTGGCATTTGGCCAAATTTTCATTAAACAGTTTTATTATTAAAATTATTTTTTTCCTCCTCACTACTATCAGTGTGACAACCATGTCATATCTTTCTTCTTCCTCTGCACTGTGGTCAGAAGGTTAACAATTAAAGACAGTTTTATAGACTGATATATTTGGATGTCTTTAATGTTTCCTTCATAATTAATCAGTTAAAGCTAAATACATATTTTGGTAGGTCAGTTACGTCTGACAGCATTGTGTAAAAACAGGAGACACACCTCACTATTACAGACATCGCTTATGCAGATCAAATTAGTGATAAACATCACAGATGTAAAAAAAAAAAAAAAAACTTAATAAGATACTTCTTAATTTCAAAGATAAACTTAATTTCATCCCTTTCTTTGGTTTTTGTTTCCATGGGAAAAAAATCAAATCAGATTTTTTTAACACCAAAGAGACTTTGTTGAACATATGCTCTGGCATGTAGTGCACACACTTCAACAGGTTGTAACCGAGTCTGAATCTGGTTCCCCATCTCACCCCAACTTCTCTGTCGCTGTCCGTAGAAGAGGCAAATAAAACCCTCTAACTGACTGTATTTGATTTGCAGAACAAGAAGCAGCAGCAGACGTTCAGTCAGTCTCACTATTATATGGCTCTGTATCGCTTCAAAGCCATTGAAAAAGATGACCTGGACTTCCAGTGAGTCTATTCACATATTTGTTAATATTTCAATTTAGTCACTGCATTCATGCATATAGTCATAGCCATCAAAAATGAATCATTAATTTGTTTCATTTCTAAACCTGATCAGGTGTGATGTTTGTGTTTCAGTCCAGGAGATCGCATCACAGTGCTGGATGACTCTAATGAGGAGTGGTGGAGGGTGAGTTCATTGTGGTGGAAATCTTTAAGAAGTTAAGGTTAGTACAGGAGTACAAGACTAAGTCAGGAGAACAGTGTTTTCTCTTCCATACATTTCACGAGTTCACACTTACATATAATCAGATAGAGTAAAGGTGCTGTATGTAAGATTTTCACTTGAATAAAGCACAAAAATACCCCAATATGTTTTCAGATATTTAGGAAACATGCTAAGTTCACCTAATGTTT
The DNA here is from genome assembly GCA_039654765.1 of Mylopharyngodon piceus. Classification (NCBI taxonomy): domain Eukaryota; kingdom Metazoa; phylum Chordata; class Actinopteri; order Cypriniformes; family Xenocyprididae; genus Mylopharyngodon; species Mylopharyngodon piceus. Next base: position 35,004,942 of record CM077441.1, on the reverse strand, counting down.
CTCAGAAAAACAATGCTACAGCCAGATATTCTACTTTGAAATGTGCGTTTCGTGTCGGAATGTCTGTCTTTGTTTTGGTCTGTGCGAAACCGTGTGCTGCCAGTTTATACAATAGTATTTCGACATCACAGGTTGCCAGTTGGCCGAAAACACAACGTATTGCAGCCATGGAAATGGGCAAACAAACTGGGTCAGAGAATCGCTGATTCTACCTGACCTAAAAAGCCTCTGCATCCATCTAAAAATCTCTATGAACGACAGCATATTAAAACACAGATAAATCAACTCATCAGCTTACTGTGTGTACCTAAGTCTCCTCGGCTTTCATTGTCAATTGCGCTTGCTCTCGTTGCGTGTCCTCAAGCTGGCAACCCATGACTGAGAAGGAGGGGGCGGGGCAAACAATATTTTGAATTTGGACTGCAGTACCTATTTCAACCACTGTCATTCCTACATATCGCACCTTTAATGCAGGGCTGGGCAACTCTGGTCCTCAAGATCCACTTTCCTGCAGAGTTCAACTCCAACCATGATCAAATTCACCTGGCTGTAACTTTCTAACAGAGATGGTCTTATTATTGGGAGATACAAGGGTTTGTGGCTCTACCATTGGAGAAAGTGTAGCGGCTAACTTGGATCACATGTGCCTTGATAACCAATCACATTATAGCCTGACATCACTGAATTTCGAGTTGTGCGACAGTCAGTCGATGTTTGTGGATACCACAGAAATGTGCTGAATCATATCTGTCACGCAATTGTCCGTGACTTCTCTTATAAAACAGCATTTTTGTTTCGGTGTAAACTCTAAAAATTGATCAATCCAATACAAATGTTTAAGAGCAAACATGTTGACGATTAGCCGATGGGCTGTCGATTCATTAAATAAACTATTTCCTCACAAAAGCAGTTTATTCAGTTTGGTGAAGCCTCTCCTCCATTGACATCCATTCCAAAAAATGGCCTCTTGTCTCCTTCCCTGCGTACCCACAGCGTTAGCTAGCATTGCGCTTTTTTCAGCTAAGGTTGCAGGCTTGCCTTCAAATGGCTTTGTTTCTAGTAATCCTGACGAACTTGATTAGCTTGTTCAGGTGTTTGAGTAGGGTTGGAGCTAAAGTCTGCTGGAAAATGGATTTCAAGGGCCAGAGTTGCCCACCCCTGGTTAAATGGCTGGGAGAGCTCTAAGCAGAAGTCTCCTCAACACAAAGAATTACAATGTTTCTTAGAGCCTTATTAAACAAACATTCAGTGCTAGAACACTATTGGTTAATTTCATTATTACTAACTGGTTTCAAATTCATCTCCTGTGATCACTTATGGATACACTGGATACTTGAGTTGGTTTCCTTGTGGGTTGGTCTTTTACTAGATGTACTTGAATCAGACACTGGCCGAGTCAAATGTTTGTTTATGCAGCAACAAGAAGTCTTGTGTCCATGTGCATCTGGGTCTATGCTCAGGTGGCACTCCCAAACCCCAAGTGCTGTACCCACCGTTCTCTCTTTCCAAATAAGAGTGGGGTGTGGCCACTAATAAAGGAGACCCCTGTCTTTGTCGCACATGGAGAAGACTGAATAGCCCCCTGTGTTAACTTGCCCATTACCAGTTATTAAAGTAGTTGTTAAACCTACTTTCTTTGATTCCGTCCAGGGGTGTGTTTCCCAAGAGCATTGTTAGCCAACTATGGTCACAAGTTCTGTTAAATTGTGTTGGTCATGATGGAACTTGAAACCATAGTTGGCTTTGAGAAATGCACCCCAGGTTAGAATGGGCTTTCAGTGGAAATCAGAATGTATGACTTCCTAAAGTGTCTGAAGAGCTTGATTAGGGTTGACTCTAAACTCTGCAGTACATTGGGTGTCTAGGAGCAGGGCTTCAGACCTAGACTTTAAAGTAAACACTTGCCAACATATTCTGTTTTAAACTGTGTTTACGTGTGTGTCAAAGGGTAAGATTGGTGAGAAGACAGGCTACTTGCCCATGAATTACATCATCAGGGTGCGAGCAGGCGAGAGGGTATATAAAGTGACACGCTCCTTTGTGGGAAACAGAGAGATGGGCCAGATTACCCTGAAGAAAGATCAGGTCAGTGTGTGTCTGTGTGGTGAGGACTGAAGAAAGATGAGTGTTGATATTGATGTCTTACTGCAACTGGGGGTGGGGGGTATTGACTGATTTTTCAGATTTATAACTGTGTTCTACTTTGTAGATTGTGGTGAAGAAAGGAGAAGAGGTGAATGGATATCTGAAAGTAAGCACTGGACGTAAACTGGGCTTCTTCCCTGCTGACCTACTTCAGGAGATCTGAATGACGGAGATTCATTCAGAAAATAAGTGAAGCACAAGAATGGACAGAGAAAGATGACAATATCTGACCTCACTGGCACTGTGAAAGAAATATGAACACATGTGGGCATATACACAGGGTCTAAATTTAACTTTCACCAAGCACTATATATTATATATATATATATATATATATATTAGGGGTGTAACGGTACACAAATCTGACGGTTCGGTACATACCTCGGTTTTGAAGTCACGGTTCGGTACGGATTCGGTACAGCAGGGGGGCTAGAAAACTAAACATAAAATTACTTCTTTTTTTTTAAACAGTGGTTTACTGAACAAATTGTATCTCTGTCTTTAAATAAATTAAATTACAACTAAAAGGTTCTTAAGGATAAAAAATTATCTCTGCTAATGCTGTAAACTATATAGGGAGCCCTTATGAACATTACGGAGCCCAAACTATTAGCTTAAATTCAATTGCTATTTATTTTTAGATATAATAATCAACACTCAAATAACAAATTGTATGCAAACATGTAAGCAGTTTTTGCATTAACTTCTAAATCTAATTGTGAAATTGTTTTTACTCCAATTCGTTGTTGAAAATCATTTATACACAGTGGCATTATAATCAATACATCACTAACAGGTTAAGTAAAATTTAATGAATATATAGGCTAATATAGTGCATATATTAAGAGTTCATTTCTCTGGCGAACTAACAAGCTGTGGACACTGAATGTCTTTTTTGAGGTAGCTAAATGCTACGTGACATTGTTTACAAGCTGTTTATATCTTTACGCCGTTGAAACACTGATTGAGCGATTACATGAGATATGATATTTCAGTAAGTTGTTCTGTATCTTTCAACATACCTTCAGATGTTTGTTCATGTTTATTCTGTAACTAGTATTAGAGAGGAAGAGATGATCGTGTTCACTCGCGCTCCGCCCTGCCGCTGAGGCGCCTATATAGAGATCTGTCACGCCACATTAAAACACGTCAAAACGGCATAAATTGTTTGAATTTCTTGATAAAAGGGATCGAATTTGAAAGATTACACTTTGTTTTTTATCGAAAGTATCAAAACGCAGAGCTTATTGCGATTATTGGTGGTTAATGGTGGTTAGGCTATAACGCTGTATTTGTCGTGTACTGTTTTCGTCTTATCCACCTGTCTTTGTCAGTTGTCGTAATTCACCAGGAAACAAAGTGTTCCCAAACAGGAGACATTAATGTTGCAATGTAATGCATTCGGTACACACGTGCACCATACCGAAAGCCCTGTACCGAAACGGTTCGGTACGAATACGTGTACCGTTACACCCCTAATATATGAATAAAAATGTTCTTTGCTGAGAAAATAAAAACAAAGTTGCTCATTAGTTGGCCAGTAATTTGGCCGGTAAAACTGCAAGAGTCATAGTTTAATCCTAGATGTGAGCGAATTACAAACAGTTTTCTAAATAAAACGTGTCACAAATTTTATTTTGCAAGTTTGTTTTGTCTAAAACTCTTTGTGGCGCCATATACATTGCTCATATTAACAACAGGTGTAACACATAAACAAATAAATGAAAAACCATAGCAACGAACTGAAAACTAAGTCACAGAACTAAAACACATAGTAATCCCAGACAAACCCTTATATATGCACCGATCAGGCATAACATTATGACCACCTTCCTAATATTGACCCGTCGAGGCATGAACTCCACTAGACCCCTGAAGGTGTGCTGTGGTATCTGGCACCAAGATGTTAGCAGCAGATCCTTTAAGTCCTGTAAGTTGTGAGGTGGAGCCTCCATGGATCGGACTTGTTTGTTCAGCACATCCCACAGATGCTCGATTGGATTGAGATCTGGGGAATTTGGAGTCAACACCTCAAACTCGTTGTTGTGCTCCTCAAACCATTCCTGAACCATTTTTGCTTTGTGGCAGGGTGCATTATCCTACTTAGGTAGGTGGTACGTGTCCAAGTAACATCCACATGGATGGCAGGACCCAAGGTTTCCCAGCAGAACATTGCTAAAAGCATCACATTTCCTCCGCCGGCTTAACTTCTTCCCAAAGTGCATCCTGGTGCCATGTGTTCCCCAGGTAAGTGACGCACACACACCTAGCTATCCACGTGATGTAAAAGAAAACGTGATTCATCAGACCAGGCCACCTTCTTCCATTGCTCCGTGGTCCAGTTCTGATGCTCACGTGTCCACTGTTGGCTCTTTCGGCGGTGGACAGTGGTCAGCATGGGCACCCTGACTGGTCTGCGGCTATGCAGCCCCATACGCAACAAACTGCGATGCACTGTGTATTCTGACACCTTTCTATCAGAACTAGCATTATCTTCTTGAGCAATTTGAGCTACAGCAGCTCGTCTGTTGGATCGGACCACACGGGCCAGCCTTCGCTCCCCACGTGCATCAATGAGCCTTGGCCGCCCATGACCCTATTGCCTGTTCACCACTGTTCCTTCCTTGGACCACTTTTGATAGATACTGACCACTGCAGACCGGGAACACCCCACAAGAGCTGCAGTTTTGGAGATGCTCTGACCCAGTCGTCTAGCCATCACAATTTGGCCCTTGTCAAACTCGCTCAAATCCTTACGCTTGCCCATTTTTCCTGCTTCTAACACATCAACTCTGAGGACAAAATGTTCACTTGCTGCCTAATATATCCACCCACTAACAGGTGCTGTGATGAAGAAAGAATCAGTGTTATTCACTTCACCTGTCAGTGCTCATAATGTTATGCCTGATCAGTGTATATTGTGTAGGAACACCAGGGGCCTCGTGTATCAACCCTGCGTACGCCAGCTTTCACGCTCACGGTCGGATGTACTAACAGTGAAATTAACGTGAGAATGTGTGTTCCTCCACGCCAATTTCATGTCTGGCGTACGTACATTTCTCATTGTTTTTGTCTGTTGGCGACTCTTACAGGCAAGTTGCAAACATTACACAACGAATTGTTCTACAAGTCTATCGCACCACCACCTGTGGGAAGCATTGCTATTAATTTGCAATTTATAAAATAATTGACATATATTGTCACACGAGCCTTATGGGAACATTCTATCAATTATGCAATTAAGTAAGAACATATAAAAGCATGTGCAAATTGATACAACCCTTAGTCTATGGCAATGGCAGCTTTGGCCTTATTAGAGGACATTGCTAATGGCAGAATCTGAAGAGAACGAGTTTTTAGGGACCACAATGATTTTCTGGCCCAGGATGATGACTGGCTTATCAGCCGTTTCAGATTTCCAAGGGCTATCCTCTTGGAGCTCTGTGCTGAGTTGGGTCCGAATCTAGAGAGAGAGACAGCGAGGAGCCACGCAATACCCGTTCCCTTACAGGTGCTGACAACACTTGGTTTCCTGGCAACTGGTTCTTTCCAAAGGGAACTGGCAGACCGCTCAGGAATAAGCCAGTCGTCTTTGAGCCGCGCAATGCCAGCTGTATGGGATGGGATCATCCGCATGTCTACCAGGTATATAAGGTTCCCATATGATGCAGTTGACCAGCCAAACATTAAAACGCAATTTGCAGCGATAGCCGGTTTTCCTAATGTAATCGGAGCGATCGACTGCACACACATTGCTATAAAGGCGCCATCTGAAGAAGAATTTGCATATGTGAATCGGAAACATTTCCATTCAATAAATGTGCAGATAATATGTGATGCACAAATGTGCCTAACAAATATTGTGGCAAGGTGGCCTGGGTCAACCCATGATTCATACATCCTTACAAACAGCATGGTTGGGATGAGGCTCCAAGCTGGCAGGGTGCGCGATGGGTGGCTTCTTGGTGAGTGATGCATTTAAAGTTATGGTTCTATCTAATTGTATTTTTTATTATTTTCATTTAATTATTCAACAACCCTTCAGGAGACCGTGGTTATCCACTAAAGACGTGGCTGTTAACCCCCCTCACCAACCCACAGTAGATACTACTCCAGAGAGTAAAGTGTCACCCATAATTGAGGCAACTCTCTGCTCAAAGGGTGTAAGTTCATCGACCCCTTTACCACTGCCTGTTCTGCCCACACTTTGTCGGTGCGCAGCAGTTCTCCGTTTAACGTCCACCTTTATATCTGTAAGGATGGATTTTACCAAGACTGAATTCAAGATTCCTATCCTGTAATAAAACAATAAAACTCTCTAATCTGAAGAGAGGATCTGCGAGAAAGAGCACAGGACAACACCTGGCTCGACCTCCTCTCTTCCTCCCCATGCTGAGTTCCTGACTCCTCACACCCTCTCCTTCCCCTCAGGCCATGCAAGTCTCACAAATCTGTTATCTTATCTGTTTTAAGTGACATCAATGTAAATACTTCTGGTGCGACTGGTAAGATGGTTTCACTTCCACATCAATAGAACAGACAAGAATAAAGAAAACAAAACCTGTTCTCCTGGTGTGGGAGATGCTCCAATAAAGATCTTTATTAACCATTTGTTTCGATCCCCAAAACCAGGCGTGTGACCCTTTGGGGCACGAGAAAAGCTGCATAAATATTTGGGTGCTAAATGTTTACTGTCCTTTTGTTAGACTTGGGGTATTTAAAGGGATTTGGCAAACCACTCAAGGAAGAATCTGCATTCAGAACTTCCCGCACAATTGCTGTGTGTATCTCTCTATTTGCCAGGTATGCTGACTCTTTGAAATTCCTTTTAATATTTTGTTTTGAATTGTACTTTGTATTTTATGCTGATCGGTTGTGTGATGTATTCTTTTTAATTCTTTTAACTGATGTTTAATCCTGCCTGGCAAAACAATAAATGTTATTCTTGATTTATTCTGCATTATTCTTAATTCATTATTTCTAGTAGATTAAAGCGAAGGTATTACCGCAAATCTGTGTTCAGGATTGATCATACGGAAGGTTTAATAGATGGAGCATAGGACACATCAATTAAGTCCATTTCGATTTCTGACTATCGCTGCCTTAAATAAGTTGCAGTTTTCGTAAATATATAAAAACTATGCTTTTTGTTACGAGTAAGCAGAGCGCGACCGACTTAAAGGTAGATATTTGCCCTGCATCCAATGTTTAAGGACAGAACTGACGAGTTTGTGTCCGAGAAGAGCATTCAGTTGGCCGAAGTGACTTTTCTAAAGCGATACCGGGACCGCAGTGAACGAATAATTGAAAGTGTAAGATAATCAGAAAAATCTAAGATCCAAATTAAAGCACAACTAATCTTATGATCAGCTGTTACATCTGAAAAATTGTGAAACTAAGAGTCATTTATAATTGGAGTCAGATTAAATTATTCACGAAGTCAGAATTGAATTAGAAATCAAAGTTGAATTAAATTGAGATGATTTTTACAGAAGTGCCAGAGGACGTACACGCGAAATACCTTCGACCAGACCACTAGATGCCGTCGTTGGGCTAGTGGGTGGAACCTTACATATCAGACCATTTCTTTTTAAGATCATTTGCGATTTTCAGATCCCACCGCATTGACGGCTTCAGCCAAACTCTCCCACTCATATTTTTTCCTTTTGTTATTAACTCCGGAGGACAAAGTTCCAAATAAAATATTTTCTCTCGTCTCTACCTCCGATAGTAGCACCTCCAATTCACTTTCTGTAAAGTTTCGTTTCTTACTGCTTTCTTTTGCCAAAGTGGACTCATTACCATATTTAAATTGATTTAATTAAGGAAGGAGACTGGGTGGGGTGTTGTGCTCAATTTTACGTTAATTGGGATGTACAAAGAGAATATGCATGGGATCCTTCGTACGCAGAGATTCATACATCTGGTTTTTTTTTTGTGTGTGCGTACGCACATTTACAGCTTTGTCCGTACGCAATGTTTTAGTATGAATTCAACGCGTCTTTGTACATGAGGCCCCAGGTTTTTTTTTTTTTACACACCAGTTAAATGAAAACAGAAAGCAAAGTGTGAACATACCATGTGATATACTAAGTTAAAGAAACAGATTTTTTTTCAAATATGCCAATATATAATTTATTGTAGCAGTACACAAGCTTATGTAGCAGTCGGGGTTTCCTCTATAACCCCCCCTGGTGGAGGACTGCAATTATTTCGCCCCATAGCAGTGCCCGGCTGGTTAATCATTTTCATGATTACGCTTTTAATAAAAGCAAGGCGTAGAAAAGGGTTGAGTGTGCGATCAGTCTTTTTTTTTTTGGTTACCCCGTTTGTTCCCCTTGTTTGGCTTTTGTCCTAGTGGAGTCGTGTGGTTCGGGTCACTAATTCTCCAATCTCAGGTATGTGGATGTGGGGATTGTGGTATGTGTCTTTTGTAATGTTTGTGTGTAATCTAAAGCCTGTGTTCTGCAGTCGTTACACACAGCCTGAGTGCAGCGAGAGTATGTTGCAGCGCCCAGCTGTTTTATATACGTTGTGGTGACGCAGTGAGTATGTTCTTTTTGGTGGACTGTTTTATGTTTTTAAAAAAAATGTCTAAAACCTCACTGCTGTGTGTGTGTGCAGGTTGGGGGCGTGCCTAACGGCGTGTTTCCAGCTTTGAGCCGTATAAGTGCATCCTTAATCAGCAGGAGATACGGACCCGGACTACGCTGCTGTTTTGTCTTCTGTAGGAGCTTTGGTTTTTTATTTATTTATTGATTGATTGATTGATTGATTGTGAAATGGTTTTTGTCTTCTTTCTTTTATTTAACTGCCTGTGGATCTGTTTCCTATTTGTATTTTGGGGACGGGGAATTTGAGAAGTTGTTGCTGAATGATCAAATGTGCGAACAATCACTTTTGTGAAGTTTCATAATTGCCCATGATGTGTGGTGTGTTTTTTTTTTTTTTTTTTTAATTAATTGAGCTAGTCGCTGTAAGTTCCCTCTAAGACACTGGTGAAAAAGGGGTACCTGGCCCAACAACGTTTTGATGTGAAGTGTTAAACACGAGTGTGGATTTTTCATTGTCATTTTAGTGTGGAACACTAGTCTGTGGGTGTAGTGAGTAGTAGTTTGTGTGCTTAGCCCACGAATATGTGAGGGACTTTTACTAGAAACTGTTCTCACATTGGACAGAGCCGTTATAATAGCAAGCCAGATTAAATCTGCTGCCGATTAAGCTAAATCTATTTCAAGTTCCTGCCAAGTAACTGCCCCCGTACAAGCGGTGCAGCACACAGTAAAATGCAGAACAATGGAGAAACTGTCTCATGCACCTCTTAAAGGAGACATATGCAAAATTCACTTTTATAAGGTGTTTGGACACAGATGTGTGTCCACAGTGTATGTGCACAACCAGCCTATAATGGTAAAAATCCACCCAATACTTTTTTTTTTAATCCCCATTTATCGTTTTCAGTCTCTCTGAACGTGCTGTTTCATATTTCCTCCTCCTATGCAAGAGTAGGGAAACCTTTGCATTTAAAGGGACACACACAAAAACAATACCTGCGGTGGACATCCAACCCGGCCCACATCCAAGTGTGACGTCAGAAGCCAGGCCCATGCTGCCCTGCAGCCGATTCTTAAGATTTTTATTGGTCATGTCAATCACAGTACTGATTGCCTACACCCAACACTGATCCCTAAACCTACCCGTCACTGTAACCAATGAAATTACCTGCAGAGAAGTGGTTTAGTGGGGACGTATTGGGCATGGGCGTGAGTTCTGATGTCACACTTGGATGTGGGTGGGGTTGGATGTTCACCGCAGGCTGCAGCGAGCCCTACTTGCATTTTTGCTCACACCCAAATAGGGGCAAATTTGAAATATAATAAATGATCTGTGGGGTAGCTTGTTAATTTTGACTCTTTTCATAGTTTCATTCCTCTGTTAGGATACGGTTCACATTCATTTGCATTCTCTCATTTCCTATTAGACCATTTTTTGTGCCATGGGTAAAAGGTGGTTTTCCATCCGGCTACCATCGCAAGTATATTTCAAACCTGTGGGAAGCACTGGTAGTGTCTGGGTTTTTCGAGAAACAGGATTGGAGAAACACTGCCATTTACACATTTCACCATTCAATTGCAGGAAAAGCTGAAGAGGCTGGAGTCAACCTGTAAAGTCTATCAACCCTTCCGTAAGGCACTAGAAGAAGGAATCCAGAAACGCTTTGGAGAGGTCATGAAGGAACTATAGCTGATCGCTGCAGCTATACTGCTTCCAAAATTCAGAACCTCTTGGACAATACACACACACGTTGGATTTCCATGTTTTATGGGGACTTTCCATAGATTATTTCCTCATGGGGACAAAAAAATTACAAATTTCTGCTATCACTATTTGTGGGGAATATATGAACCACCTTAACTCTAAGTACTTTTTTTTGCATTCTTCAATTGTCCAAACTTCTTCGGGATGAATACCAAATTTCTTTGTAGAATGTATTGTGACTGACTTTGTCATTACTATTGAGTCAATGTGCTCTCCTAGTCCACCGTTTTCAGTTGTTTGAATTAGTCTAGCATTCTTTATACATTTTGTAATGTCATTCAGACTCAACAGGACACTTCCAACACCTCCCTGACAAGCAGAGGATGAACTTAATTGTTTAACACAACACAATTGTTGTTAACCTTCCCTGGCAAAGGAAATTGTATACCAATAATGTCTCTGACAAAGCAGAGGATAATCTGTTTGCTAATACTTATTAATGTATTCAACCTTGAGTTGTTTTCTCCAGGGGGAGAGAGTGTGGCGGTATGAAAAAAAAAAAAGAAGAAAAAAAAGTAGAAGAAAAAAATTAAGAGCCCTTACGATGCTGGTGCAGTTGAATAGAAAGAGGAATACTGAATAATCTGTTTTACAGAAATACAATATATGCTTTCCAAATTTACCTCTGTACTAATGCTCGTCTTACGTGAGAAGATACTGTTTTCATTGATTCATGAACATTTAAAATTTCACTACAAAAATACTAATGTCTTGAGGAAAAATACTACAGACTATGAACATTCTGTGCAGTCTAGATTACAGTGATATCAGAATAAATTTGTCATAAATGTGTGTGTTGTATGCATATTGTATGTGAACTGCATGGTTAGGTTAAAATGTGTCTAAATGGGCATCTGCATTTAAGTTAAACATCTACACCTTTCTATCACTGATATTCTTGTTTTAATAAATGCTCATGTGTTGTGTATGTGTGGGTGTTGACTTCCTGAAGATGATGTGGTGTCCAGCAGTAATTTAATGTGCTGTCAGCGCAGTCACAGCAGAACTCCATCATGAGAGCACAGAGTCTGGGTGAAATGCAAGGAGATGTCATAGTGGGGACACTATTTAATTTACTATTACCTTTTTTACTACTGACCGGTAAGTTCTGTTTAAAACTTTCTTGTAGGTAGTTTGAAATCAGTTGTCTTGTTGAAACAATCTTTGGCATGTTATTCCATAAAAATGTAGCCCATTCTTAGTAAAACAGGAAAATATTCTGCTGTCCATACAAAATCTTAGAGCATATGTTCATGTTGCAGGTAGAAAGACTGAAATATCTCTGCACAACAGAAATATTTTATGGTAGTTCTTCTGCATTTCTGTACCAATAACTGAAAGCTGGTATTATTTTCTAGACAAACAGTATCTACCACTTTTTTACACTCAATGTAAATAGCATCTGCCTTTTTTTTTTTTTTTAATTTTTTTTATTACAATTATTGTAACTTATCTGGGTAACATTTTGTTTTGCATATCGAGCATTAGGGTTGATTGATTATGACAAAAATCATAATCACAATTTCTTTGAGCAATATTGAGGTCACGATTATTTAGCACTCACTGACTTTGGAAACATTTTTATTAAACATTAAAAAAAAAAAAAAAAAGTAGCAGTGGATTTTCTTAAACTTTAATACCAATAATTTAAAACATGCCAATAAGGGTTGCAGAAAGCGAGAAAAGAAGGCTCTTTCTTCTAATATCTGTGTGCGTTTCTTTTTTTGTGTGACTTCAGCTAGTGCTATATATTTAATATAATATATATATATATATATATTTATTATATATTATTTGGGATAATGTAAGTACACAAGTCAACAAAATATATAACTGTGCTAGTGGTTTTTGGATATTTTAATGCAAAAATCTTACAATTGTGCCTTTAAGTCTCCGTTGCGTTCCTAGATGGCCATAATGTGTTCTTGCTGTAGCTGACCATAGGGATCTGTACAGAGGGCTTGTCTAGTTGTCAGTGTCTTGGATGAACTGGATCTGGCTGACTATGTTAACCACCAGATGAGGGTGAGACAGACTAATCTAAATGTAGATGTCATTCCTCTTTCGATGTAACAGAGTACATTTGGTGTTATGGGAAGTGTTGGCATTGTGTTCCGGTTGGTCTAATTAAAACAGCATAACAATAACTTAAAGAATTTGAGTTTTAAAAAAAAAAAAATACAAATTGTGTTATTTGTATGCTTGGTTAAAGTCATTAGTCATTTAATATAGATTTAAAATGACAGTGTGTCTGCCTCCCGAACAACACTAGGAAAACGTTTTTCCTCAGAGTTTAGGAGCTAAACAGGAAAAGGATCTACCACCCACAGTGGTAACAGTTTTATATTCTAGTTTTTAATTTATTTTTATAAACCTGCCAGACATCCACCAAGTAATGCATTACAATAATCTAGTCTTGAGGTCAAAAACGTGTAAATTAACATTTTGGCATGGGAGGCTCTGGTAACAAGGCGAAAAATATGTTCCCTATTCCCATTCCCCATTTTTTCATTCTTCCTTTCGGCCTGGTCTTAGCTCCTCAGGTGTTTACAAAATGTATGACCACACCTCTGGCCCCTGTTGAGGATACAGAGAGTGAAGGTACTAAATTATCTCAATGATTCCTGATTCTAGCACAATCAGAGGAGTTGCCGTTCCGACATCAGGTTTAGTTCTTGATTATTTGTAATTATGTGTGTTTTTCAGGGCCGATGCCGATATAGATTATTACAGATCAAGTAGACCGATAACTGATATTTTGAACCTATATGTCTGGTGTAAAAATGAAAATTAATGTCAAAATTAAGAATAACAAGGGCTCTGACAAAACTTTTAAATTCTTTTAAACATCTTTAATTCTGAGAACTGTTAATAATAACAGTAATATTAAATTTAAATGTATAAATTAATGTATAACTGTATAGATTAATCCTTATTAAAGATTTTCTTTTGTTGTTTGATTGTGACAGGCAATAGTAGACAGTAGCAGGTTTAAAGGCTATACTGTTACACATGCTGTTCACATTCACTGAAGACAACAAACGTGCTTACGTGTATACTCGCCCGGATGGGTATTTTAACATATATGTGTGTGTAACTGAACGTTCATGTGTAATAAGTCATGAAAAATAACTCAATCTGACATTTGTTGCGAGCAGTTTGAGAGGCGGCTGTGTCCTGTGTGTGTGTGCATTGGCTGAGAGCGCGCTGACTGAAGACCGTCTCTTGAGAGCTCGCAAGTGATTTATGCTTTAAAATGGCTTGTATTTTTGAATTGGCATGACTTAAAATGACGTGCAAGTGCCAATTCCATCAACTGTCCGAAACGTGTGCTAATATTGCAGCGTACAGCTCACTTGCAGAGCAAACTCAATGTGGATACTATGGATGTGAAGCCATTTGCGCATTTAGAGAGAGAGGGAGACTCGGTACCGCTGAATCACTCAAATGCTTTTGAAACTACGTCTCACAGAAAGTTGTAAAATAACTGATCTGCTCTGATAATCTGTTTGAATTCAATCTACATGCTATAGTGCATAAATGTTTGCGGGAATTTTCCTCTTAATAATCGCGAAACCTGCGGGAATGTGTAGAATTATGCGCAATACCGGCAATCCCGCGTGGGAATTCAGGCCCTGATTATATTGAGGTGTTTTGCAACTTCAGTGTAGTGGATTGTGATTTACTGCAACGTCTGCTGCCGCCTTACATTTGAGAGACAACTGATGTGTGATCTCTGAAGCAGCTCCAGTTAGCTAGTGCTCGCGACTCCTAACAAATCAGATGGGCGGAGCTTGCTGCATCAGAGCCAAATAGCGCATTTCAAAATTAAATTATTCTATCGGCAAATCGGTTTTGAAAATGACCAATACCGATAACCATAAAAATGCTTGCCGAGTTCAACACACCTGTCTGTAATTATCAAGTGCTCCTGAAGATCTTAATTGGTTGGTTCAGGTGTGTTTGGTCAGGGTTGGAGCTGAACTTTGCAGGAAGGTAGATCTCTAAAAACAGGATTAAAGCAATTAAATCTAAATCCACATGCTTTTAAAACAGTACTGTAGGATTGTTCATGTTCTTAACTCCTCTGGTGCTTATACATCTGTATCCCATACCATACTACCCCTGAAAAGACAAAGAAGATGAGCACAAAACTCGCTGAAGTTTCCCCTTTGCGAACTTTGTGGAATCTTTTCATAACAATTGACAAACTTTCCAAAATAGCATTAATGGCCTTCTCTCTTGATTTCACACATATTTAACAATAGTTAACATAACCTGTTAATATACAATCTCTAGTTATTAATAAACAGTAGTTAAAACATATTTTATGGCATTTTAGAAATAAATGGAAGTCCACTTGTTTTTTTTTAACCAGTCAACTAGTACAAACAATTCTAAATAACATGAAAACTCTCTTTAAGTAATTTTCATCTGAAAATGCACAGATATCTCAAATGGTCTTTATAATTACATTTTCACGTTTACATGTCTCATTCTATCAACTTTTTTCCCAGTAAATCAAACAAGCAACAATAACAGAATTAAACGTTAAATACAAAATATGCAAATGTTAATCGTTCTCTACATGTGGCCTCGCGCCATCAGTACTCAAAACGGAGGTCTGAGCTCGTACATCTCTAAAATAATTAAACTTTTTAACATTTCAATCAACACGCAAATCGATAAAATACTCGCGTCTGCATACTCTCAAACATTATATCACATCATTTCACTATATTTAGGTAATCATGAGAATTAATACCTTAAAAGAGAATGAAGATAAAATCACAAAACTCGCTTATGTTTTCTTACTGCGAACTTTATGTGGAATGAAGAAACCCCGCGAGTTCTCCCCCTAGTGTTCAAGCAGACAAGAGTAATCGATTGTGCCAAACTAATAGAACACAGATGAACCAAAATGACATACTTACATTTTATCAAGTTTTAAACATATTCACAGTAGCATGAATGTAAAATATTTTCACTGTTTCACAGATTCATGAACTATTTTAAATACATATTTCAATCTGTCACAATACCATTTAATTGTTGGTTTCCCATTATACTCTGCTTTGTGTTGTTGGATTGGCAAATTTTATAACTTGCACTGACATATCTTAAAATATGTCAGTGCCATTTTTTTTGTCTCAAGATGCACACCAGTAATGTTTTTTTCTAGTGTGTGTTTATAAAAGCTACTTAAATATCTTAATTGTGCTAAGGCCTAATCCTGGCTTAAAGGGATAGTTCACCCAAAAATGACAATTCTGTCATCATTTACTCAACCCTCAAGTTGTCCGAAATCTGTATAAATTTCTTTGTTCTGCTCAACACAAAAAAAGATATTTTGAAGAAAGTTTGTAACCAGGCCGCTTTGGGGCACCATTGACTTCCATAGTAGGAAAAAAAAAAAAAAATACTATGGAAGTCAGTGGTGCTCCAAAACTGTTCATTTTCCCACAACCTTCAGAATATCTTCTTTTGTGTTCAGCAGAACAAAGAAATTGGTACAAGTTTGGAACAACCTGAGGGTGAGTAAATGATGACAGAATTTTCATTTTTGGGTGAACTATCCCTTTAATCTAAGCCGTCTGTGAAACCGGGCCACGGTGTGTCAGAGTGTAATGTTAGAATATTGCGAAAAAAAAAAAAAGTTCAAGAAAAGCTTACCATCTAAGAGCCACGTGACTGTCTTTGCATGACTCGTTAACAGACGTGATCCCCTGTATGTGATTTTAAAACGTAAGATGGTACCTCAGATTTTAGACTACAATAAAATTTCCCTTATACTCTTAATGAAATTTTGGTAGGCTAGGTTTTCACTATGAGATAGCCTAATTGTTATATAATTAAGATGGGCTAGAGGTTATTTTTATGGTATGCCAAAAAGTGTTACAAAAATTAATTATGAAAAATATGCAATATAAAAATTAGTTTAAAATAATTTCCTTTGTAAAAATTTCAGGAATCAGGGCCATCTTATATTCGGAACAATACGGTAAAAATCAACATCAGCTTGGCTTTTCAGAAATGCATTTAGTTTGCATAAAATCACATTTGGTGTGCAATGGCAAGGTTCACAAAACTATGTTTAAAGGGGGGGTATCACACACAGTTTCTGTCAATCTCATGTTAATCTTGAGTACACGTAGAGTAACAATGCATCCTTCATATCTCTGAAAAGTCTTTAGTTTTGTCGTATTTATAAAAGATAGATACACTAAACCGAGTTTTTCCGGAAAAAGCCGAGATCCTGGAGGCGTATCTGCCGTCAGTGCTGTGGGCGGAGCTAAAGAGCACGTGCAGCTTCTGCGATGTCTGCTATAAATACAAAGGGAACAAAAATGTTCATGTTGTTTACATTTTATGCACTTGCGCGCCGATTGTCAACAAAACACAGACATCTGATGCAGTTTTACTCACCACCCGCGATCTGCAAATCCAGCGCCGAACTGGGACTTGTTTACAAAGTACTCATCACTGAAATCCCGGGAACAAACAAACATACGTGTGCAACTAAAGCTTTGTGAACAGTGGCTGTGTTTAAGGACTTGGCACTTAATCTGGACTGAAAGACTGTTGGACTCTGGCATATTGTTTTATTGTTATATGACAATGTTGACAATTGTTGTTACTGTTTTTTCTTTTCTTTTTTTTTTTTTTTCCTTTTCTTTCAAGCATTTAATAATAATAATAATAAAAAAAAAACATACGTGTGCAACTCTGTTGCTGCCCCGGAAAAACAAACTTCATCCACTGTTCCCTTAACGCTGGGTTCTTTGGGAAGCTGAAAAAGGTAATCTTTCCCTCACAACCAAAAACACACTCCTTCGGTGACAGGAGCTGCGTCTCATTTCGGAGGCTGCGTCCTCCGGAGGTTGCATTTGAAGGCTGAAATCTTCATCAAGGATGTCATATTTAAGAAAAGTAACCGTAATAAAATTGGCTGATATTCATTGTGAGGTGTAAAATATTGTAATTTCTTTCTTACGTTGCAATCTAACGGTTATTTTTCTTAAATGAGACTGTCTCGATGATGTATGCAGCCTTCAAAGGGTGCAGCCCCTGAATTGGGACACAGCCATTGTTGAAAAATCTCTCGGCTTCCGTATCCCGAACGAAACGTGTTGATGGGCGAGCTCTTGCTCTTGTTCTGGGTGATGTGTGTGCACGCTTATCAGGGAGAAGTGCCTATACAAGGAATCCGGTCTTTGTTATGTGATAAAGGGCCATACTAGAAAAAAACTCTCCAAAACCTGTACCGAAACCGGAAGTAGCCATCTGGCACAGAAATACTCTGTCATACGTCCAACTCGTGTTTTGAAACTTTAGCCATGTTTAGCATGAGAATCCAACTCTTCAACAGTGTAAATAAGTCAGAATGCATGAAAAAGCATCAAATTCAAATTAGTTTCACACCTAATTATGCCAGTTAAAATGTATTGTAGGAGCTTCCGTTACTTTCACTGTTCATTCTATTGCTCTATTATATTTTATCTTTCATTTAATAGCACAGTGAATATTTACAGCAGCTCCAGCAGGGCTCAGCGCTAAGGATGTTTTTCTGCTGGCCCGGTTGGATGCATTTTCCTACACTATGTAACGAAAGAAAGGAGAATCTTTACCATCAATGTTAGTAATATGTTCCTCGTTTTACTTTCTTTACTATTGACATATCCGACCAAACTACAAACTTTCCAGCAATGTCTGTGAAAAAGAGATGCAACTGCGCGTTTGTGCCGTTGTGTGCTATTTAAAAAAATGGGCCAAGCTCAAAATGGCTAAACATCAAGCTTTTAATTGCCTTATTGGTCAATAAGACTACTTAAAAAGCAATTGCTGTCTCAGAAAAACATAAAAGACAGAATGAAGTTTTTGGCACAATTTGCAAAGTTGTGTGTGGAGTGGTGAATCACAAAGAAACACAAGTTGCATGGTGATGCGTGTCTTTGAAAAACTAGTGAGAAATATAATAATAAATGCATCTCTAGCACAGTGAAGCGTGTAGGAAGAGCTGTCATTATGTGAGGAGACTTTTCAGCTGCTGATATTGGTGAGCTGCTTCACTGTGAAAGACATTTAAAGCTTTGGGGTACAGGAGAATATTGCAGAATGGGTTGCTGCCCACAAATGAAAAGTTGTATTCTAAAGAGGAATGATCAGATGTTATTTTTCAACAAGACGATGCTCCTGCCCAAAATAGACATCCAAGAAATGGCTTGAGAATAAGTCCATCAGGCTCATGTTTTGGCCTGGTCAGAGTCCAGATTTGAACCCTATAGTGAATATATGGTCTCACATTGAACTAGGAGACATTTTTCAACTACTCATGAACTGTTTGAAGCCACTGAGTGGAACAACACTGACTCTCTTCTTCTTCAGCTTTTTCTTCCTGTAAAAGGTGTCTACAAATGGGGGAAGGCTATTCTGTGCTAAGTTACTTTATCTACAGTGGTGTAATTCTTGCTAATTACCCGACTAATGATTTCTGATTAAAATGGTTAAGACCATTAAAAGTCCACTAAATATTTTGGCATTTTTGGCTTGGCCCTTTCTTTTTTCTTTTAGCCCAGAAGTGTATGTTTGTTTCATCTTTAATGCGTCTCCTAGCAATGTAACCATTTACAAAATCAGCAAGTATACGATGCCTTAAAGCCGTGTAGTGTATTCCAGCCTTTAGTGGAATTAGTTTTCTCACTTTTTTTTTTTTTTCAAATGGTTTTGAAGTTTGAAACTGGTGTGTGTATTAAAAATGTCTGTAGGAGCTTGTGGTTTTAAAGAACTGAATAGTTTTAAAATTCATGATTCATGTTTGAAGTATAACTGTGTATGATTATTATACATTAGTACAACGACTGAATGAGTGACTGAGTAACTCCATAGGCATCTGTAGTATAAGAAGTCAAACCTTTTTGTTAGAGTTAATTCCACATTAACTGGACCAGCCTGACAAGTTATTTTTTCCCCCAGCATACATTTTTTTGTTAAATGCTATAGATGTTTCACTAACATGTTGAAATATAATTGGCCTTACAATCAAATTTTGGTCTTTCCCCATTCAAGTAAATAGGTTTAACTTTTTGTTCATAATTTGAGCAAATAATTTCAATAAGAAAATATATTATTAAAATGCCAGATTGCATGCCGTTTTCTTTCCTATCTGGTTAAAATATGTTCTTGCAGATAAATAAACTTGCGTCTGGAGATTAATTTTTAATGAAGAAATATTTTTAGAGTAGGAATAATTTTGCCACTGGAAAAGCATGGTAGCATAAACGAATAAAATTATGATGCCAAATGATAACCCATGTATTCTTGTGTCTTTTATACTTTTTTCTTTACTTATACTGTAATTACTTTTCCCCCCACAGCAATATCACTGAGGTACAATGGGCTATCAGTCGTATATCTTCTTTTCCTTCTGTCCGTACCGCTGTTGCCCAGTCCAAACTTGGCTACTATGAAGGGTAAGTAAGAATGAGTAATTCTTTGCATATAATAAATTAATGTTTAAGGTAATGTAACATTTTGTAACCGCTTTTCTTTTAGAGAAGACAAAAGAGTATCTGCTGGAGAAATGAGTAAAAGTTAAAGGGATATACACATTTGTTTTGTTGTAGTGTTGGCACACAGTGTATTTTTGATTTTTGTTTGGTATTCTTCTCAATTCAGCAAACACTGTTAAAGTTCTAGCCATCTCATCAATGATGCATTACAATAATTAGAGAGAGTTGTGCTGTCAGCAGAGTCAAGCTGCAGAGATTACCTTCAAGTGGACATTTGGTTGAGTGCTTTATAGATCCATATAATCCTGTCAGACATTTTCTCACATATTTCCATATATTTCCTCTGTCCTTGCTTTAAACTAATTTAGCCTCACGCGCACACACACACACACATACACACACACACAGTGTTTACTGTAAAATGTAAGTTAAGGATGGTATGATTCTATAAGGTCTCAGCTGGAAAAAGAAGATGACAAAGCTTTTAGTAAAAATTAGGCAATCAGTAACACATTTGCTGCATCAGCTAAGTGTTTTCACAAATATAATTGATTTATTGCTAAATAATCAAAATCTAACACTTTATGAAACCAAGATGATACAGCATTCTCATTTCCCATTATTTTTAAAAAGGTTGTATTCAAGTTTCATAGTAATTTTTCATGTATTTATGCTCCGGGTAATCTTTTAAAAGATGAAGTACTACAGGAACTTGCCTTTATGGACAGGGGCTCAGAAACTATGGCTCAAAAATAGCTTTAAAGGGTTTAAAAATATATGTGTGTTCATTCACCAGAACAGCAGGAATCAGTTACTTTATTATACAGTGATCTTAAAAAGCTTATGTTCTACACACTGAAACAACTATGTAATGACACACACAGAAACACATCCACAATAATCATAATTTGCCGAAAAAAAGGAAAGTGCACAGCAATAAATCTAATCCAACCTAATCCAAAACACTAATTGAATGCACTAAAACAGACACATGGGTCAAAAGACGCATCCAGTTAACTCCAGACTCTTCCTCAGAAGCACTGTTGTGCCAAACAAAGAAATGTGTGAGGGAGTGGATAGTGTTCTCCACTGGGTTCAAATCCTGGTCAGAAGAGTATTTTGCTATAAAAACTGATGCAAATAAACACCTTTTACAAACCCATTGCGAATGTTTTATTGAGAGTAAAATCTATAAGTCATATAATAAGATTGAATATCAAGTGTATATATTAAATGCCTTCTTTTATCACTTTTCAGGGCTTGTTTTGTTTGTTTCATGGATGGCTCAGCTACACAGGCCAATAAGAGACTACTACTACTATTATTATTATTATTATTACTACTATTACTATTACTAACTACTATTATTCTTCTTAATTATAGGCCTACTAATGTCTAATTAAAATGTCTACAAATGTATAAAAGAGGTTCAGGTAAAACATATAGACTTGATTCATGGGTTCACAGAGAACATCACCCCCCAGTGGTGAACAACTGAAATTTCAAAATGTTTCGAAACACTTATGACATAACGAAGCCTCGTTTACTGAAATCACATGACTTTGATAGATGCTCCGAACCACTGATTCAAAACAAAAGATTCGTAAAGCCTCGAAGCTTCATGAAGCAGTGTTTTGAAATTGCCCATCACTACTGTTCACTACTGACCATTTGCCTGGTTTTGGACTTGATTGTGGATTACTCCTTCTAATAAATACTGCATTTGGATCCTCAACCTTCGTGTCTTAATGCAGTTCGTTAGAACTGCACTGAGAAAAAAAGAAAAAAAAAGAATTGTTTTCTGACTTGAGACAGTACCAGCGTCACTGTGACTTATGCTTTTAAAACACTACAAGAGGAGCACCTGGCAAGCAAACAAGCCACATAAACACTAGAGACAAGATGGAACAACACATGCAAAATGTTGGAGCCATGTGCTCTAATGGCCAGGAAACCAAAACCGAAGATAGAGTCACAGGACATGGAGCATGAGTCAAGGTTGCAAAAATGTACCAAAAATGAAAATCTCATCGAGATTACAAAACCACAATTACAAAACCATACAAATTCAACCTGGTTTAGATCAGGTTTAGCTGGCTCACAATGCTTGGTATAAATGTTCTCTGTCAACTCAAGGTTTGATCTATGTGTCATGTGCAGCGAACAGCCAATCACACGGAACATGGAGAGCATCAGTTCGATTCACTTCTCGTGAGAGAGACGGTGTAATTCACTTCTGCTGGAAATTAAGAGATCGTTATGAAAAATATCATGGAATTAAATGCATTTACAAGACAGGAATAAACGCTGCTGCAGTGAAAGTTTGAGAAGGCAGCTGAAAGAAAATATCTGACTATATCAATGCAAGTAATTCGACTGAATTTAAATAATTTATGGAGGCTCAAAAAGAGAAAAGAAAACATGCTTAATAGCTTAATAATTTTAAAAGCTTTACATATTAAAGGTTGTATTTATTTATATGCAAAGTTTATTATTGTCATCAATTGTCATATAATTCTATGAATATTTTATATGAATTATAAATAATTAATAAATAAGCATTAAGACTATCAGAGGCCCCTGGGCTCTACCTCTTTAGGGGCCCTTCATCCACCAGAACTATTACCTACATTCACTCTTCTTAATCACAAAGCACAAGTTATCAGCCTTTTATTTTGCAGGAATAAATGCCTTTAAACATCTCCCGTACCTGCCATTATGTCACTCCCCAGCACACTCTCACACTATACTAAAATGAAAATGTAAATGCAATGATTTGACTGATGCAAAATTGTATGTGTTTGTATATACAGGGAAAACGGGCAGGTTTCTTCGGGCTATTTGCTCCACTGGAGTAATATTTTTGGCATTGCAGTGTGGGATGCAAATCACCTTCACATATATTCCCAAGGATGGTAAGATCTTTTCTTATTTGTGTAAGTATTATTGTAATAATTGCTTAAAAGTAGATCACAGTTAAAAGTATGAAGTTAATTGTTAAAGTTTAAAATAAGAAGTAAAGTCAAACTGTGAACAGACAAAAATTTTATTATTGATTATATATTATTATAGTATTTAATATTTTGTAATTAGCTTTCATTTTTTTTTTTTTAGTTTTCTATCAAGGGCGCAGAGTATAAATTCATGGTCCTGCCATTTGGCATGTCACTGGTCACAGTCATGAAATGTGGCTCTGTGAGTGGAATATGCATACTAAATTATTTAGATGATTGGCTGATTAAAGTCCACTCAGACAATGTGCTGAACAGCCACAAATTCAAGCTTATTAACCACCTGCGGTGTATGGAGCTTTCAATCAATGCGCAGAAAACACAGTTTCATATCGACTTCTATTAATGAAGTAATGTTATAAGTTAAAGGTAACAAATGATTACAAAGAGGCAGTATCAGAGTACATATACATAATGTATGGAGAACACTAAGTATGAGTCCTACTGTTGCGTTTAGTAATGAGTGCAACTCTGACGTGCATCTGAGTGCTCTTATTTCAGTGTTGTTTTTAATTTTGTGGATATTATAGCAAACAGACTGCTTTGTACATTGTTTAACAGCATTAAGTTATAGTGGGCTGTTTTATCATTCAAATGAACTTTGTTAAAACATTTATGTTATGTTCTTGCTCCGCCCATGCAAAAATCACAAAACACAGTTAGACAACAGTGGTTATAAACATATTTAATATCATATCATATCTGCTTTTCTATACATAGTATGCTTTGTTAATAAATTGTTTGCAGAGCTTCATCTTTTAATATCATTGTCTTAGCATTAAGCCACGTTAAGCCGGTGTAGTGTAAATGCAGATATCGGATACAGGTCACTTTTAAAAGAAGATGTAAGTGGGTCGTCAAAAAAAAAAAAAAAAAAAAATCGGATATACCTGCGGTGTGAATGCAGCCTTTGAAATAACATCCGACCTGGATCTGATGTTTCCGATTACAGAATGAAGCATAAATATATATTAATGACAAAGTTATGTGTGACGCTTACTCTTACGTGTGCTAATCAATTCAAAACTATATAAAATGCCACGTAATATTCAATTTTGTTAAATGACACTTGTCTGTACAACCCCTGGCAAAAATTATGGAATCACCACACTTAGAGGATGTTCACTCAGATTTTTTACTTTATAGCAAACAAACAAATCACAGATATGACACAAAAAAGGTTTTGTTCAATAGCTTAACATTCTGGCTTCAGGAAACATACCTCAAACAAATCCACTTTTGTTATTATTATTAATGGCATGTCTTTTTCCAGAGCAAGTAGAGGAAAAAAGTATGAAATCACTCAGTGTTGAGGAAAAAAATATGGAATCATCTGTTAATTTCCATTTTAAACAAATACTGGGACAAGTCTAAAAATGCTAATTAGCCAGTAGTTAAAAGGGAGTGCTTGCATCTTAATGGGTTGTTTGACTTGGCTAATTGAAATGAAATATGGCCCAAAAGAAAATCAGGGTATCTTCCGTTCATTCGTTTTTTTTATTTAATATTGAAATCAGAAAAATGAGAAAACTGTACTTATATCGTTTCATTTTGTCATTCATTTAATATTTCTGTATTCTAAATGTTGTTTAAAACATTAATCTCATTATCTCATCATCTGCCCTCTCTGAGCAACATTATCTAACATCTCAATAAATAGATCTAAAAGCAACTTCAGGTGCTGCTTCTTTGCCACCTCTGCAAGCCTTTGGTTGATACTGATTTAATTGGTAACAACCTATAGCGTCATATTATTCTAAGAACTTCACATTAAAGATGGCAAAACAAATTTAATAAGATTAGGAAAAAAATCCTATATAAACGTAAAAAAAAATCCCTTGAAAATCAATTGCCCTTATGGTAAAGTTAATTTCTGACACCAACAGATGACAATAAATAGGCTATAAAAATACTCTTCATCTCTTTATTGTTAGTGTTATTTCAGGGTTTTGATGTCTTATAACTGAGAGAGCACTATAATGGCTATATTTAACACTATATTTATTTAACATTACCCCTAAAATTTAATTTGTAAATAATTTAAATAATTTAAATTTAAAAGTAAATAATTTTACTTTTTTTAAATGTGTGATAGCCTATTTAAAATTGGCATCTCAAACGAGTTCACCTCCGTCATCAAATCATGACGTCCAATTCCCATTACAATAAAGTCCATCTCTGAACTAATAGCACTGCTTTGAGGAACTAATAACATGTAATATCTTTTCATATCTGTCATATTTCAAATTCATCCCATGTCCAAAACTCAGGGTGTCGTCTAAAACAAAGTTTTGACTGCTGCATATTTACACTTAAATCGATAGGCTACTGATTTGTGCTTTACTTCAATGTATTGTAGCCTACATTTGCTCCGACTGCCCAGTGCATCTAGCAGCTTTGCCACACATATTTTTATAGTTTGTCAGTTTAATAAAACAGGCATTGTGCCAACATTGTAGGCTAGGGGGTAGTTTATGTGCAGCTGCAAAGTAACCTAATATTTATGAGAAAGAGATGAAATGTAGTTGCAATAAATGTGTTAAGAATCCGTTCAGCTGTAGAGCGAGGGACTTTTATTCTGTTGAGCGGAACCGATGAACAACTGATGACGACATGGTTTGATGTCTGGTTGATCAATCAGCGGAAAGAGGCGTTTCATTCCCGCCCACATGTGGAGATCGAATATTCAAGCTGATTATTGGTTTCCAATCCCAGAACGAAAAAAACGAAAAATCAAGCCAATTTTTTGTTTTTTCGTTTTCTTTTTAAAAATGAAAAAAAGTACCGTTTTCTCATTTTTCTGATTTCAATATTAAATCAAAAAACGAATGAACGAAAGATACCCTGGTCAAAGAAGAGAGTTCTCAGTTAAAACAATGGAAAGGATTATAAAACTCCTTCAACAAGGAATTTCAATACGGAGTATGGCCAAAGAAGTTGGTTGCTCCCAGTCAGCTGTGTCTAAAATTTGGCGCAAGTATAAACTAAATGGGAAGGTTATAAAGCAAGACATACAGGCAGACCAAGGAAGACGTCAAAGCATCAAGATAGAAATCTCAAAGCAATATGCCTTTACAATAGAAAACGAAAACAAAAAAACAGACAGAATCAGGAGCCAATTTTTGGGACAGAACTGTAAAAAAACAGCTTGAACTTACATATAGAGCTTACTGAGCTTACATATAGAAAAGCCAAATGAAAATGAGTACTAACACTTAAACAAAAGAAAACAAGGTTGCAGTGGGCTAAAGAGAAGCAATCATGGATTCTGGATGATTGGATGAAAGTGTTATTCAGTGAAGAATCGCGAATCTGCATTAGCCAAGGAGATTACGCTGGAGCTTTTGTCAGGTGCCGTTCTAATGAAACATATAAAGATGACTGCTTGAAGAAAACAATCAAATTTCCCAAATCATTTATGATATGGGGGTGCATGTCAGGTAAAGCACCAGGGGAGATGACAATCATTACCTCAACAGTAAATGCACTGGTGTACATTGAAATTGTGGACACTTTTCTCATTCCATCGATAGAAAATAGGTTTGGTGATGATGAAATAATTTTTCAGGATGATAATGCATCTCGCCACAGAGCAAAGAGTGTTAAAGCTTTTCTTCAGGAAAGGCATATCAACTCAAAGACATGGCGAGCAAACAGTCCAGATCTCAATCCAATTGAAAATTTATGGTGGAAATTATAAACACTGGTCCATGACAAGGCTCCACCCTGCAAAGCTGATCTGTCAAACGCTATTTGAGAAAGTTGAAACCAGCTTGATGGGGAATATTGTTTGTCATTAATGAAGTCCATGCCTCAAAGAATTTAGGCTGTCAAAAGCCAGAGGAGGAGCAACAATTGTTTTTTTGTTGATGATTCCATATTTTTTTCCTCAACATTGAGTGATTCCATACTTTTTTCCTCTACTTGCCATTAATAATAAAAAAGACATGCCATTAATAATACTGACAAAAGTTGATTTGTTTGAGGTATGTTTCCTGAAGCCAGAATGTTAAGCTATTGAACAAAACCTTTTTTGTGTCATATCTGTGATTTGTTTATTTGCTATAAAGTAAAAAAGTGTGGTGATTCCATAATTTTTGCCAGGGGTTGTAATTCAAATTTACACAATTCAAGTTCAAATTGTTTTGTTATATTTCTGGCTCCATAGACACTCATCTCTATTTGGCCATTCTGGGAGCCAGTATAACACACTCTCGCACCTTTAGCTTTTAACCGTTTTGGGAGGAGAAACATTTACATACAGTATGTGGCTTGAACAACCAGTTGCATTTACACTTGGCCAGTTGTGTCTGGAATGCATGTTAAACCACCTTCTGAAGTGGTTGGAGTCAAGACACTGGGTGGGTGTCATTATACCTTTACATAGGACAAGCGAATGAATGGATTGCTGAATAGATGGATGGATAAAAAGTAAAGTCCCTAATCACCTTACTTTGAGGTGGGAAAGGGCTTACATATTCATCAGCTTTCTTTTTTACCCTACATTATCCATGCATAATAATGTATGCTTGTTATTCTTCAGTGACTGGGCCATGGGACAACATTTTCTTTCACCTTGGCATTGTCAGGTATGAAATATATGAATTCTTTCAATTTTGAATCTCAGTTTTATTTAATTAAGTCTGGCATTCAAGATGCTAAATAACTATGCTAATTATAATATGATTATTCAAAAGCAGCTAAAATATAAAACATTCTGAAACATTATGAACTTTTTTTTTTTTTTTCAAAGTTAGGAAACATCTCCGGTTATGCATAAAACCTCAGTTCCCTGAGATGAAGGGAACAAGACATTGTGTCAGTAGCAAACATTTGGCCAATGATGTTTGAGCTGCCTTATACCAAGTTTACACTACAGGATTTTAAGCCCGATTTGCAAGTTAACGAGCTCTCTGACAGGTCGGGCTATGATCGGGGGAAAATCAGCGAGTGATCGGCGCTCGCCAATCTTTATGTGTGAACTACTCAACGACGCATCAAAGACGCTCGCTGACATGTCGCCGACACCTCGCTGACACCAGACAAATATCTAGCATGCTAAATATCTGGAAGCTGTCAGCCGACTCGATATCCTGTGGTGTCACGTGTCGCGACGCAACAGCCAATGAAATATACACTGATGTCTATGGAAGCAGCAATAACAATCCATTCAAATATAATTTGCTGACGTTTATTCATATCAGATACACATTGTGTAAGTAACTATAAAGCTCACTCACTCTATTGTTCTCCCAGTTCACCGGCCACATGTATTTCGGGACAAATGGATGAATTCACGTTATATATTAAGATCAAGGTCATTATATAGGTTTTTAAATGACAAAACACTCACTTGCACATATTTGAGAATCAGAATATCAGATAGTTGATGACATGGTGAGAAAAGCGATACATCTTTCACATAGTGTGGCCGGCTGGCCGCAGTGTGTCACTTGACAAGCATGGCGCGTCATCATGGAAACAATAAAGGGAAACGTTCTAAAATAACAGTCGCCTTAACTCTGGGAGGTCAGGCAGAATGTCTTAAACTTATGTGTGAAAGGGTTATTTTAATTTTAATTAAATTGAATTCAAAATTTAATCTAATTTGCTCTCAACATCCATTTTCAAATAAAGTCGTTGGGTGACAGTTGTCGTCAGCTCATGTAGTGTGTAACCTCCTGTTGCAGATCATTTACGCAGTGTCACGTAGTGTAAACACCACAACAACTTTAAGACTCCACAGCAAGTCACGTAGTCTGAACAGCACAGCGATCTGCCGACGTTTAAAGTCCTGTAGTGCAAACTTGGCTTTACTTGGCACAAATGATATATAAAGTGGCAGTGAACACCATTTCCTTAGATTCCGCCCAGAAGGAAGCCATACCTCTTGTAGAATGGGCCTTCATTCTTCTCATTCTCTCATACCTTTTGTAGAATGTGCTCTCGAACTCTCAGATTTTATATGTATATATTTCTGACGCTCTGCAGTACATTTCACTCTAGAACGCCTCGATTGTTTTGAGATTTCATTGAGTCCTGCATAGATTCAAGGCACCCTGTGCCAGATGCACCAAAGCAGCCCTAAAACATAACCTGTTTCACAGGTTTTCTGTTTTCTGAAAGCTTTTTTTTTTTTTTTCCATCTGTGAACATGGAGCTGCTGTGCCTTGCCAAAAAGCTCCAGTTTTGTTTCATCTGTCCAGAGAACATTCTCCCAAAAGCATTGTGGCCTATCAATATGCATTTTAGCAAGGTTTTATTTCTCTACTATGTTCGAAATTTTTTCTGCTAAAACTGTCTCAATGATTCCAGTATATTTGCTTTTCTTAGTAAAACATTTTTTTAAACTCTTTCCAGGTTTAGTGATGTGGACACACTTAACATAATACGTCTGCTAATGCCAGATTTTGGTGTCTTCCTGTCCACACTGTTCATCATCCGTTGGTGCAAGGCCAGGATCCCACATCACAGTGAAAACTGCAGGCAGCTCTATGAGACTGAGGTAATGGGCATCTAGTCTTGTTATTGTAGAGCAGGGCTGCTCAGTCCACTTTTCTGTAAGTCAAATCAAACACACCTGGGGCATTTGATCAAGGACTCTGGGTTTACTTGAAAATTAAAGCATGGCTCTCGATTAAATCATCCAAAACATACTAGCTGCTTTGTGTTGATAAGGAATAAAGAATTTTTGCTGTGTTTATTTTAATTACATTTTTAGTGTTGGCTGCTTTTGTCCTGTTTCCATATTTGACAGGGTTCAGATGAAGAGATTTCAGACTCAGAATGTGATGGGGAGAGTGGAACGTCTGAGGGTTCCTCCTTTGACACCTCTGTTCAGAGCTGCAGCTCTCCTGCCTCCTCTCCCGACGTTCTGCAGAAACTCATCATATTTATGACTGGACTGAGACTTCTCATGTCTTCAGCAATGAACACTGCTGGAAAAGTTTTGGTCACTGTTCTGTTAGGGCTGGCAGGTATAGCATATAAATATGAAAGTGTGTATGCATTCTGGAAAATTATCTGTAGATGCAGTCAATGATGTTACATTTTTTGGCAGGTATAACGTTTCCCTCTCTGACGTCGGCACTGTATTTCATGGTGTTTCTTGGCCTTGTGTGGTGCTGGGTGTTGGACTACACCATCTCTCTGCTGCACTACAGCTCTTTGTGTGTAATGATGACCATCTTTAGTGGAGGACACGTTCTTATCATCTACCTGTACCAGCTGCCTCTCTTCCAACAGCTCATTCCTCCACAGGATGACTTTGCCAGGTGCAGTTCAAATCTCTACTAAATAAACCAAAATCATTCAGTAAAACCCAATGTTATTCACATCAAGCATGCTTTAAAAGTATGTTTTGCCATGAAGAAGCATAATCAACAAGTCACATTACACACGATATACAGTGGGGTTCAAATGTTACAATTATGGTCTAATTTAATTCTTTTTTTCTTTCTATTTTACCTATCTACTTTTAATAGCTTCCTCCTTCACCTCTTTCAAAGCTTATGATCTTTATTGTCTTGTTAAATTGTCCAGGGATTCAAAACTGGTGTAGTGATCTTTACACAAGATGACAATTAGTGCCTGTGTATTAAATTTTGGTCACATGTCACTTGGGTATAATATTAGTTTTTGTTTGTTTAATCAGAAGCATTTTTTTAGGAGCAAGGAACATGTTTTCGTGCAGCTAAAATAACTAAAAGGTGGATAAGAACAATCTGAGGATAAATTAAGGGTGTTTGATTCTGGGTTTTTCAACTCCAATTCCTGACTCCCACTGTAGGATTGACATCTTTATTACACACTAACCCTCTATGGGACTAATTGTGAAATAACAGCTAGAAATTAATTAATTACTTTATATTTGACATATATTTAAGACTAAATCATTTTCCAAAATTAAGTTTTCTACACCTGACCTTTGACCTTTTTTAGGGTGCCGTCATTTATAACTGACTTTGTCTTAGGGTAAATTATTTTTGTCTGTGAAGGAGTGAAAAGGTCTTATTTAAACACACACACACACACACACACACACACACACACACACAAAAACATTAAAAAGCTTTATTAACATTACATTTCATTTGGAACTCACATGTCAAAAACTTGACTAATTCAGATGCAGTTTTACTGCCTGAAAATTAGTGTGTCAGAAGGGCCGATCATAAAGCCTGATTCAACTTCTTTTTTTAATCAGATTGTCTACTGTGTCAGGCTTTGCAAGAGAAGATTGAAGATTATAGCAAATTATATTTTTTTTATAACTTGATACAAAGTTATAAAGCTTCTGCAGGAAAAAAAAAATTAACTGCCTCAGGCACTGATTTTACAGCATCGACAATAACCAAAAAAGAAAAAAAAAAGTGCATTACAGTGCACATAAAATGCGAATCTTGCACTGTTTTTAATCCGCGCAGACACACCAGAAAGCTTTGCTCTCATGATGATTGCACCATCATAGCCTTGCCCCACAAGATTATTTCTGTTGTCCAGGCCATGTTTTTCAAGGCAATTTATTATCATTTTGTGAGGCCTGTTTGTAAGCAGTCCACTGAGGCAAGTTGCAGGAGAACCCAAGGTGCAGTTTTATTTTAATCCACATGATCAAACATAAAACAAATTAAGATCTGGCTTGACATGGCATGACTTGGTACAAAATCATCAACAAGAACACTCACCAACAGTGGTTACAGGGACAATACTAGACAAAGAACAAGGCAGACATGAGAGCTTAAATACACAAGGACTAATCACAAACAAGGAACACCTGTGCACAATCAACCAATAAACCCATGAACCAAAACACATGAACAGGGGAGCACATGGCAGGATCACATGAGGACAAGGGAATCACATGGAATGGGAGCATATGGCAAACAAGGCAATGCAAACATGAAACATGAACTAGAAAATAAACCATGAAACCATAAGGATGAACATCAAAACAAAACATGAAACAAAACCCAACACCATCCGTGACATATTCCCCCCTCTATGGATGGCTCCAGATGCCCAAACGAAACAAAACCCCACACCCAAAGTTCAGGAGGGTGGTGGAGCGGAGGCAATCTTGGGGAAGGGGTGGTGTGCCACATGGAACAGGGCATGGCAGAGGCGGGCCTGGGTCATAGGGCATAGGCAAACCTGGGCTAGGGAGCATGGGCGGACCTGGCAGGCTAGGACACCTCTAGGGTGGTGCCGACAGTTCAGGGGACCAGGGTGGCCTGGAGTGGGTTCCTGGGCTGAGGAAGTCACTGGATGCTGGTCAGAGGCTGGAGTTCCCTCTGGACACTGGTCAGAGGCTGGAGTTCCCTCTGGACACTGGTCAGGGGCTGGAGTCCCCTCTGGACGCTGGTCAGGGGCTGGAGAGGATGCATGCGTGGCCCAAACGTGGCCATAATGGTCAATGCTGCACAATCTGGAGACTCTGGTGTAGCCATCTTGGCTGAGGGCTCAGGTGTGGCAGCCATTTTGGCTGAGGGATCAGGCATGGCAGCCATCTTAACTGAGGGCCCCAGTTGTGGCAGCCATCTTGGCTGAGGGCTCAGACGTGGCAGCCATCTTGTGAAGAGACTCAGGCATGGCAGCCATGACTTGAAGAGACTCAAGCTGGGCAGGCGTGACGTGAAGAGACTCAGACTTGGCAGGCATGACTTTAACAGTCTCTGGCTGGGCAGGCATGACGTAAACAGGCACTGACCTGGCTGGCATGACGTGAACAGTCTCTGGCTGGGCAGGCATGATGTGAGCAGTATCTGGCTGAGCAGGCATGACATGAGTAGTCTCTGGCTTGGCAGGCATGTCGTGAACAGGCTCTGACTTGGAAGACATGACGTGAACAGGCCCTGGCGTGGGAGGCATGACATGAAGAAACTCAGGCTTGGCAGGCATGATGTGAATAAACTCAGGCTTAGCAGGCATGACGTGAACAGGTTCAGGCTGAGTGGATACTGTGGGATTGTGGGGCTCCTCGTCCGAAAAGCCCACAGTATGTGATGAGCAGCTCAACAGAAGGGCATGGTCAATGTATTGACCAAGGGAGAAATGAATTTCCCCTCAGGCAGTCCAGAGTGCAAGGCTTCATTTATTCCATTTCTAACAAAGTCCACAGAACTCCTCGACATAGTCCTCAATGGAACAATTGCCTTGACGGAGACACAGGAGACGAATTGCTGGGTTCATGGTTGGCAGTCTAGTATTCTGTAAGCAGTCCACTGAGGCAAGTTGCAAGAGATCCCAAGGTGCAGTTTTATTTAAATCCACTTGATCAAATATAAAACAAACTAAGACTTGGCTTGACATGGCATTGCTTGGTACAAAATCATCAACAAGAACACTTACACACAGGGACAATACTAGACAAAAAAACAAGGCAGACATGAGGGCTTATATACACAAGGACTAACCACAAACAAGGAACACCTGTACAAAATCAACCAATAAACCCATGAACCATAACACATGAACAGGGGAGCACATGGCAGGATCACATGAGGACAAGGGAATCACATGGCATGGGAGCACATGGCAAACAAAGCAAACAAGAGTCAACTTGATAATTGATAGTTACAGACAGGTGTGTTGGATCAGGGTGGATCTGAACTCTGCAGGTAGGTAGATCTCCAGGAACAGTATTGGGCACCCCTGCTCCAAGGTAACTGGAGTGCAACAATCTCAGCTTAAAGGGATACTCCACCCAAAAATAAAAATTCTCTCATCATTTACTTACCCTCATGTTTTGAAAAATAATCCATCTCTGTGAGTTCATATAATACAAGAGAATGTGTCCCTGAAGTTGACGCTTCAAAAACCACACAAAGCAAACACAATGGTAATCTTCTGAACTGAACTAATATTTTAACTCATCCCCCGCCATTGAGGAAATCTTCCATCTTTTATGAGATGCTTCCCTGCCATTGATGGAATTTTCTGGATTTTCGTGTTTTCACTGTTATACAGTAGGAGGGTGCTATTACACATCTTCTGAAATAGTACAGAATCTACGGATCAAAACACAGGTGAAGAAGCAGTGATAACATATGTAAGCAAATGCATATGTAAAATAATGCAATCGTTAAAATTAAACAGCATATAAATCAAAACTGCCTAACATTACCAAATGAAATGTCGACCCAGGATGAGGTACAGAACTGTGAAGCTTTGGGGTGTTGATGGATTCGATCGACTCCATCTATGTTTTGACAAAAACACGATTTTCTCAGCTTTTTGCTCAAAATGTTGCTTTTTTTAATGAAACTTACATTCAAGTGTTGATAAAAAATGCATGAAGCTACAATACAATGGGTTCAGATATTCAAACAACAAAATATTGTGGTGGCCATTAAACTTTTGTGAAAATGATCAAAAATGATGTCGGGCAACCTTTTTCAAAAATGCTGGCAGGGAAAAAGTTTTATACTTTTTATACTGTAAATCATCATTGTCCTATATGTTCATGCTTAACCTAAAAATTAAATATTAGTATTTTTCTCACACATACATTGGCCTGAAGGTGAGCAAATGATGAAAGAAATTTTATTTTTGGGCAGTGTCCTTTTAATGAAATCTACAACATACAAGTAATGGCGGAGGTGTACTCAATACTCGACTTCCCTTACCCTGCTCATCCACTTTATAAAAAATTTGATATATAGAATATATATGTAATGCATAGCATATTAAATTCAGTGTAGTTTGTGATTTATTTTCTTTTTATATGTAGCGCATTGACAAATTCCTATTGCTCTTGTTCTGGTCGCTTCTTGGTGAGATAAATCTCAGTTTGTTTGCTCAATTGCATGCACACATGTTAAAAGTTCCCACTGTAAAGTTCATTTTGATGTTTTTATATCATAAATGCTTAGCACTAGATGTATTAAATGAAATTATGTTTATCATATAGTCGATTGATGAATGCCATATAGTCGCGAAGGGAATGCATTATTTTGATGATATTATTCTCTGATATTCTAAGTAGACTACATATCTAGACAAAGAGAGAGAAAAGCATTATCCATGTTTAGTTTTTTATTCCATATACAAAAGAAATAATTAATCATGCATGCTTTTTTGACAGTTAAATCCACAATTAATCTTGAGTCATTCTCACACTTGTCTACCCTCTAAGTTGGTAATTTTTGCAAAATATTTTTGATGTTTGTGATTGTTGATTTGTGATAATATTTTACAATTCTATTTTTCTTTCATTCTGACTAAGATTTGTCTGTTAATACCATTTTATAAATAGTGACAGGCAATTGAATTTTTGGTAGTTAACATGCATTTTATGGTTGTTAATGAGTATTAATAAGTGAACTTGGAGCAAAAGAAATTGTTTCAATAAAAAACTACTCCACGGTCCAGTCAAAACCATGCAACCTATCTCTGCTTCCACTCCACACCATTACACTCTGCATGCAACCATGGGCATGTGAACGATATAATGTACTTTTTATTTTGGCTTCATTTGAAAAGTTGCCATTTTTGATATGATATATTTGATAAATTACATTCTAATAATAATACCATCAACTAAATAATTTAGCCAAAGGTATAAAATGAATGAGAATGCATTAAAAAAAAAATGCTATTTTATGCACATTTACTGCACCCTAGAAAATTTTGACACTGTGAAAATAATTGGATGTACTGGTTGGCCCCTTGAAAAAAAAAAAATTCTAAACTCCATTGTTATTAACACTAGCTAACATTAGTAGTTGATCAAGGTTGCATTTAATTGTTTTAAACTGCTTCTTGAACAAGTTCAATAGTCAAATTCTTCTGGCTATTGGACAACCTCATAGCCCAGCCCTCACACATGTACATGTCATCAGACAAGAAATGTTATGATGGGGAGGAGACATCAATGTTTTCGATTAAAAGATTACGAGGGCGCAAGTATACATTACCACATCTCAACCCAATTAAACACCTCTTGGAGATTTTGGACTGGCATGTTAGACCATGTTCTCCACCACCATCATCAAAATACCACAGGATGGAATATCTTTTGAAAGAATGGTGTTCCATCCATCCAGAGACTTGCAGAGTCAAGGCACATTGAAGCTTTTTTGGCAGCATGTTATGGTCCAACACCTTACTAAAACACTTTCAGCATCTGTTTGCAGCTAACATTTCTGTCTGTTTACCAGGTTGTTTGGTTTGACAGCGCTCATCCAAACCAACATGTCAGAACCGTATAGTCTGGCTCTGCATGAAGATGGTAGTTGGCCTGCAATAATG
The DNA here is from genome assembly GCA_039654765.1 of Mylopharyngodon piceus. Taxonomy (NCBI): domain Eukaryota; kingdom Metazoa; phylum Chordata; class Actinopteri; order Cypriniformes; family Xenocyprididae; genus Mylopharyngodon; species Mylopharyngodon piceus. The sequence goes on along the minus strand of CM077441.1, from coordinate 34,968,707 downwards.
AACCCACTGGTGCTTCTACTGCTGTATTTTTCAGTCATGAGTCTACTACACAAGTGGAATCATTCTATTGAAGAGGTACTGTAATGCACTTCACACATACACAAACATGAGGCTACCAAAAAAAAAAAAAAATGTGGCAGGGTGTCCAAACCTGCTTCTGGAGTGTCACCTTCATCTTCTACAGAGTTTAAAATCAGATAAATGCATACGCCATATATTACCTCTCCTCATAACTCATGTAGTTACAGTGCTAAACAGCTGCTGCTAAGTACTCACGTTGATGACACAGCAGTCAGGAGCATTTATCTCCAACCTTAATTAAACACATCTGAACCAACTAATCAAGATCTTCAGGATTACTAGAAACTTCCAGTCAGTTGTGGTAGGGCAAGCTGAAGCTGAACTCTGGAGGAAAGTGGCCCTCCTACAGCCTGATTGAACACCTCTAACACAGTGGTTCCAAACCCTGATCCTGGAGTACACGCAACATTGCATATTTTTGATGTCTCTCTTATCTGACACACTCATTTGAGGTTTTGGAGCATTTAATGAGCTGATGAGTTGAATCAGGTGTAGCAGTTTAACCTAACCTCACACAAGACACCAGTTATGCTGGAGTTTCACAGGTGGCACCTATTGTGAGTTTTGATCATGCCACTTAAGGTGAGTGTGAAAGTGCGAGATGACCCCTTACTCCTTTTACCCTGGGGCACCAGCTAAGGAATTTCACCTTAACAGTAAAATAACAACCAAAGATGAGGAAGTTTATCATCGGACCAATCTGAAGGATTTGTGAGATATCGTTAGTTTGTAGAGCCTCTACTGTATTATCAGCACAAGGAAGACAAGTGTATTAAAATAAATTTTATTAACAAAAAGATAAACAAGCATAAATCAACACAACTACTAAATGAATACCATGAATGATAAAGGAATAAAGTGCAGAAGATGCTTAAAATACAATTGATTAAGTTGGGTGTGGCTATGGCAGAGTTATGTTATCTTATGGAAAGGTGAACTGTTGTTTTTTTCTAATGAACGTGTTGTAGTTTACATCAGTTTCAAGGATTCCAAACATGGTAATGAATAGATTTGGATGGATTCTTGTGGCCTCTCTTTCTTTCAAAAGGAATTTTAATGGTGGTTTGGATGTAAACCTTAAGGATTAGTTTCAAGATGGGTGCAGGGCAGAAACTTCCTTTGGACCAATGAGAAGTCCTGTGCTTCCAGCGCTTGAGGTGTCTGTCAGTTGTCCTAGCTTCCTTATATGATAATGTTGGAGAATCCAATCGAAATGTAACCTTTCTCCACTGTTGCAGTCAGAGAGGTGGCCCCACCATAAATCTGTACCCTGAATGTGCTGTTCACTACACAGGTGTATTTGATTAAGGAGACATGATATCTAAAATGTCCAGTGCTGGGGGTACTCCAGGACCAGGGTTGGGAACCACTGCTCTATCATATCCAAAATGCTGCAACCCAAATTGTTTTAATTACTGGCAATCCTGTGACATAATATTTCTTCAGTTACTATTGCTAGGAGTTACTTAATGCCATTGAGTAAACCCACAGAGTTGTCCTGTTAAATGTTGCACTCTAGAAGTATTGCTCAAAACACAGATTTTTAAAAAAAATAAATAAATAATATAAATATATGCAGTTGTGTTCATGTTTATCTATTTATCTGCATTTGTAACCTGAATATATACCATGCTCAGGAAAATGTTGAAAACTATGCTGAAGACTCCAGCATCCCATCAAACTTCTCCCCTGAAAGAAAAGAGGTGAGATATAATTTATCTATAGAAATAAAAATAAATGTACTGTAGATAGAATTGCTCCCATGAAGTATCCATGTATAGAGTTTTGAGCACACCAATATATTCACAGGACATGCTCCAGGACCAGCGATGAGAAACACTGCCATTAGTTGATGATCAAAAGCAATAGACCTCTTTTTTTAACAAGGTTAATAAATCAGGGAAGGTTTGTTACTTTCTCAGGCCTTTGTGATTCCCTTGCCACATGGCAGTCAGAGTTGACATAACCCTCCTGCTAGAGTCTGTACTATGCTGCCTCACCAAGCTTTTGAGACATATTTTATTTATAAAACAACCTGACACATAAAGTGAACTGTAGGCAAGTCAAGTAGAAACCAACAGCAGTTTATTACAGAAGAGAACAAATACAAAACTAACAAAACCAGACAATGACTTGGCTTGACTAAACTGTGAAACGTGAGACTCGCCGACAGAAGGTTGACACAAACAAAGCTCGACAATTGACTAGGGAAACATGAGGTCTATAAATACACAATAACTAATAGACAAACAAGAAACAGCTGGGAATAATCAAGGAAATAATAAACAAGAAAACTACAAAGGGACTACACACATGGCACAGGAAACAGGCTTTGAACAAAGCAAAATATAAACTAAATGACTACACAAGACCACAAGAAACAGTACACATGACCCAAGCGAACAAAGTCACAGAATTCTAGTCAGAGAGCACATTACCATTTGCAAAGGGTTCTCAGTAGCCTACCTCAGTTTTTAACTCCTTTCCAGGTTTAAAATGATCCTTTATATTATTTATTCCCCTAGCGTTCAAGGATCGTCGACGGCCCCAGATTATTGTCAGATTGACAGAAATAGTCTAAATTATATGGTCCTATCTTGCTTCACAAAACCACTTAGGTTTTTTTACCAGGCCAGGTAGCATGTACTACTAAAGGGAAATTAAAATGGACAGTCAAATGACATGGACCAGCAATAATACTAGTATTTGAAAATGTATAAGAACTTACAGCTCTCTGAAGCATCACAAAGCTGAACAGGTGGGGACTGTGTGGAGCAAGAAAGAAGACATTGTTCAGCAGAGGACTGACGGGCAACATATCTCGCAATGCATGTTTGGCCTACATGAGGTTGCAGGACAGTTGTACGTGGGATTATGGCAACAGATCTCATAGACCTTACAGGAGGGTGCAGGAGATGGATGAGCAGATGTCTTTTTTTGTCAGGAGATGTCTTTTTTTGTGCAAGGCACTTTGTGCTCTGGGTCGATGTATGGTGTTAAGTGGTCCATGTTTACCTTTCGTATGACCTTCAGTCATAACAATTGTGAAAGGCCTCAGCCTGGTATTTTCCATTTTTCCTCCATTTCATTGCCCCTGTCTTACACTGTCCCCCACTTGTCTTCTTGACCCCTTTGAGCCTTCCTCTTCCTCATTTTTTATGACGTCTTTACATTTTCCTGGACATTATCATGTACTTTTGACAGGAGGAGGTTATCTTGGCCAATTTTTACCCAAGACAAAAACAAACATATCCTAAGTCAGTTACAGCAGCTGCGAATTGAGTGATTTGAAGTGAAGTGAATTGAGCTGACTCTCATACAAGAAGTATAGCACACTTTGACCATGTTTCATGACATGTGATTGGCTGTTCCCTGCCACAATGTCATGTGATGAGAACATGACCCATCTCATTTAGAGTCAATTTGCCAACAAGTTTTGTGCCAACCCATTCTAGAAGCGCCGTAGTTTAGGGGGAAAGCTTATAAAGGGTGTTAAATGGTATTTATATTTAGTTAGGGAACACCATCTTCATTTAGCATTAAGTGGACCTCTTTTAGGATCAAGGATGATTTGTCTTTCGGTGTAGACCTTCTGGTTTGGCATTCAGGGCATTAAGCTATCTAGAAGATGCAGACTAGCTCTATTTCTTTCCATGCCACCCTGATCACTGGCATGGAGACCAACAAATCATCTTGGATCCTTTGGAGAGGTAACCACTTTAGCCAGATGCTCACCTGGCCATACACAAAGTTCTGTCATGAAACTCTTGCCCCTGGTTTCATAGACAAGGCTTAAGCCTAGTCCCAGACTAAACTGCGTGTTTGAACTGTCTTAACTGAAAGCAACTTGCAACAACCATTGTTTTGTCTCAATATGTAAAGCAGTAATGTTTTTTTCTGTCATGTTTATAAGAGCTAATTACATGTCTTACTTGAACTAAGGCCTAATCCTGGTTTAATCTAAGCCCTGTCTGTGAAACTGGCCCTATATGACACAGGCTAATAGGTCTTTAACCTGCTTGTAATCACATCATTCTCTATAGGGCACAGATGATTGGTTCCTGCTATATCAGTAGCCAATGAGCTTGCGTTCTCAACCTTCAAAAACTTAGTCAGCATTTGCCTTAGCAGTGCAGCAAGCTTTCAGAAACCCTCCACCTTCCCCAGTTCCACCTATATAGATCTGCTACAGGTAATTCATGTATGCTATATTGTACAGCAGCAGCATGTCTTACTTGCTCACAGCAGTGTGTCATGTATGTATTGGCAGTAGCAAGTCCTGTACTTGTGCTGCAGCAGCAGCAGAAATAATCAACAGCAGCAGCGTAAGTCCAAATATATCAACACTGTCATACCCATTACCATGCCAAACACTCTGAGAGTTGTCATAACCGAACTGATATGATATAAATAAATTAGATTAGAAGTCATTCAGAGCTATATACTGTGCCTGTGCTACTGGAATCGCAATCTTAATTCTTGCCCTTCGATGTAATTCTCATCTCTTCTCTTCATAACAAACGTGTCCCATTTTGTTGACCTAGTCAGGTATGTGCCATGGAGAAGAAATGCATGCAGCTCTCACTTTTGCATGATCCCTTATGAGAGTATGCAAATCCCGGACCTTCCATAATGCCCTATTTTGCATGACTGATCAATGCCCTATTTTTGGCCTACGTCAGGTCATTAACACAGGCAGGCAGGATGATTTTCACATCATTTTGAAGAAAAAAACTCTAGTCTACTAGATTCAGTACTCAAAAGTATTATGGATACATATTTAGTATGCGTTTCGTGACCTTATTTTAAACTCAAAGACAGTCGTACCATTATTTAAACATATGCTTTCTGTGTTGTTGTTGTTGTTGCTGTTTTTAGGCTATGGTGTTGGTGTGGAAGAGGACGTGGCAAGACCAGGAAGATTCTGGGGTGAATTCCCCGATTCTGGAGGATGATTACCCAAATTGCTTGGCTTTATCTCCATACACACAAACGATTTCTTATTGTACCTCAAAAAGTAAATATAGAAAGTCTACATTATTCTACATTATCCCAAATCCAAATACACACAAAACAACAGGACAGAAGAGAGCATGAGAACAAGGTCAGCTATGACTAAAGGCTAGACGATAAAAGCAATGAATAGAGGAGCTGGGAAGGAAGTGGGTTGGTGGCAAGTGCTGAGTGCAGACTGAACTGAGAAGGGCTGAGGTGAATTTAAATAGACTTCCCATGATAGAACAGTGACTGGCTGGAAGATGGATCAGCTGGAAGTCAGCTGATATCTGAACTTTCTAAACTATTGCTAAACTAGATAGAGTTTTATCATCACAATAGTCACAGATACATATACAGGAAATGGCTTGCAAAAGGCAAACTCCTAAAATATATATGATTTACACTGTCACTCTGTTCACATCTATTTATTAAGTTAATTTTGTTCATATTTAAGAATCTGTGTGTGTGGTTGTGTGTTAAATGCATGCGCAGAATATACTGTGGAGAATGAAAGCTGCACCGGAGCCAATGAAATATTGAATGACGTGGACCCTCTATCTTCCACTAATCGACCTGGACCCAGTGCTTTGATCCTGCTTGGACAGTTCATCATGAAACAGAGCTATATAATTGCTCTCATCATCACGATGGTAACGTAATGTTTCTAGTATGCCTATTAAGACCTTGATTAGCTGGTTCAGATGTGTTTAATTGGGCTTGGAGCTAAACTTTGCAGGACAGTGGTCCTCCAGGAGCAGAATTGGACACCCCTGCTCTAGAAAAATAGTCCCTGACAATGACAGTAAACAACAAGAGAATGTTCCTAGGTGTAAAATGCTTAATCTGATGAAATTAGGAACTGTTCTCATGTGTGATTAATTTTGCTTTGAGGGATTAAAAACATTGTTCCGTGCAATTTCTGTCCTTGTTACATATGATAATTATCAATATTCTTAATGAAAGTGAAGTGCAAGTCACTAATGTTGTTGGAGTGTCTGGCCATTAACAGAGCAGGTTATGTTCCAGGGTTAGTTTACTTCAGAAGTATTCGGCTCCAGTCGCTGTGACAGATTTTGCACAATATGATATGATTATCTTTGCAAGTGTAACCGGTTGAATGATCCTAATATTTTCTTATTAGAACCTGAATACATTGTGCAAACTTCCCAATGTAAGATAAGCGCACAAGTGTCAAGCCTTGTTCCATGAAATTGAGGGCACCTGCTCTTCTTCTGGATTGAGGCCTGTTAAGTTACATGCATGTTTTTCTTTATATGTGTGCAGGTATGGAGCATCAGCTATAACTCATGGCTTACGTTAATATTACTGGTGTGGTCATGTGTGATCTGGATGTTGAAGGATCGGCGGCGGTTCGCTATGCTTAGTGCTCCATTTCTTGCTGTCTATGGGACATTGCTGCTAGTGGTTACGTTCATCAGTCAACTCCATCTTAACCATATTGACATTTTCCCTACTTTACCGAAGCTTCTCCTGATTGACTTTGATGTCTATGGTTATCCAGTGCCTTGTGTGCACCTTGCTGCAAAGGTATGTAAACCTAAATCTTGTGATAGAGCTTAACAAAGTGTTCTCCATGTAGAGCTGCACGATTAATTGTTAAAGGACAAACATCATTGTATATTACAGATGTATGATCACATCGCCACTACATTGTCATGTATATGAGTGTAATAGCGTCACAAATATACTTTTTAACAACACAGTATCTTTAGTTTACAAACTTCCGAGCCATCGGCTACGCTCAGTGTCTTCAACCCTTCAGCTCCGTCTGGCTCTGCCTTCCCTCTGGCTCCACCTCAGTCCTCTGGCACCCTGGCTCCACCTCGGACACACGTCGCGGCGGCTCCACCTTGGTCTCCTAAGCCATCGTTGTCGTTTGGTCCCATCTGCTCTCCATCTTCACCTTGGGCTTCACCACCATAGGCTACATTGTACTAGGCTACAAGGACGTTAAATAAAAATTAAATAAAATGTGGAGTGTGTATGCAATGGATGATACAGGATGATTGACAGGCAGGTTTATAGTGACAAAACACATGTAAATGGGCAAGGAAGCGGTCAATATTTTAAGATGCAATTTTATGACGTTGTAGTATGTTCCCAAACTTGCATACTCTGAAATTTCAATTTCATCACAATCGTGCAGCTCTAAGTGTTTTCAAACTGTTCCTGGAGTCTCCCAGGCACTCCTTTATTTAAACCAGCCCAGCAAGCAATAACCATCATTTCACCGTCTAGGTTAACTATAGACCCGATATAGTCCGGCTGAGTAACCCACTTCTAGCCAAAATAACCTTGAATTTTGTTACATGTCGTTTTTGCCCAAATAACTTGTGAGATGTATGATATTCCATCATGTAAACAAAGTCAACAGTGATTACAAGGTGTTTGGTTTCATTTCTTTGACATGTTATCAAATCTATGACTAGTCTATTCTTGGGCTATGGTTGGACATCTTTTAAATTTTCACTGACAGCCCAAATGTTGCCTTGTTTTAGCCTAGACGTCAGGGCTGTGTTTGGACAGCTATTAGATGTCTTTTAAATGCAAAATTGCTTGCTGGGAGATTATCAACTTCTTATCATCTAATTAGTAGAGTACTCCTCGACCTGAGCTGGGAACTGGTTGAAAACCTGTTTTATATCAATTAAAGAATTAAATCTTCAACATTGTTCGATTATTGTATTTTTCTTAGATGTTAAAGACCTATGCATAACTTCCCATATCTGTTTTAAAATCGAATGATTTCTTTGCAGGTTGCTTATTCGTTTAGTTTCTGGATTTTACTTAGGCAACGGCTGAAAGAAAAAAACGAGGAGCTGCAGAGCACGGATGATTTAATGGAAGTCAAAGTTCAAGCATGTATGGATATCTTTTTGATCTTTTCATTAAAAAATGTTTTAACAGAATCTGTGCATGATATACAGAAAATACAAGGTGTGGTTGTTCTGCATTGAAAAGGATTGTTGGTGATTGGAGAACACAATGTATACATTTGATGCATGCATCAAAATATGCCAGTTGAAGGCCACAAAACAAAGGCTGCCTTCCATGAGTCCTACACTCACTGACTGTTTTCATTGCAAACAGTATTAATGCAGATCCTAGAGCTTACACATAAATCAGGTTTCTTACATTGATTGGCTCCCTTGCCTGATTTATGTCATGTGAGTTTCCATTTATTAATTAATACTGTATATTGGCTAGGTGTGCATTACACGATTTTAATGCACAAAGTGGAGTGCTTTATACAATTCAGATTATTTTAAAGCAGCTTCACAGTAACAAACAGGAACATACAGTAATGATGCAAACTTCAATTATGAGACAAATTCATATTCTGCTGTAAAGAAGAGCTACAGAAGACAGTTCAATGTTAATTCAATTCAGTTCAATAACAGTATCGATGTTGCAAATTTCGTCAATTATGAAACAAAGTTGATTGCAGTTGAAGAGCAGTTGACAGAAATGGATAAAAAACCTTGGGAGAAACCTTGGCAGTTCTATTTTGGCCAAATGAATGAACATAGTGTGATTTATTTCAGACTGTCAGATTGTGGATTGATATCACTCAGAATTTTTCATCCAGATTGGAATAAGCCACGCCGGCATTTGGTGGGAGAAGAAGCTGGCCATAGGGGTCTGTGCAGAGGACTTGTCTGGTTCTAGTGGTCTTCGCTGAATATCTGTGCCAAGGGCTGTCTAGTCGACTAGGTCTTCGCAGTAGATCTGTCCTTAGGGCCTGTCTAATTGTCGTGGTCTTCACAGACATTCAGAGCTGTTTTGTGGTTGTCTCTGGGAGCAGATCCACTATCTGGTCTGGATACTGACCGGATCCGGCTGACTACAATAACCTTGGGATAAGGATAAGACATACAGTCTAATAACTTTCGATGTAACAAGACAACATCAGGTTTTATGGGAAGTGTTCCCAGTTCCAGTTGTTCAAATTAATGCAGCCTAACAATCCCTTAATGGATCTGAACAATGCAATTGTGATTCTGTGTTATGTGTATGCTAGGTTAAAGAGATGGGTCTTTAATCTAGATTTAAACTGACAGAGTATGTCTGCCTCCCAGACAATGTTAGGAAGACTGTTCTAGAGTTTGGGTGCTAAATAGGAAAAGGATCTACCGCTCGCAACTGGACAGAATTTTGAGACTGCAAAGAATGTGAAGGGCGATAGGAGCTCCTTCAAGTACTGAAGAGCTAAATCGTTCAGGGCTTTTTAGGTAATCTACAAGATTTTATAATGTGTTCAATTCTTAATATGCAGCCAGTGCAGAAATTGTTCTAGCTAGTGCTAGGAAAGAGAGAGTCCATAGTTTCTGTTGCAACATAGAGTTCTTCTAAGCTACAGTAATTTAATATATAATATATAATATTTATATATTTGATAAATTAAATGACTGTACCGGAACTAATGCGGAGGCAGGCAAAGAAGCACCCGATGCACAGGTTGTCTCGGCGAAGTGCATTAAAATCATGTAATGCACACCTAACTGTGGATTATCCTGCTTGTACCATGGTCATTTGCCAGCACTGACAAATTAAGGCCCCGATATACTTCAGACAAAATCAAAGAATGAACTGATGTGACATCATTTCAAACAAAATCAGGCCAAAACTAAGTTTGTTTTGGGAGTTTGAAACAGCTTGCCAAAGCGAACTCTCAGGAAAAGTTCGCTCCAGCTGCAAAACACCTTTGTACTACCACTGGTCCGTGACGATAATGTAATAGGAGGTGTGCACTAAGGCTCCACCTTCTTTCACGCGGAACTCTTTTTTGACATATTTCATCTGTTGAGTTTGTCAAGGTAAGATCTCCACGTGTGAAAACATGAACACACTGGGGTGTGTTTCCCAAAGCCAACTATGGTCACAAGTTCCGTCGTTACCAATAAAGTTCAATGTAACTTGCGACCAAAGTTGGTTAACAATGCTTTTGGGAAATGCACCCCTGAATAGCCGCTTTATAGTAGAAAATGAAGTTGTGCTTCTGATGAAATGAGGCACTGACACTGTTTTTCATGTTTGATACTGTAAAGCTGCTTGCTTTTAAGCAATCTATTGAATAAAATGCCATATAAATAAATGTGACGTGACTTTACTGGAGTGCTAATTTGCAGAGCTTGTGCTAACATATCTATGTTGTTATGATCAGCTTTCTATAAAAAAAATGCTTGCTGTTTTCTGATATTTCTTATTTTTTTACTGAGAGGAAAGCGTGCAGCACGTATTTACATATGTTTACAGATGCTCGATAACAGCATATCGCTGCTCACGTATGTTGAACTTTGTTTTACCCCTAAACAAAGAACGAAAAAGAACTTCGCTGTGAGTATATCGGGACCTTTAAAGCTGTTGCTAATGTTTACAGAGATAAAGTAGTGTGGGAAGATTGAATTCATTTGAACAAATTATAACATTTTTTAGCATTCCCCCAGTCTAAAGACAGTGGATTGGATAAACTAAATTGGCCGTAGGAGTGAGTGAGTGAGTGTGTTGCATGACTTGCACAAGTTAGTGCACTCTCAGTGCTGGGTTGCGCCAGGAAGGGCATTCGATGTAAAACCTCTGCCAAATGGCTGTGTGGATAATTCTGCTGTGGGGACAATGAATAAATAATTTTAGACAACTCATACATGTATTTCAATGGGCCCCAGCTGAAAAAAAAGCTCAAGCTAGTCTGCTAGTCATAGTTTGTTTATGATGGTCTTAGCTCGTTCAAGGTCTTATCATAGCTTAGCCAAGATGGTTTTCCTGCCCTGACCAGCTGAAAAGTGCCCCAAGAATGATTTGAGTGCATGATAGGAATAGCGTGCTTCCCATGTTTACGTAATAGGTCAATAGGCAGAGAGTAGGCGGTCTTTTCTGGCTGTTCAAACCGTTTTTGACTACCTCTGGAAGTGGTCAAGAGTGGACAAGATCAAAACATTTTAGACCCCGTTTACACCATTATTTAGCGTCATCCACTTGTGATCGGATTGGCAAAAATGCTTCTTATTACCAGGTGTAAACGGAGCCTTAGACTTTAGTTACAGCCTGTAATTTACAGTCTTTTAAATCATAATTCTTATCAATTACTTCAATTTCAGTTGATGTCAAGTGATAGAAATATGCTGCTGTTTCTAAGACTATAAATGGCAGTAGATTACTATGTCTTTTCATCAAACAAAGTCGAAACCTTTATTAATGTGTTGTGTAATTGGGTATAACTTGGTGAACATATAAATACCTTATGGCTACCATATTTTGCTTTCCTGAAGGTTTAGCAACAGTTGAGGACACAGTGTGGAAGTCTCATCTAGTTCTTTCATGTTTGTTTGAAAATATAATATCTCACTTGCAAAATAATTCATATATTGTGGAAATGTGTTTGTATGTTTCTATTACAGGTGACAACAGTCAAACCTCTCAAATGATGACTGTGTTTGGAGCATTAGTAAAAGGCATTTTGGTGAAGTACTGGATCTTCTGCTGTTGCTTCATGTTCTTCTTTGTCAGTTTCTCTGACAAAGTGGCAGTCTACAAAATTCTGTATATCTGCTTATTCCTTTTCGGTGTGGTTCTGTACGAGGTGAGTTAACACCATGTGTCAACCTTTTCAGGGCCAGAGATAAGAGAGTACACCCTCTTTTAATTGTATGGTTTTTCATATTAGGACATGATAAAAATCATCACACCTCTAAAATTAGGTAAATACAACCTCAGATGAACATAGTTCATGAACAGAAATTAAGAGGGTAAGTAGCAGTCAAGCATTGCTAATCAAATGCCTTTGATTTATTGATCATCAGCTAGCTTGACCAACTCTATAAAAGCTGAAGTTCTGGCAGTTTGCTGGTCTGGAGCATTCAGGTGTGTGTTAACACAATGCCAAGGAGGAAAGACATAAGCAATGATCTTAGATAAGTAATTGTTGCTGCCATCAACCAAACAATTTGAAGTCCATCATTCTAAAGTGAGGAAGTATTTTCACAAGTGAAAGACATTCAAGACAGTTGCCAATCTTCCCAGGAGTGGACGTCCCAGCAAATTCACCCCAAAGGTCAGACCGTGCAATGCCCGTGGCAGCACGGCTTAGGTTTGAAAAGTTGCATCTGATCAAACCACAGGACGAGACCAGACGAGACCAAAGTGGAGATGTTTGGCCATAATGCACAGAAAACCAAACACAGCATATCAGCACAAACACCTCATACCAGCTGTCAATCACGGTAGTGGAGGGGTGATAATTTGGGCTTTTTTTGCAGCCACAGGACCTGCAGGCACCTTGCAGTCATTGAGTCAACCATGAACTCCTCTGCATACCAAAGTATTCTAGAGTCAAATGTGAGGCCGTCTGTCCGACAGCTAAAGCTTGGCCAAAATAGGGTCATGCAACAGGTAAATGATCCCAAGCACACCAGCAAATCTACAGCAGAATGGCTGAAAAAGAAAAGAATCAAGGTGTTGTACTGGCCCAGTCAAAGTGAGACCTCAACCAGACTGAAATTTTGTGTCACGACTCAGGTCCTTAAGAGAGCTGTGCATAAACAAATGCCTGCAAACCTCAATGAATTGAAACAACCTTGTAAAGAATAGTGGGCCATGTGAGAGACTGATAAAGTCATAAAGAAAATGATTACTTCAAGTTATTGCTGCTAAAGGTGGTTCTACAAGCTATTTAATCATAGGGTGTACTTAGTTTTTCAAGCATGGCTTCTCCATTTTGGCTGAGGTAGTATTTACCTTTTTTTAAGACCTGCTAAAACCAGATGAACATATTAGTACATGGACCCCCTTAAGGCCTTCTGAAGCGAAATGATGTGTTTGTGTAATTTTCATTTGAAAGTGAACTAATCCTTTAAAACAGTGCTCTTTAGAGTTCATCACGATGTAGTAATAACATCTACTAGCAGGAGCTAACCAGGGCTGCATTTCCCAAAAGCATCATAAGCCTAAGTGGATCGTAAAAACGATCGTACGAGTGATCTTAATATTACGGCCTGTTTCCCAAAATCATCGTAACTTAAGTAGCACTTGAAAATCATCGCAGATCTGCGAGTGCTCTGGAGTAATCGTAAAGCCCTAAGTGCATCGTAAGAAGACAGAGTTATGAGGTCACCTGCAGGACAATCGGCAAATTACACCTTTAACTTTATTCAAGTGCAGTGTAATTATAATATTAAGGTTTTGATTGTACTTTATTGTACACTTTATTACTCTTTTTTGTTTGTTTGTTTAAATGAGGGCAGAAAACAAACAAAACAATTATAAATACACATTTAAATTAAATGACTGAACAAAAAATGAATAAAAGAAGTAATGTAGGAAAAATGCTTCAAAGATTGGGAAAAATAGGGATAAACTCAAAAAAAATCTGTCAATGACTTGCTGACGTGCATGAAAACCAGCCGTGTATTGGGCATTTCTTGGTTGGCCATCATGTGGTCCCATGCCATCTTCGTCCTCCTCCTCCTCCACCACCTCTTCATCTTCCTCCCTGTTAAGTAAGAGCACTCTCATCTGCAACATAGCTGTTACTATTATTACTGCACAGAACTTTTGTGGAGCAAACAGAAGACCACTGCTGGACTGGTGAATAGCCCGAAAGCGCAGCTTCCACCTCCCTATTGTGCGTTCCACAATACTACGTGCAACACGTGCATCACGTGCACTATGTGAAATCTGTGTCCCTGTTATTCAAAGGATTAGCCACAGGGGTGAAGAGATATGGCCTCAATGGGTAACCACTGTCCCTGTGAGTTTTGTGCCTCCTGACCCACAGATGAATTGGTGAACATGAAGGAGTCGTGTGTGCTTCCGGGCCACCTTGCCACAATGTCTGTGATCAAACCCCTATATGGTCACAGATCACCTGACCATCCACAGATGGTGTAAGGATCGGGATCAATGTACCATCGATCACTCCGATGACCTGTGGGATGTGATGATGCGTTAAAAAAATACTGTTGTATTTCTCTGATGTCCTATCTTGATGCTGGAAATTTAATGTGTTCCGCAGCAATTGGAAGAAATGCATTGGTGACTGCTTAAACTTACTTAGTCCAAGCCCATCACCAAGTACCTGGAGAAAACTGCCTGTTGCATAAATAATCAAGGCTGCTAAGAGGTGGACTTCAGGGGAGAAGGCAAATTTTCTCCTGGTGGCACGCATCAGTTGAGGTCTGTCGCCTTGGCAGACAGTATCTCCCAATTATAGCCATGTCATCAAGGATATCCAAGAGGTTTTGATGCTTTAAAAGGCATTTAATGTCACCAATCTACTTTGTGGTCGTCTCTGTCTTTGCCTTTCTCTGACCCTCAACTGAAGAACATGCTGTAGTGCAGCCATGATTTCCTTTGCAAGCCTAGTGAGGTGTAAACTCTATATAATACAGGTGCTGGTCATATAATTAGAATATCATCAAAAAGTTGATTTATTTCACTAATTCCATTCAAAAAGTGAAACTTGTATATTATATTCATTCATTACACACAGACTGATATATTTCAAATGTTTATTTCTTTTAATTTTGATGATTATAACTGACAACTAAGGAAAATCCCAAATTCAGTATCTCAGAAAATTAGAATATTGTGAAAAGGTTCAATATTGAAGACACCTGGTGCCACACTCTAATCAGCTAATTAACTCAAAACACCTGCAAAGGCCTTTAAATGGTCTCTCAGTCTAGTTCTGTAGGCTACACAATCATGGGGAAGACTGCTGACTTGACAGTTGTCCAAAAGACGACCATTGACACCTTGCACAAGGAGGGCAAGACACAAAAGGTCATTGCAAAAGAGGCTGGCTGTTCACAGAGCTCTGTGTCCAAGCACATTAATAGAGAGGCGAAGGGAAGGAAAAGATGTGGTAGAAAAAAGTGTACAAGCAATAGGGATAACCGCACCCTGGAGAGGATTGTGAAACAAAACCCATTCAAAAATGTGGGGGAGATTCACAAAGAGTGGACTGCAGCTGGAGTCAGTGCTTCAAGAACCACTACGCACAGACGTATGCAAGACATGGGTTTCAGCTGTCGCATTCCTTGTGTCAAGCCACTCTTGAACAACAGACAGCGTCAGAAGCGTCTCGCCTGGGCTAAAGACAAAAAGGACTGGACTGCTGCTGAGTGGTCCAAAGTTATGTTCTCTGATGAAAGTAAATTTTGCATTTCCTTTGGAAATCAGGGTCCCAGAGTCTGGAGGAAGAGAGGAGAGGCACACAATCCACGTTGCTTGAGGTCCAGTGTAAAGTTTCCACAGTCAGTGATGGTTTGGGGTACCATGTCATCTGCTGGTGTTGGTCCACTGTGTTTTCTGAGGTCCAAGGTCAACGCAGCCGTATACCAGGAAGTTTTAGAGCACTTCATGCTTCCTGCTGCTGACCAACTTTATGGAGATGCAGATTTCATTTTCCAACAGGACTTGGCACCTGCACACAGTGCCAAAGCTACCAGTACCTGGTTTAAGGACCATGGTATCCCTGTTCTTAATTGGCCAGCAAACTCGCCTGACCTTAACTCCATAGAAAATCTATGAGGTATTGTGAAGAGGAAGATGCGATATGCCAGACCCAACAATGCAGAAGAGCTGAAGGCCACTATCAGAGCAACCTGGGCTCTTATAACACCTGAGCAGTGCCACAGACTGATCGACTCCATGCCATGCCACATTGCTGCAGTAATTCAGGCAAAAGGAGCCCCAACTAAGTATTGAGTGCTGTACATGCTCATACTTTTCAGTTGGCCAAGATTTCTAAAAATCCTTTCTTTGTATTGGTCTTAAGTAATATTCTAATTTTCTGAGATACTGAATTTGGGATTTTCCTTAGTTGTCAGTTATAATCATCAAAATTAAAAGAAATAAACATTTGAAATATATCAGTCTGTGTGTAATGAATGAATATAATATACAAGTTTCATTTTTTGAATGGAATTAGTGAAATAAATCAACTTTTTGATGATATTCTAATTATATGACCAGCACCTGTATACATAGAACAGTGCTGGTAAAACATGTCTGCAATAAACTTGTCTGTACCTGTAGAAATGTATTGGCTAGATGAAGTACATATATTTGTGCTACTGTCACCCTTAATATATAGACTTTATATATTAATAATATTGAAACTTACATGCTTATGTCTGAAAATAATCATCAATCATTAGCCATTCACTTCAGAAACACTTGGAGGAACTCATAAGAATTCTTATGGTATTTCATAGGGCCTTAGGCCTTGTGTGGTTCAACAAACACATGGACATCAAAAACATTGCAACAACATAGTTTTATTAATTTGGGTTATTCAGTTCCCCAGGACCTGCAAAAGACATTGTACAGGGGGATGAGTCATAACTACATATAGAAAACATTTCACATTGCACAAGAAATGACAGAAACTTAATGAATCCCTATTGAACAATAATCATATTACTTGAAGGCCTTTGCACACTGAGTCCAAAATTCACATTAAAAAATAAATACGACCTCACGTTGTGTGAATCACGTATACACACTGCCTCCGAAACTTTTGTCCGTCATAAAAAAATTCGGATCAGGTTCGATTTTCTGCGTTTTTCGGATCCGTGCCACGCATTTTGAGAGACGTTTTGACAATTCAGAGCCACCGTACGTGAACGCCAAAATCCCCAATGCCATCTGACAAGTTGATCCACGTCGTCTACAGCACAAAGCAGTAGCACTGTATGACAAACAAAGTGCGGAAAGAGACAGAATATAAAGATAGAGTGTGCCAGTATCGCCAGTAACACTGCTTGAAGACTTCATTTTGTATTATTTTGCTAATTTTTCGTAGCGGGTTCATTAATAAGCATCGGACTCAGTGTGCAAGGTCTCTGTGCGTGACGAATTTTTAGGATCACGAATATACGAAAATTTCGGACTCAGTGTGCAAAGGCCTTGATTCTTCTGGCAAGATATTTGGCACAGAAATGGAGGGCCTTGCAAACTTCATCTCCTCTAGTGCAAGTCTCCTCTCTCTCTTCTTCTTGAGCTCAATGAGCTGCTGTTGAAAATTGTTATCCCTCTCGTTGGCTTCTTTAAGGCATTCTCTAATGTTTTTCAAGGCATCTAGTTTCTCTAGTCAAGTCCTGACTACAAGTACACACATGATCAAACTGCTGAGGTGTTGTGGCTGCAGTCTGGACAACTGAGGATGGAGGCTGAGGCCTGGGAGGGTTGTTTGGAGGACTAGGAGATGGTATGTGCTAGGAGATGGCAGGTGAAACTGATAGTTCCTCTGAACATGAAGGACCTGGCTCAGGCTCAGGCTGAGTTACCCCTACTCCTCCATGGATGTCAATACCACCACTAATGCCATCTGAAGCACTTGTGCCAAGTATCATTGGTCCCACCACCTGTTTTTTTAATTGCAGTCCTCTGCAGTGCCCTCTTCCTTTTTTGCCAGACTTGCAAAATCCTGCCACTTCTTGAGGACCTCATTGCCTGATTTTTAACCCCCCTGGTTGCTGTTAATTTGGTAGCAGTGTCCTCCCAGATGTTTTGTTTCTCCTTATTTGTATGGTGTCCTTTAAATCTGGTGAAAATAACATCTTTTTTCCGCTCCACCTCCTCTAGAAGGACATTTCTTTCATTTCTTGTTTTTGTTTTTTTTGTTCAGCCATTTTGTCAGTGCCTCAGCCTGTAGGTGCTTTATATAGACGTGTCTTGATTGCTAATCGACATCAGATGACGATTATTAGGTTATATTTCAGCACTTCGCAAATGGACAGCAACTCTTAAGTAGCACTTAGAACGCGTTCTCGCGTGTTCATGTTAAGTGTATTTTTTGGAAACGCACGTGGAATTGAGGCGAGCGTTCGTACCCTTGCACATAGAGAACGCTCTTAATAGCTAAGATACATCGTTATCGGGAAACCCGGCCCTGGCCATTCTAATGAGCAAACTCACTTTCAAATTTGACTGGAATTTTCGAGAATGAAATGCTCACTTTTCACCATCCAGTCATTTCCAGATGCATAAAATAAAGTACCTACATATTTTTTTGTTTTTTGTTTTGTTCTCTTATTGAATTTCATTACGGAAATGTCACAGTACCCAAGTAAAATGGGTTGTGAATTCTGTTTAACTTGAAAATTGATGTAACTGTTTTGTCCAGGTGCATTATCGAGTATGGAGAAGTCAACTGAAGTATTTCTGGGCGGTTGTGGTTGGATATTCAATGCTAGTTTTGATCCTGATCTACGTGTATCAGTTTAAAAGTGTCTGTAACCTGTTCCAACAGATTTTAGGCATAACAGAGGAAAGGTCAGTACTGCCATGAAAATAATCATTTCTCATTATTTTTGGTGGCATTTTTGCACCCAAAGCCCTGTTAATGTTCATAAATGAGTTTGCTGATAGCATGTATATATGATTATGAGACAGCTTTTACACATGAAATCCGTGTGTTCACTCCGTCAGGTTGCGAGACCTTGGGCTGGAACAGTTTGACACCGTTGAACTATTTGCGCGAATCTTACGGCCAGCTTTCTTCCTTCTGGCCTGCATTCTTCAGCTGCATTATTTCAACTGCGACTTCCTCTCTTTAACCGATCTTCAGACAGTTTCGACAAAGAACAGAACAAACAGGTGTGTCAAAATACGCAGACACATTGCACCTTTGTCTTTTGGACTCAATAAAGGAATTGTTATAGAACCCAATAAATAAAGTCTGTGTGGAGTTTATATTCTGATGTATTATATATATATATTATATATTACCATCAGAGTAAAAACTCCACAGCCTACATTCAAACATTTCTTTTAATTTTATCTTCATTTTCCTATGTCAACCAGTTACATCAGCAGTAAACTGAACAAACATCCTCTTATGTCTAATGCTCACTCACCTGCCTTTTACACTGAAAAACAATTTTCCAAATAAAACAAAATAAATTTACTTGAGAAGCAACATTGCACAAGATTACTAGTTTTTGGGGAAAACAAATGCGTATATGTATCTTTAATTTTAGTGTATTTTGCATTACTGCATTGGCACTGTCTTGCATTACTGATTTTTTCCACTTGTTGAAACTGCCAGTGCAGTAAGAAAAAAAAAACACTTCTATCAATGATACATTCTTTGAAACAAAATTATATCTTATGATACTGATATATGATTTCAGAGAAGAAGATCTGAAGGAAACACTGAAGGGGATTTTTGATATGTGAGTATTTCACCTCTTGCAGCAGCTTTAAATTGTTTTCTTTTTTTACTTCATTAAATACATTTTCCATAATTAATTGAACTAAATCAACACTATTAATTGACAGCTCTAATATATATATATATTTTTTTCTTAATCATAATTGCATCCTTTCAGCCCAGGTGACTGGTGATTTTGTGCATTTATTTAAAACAACCTGATCCTGAAGTTATTCCTCATCCTTCCTCTCCAAAGCACCTTCATATGTTGAGCGTTATAAGAACTACAAACTGTGACTTTGTTTTTTATTTACTGCAGGATAAAGAAAAACACAGAAAAACTGAAAAAATGGTGAGTGAGCTTCCTTTAGGTTTGCAGGGCTTCAAGTGAGAGTTTATTAGAGAGCTATTCAAGTCACAGAAACTGATGGTGCTTTAAAGCCACTTGCAGCAGATTACAGATTGCTTTATGTTAGTATCTCCCCCTTCACCCTTATTTTTCTGTGTTGAATGAGATGCTTTGTTCTAACTTGTTGCAATGATTTTTTTTTTCAGTGTTCTGTCCATAATTTATTGTTGTTCAAAAACATTTTGACCCAGGTGCACTTTCCTATATAAACAAAAGTAAATGGGGTTAGAAAATGCCAAGTGGCGCTGTACCACATTTTCTGTTCCCAAATTAATAAATCAAGCAACTACATGTAATTAAACTGCATTGTTTCAAAATCACAACACATTTCACCAGGGAGGTATACATGATTCTGTCTTTAGTATAGTGTGTTCTTTTCTCCATTAAAGGCTGAAGGAAGGGCAGCTCCGTGGAAAATGTGGTGATGAAATTAATATTTCATCTTCCTCCTTGGACAAACATCAAGAAATAGAATTAGATGATGATGGTAAGTACAATTCCTACCTGAACAATTTGGTTAAAAAGAACCACACAAGTAATCCATGCAACACATTCCAAGTGAGAGAGCCATTATTTACTGGAAATCTTATACATTTTTTTTTCCTCCAACAACACTCAAAAAAAAACAATGTGTTCGATGAGCTTATTTCCTGAAATAAATTGAGGAAAACATTTCCACACAATTAGTGTGGAAAATTTTGTAGAGAGTATAATTCAAACAAATGTCCATTCAACCCACCAGGAGTGACTAAAACACAGGGCTGTATGCTGCCTTCATGTGCTATCGGAATTATCATAAATACGAGTTTCCCAGGTAAAAATTGGGCATGAACGCACTCTCAAGTCCACTAAGAAGCTCTGGGATAATTTTGATACCCAAGTTCCCGAGTTGGGTAAGCCATGAGCTTTAAACTTTGCAGAGGGTAGAACAATGGCTGCTGTGACTGGTATTTTTTATTCGTTTTTTCCACAACAGCTACATTGCCTTGTCTTGTCATTAAAAGTAGAGCATGTTTACATATATGAATAATCATGTGAAGGCTGTATTTGGCCGAAATTCTGTCACAGAACTGACATTAGTACATTGCTCACTGAATAAAACTCTATACACCACAGTCATTCCACTCTTCAGCACAATAGTAGCAACAAAAATGCAAACACAACTGAACATTAATCATTAAAAGTCTTTCCATTTACACAAAAAAATATAAAATAACATTTATATAAATTTGACATTTCTCCCGATCCAGTCCTATGAAATCCTCTGTCCAGTGTTAGTTGTCTAAACACAACATAATTAAGTTAACTTTCATTTTGCACATTGAAAAGGATTGGGTGTAATAAAATTAATTTGTGTATTAATTAGGTGTAATGAAATTAATTAAGTAAACTGAACAAGCAGGGGGAAAAATCCACAAGACAGGCTCTATAAGAGTGGAAAAAATATGTAATGCAGTATATTGAAATAAGCAGAATGCGTGCATGTATTGTAGTGGATGCAGTGAACCAGTGGTTGGTGGTGGTGGACAGGGTGCATGAGTTGATCCTGCGTGCTGTTCTGTTGTTATGGAGAGGTCAGGAGCTGTGCTGGAGAATACTGGAGCTTCACAGCTTCAAACTAGTCTCAACAGGCATCATCTGGGTTTGCGTGCAGGAGGTAAGACATAAACCAGTATACATCCTACACAAAACTTACGCCTATACACTGCTACACACACTCTTTCATGCTATATGTATTTCAGGTATCGCTGATGAACTTTTTGTTTTTGGTGTTGTGGACATTTGCTCTGCCATATCCGAAACTGCGGCCTTTGGCCTTCAATGTGTCTTCTGTTTGGGCCTGTGTGATGGTTGTGTGCAAAATGATGTACCAGCTAAAAACTATCAAACCATCCAAGTATTCCTCAAACTGCACTGCTGTAAGTATTATTTATGTGACTGCTGCCTTAGAAACAAAATTTTACTATTATATTACTAATGCACCAGAATACACATCTTATACCCATACACATACACACACACACACAGTGTTTCCCATTCATTACTTAGACTGTGGCGGCCCACCATAGTCTATTCTGTCTTGCTGCAGTTTCATGATGAAACAGAGAAAAAAAAAATGGTGATATTTAAATTCGGTTTTCCACACATACATATGCACATGGTTACCACAGAAACTTGTGCATGCCAGTGAGGTTTGTTTGACACACACACAAGCTTCCGTGTTTAATGTGTATGTATGTGTGTCAATTATTGTGATTTTCATTTTTGAGTGAACTATCCCTTTAACTCCTTGCAAGTGAAGAAATGTTACTACTGTAGTCTGGTTGGGGCCCTGGAAGGGGTACCACCTGGAGACTCCATAGTTCTTTTGGGCAACTTCAACACTCATGTTGGAGATGACGGAGAAACTTGGAAGGGGTTGATTGGGAGGAACGGCCTTCCTCATCTTAACCTAAGTGGTGTTTTGTTATTGGACTTCTGTGCTTGTCTTGGATTGGCCATAACGAACACCATGTTCGAACATAAGGTGATTCATAAGTGTACTTGGTACCAAACTACCTTAGGCCACTATGGCAGAAACCCAAGGACATGCTGGTGGACACCGGGAGTGAGGGAGCCCATCAAGCGGAAGGAGGCATTTTGGATTTGGTTAACCTGTATGGTGAGGAAAGCACTCAGGTATGGGAGGAGCTCAGGGAAGGACTTTAGATCAGCTTCGAAGAGGTTCTAGAAAAGCATCAGACGGCTTAGGTGGAAAAAGCATGGGTTGGTTCAAGCTGTGGTAAGTCGGGACGGGGACTTGATGACCTCACCTGGCGATGTAGTCTGGAGGTGGAAGGAACACTTTGAGGATCTTCTGAACCCAGAGGACATGCCTTCATAAGTTGAGGCAGGGTTGGATGACTTAGGGGAACCCTGGCCCATTTCCCTGGCAGAAGTCTCTGAGGTAGTTAAAAAGCTCAGAAGTGGCAAGGTGCCGGGGGTGGACGAGATTCATCCTGAGACCAGGTACAAGAGGGTATCATCCAGTTATGGAGGGATCACACTCCTCAGCCTGCATGGGAAAGTCTATGCCAGAGTGCTGGAAAAGAGAATCTGTCCGATTGTCGAACCTCGGTTGGAGGAATAACAATGCGGATTTTGTTCCGGACTTGGAACAGTGGATCAGCTTTTTACCCAGGCAAGAATTTTAGAGGGGGCATGGGAGTTTGCTAATCCAATCAACATGTGTTTTGTGTATTTGGAGAAGGATTATGACCATGTTCTTGGGATCACTTGTGGGGGGTGCTTCAGGAGTACAGGATAGAGGGGCTACTAATGTGTGCTATCCCGTTTTTATACCAGTGTTTCCCAACCCTGTTCCTGAAGGCACACCAACAGTTCACATTTTGGATGTCTCCCATATATTTCTGGTCTTGGAGTCTCTACTAACAAAAGGATGAGTTGATTCAGGTGTGTTTTATTAGGAAGAGTTCAAAAATGTGTAGTGTTGGTCTACCTCCAGGAACAGGGTTAGGAAAAACTTCTCTATACAACCGGTGTGTAAGCTGTGTTCGTATTCTCAGCAGTAAGTCACACTTGTTCCCAGTGAACGCTGGACTCTTCCAGGGCTGTCCCTTATCACTGATCCTGTGTGTGATATTCATGGACGGGATCTTAAGGCACAGCTGGGGGGCAGAAGGTGTCCATTTTGGGGATCTTAAGGTGGCATCTCTGCTTTTTTGCAGATGATGTTGTCCTGTGGCTTTATCAGGCCGTCATCTTCAGCACCTCTAAATCCAAGTCCATGGTTCTCAGCTGGAAAAGGTGGATTTCCTGCTTTGGGTATGGGAGTGAGTTGCTTTCCAAAGTAAAGGAGTTCAAGTACCTCTGGGTCTTGTTTACGGGTGTGGGTATGTCAGAGCATGAGATCGACAGGTTTATAAGTGCGGTGGCAGAAGTAATGCGGTCATGTACTAGACCGACCTGGTGAAGAAAAAGCCTGAAGGCACCATCACAACTAAAAAGAGGTTTGAGGTCCAGGTACAAGTCAATGCAAAGACAGTATTTTGCTAAAATGGTCAATGAAGAGTGGTTGGAGCTCAGTTTAGCCTTTAAAGTGCAAAGATTGATGCATTTAATATTAAAATGTACAACATTTTCTTTATAGAGAATGCCCATTATCCATTTCTGAATGCTGGTGTTCATTTCTGGCTATTTGATTGGCATTGTTAGGGACAGACAGATCCCTTTTCATGCACACAGTAACTATTCATAGTTTCTAATGTTGCCAAAAGATGAAAAGTTAAACAATATGTGATCCATACAATTTTTGTCCTTTTAAATGTCCACATTTTTATGTCCAAGTTCTTTAATAGTCCAACTTTTCCAAAGGGCCTGTCATCATCTAATGAGAGTTGGACTGCTGGTAACACAGAAGAGCTATTGAGGAATTCAGTTCTCTATGTGGCACCAGTAGATCCAGCGATGTGGGTCGGCGGACTCAGGAAGTGTGAGGATCGCATCCTGCCCTGTCTCTGGGTATTCTGCTAAAATTTTAAAATAACAATGAATTACTTTTCTTTTTGCTTTTATTTTATTTTTCATTTTTTCAAAAACCCAAAATATAAAAAAAAAAAAAAAAAAAAAAAAAAGTTGTTAAAGATTCATATTGCTGATCTAAATATCAGCCATATGAATATTGCTGATCTAGGGCAATTATATCCTACCTAACATATCCTGTTTTACCCAGAAATATGTCAAATTACAGAATTTAAATTGGTTATGAATGGTGTTTATTGTTGACTTTAACTGAATTGTCTATATATGCACACAGAAGAATAATGTTTTTATTTATTGGTGCTTCCAATAGAATCACCTGTTAATTTTAGGCCTCCTTGTGTTTGATGTGACTGTCCATCGCCACCAGCTGCATCACCGTCTTCAAAATGGCCTTAAAGCAACATACAGCACCATATTTCAGGGTGTGACACATCATCATCTGGACCAAGGCATTCTGTCCTCCCTCAAATATTTTGCTAACTATTTCTTCTACAAGTTTGGTTTGGAGGTACGTAAAGTTAGTATACAATACTTTAAAACTTGTACATAGCATATATTACATAATTTAATGTAATGTATTTTCATGTTGATATGAGTTTTTGCAATAAATAAGCATGTCCTGATGCCGAGTTAGACCCTTCCTGGGTGAACATATTTTGTTGATCCTGGAACAACATTCCTGTCCAAAAATTTAGTTCTAACCATATCCTTGCCATTATAAAAATACTAGCTTGTTATTAGCCATGTAGATTCATGCATTAAAATATGATATAGTAAAAGTTATAGGGTTAAGAGGACAACACTTAAGTTTCTTGTTTTTCTCAGTGTTCTTTTTTTTTTTTTAATTACAGAGCCCAATGTTTCTTGAGGTGTAAAACATAATAAAAATGTTTTCTGTGGTATATTTTTACTGAAAAACAACACAAGAAATGGCGCAAATATTGCCACAGGTTGAGAAAAGCCACCGCAAATTCAGTCGTTTTAGGCCGCAAAAATTTGGAAAAAAAAGTCCCATGAAACCCTGTTGATTTAAACTTGACAGATTCAATATCAATAGCTATTTTGAATTCAAATTTTATAGCAAAATAATCATTCAGTATTTTACGTTCCAGCTTTTGCTGAGAATGTAAATCAGATGATGTCAAACTAGCATCATCTTTGAAATAAATGTACTACATTTTCCACTTTATTTTATGTATCAGGTTTGTTTTGTGGTGGCAGTAAATGTCATTGGCCAACGGATGGATATCTGTGCGCTTCTGCACTCTTTTGCTCTAATGGCTGTTCTGGCACGTCGTCGTAGGAAGGCCATAGGAGAAGTGTGGCCAAAATACTGCTGCTTCATCGCAAGTTTCATGGTGCTGCAGTACCTGCTGTGCATTGGCCTACCACCAGCGCTCTGCATCGGTCAGTTACTCAACATTTACTACTGCAAAGTAGACTTGTAAGAAAGGAATACATTTATTTGCAGGTCTGTTACTGAGGAATTTAATGTTCAGGGAGTTAAATTTACACACAAACAAATGTACAATGTGACGGTATAAATAACTGTTTCACAACAAAAACATTAGGTTGGGTTATGGATTTAACCCAACAAGGTTGCTCATTTAACCCAAATATCAGCTTATATTAACTAGTTCTTTGCATAATTTTAGCTAGTTTTTAATTTTTCTTACTGCTAAAAGTGTCAGATGTGTTAAATGTGTAACTGAGAAACAGGCAAAAAGACACATGAGAAGAGGTGACTTACTATTTACCAATCTGATGAAGATGTAACCTTTGGCTAAGGGTATTACAAATAAAAAAGCCAGACAACGGCACCTAGATGATATTATCACCCAGGAAAAATACCGAATAATAAACACACACAAACACAAAAAAAGGTCACAACATGAAGGTCCCTGCTGTTTCGTTTTAGATTAGGAGACAGAGATGTGACTTTAAATTAACATTTATTCCATAGTTTACATTCTAAAAGAAATCAGTCGTATCTCTGATTCACGCTCATGAACTCTGTCTTGCTCTTGACTTTCATTCCCCTTCTCTTCAGTGTGTAACTCCACCTCTATAAACTCATTTCAGTCTGTTCTATACTCTCACTACAGATCACAATGTCATCTTTGAACATCACTGTTCGTGGGGTTCCTGTCTGATCTCATCTGTCATCCTTTCCAACCAAGAAACTGCCGATCCTTGATGCAGTCTGTCATTCCTACTGCACACCTCACACATGCTGTACTTCTCTGCCACTCCTGAATTGCTCATTCAGTTCCACAATTCTTCTCTTGGCACCCTGTCATACGCTTTCTCTATGTCTACAAACACACAATGCAACTCTTTCTGGCCTTCTCTATACTTTGTCATCAACACTGCCAAAGCAAACTTTGGGTACTCTTTCCTGGCATAAACCATATGTAACGGGTCTGTTCAAGATAGGGATCAAACCCGGTCTCTTGTGTTCAAAGTCACTGAATTTACTGACTGAGCTAGTGAATCCAAGAGCAGAGGTAACAACAGCATAGAGTCGTAGGTCTTCAACAAAAGATAATCTTTAATAAAAAAAAGACAACAAAACAAAGAAATCAAACTTCCCAAGACAGAGAAAAATAAAACAGACTCGAGGGTCCAAAAAACAAAGAATGAAACAGACAACTTTTCAGGAGGCAACAGGTAACAAAGGCTCAAAACTGAACAAAAAGGCATGGCAAAAACCCCACTTATATAGGGCAAAACACAGGTGTCACACATGAAGCTTAATGAGTGGTAGTGTTCAGCAGTTGCCTGGAGAGAGGCGCCACCTGCTGACCAGGAGGAAAATAACAGTCTAGTAATGATTTCTTACACCATATTGCTGCTCACAGATCATCACCTCTTTTCTCAAGTCTAGCTTCCACTGCTCTTACTCATAACTTCATGGTGTGGCTGATACACTTCATGTTGTCCACCTGCGTGCACCTTCCTCCACTTTTATGTTATCCTCCTCATTCTTAAAAGATGTATTCACCACTGCCATTTCATACTTTTTGCAAAATCTACCACCATTTGCTCTTCTACATTCCTTTCCATGACACTATAGCTATCAACTCTGTTCCCTTCACCAACATGCCCATTGAAGTTTGCTCCACTCACCACTCTTTCTTCCTTGGGTACCTTCTCCACTACTTCATCCATCTTACTCCAAAAATCTTCTTTCTCCTTCATCTCACATTCCATATCCACTGGTGACATTTATCATCACCCCTTCAATTTCCAGCTCCAAATGCATTATTCTGTCAGACACTTCCCCTCCAATACACTCTTAACATACTCTTTCTTCAGGGTTACCCCTACACCATTTCTCTTTCCATCCCCACCATGGTAGAACAGTTTGAATGCACCTCCAATGCTCCTCTTCCACTGTCGTGTCTCTTGTATACACAGTATGTCTTTTCTCTGTTCCAACATATCAGCCAGCTCACTTCCTTTACCAGTCATAGTGCCAACATTTAACGTTCAGACTCTTACCTCTACATTCTTACCCTTCCTTTTTCCGCTGTCTCTTGACATGCCTTCTTCCTCTCCTTCTCCTCCTCCTTTCTCCTTTAGCCAACAGTAGCATAGTTTCCACTGGCACCTTGCTGGTCAACAGTTCTGGTGGCGGTCGTTGGTAACCCGTGCCTCGACTGATCTGGTATGGAAATCTGGTTTATGTTCAGCATTTCATTTGGCATAGGTTTTACACCTGATGCCCTTCCTGACACAACCCTCTCCATTTTATCTGAGGTTGGGACTGGCACCGAGAGAGCACTGGCTTGTGCAACCCCAGTGGTTGGGTTAAGCCAGAAAAGAAGTACAATGTAGAGAAAATTAGATTTAATGATTAAAAAAAAATGTCTCTGTTAATTAGCTGATGAGTCAAATCCTGAGGAAGTACAAGAATAGGGCCAGGATCGTTCTAGAATCAAAAGTAATTTTTTTATAAAGCACAATATCCCAAAAAGCATGTGTCCTAATGAAACACTTCCACTCTCTGCTAGATTATCCCTGGAGGAAGTCATCTCCGGCTTTGAGCTCTAATCTGATAAAGTGGCTGTATCTACCAGACTACGCCATGAGTCCCAACGCCACCTTCATCCTTTGTGATTAACTTCATCACACCACATTTAATTAGCTTTTCTTCCAAGAGAAGCGTGTGTATCACTCTAATTTTCTCATTTCTTTTCGATCAGATGACTGCCTGCTGTTGTTAGTAGCGTCTCTGCAGTGGCAGGTCTTTGAGGATGAAAATCAGGCTTGTGTGAGACTCCTGGCAGGAGAGAATGTGGAGATCAGTCGAAATCTGGATCCTCAAACCCTCAACCAGTACACTCCAGTCAACAACTACCTTCATTGCCGGTATTTGTTGGTTTTCCATTAGTGTACATTTTTCTCATCAAAACAATGTATATTAAACAATGTATATTGTAATTGGTCCTTTGCAAAGTATAAGATAATATAATTTTAAAAGCTTAATAACTCATTAGTTACAGTTTTTGACAATTGCTTACAATTTCTGAAAATGTGGCTTCTTTTCTCTAAACTCTTCACACACATCCCCTAAACACATTTACAGAATGAAAAAACACCACAAACACTTATGCTTGTTCCATTTACACATCCGAGTTGACCACGTTCCAGTACACAAGTCGAAAAAACTAAGATGGACTTGTTCAGGCAAACCTTTGTTGTGCTTGCTCTTTCTGAATACAAACACATAAAAAGCGGTATTTTGCACAGACAATGCCAAAGAGTCATGCCCACAAATAGAGGACGGATACTACTGTGTACACCATTGAGTTTGAGACACAGTGCTAATGAACAATATATTACTACTTTTTCACTACGGTTGATGCACTGAGCAGCCATATTGTGATCTGAAGTCAGGGTTGTTGCAGTTCCCCTGAGTTTCCAAATCACTATTCTGACTTGAGGAGGCATTCCAGTTAAAAGTTTCTACTGGGAACTAGGAATTTTCCACTTCAGAGGACAGATGGAATGCACCATTAATTCAACTCTATTCAAATGTTGTTTTTTTTTGCATCATAACTCTTTCATAATTAGCTGTAAGTGTTTTCACTAGCTGTAGTCTGTATTTATCAACTCACTGCAGTTTATTATGTAGAAAAAAATATGAATTTCTCTTCAAGTAATGTTAATAACATACCTTATTTTACTCGGAAATCAAAAGCCACCATTGTAAAAATGCACAAATACATTTGGTGCAAAGATGGGTAAACGGGGTGAAATTAAAGGAATATGGATGGGTATGTAAGACAGACAGTAAAGGACAGGTGTCAATGTGCCATGTATGTGTGAAGTAACCAATGGAAGCATACTGAGTTTCACACTGACTGAATGGATGCTTAGAATGTGACTTTCATTTGTCCTTTTGTAGCTTAGCCTAGAACCTTCAACATGTAACATTACAAAAAGAAGAAGGAAAAAAAAAATAATCAAGGTTTTCAGTTTGTGCAAAATGTATTTGTTGCATTGCTTTAGCCTAAATGCTAATGTAAATACATGTTGTGTTATATGCACAATGTTGTGATTTGTTATGCTTTTGTGTATGTGCCTTAAGGTCATATCTGGACATGGTGAAGCTGTTTGTGTTTAGTTATTTCTTCTGGCTGGTGTTATGTCTCATCTTCATCACTGGAACCACAAGAATTAACATCTTTTGTCTGGGTTATCTGGTGGCCTGTTTCTACTTCATGCTGTTTGGAGGCACATTACTGCTGCAGCCAGTGCAGTATGTGCTCAGACTGTGGGACTGTCTCATAGCATACACCTGCGTGGTCATCAGCCTCAAGAACATGCTCTCAGTAAGTGTTCTGTCACGCCCTGTGGGATGATACTGTGACCAAGAGAGTTTGAAAAATATAACCATACTGTGCCACTTTGGGAATTTCACACAGGGAAATTCTGTCATTTCTACCATTTAAAGGCAATTTTTACAAGGTCAACACAGAGGATTCAGAAATGTAGTTTTTGATTACAAAGTTTTATTGAATGCCATGCATAGATAAAACCAGATTAATGAATAGAAATAGTTTTATTAAATACCAAACACACTACAGTGGATTTAAAAAGTCTACCCACCTTTAGGAACAGAAAGGCAAATGTAGAATAATTAGCGTAGCTACTTTCCATAACATAGTGGATTTCGCTTCAACTTTGTAATCGATACGAACTCTAGCAGCTGCATTTTGGACTAATTGTAGTTTGTTTATTGAGGATGCAGGACAACTAGTCTAGAGGTCATGTATGCATGAACTAACTTTTCTGCATCAGAAACAGGTAACCTATTCCATAGCTTGGTGATGTTTTGGAAGATGGCTGTTTTTGTAACATGCGGAATATGATTTTCGAAAGACAAGCTGCTGTCTAATATAACACCCAGGTCTTTAACTGTAGAGGATGAAGTAACAGTACATCCTTCTAGATGCAACTTGTATTCTAAGAGATTCTGTGTACAGGTTTTTGGTCCAATAAGTAATACCTCTATTTTATCTGAATTTAATATAAGAAAATTACTGGTCATGTTTTATATTTTATATCACACTCTGTCAACTTGGATAATTTAGAAATCTGGTCTTGAAATATTTAATGGAATATCATCCCATAACAGTAGAAACTAATCTTATGTTTTTTAATGTTACCTAGGGGCAGCATGTATACTGAAAATAGATGGTATTCCTCTGAAGTATAACTACTTATTGTGTTTGTGCGTGTGTGTGTGTGATCAGCTTGGCTCTTGTGCTTATCTGGAGAGTCTGCAGAAGCACGGCTGTTGGCTTATTCAAGCTTTTAGCATGTTCTGCACCATCAAAGGCTACAAATTACGTAAGTAATGTAATGGAAAAGTGACAACTGCATTTATTAATGCACACCTGAGGTGTAATGGCAATTCTACTTCGCATTGTGGCCACATTACCACCTCATGTGTACATACATTTTCAATAATTCAATGATTCGTCATCAGTAATTCATTGCATATGTATAATAAATACAGGAACCACGATGGATGACAAAACTATACCAATGTATTGGCATTTCATGGCTGTTAATGAGAAACACGGATGCCAGTTTAACTTGTTTAGTGTAAGCTATTGATCCTAAAACTAACATTAGTTACTGGAGTCCTGTTATTGTCTGGATGGTTTGTAAAATGCCATCGGCTGTTGTTTGTGCACTGTAAAAAGTAATATGCTCTATCTACTCAATAAAATTGTAGCAACAGATTACAAGCAATATTATTAATTAAATTCAACATATAAAAATTAAGTTAGAATTAATCAAATTAATTCCTTAAAAGTCAACCATTTAAAATGTGTAAAATTAGCAAACACCATTACAAAACCCCACAAACTGGCATAAAAAGCAAAGAGTCAAACTGCCCAACTAAATGAAACACTGATCACCATAATAGTGACCAAACATTTCCAATAAAATTAACATCAACATCTAAACCTCTGTTAATTCTTGTGTTTCTCTTTGTTTCAGTGATTCTACTTGTTATCATCAGGTGTCTTCAATGTTGGCAATAAAAAATAAAGAGTTCTTAATTCATCTTTGACGTCTGTCTGTTATTCAGATATTTTTTGTTTAAATTTTACTTAAATTTTACTCGTTTTAAATGGTTGACATCTAAGGAATTCATTTGATTAATTCTAACTCAATTCTATTTGTTGAATTTAATTAATAATATTGCTTGTAATCTGTTGCCAAAATTTTATGGAGTAGGTATAGCGTATTACTTTTTACAGTGTGCTCATTAAGCTAGTGCATTTAATTGTTTTTTTCTTGTAAACTGTAAAAACTAACCAAAGACTACTTACTATCCTTACGTTCTTGCGACTTATAACCTTTACAAACAAGCAGTAATGAATCTCAATACAGCTTTTCATTACAGGGTTCTGTGATTTATTTATTCATTCTATTTATTTATTTTTGCTGGCTATTGGTTGTGTGTATATATAGCACAGTATATATTAAAAAGTCATTTTCAGAAAGTGTAAATCTACATTAAATGTACTGCAGGTTAATGCTGGAGATTTAATTTTCAACCAATAAATTGACATTTTAGCAGAGAAGAGATTCTGCAGCAGAGATTAGAATTAGATCCTTTCTAAAATCTTAAACTGAGCATAATGGGAAAGCAGTTGACCAGGGGCATTACATAGGTTCAATGACAGACCTCGATCAGATTTGTGTTATATCATTAACATGTATGTGTTTGTATAGCCAAGCCTGACAATCAATGTGAATTGCCGGAGGGTGAAGCTGGTATCGTCTGGGATGCGATCTGTTTCACTGTGCTGTTGGCTCAGAGGAGAGTCTTCCTCAGCTACTACTTCCTCTATGTCGTGTCTGACCTTCAGACTTCTAAGATCCTCGCTTCAAGGTGAGAAAGGAGCGTACAACATGGGTGTATTGACAACATCTAACCCTTAAACATTATCATGTATTTTATCATTATCATAAACCCATTTTATCATTATCATATACCCATAAACATTATCATGTATTTCAAGTACACATGAAAATGATTGCAAAAAAAAAAAAATGTTAAAAAGCAGTACCAAAGTAGTCCTACATAATAATAACTTAACATCTAGGGTTATTCTAATATTTCTTTATTTTAAGAGGTGCAGAGTTGTTTGAAGCCAAAGTGAAGAAACGGGTGGCAGCAAGATTGGAGATGGAGCTAAAATCTGTGGAGATTCTGAAGAAACAGTATGGAGACTTTTTTGTTAATGATTAATGAAATATTTTAATATTGTATATTAGTGTAAAGCTGGTTTCATTCTTGTCCCACAGAATGGAGAAAATCAAGTCAAAACAGAAGAATGCTCCTCATGAGCAAGATACATCATCTGCTGTTCATCCTGAATCCTCACATTTCCCAAAGCGAAATGGTAGCCCATTTTGAACAGATATTTTAACATTATTTAGTTGTGATGAAATCCTCATGTCAGTATGAACCATAAGTTAATTTATCTTCTCACTGGTGCTTATTTAATCTGCCAGACCATATCACAATATCACCAAACTTCAGAATAAATGATGTTTAATGAACATCATATAATAAAATGTGACTGTGATCTCTTTAATGTGAAGAGCTTACTGAGATGTGTGTGTGTATGTCTGATTGTATGTTCAGATGGGGACTGCGGCTATGATTTGTTTGAAACTGACAGTGAGGAAGAGGAAGAGGATGTGAAGGACAGGACACAGGAAAACATTTTACCTAAGAAGAAAACTGCTTTTCAGGTACAGAGAGAGAGAGAGAAAAGTATGCATTCACAAATGCAAAACACAATTTATAGATATGAATTCATATATTTTGCAGTGAGTACATTTAACACCATTGTAGGGATTCTCACACATGGCACCAAAATATATTTTGTGTTTTGGTCACTCATCACTTAAGGTAAGTGAGAGTGTTAGATGACTCTTTAATTCTTTAATTGCAGGGCACCAGTCAAAGAGTCTCACCTTGAGAGTAAAGACAATCCAGGAAGATTGTTAAATAAATTCAAATGATATAAATTGAAGGGAGTTTGTCATCTGACCAATCTGAAGGATTTGTAAGATATCTGTAACTTGTAGAGCCTCTAGCTGCATTATCAACAAGCACAGCCACAGGAACATATTGTATCAGGGGGTGGGGCTTGATGTTGTAGGGCGGTTCCGCAGTGGGGGATTCTGGTTCCCGCGGCCACAAGTGTAATAAAAGTGGGGGAAATTGAATAGGAAGGACTGTCTCAGTTTATGTACTGATGGGGCTGCTAACATCTAATGCAAATTAGAAAATCATATACAACAATGCCAAGGTCTCTGGAAAGATTTGGTTAAGTGGTATTTATGTTCCACGTGCTCGAGTGAGCAGTCCAGTGGTGGTGACTTCTTCCACTGGTCATGCTGGGTAACAATGCAAACTTGAACTTGAACACTGGAGCAACAAAAGGGTCCTAAAAACTGTAACACTCAGATGAGGCCCTGACGTAGGTGCAGAAGGTCTTTAACAATCTGGAACATGCAGATGAAGGTACCTTGAAGTGAAGGTTTGCTTGTTGGAGCTTAACCTTGTTCCAAATGTGCCTGTATGTCTTCTGCCTCTATGGGCCAGAGTCTCAGTACTTGGTCAATCGACTTTTGTTTCTCTGGCATGCAATCTGCTATTGTCTCGCTGGACGAAGACTCTGGATGTAGTGTGCCTGTTAGTGTGTCTTTCCTCACAGACTGGAGACTCAGAACATAGTCGTATCTGTTGCTGCCTCACAAGCTGTAGACTCAGATCATGTGATCTGTTAATGTCTTTTCCATCACAGGCCAGAGACTCAGAACTTTGTTCTGTCTCTCCTGACAGACCGGAGACCAGAACACTGTTAATGTCTTACTGGACGGGCTGGAGACTCCATACTTTGTATCTGCTATTGCCTTCCACCATTCTGGCTGGAGACTCAGAACATTGTATCTGTTAATGTCTCTTCCCAGATGGTCCAAAGAATCAGAGCCAGGAGTGTCTGTTGAAAGGGTACATTTATGCCTTTTCGATGAGGAGATTGCAATTTGGTGCTTCTCTATTCCCGTGCTGTGATTGGCTGCTGGAATTAGAGGTGGCATACACTCTGTGGCCCACAACTTTTTCCCCATATGTCAAAGTCATTTGCATAATCTAAAACACTAAGTTAGGTCAGTGTCTTTAAAGATTTACTTGTGCATTACTAATTTCCCAAACACCACCAAAATACCTTTGGCAAATATCTGAACTCATGGCTGAGAGAGTGATCCTAAATCCATTATGTTTTGCACAGATGTCTTTAAGTATCATGAACAATGTTAAAACATTTAATTGTAACTGCATGTGTGCATTAAATAATTAACTCGTAAGAGCCTATGTACAGTGGACCAATACAGAAGCAAATACAGATACTGGTAATTTTCTTTTGCACCAACAGTTGGCATATGAGGCTTGGACGGCAGGCTCCAAGGCAGCTCTGAGAGACCATGAACGTCAAGAGCAAGAAGAGCATAGGAAAGCCAAAAGACAATTGCACAGACAAGAGGGTACAGTTTCTGAATTATGTTTGCATGAAATACCAAGCTTGTGCTTGACTTGTGTAATTATTAGTTCACTTCCATAAGTCTATTAAGGTTTACTCTGTGACGTAAATATTCTGTCTAATCATCTGCTCGTTTAATCTCATTCAGGAATTATTTGAGACAGTACATACATTCAAGATCTCTTGATCTCTCTGATTTTTTATTTAAAGCATATAGAAAAATGTATATTACAGTATCTTCCTATCTTACAGTAAGTCTTAAGTTAATTACAAACAGATTGAGTTAAGGACCTATCAGCTTGTGCTATTTAGATATTCGTAACAGAACTTTGTATTAAGAAGAGGATCTGTGATTTCTGGAAGCATCTTTTTAAGTAGCCAAGAATGACTGGAATAGTTCCTCAGGGGTTCTACAGTGCTCTGTCTAATCCAATACTGTAGCAGACGGTGGCATGGTTATACCTTTCTCTCTAATAGAATCAATCTTGTAAGTAAAGATATTCATAAAGTCATTGCTGCTGTGCTGTTGGGAAATGTCTGAACTTGTTGAAGCTTTATTTCTCGTTAATTTAGCCACTGTATCAAATAAATACCTAGGGTTGTTTTTGTTTTCTTCTAAAAGAGTTGAACAGTAAGCAGATCTAGCAGTTTTTCAGGCCTTTCTGTAGGCAGAAACACTATCCTTCCATGCATTGCAAAATACCTCTAGTTTTGATTTCTTCCAGCAGGGGTGTCCAAACTCGGTCCTGAAGGGCCACTGTCTAGCAGAGTTTAGCTCCAACTTGCCTCAACACACCTGCCGGGAAGTTTCTAGTATGCCTAGTAAGACCTTAATTAGCTGGTTCAGGAGTGTTTATTTGGGGTTGGAGCTGAACTCTGCAGGACAGTGATCCTCCAGACACCCCTGGTCTATAGTTTCTGTTGCAAAATAAAGTATTTCTGAGCTATCAGATATGCTGAGGAGTTGAGACAAATCATGACTATTATTTATAAAGCAATCTTTAGTGGTAGAAGTGATAGTTCTACCATATTTGTAACAAGGAGTTGGTTTTGCAGCTTTGGCTAAATGGAGCTGCTGCATCGCACTGCTGCAGAATTTCGACGTCATCAACATCGATTCCATGTGAAAATATTAAATCTAAAGTATGATTACGACTATGAATGGGTCCTGACACATGTTGCCTAACTCCAGTAGAATTTAACATCAAGTATTAAAGGTACAATATGTAATAATTTTGTCCACTAGAGGTCGCTAGAAGCCTATTCAAAACAAAGGCGTAGCTTGATGACGTTGAAGTCATCAAGAAGTTTTTAGAGCAGAATCTTGGGACATGTGGTCTCCATCTCAACGGACGGTGCAAAAGAATAGGGATTGGAGTCAGGAAGAAATCATGTTCATGGATGCGATTATTAACGTTACTGTAGTATGAAACAGAGCAGGGCCGAGTGTTGTGGGAGCTGAACGAGGCCGCTGGAGTGATTGCGCAACACACACCTCACGAGCAGCAGAACTTTTATTATGACACAGTCGCCGGCGCCGCTTCCGCTTTTCCGGTCATGAGTATGAGGTAACGCAGCTCTGTTTATTATTAGATACATTTGAGTGTGTTGAAAATGTTACAACGTTACTCTGTGCGTTTGCTCGGTGACTGCTGTGAGACACTTGTTTGAGACACACTGTGGTAAGATAGATCGATTTTAGAATATCATATTAAATATTGGATGTCTTGTGTTGATAAATGGCATGCAATTAATTTTAAAACGTATTGTATGATGGACAAAATTCTGTATTACTGTAACTAAAAATAAAGCTGCATCTGATTATGCTATGTTAGCTATTTGACAAAATAGTGTTTTTCTCTGAGGCATGGTAAAGCATGGTACTCGAAAAAAATCAAGAAAATTGATTTAAACAATAAGACTAAACATGTTGAGCTATATAACAACAATTCGTTTTCTGTCTATAAATATATCAAAACAGATGTTCCCTTATCTATTAAAACGTATAATATTTTAAAGCGTCTTTGGTGTTTCCATGGTTTCTACAAAATAAAACCGGAAACTGAGGCAGACTGAGGGTTAACGGGGGTATGACGCAATTGACAGGCGACTCCTCACACGTCCCGGAGCCTTGGTTAAAATTGCAATTTTCTCACGATTTACAAATAGTTGGAAACATTTGGGATATTGTAAGTACTCAAGTGAACAAAATATATAACACTGGCCTAGTGGTTTTTGGATATTTTACTGCAAAAATATTACATATTGCACCTTTAATAGAAAAAAACATATTACTTTAGATTTTTTTAAAAATAACTTTAGTATTTGTATCAATACTAGGTGCATGCTGGTGAGACTTTTAAAAGTATAAGACCCTCCTCGCGACCTAATAAATTTATATTATTTTTTAAAGTAAAACAAACTACTTTAAATAATATGGGAGTAGTGAAAAGCAGATTTAAGGTGTGCCTTTAACCCTGTTTTACCCAAGTGGTTTTCATTGTTATATCATAGCCATGGAGAAAGAGGAGTCTGATGAGGAGCAGCAAGAGGAGTTCAGTCAAAATGAAGAGGAAGAAAAAGGTAAACCTGCTGACAAATGTAATATCCTTCTATATTAATTACAGACCATAAAGGGGAACTTGTCTTTTCTTTTACTAAACAGTAACCACAGCACCTGAGTTAACAAACCTGAGGTGCAACACCTCAACTCCCATTTGCAAATGCTCCCCCAGATGCAACCAATCAGAATATAAAGAGATTACTGTTCAAAATGGGTAGACTTCTAAATCACTCTTATAACAAAATCGACTGTGAGACTGTATAACATATTAACAGCATCATGATATTGACATTGTGATTACGGTATTACAGTAACAGTATTGCAGTAAATGTCATTGCATCTCTTGCCTCCTCAACGCACACAGAAATTTGAGTTTAATTTACACACAATATTAAGTTAACATAATGATCAATATTATTATGTCAACAGAACTCATGAACTAATGTTTGCAACTCAGATTATACAAATTCACACATTTAATTGTTTTCTTTAAACATTTCCTCTCCTTTTCTTGTAGAGCACATATCTAGGCGAATATTTGACACTGTGAAGTTTCTCTGGGTTTTCCTGCACCGTCTTACTGAGGATGTAATATCAGGTCTGAAGTCTCTCTGTAAAGACAGCTTGGACATCTCTAAGGTGCTTCGCCTTGAGAAAACTCTGCTGAGCATACAACAGAACAAGGTGATGTCAATGTTCTGCCAGTTATATTTTACTCCATTGCCTGTCTGCACTGAAATAGAAGATTATTCAGATGATGATTTTAGTACAGGGTTATCGCCGTTATTTCCCAACCTATGGAATATTGCTGAACATGGGATGCTTGAGTGACTTTAAACTGTTCATGTATTTGAGAGCTGTCTGATCTTTCGTCAGTCTCTAATATGAAATGGAATGTCAAGTTGAAGACACTAGATTTTGGATCAGGACCCCACTGTGAAACGGCTAGAATTTTTGGTTTATCATTTATTTTGTAAAATATTTTAAGTTAAAATGGCACTTCTCACTGTTTAGGGCAGGGATGTCACTCATGACAGTATTCATCAGTTCTACAAAAACTGGCTCTCCAGACAAGACACAGAGGCATCATTGGACAAGGCCAAAGAGGATATACAGGAAATAATCTCCACACCTCCAGCCATGAGCAGATACCCATGTGGCTATGTCAAACTCAACAGTGTCCACTCATGGGGCAGCAGCCTTTCCAGGTATGCTAATAACATTATACATGTATAAGTATAGCATTGACAAGACAGGTAAAATTACATTTTTGTATAGTGCTTACAGAATCTTGTGACCTCAGGATGAATATACTGAGGTAGAAAACAAACAGTGGGTACAATCTTGTGGTGTAAATAACTAGTAAAACCGAAAAAATAAATAAATAAAAATGAATAATTCTGGCTGACCTGCCTAATGCAACATATTAAGTTACCCAACATATAAAGTAAACCAACCATGTTGATGCAAGCCAAGCTTCATCACTGCAAAAAAAAAACAAAAACAAAAAAAAATGCTTTTTTTTACTTAGTATTTTTGTCGTTTTCAGTCCAAATATCTAAAATAAATTAAATCAAGATGCATTTACTAGACAGGTAAAATGACATAAGATATCGTCTTGTTTTCTAAAATAAATAAATAAATTTAAGTGAGTTTTTGATTAAAACAAGCTAAATTATTTAAATTAAGATTATTTTTCTTAGCCCATTGGCAGATAATTTTGCTTGTTTTAAGCAAAAACTCACTTAATTTCAAGACAATATCTTATGCCATTTTACTTATCTAGTACATAAATCTTTAAGATTTTTTGGATATTTGGACTGGAAACAAGACAAAGGGAGAGAGTCAACAAAGAACAGAAGAGGATGGGAAAAAAAGAAATCAAGTCAAATTTGCAGTCAAATTTAAAAATAAACAGCTAACAGCTGAAGATAAATACTGCCTTCTAAAGAATAAGTGGTTCAAACATAACCGTGTTTACCCTAAAACAAAGTTTGGTAAAAAAGCAATTACTCTATATGAAATGGGAGGAGAAATATCCTTGGCTTAGATATTCAGTTTCAAAAGATTACACCTACCGTGCTATTTGTATGTAATTTTGCAAAAAAAAAAACAAAACAAAGCACGATTTTCATAAACGAAGGATTTCGTGACTGGAAAAATGCTATTAGAGAGAAGCAGGGAATCATTTTGAACCACAGTAGTCTAGGGCAGATAAAGGCTTCTGAGTTCGCTGAGAATTTCCTGTCAGCTGCACAAGGTCAACAGAAAATAATTCTCTTCTAAGCAATGCGTATATGCAGAGAAGGTTGGTGTGAATCGCAAAGACGTCCTTTCCCTTTTTTAGGTGCTATAATCAATCTGTCAAAGAGGAACATAGCACTGCATGGTAACTGGACAGGAGAACTTTAATCATTTCCTCACATGGAAATCTTCATTCAATGCCACACTGAAACTTTATCTCAAGACAGCACCAAAAAATAACAAATACAAAGGACCAAGAATTCAAAACGAATTAATAGCATGCTGTGAAGCTGAGATTCAGGAGGACGTAGTTAAGGAAATAAAAAAGCCAGGATTTTCACAGTTCTTGCTGATGAAACAATGGACGTGAGCAAACAACGGTCGGAACACCTGTCTGTCTGCATTCGCTACATCAACCAGCCGAAATATGTAATATAGTTCTTGAGTTTCTGTCTGCTTCACAAACAAGATGCTGCATCTATCACAGAAGCCATCCTCTCACAGTTGGAGAAGTAGGCTCTGGAGATTGAATCTCTCAGAGGGCAGGGCTATGATGGAGTGAATGGAGTACAACAATGCATCAGAAAGCTTTAACCACAGGCACTATTCACACATTGCTGAAGCCACGCACTCAACCTTGTGGTTGTCTATGGATGTTCTGACATCCCCCTCATAAGGAACACCATGGCTACCATTGAAAATGTCTCAGCATTTTTCTCTGCATCTGCTGTTAGTAAGAACATGTTAAAAGAACAACCTCAAGGAAGCAAGGAAACACAGGCTAGTGACAAAAGAAAAACAGGAGGCACTCCACTCATGACAGGCACACGCTGGGGCTCCAGAGGGAAGACAGTAGGTGCTTCTGGATCACTTCAATGCAGCCCACTCTGCCCTCATAGAAGCAGAATCAGGAACATCGGCAAGTCCAGCAAACTTCGACACAGTTTAGAGTAATTTGACACAATTGTCACTGCTGTCACAACAAATTAAATTCTAGACTACATCAAACCACTGACTAAAGTGTTACAGTCACCAACTTTGGACCTTATGACTGCCTACAAAGAGGCCAGAAAGGTGGCTCAGGTAATTTCTACACTAAGGAATGAGGAAAGTCAAAGGAAATTGCCAGCACCATTGATGTGGTTCCAGTAAAAAAGCGTGTGACCAATAGGTAGCAAAACAGAGAGAGCACACCCTCACAGTCAATAGAAGAACATCTCAATCAGACTCAATCTGTTCTACACTTTTATTCTTTCATGAACACCATTCTTTAGTGTTTTTCTGATGGTGGACACATGAACAAAGACTTTAACAGTTTGTAGAGTTTTTGAAGGTGTTAAACGAACTCAATGAATGAGCGCAATTAAATTGAGGGAAGGATTTCCTTTTAATTTTGTTGAGTAAATTCAACTCAACTTAGACATGTCCATATAACTTGATTCAGTCAGTTCATCCTACATGATATGTTTGAGTAGAGAAATGTAGAACCACTGTCCATGACTGAATCAAGTTCAGCCAAAGAGTTACTTTTATGAGTGAAATTAAATGGTTTGCGAACACCATATCATGTTGAATTTACGTTTGTATATGTTTTTTTTTTCAGCTGCCAGACTGACGACACTCCTCTAGTAACACGCCAGCCAACTCAAGAAGACTTGGATGCCCTGGATCTTACGCAAATGGATGATGTCCAGCACTGCAAAAATGGAGATGTCCCGTCAGAGTAAATATCAGAGTTTCTAATTTTTTCACTCTCTATCACAACAAAATAGCCACTTTCTGTGCCTGGTTTAGCTCTTGCTTTTTATGTAGTTCCAAACGTAGGTTCAGGAGGAGCCTAAACATGCAGTCCTGTCAATCATCATTACGAACGTATATAAGCAGCGACAATTCTTCCAGCATCCCTCCTCCTCCCCAATTTCTCTTATTCTCCCTCTACGCAGTACTGTTATGGGGGGGGGGTTAACGCAGAGCTCAAGCCGAGCCTCGGGTTCGAGCTTCCTTCGAGGACAGCAAGCCAAGTTTGTTTTACCATTAACCATTCAGACTGAATGGGCAGGCGAACTCGTGAAATAACTTTAACATGATATTGTACAATAACTTTCTGTTAGCACGCGCGTATACAAGAGCATGTC
The DNA here is from genome assembly GCA_039654765.1 of Mylopharyngodon piceus. Classification (NCBI taxonomy): domain Eukaryota; kingdom Metazoa; phylum Chordata; class Actinopteri; order Cypriniformes; family Xenocyprididae; genus Mylopharyngodon; species Mylopharyngodon piceus. Next base: position 34,926,469 of record CM077441.1, on the reverse strand, counting down.
ATTTCTGTTGTTGATTAATTTTATTCCTGATTCAGAAATCCTGATTACAATGAAGAGCTGAAGGCTCATGATGAAGGATTTGAAATGGTAACAGATGGATGGACAAATGAAGAAAATACACCTAACGTTGTGTTGCCAGAAATTCCCAGACTGAATCATCTGCATGAGGCAAAAAATGAAGAGATCCAAGAGTCCAGAATGCTCAATCAAGAGACCAGAGCACTTACTGCCAGTGAATTACTGCTTAACAAGTGAGACACACACACACGCACGCACGCATACACGTCTATATTACTAACAGGGGACTATCACTCTACACTGGCCAAGAGGGGACCAGTGTTTCTGGTCATTTTGAAGAAATGATGGAGTTATTTATTTTTAAATAACTTTAAAAATAAGCATTTTTTTATTTTTTAAAAATAGTCCCTGACCGTGAACAGCAACAGAAGTTACATTATTATGCCATTAGATGGTGGCAAAGACCGTCTTTATGAGTGTGTCAGTCAGTAGCGAAGACTTTTACATTGAAAAGACTAAATTGTTGTGAACACGAAACAAGACGCAACTGACAAATGCTTTGACTAGCGCTGTCAGTCACGGGAAAACCCCTTAACTGTTAAAAGGACAGGATAATACATCGGACATTTAAACAGATTTTTTATTATGAACATAGGACTGACCTGAAGGAAAATGCTAAATCTGAATGCAGGTAATAAACTCGCTCACTCGATCTCTTTCTCACAATACTCTTCTACATAATACAATAAGCTTCAATGAACAAAATCAATTGAGAACAAACAGTTTACAATGCTAAGAGTGGTTGCTAAGGGTATTGTGTATTGATACATAGAACCGTTGGGTGAAGCTGTGTTTTATCGTGAATTTCTTACTTAAATAAACATTTAAGTAAGAAAAGCATTTTTTGCAGTGCAGGTGGCTACTTTTAATAGCTTGCATGCTTGTTTAAATGTGCACAGCTTAAAATGAATAGTTCACCCAAAGAGGAAAGAACTTTCATTTTTGAGTGAGATATTACTGTCAGCCAGCAATAGCTAACAATGAAAATATATGTATTAATATGTTATTTTTTGAAGTAAAATCATTCATCCTTCCGCTATTAAAATAGTCCCTGACATCTAAAATGTGCAGTGCTGCAGGTATTCAGGACCAGGGTTCAGAACCACTGCATCAGTTCATAAAGACACACCAGGCACACACTTTAAATATGTTGGGTTTTCAGAAGGCCGTTTTCTAATTTCTCTGTTTTCACTTCCTTCATACAGAATATTTGATATTCCAGAGATTGAGGATTCTGAGAGATTCTACTCTTCATTACCATGTGGTGTGCGTCTCATCTTTGCTCTCTACAATTTGATGGAGTCTCAGTCAGAGATGTTCTGTTACTTTGTGATTATCTTAAATCACATGGTGTCTGCCTCTCTGCTAACACTCTTCCTGCCCATCCTCATCTTCCTGTGGGCCATGCTGTCAGTGCCACGACCAACCAAGCGCTTCTGGATGACAGCTATCATGTACACTCAGGTCAGCATCTTCCCAACCGCTGCAGCTGATGTTAAAGATCATTGATAATAATAATCATTGTTAATAATCATCTGTTCCACATTTAAAATTTGGGTGCATCTGGAGATATATGCCCGGCTTCACAGACAAGGCTTAAGCCTAGTCCCAGACTAAAATGCATGTTTGAGCTGTCTTAACTTGCACTGAAAGCAGTGCCATTGTTTTGCCTCAAGATGCACACCAGTAATGTTTTTTTCCTGAGGCACATTTATAAATGCTACTTAAATGTCTTAATTGATAGAATTAACTTGATATAGCTGAATTAATATTACAATAAATTAATCTGTCCGTCCAGAAAACAATCAGTATTGATCGTCTATCAACTCACAGAAAGAATATTTTTTGTGGCCACCTAAAAAATATCTCTTTCTTAGCATGTAGCTGTGATCACAATCGTTAAAAAGCACCTTGTTAACAAGGGGTCTGCAGCTTATACTAAACCTCTGTTTAGTTAGTTAAATGTATGATACTTAGCCATTGAATGAGCGTCTGAAGTCTCAGGAGAAAGTCTTGATGGTTCAGTAGTTCGAAAGTGCTGAATTTGCTATTGAATTAATTTCTTCCGTGTTGAATGAAGAAATCATGATGAACTTGCGATGTTAGCCTGACTCGGTTATGATCGAGGAAGTTACAATAGTTGTAACTTGAGTCCCCTCCGGCTGCGCATCAGGGGAAAGGTCCAGTCGTTTCCACATGATCAGCAGGGTTGGGTAGGTTACTTTTAAAATGTATTTCACTACAGATTACAAAATACATGCAAGTAATTTGTAACGTATTTCGTTACATTACTCAAGTTTAGTAACTTAATCTAAATACTTTGGAATACTCTGAAATACTTAATATATTAACAAAAATATATAGGCCTATCAGCAGTTTGTTAGACATAACATATGTGTTGGTAAAGAATTTCAATATCTTGATACACAAATTATGAAAATATTTGTTTCTTTTAACATCACATCCATATATAATTACTATTGATATATCATTCCTAAATTATATTTAAGATGTGCATCAGAGGGATAACAAAATATTAAATAACAACAATAAAATATTGTTAATAATATAGGTTGTTTTATAGGTTGTTAGAGTCGAATTGACACAGTAGTTTAAATGTTTTATAAACAAAGTGTGTTTGTAACATTTAGAACATTTATAAAGAAAATGTTCAAATGATCTACTCAATCATCTTGAGAGAAGGCCTACAGGTGCTGGTCATATAATTAGAATATCATCAAAAAGTTGATTTATTTCACTAATTCCATTCAAAAAGTGAAACTTGTATATTATATTCATTCATTACACACAGACTGATATACTTCAAATGTTTATTTCTTTTAATTTTGATGATTATAACTGACAACTAAGGAAAATCCCAAATTCAGTATCTCAGAAAATTAGAATATTGTGAAAAGGTTCAATATTGAAGACACCTGGTGCCACACTCTAATCAGCTAATTAACTCAAAACACCTGCAAAGGCCTTTAAATGGTCTCTCAGTCTAGTTCTGTAGGCTACACAATCATGGGGAAGACTGCTGACTTGACAGTTGTCCAAAAGACGACCATTGACACCTTGCACAAGGAGGGCAAGACACAAAAGGTCATTGCAAAAGAGGCTGGCTGTTCACAGAGCTCTGTGTCCAAGCACATTAATAGAGAGGCGAAGGGAAGGAAAAGATGTGGTAGAAAAAAGTGTACAAGCAATAGGGATAACCGCACCCTGGAGAGGATTGTGAAACAAAACCCATTCAAAAATGTGGGGGAGATTCACAAAGAGTGGACTGCAGCTGGAGTCAGTGCTTCAAGAACCACTACGCACAGACGTATGCAAGACATGGGTTTCAGCTGTTGCATTCCTTGTGTCAAGCCACTCTTGAACAACAGACAGCGTCAGAAGCGTCTCGCCTGGGCTAAAGACAAAAAGGACTGGACTGCTGCTGAGTGGTCCAAAGTTATGTTCTTTGATGAAAGTAAATTTTGCATTTCCTTTGGAAATCAGGGTCCCAGAGTCTGGAGGAAGAGAGGAGAGGCACACAATCCACGTTGCTTGAGGTCCAGTGTAAAGTTTACACAGTCAGTGATGGTTTGGGGTGCCATGTCATCTGCTGGTGTTGGTCCACTGTGTTTTCTGAGGTCCAAGGTCAACGCAGCCGTATACCAGGAAGTTTTAGAGCACTTCATGCTTCCTGCTGCTGACCAACTTTATGGAGATGCAGATTTCATTTTCCAACAGGACTTGGCACCTGCACACAATGCCAAAGCTACCAGTACCTGGTTTAAGGACCATGGTATCCCTGTTCTTAATTGGCCAGCAAACTCGCCTGACCTTAACTCCATAGAAAATCTATGAGGTATTGTGAAGAGGAAGATGCGATATGCCAGACCCAACAATGCAGAAGAGCTGAAGGCCACTATCAGAGCAACTTGGGCTCTTATAACACCTGAGCAGTGCCACAGACTGATCGACTCCATGCCACGCCGCATTGCTGCAGTAATTCAGGCAAAAGGAGCCCCAACTAAGTATTGAGTGCTGTACATGCTCATACTTTTCATGTTCATACTTTTCAGTTGGCCAAGATTTCTAAAAATCCTTTCTTTGTATTGGTCTTAAGTAATATTCTAATTTTCTGAGATACTGAATTTGGGATTTTCCTTAGTTGTCAGTTATAATCATCAAAATTAAAAGAAATAAACATTTGAAATATATCAGTCTGTGTGTAATGAATGAATATAATATAAAAGTTTCACTTTTTGAATGGAATTAGTGAAATAAATCAACTTTTTGATGATATTCTAATTATATGACCAGCACCTGTATATATTCATAGCTGACTCACCTACGGTTTCTCAACAGTCTTTTGCATCGCTCCACCACCATTATTCTCTTTTTTGTTTCACAAGAAAGTAATACAGGTTTGGAAAAAAAAAAAAAATATATATGACAAATGTCATTTTGTGTGAACTATCCCTAGTATAAATATGTTTCTAATGCAGCAAGCATCCTGTCAAAAAAAATTAAGAATTTTTATATTATATTGCAAATACAGTGAATGGGATTCAGAGTTAAGCTTCAAAACGAATCCAAACGCGCCAAAGGAATAATAAAATTAGCCAAGACAACTGGCACAGTTCTCCAAGTAATACAACAGATTTTCTTAATGAATGGAAAAAACTTTGAGTGATTCCTTCACTTATTATCCTCTCTATGGAGAGACTACCGCCACAACAGAATCGCTGAGTCAAACTTGATAGTCAGGATGCGTTTCGCAAATCAAATATGGTCGCAATGAAGTTCAATGGAATTTACGACTATAGTTATCTAACGATTCTTTTGGGAAACACACCCCAGATCTATCAAATTCGTGAATAATTCATTCACAGTATTTTTGTAAACAAAAACAAACGATTCATTAAAAAGATCGACTCAAAAGAATAATTTGTTCACGAATCGGATCATGAACTCGCATAAACGCGCCATATACCTGAACATTTGGAATGAATTATTAAGATTTAAAGTTTGTCTGTAAAGTACACAAAGCTAATGGCTTTATAAAACATTATTTAACGCATGATTAAACGGATGTTAATTCTATGAGGATTTCGTGTTACTTAAAATTCTTAAATATTAAACGTAGGCTAATGATAACCATACAAAGCTCAATGTATGAGTAAATAGGAAAATAAGGAATAAATAAGGAAAATAAAATTTTCAAAGACCAAGAACAACTTAGGCCTACCTCAAGATACTTTTTCAGATTAGATGTTGAATCCTTTGAAGCCGATAAGTTTTGTTGCAGGTAGACATAGCTTGCATTGCACTGTGATGTTACGTCCTTTTTCATGTTTATAAGTAAAACTGTCTTTGAATTTCCACGAGAGAAATGGATTACGCGCTGTTTTCCCGTCCATTTTTGCGTGCGATCACATGTCTGCACTCTGCAGGTTGCTAACTGAACAGGCTGCGCGCGGGTTTTTTTTTTTTTTTTTTAAACAGACAGAGTCGGAGAATCATCAACAATTGCCTCGTTGGTTAAAAATCCTTAAACAGCTTACGTTAATATTAAATTAAATAAATGACATTAAAATTCAAAGTAATCACTTTGGTAATCTAAAATACTTTTTGAATGTATCTGTAATTTGATTACCATCTATTTAAAATGTAACTGTAACGAAATACAGTTACTCAAATTTTGTATTTTAAATACATAACGTCGTTACATGTATTTCGTTACTCCCCAACCCTGATGATCAGTAACCCAAAGCAAAACAGAAGAGAGAGAATCCTCACTGGGACAGTATCCTTTAACTTCTGTGGAGGTCACTCATAAGAGAAAAACACAAAAGCTTTACAGGTGGCACCAGCTGTAACACTGAAGCAGAGAACATAAACCTGAAATGTTCAAAACTGTCCTTTCCCCTTTCTTCATCTGTCTCCACTCAGCTCACAGTTGTGGTAAAGTACTTTTTCCAGTTTGGCTTCTTCCCATGGACTACATCAGCCTACCGTGGCATTAATGCGGAGCGTGCGTTTGCAGTTCCCAACATAGTTGGAGTTGAGAAGAAAGATGGCTACGTCCTGGTAGACCTCATCCAGTTAATTGCTCTGTTCTTCCATCGCTCCATCCTTAAGGTACTTCACCTTCCCAGAAATCTACATAAGACATTTTATGTAGATGTAAGTTTTATTTTATTTGTTTTTATTATTTTTTAAAATAGAAATTAATGCTTTTATTTTGCAAAAATACATTCAATCGATCAAAACGTTGACCGTAAAATATTTCTATTTCAAATAAATGCTGAAAAAATGTCTCACAGTTCCTAAAAAAAATAGCAAGCAGCTATTGATAGTAAGAAATGTTTCCTAAGCACCAAATCCGCATAATAGAATGTTTTTCAAAAATCATGGGAATGGCTGCTAAAAATTCAGCTTTGCCATCATAAGAATAAATTATATTCAAATATATCAAAATAGAGAACAGTTATTTTTAGTTTATTTGCAATATTTCAGTCAGTATTGTTTTTACTTTATTCTTACACCATCTTGGATGTAATTTTACTTTGCATTCTGGGATTGCGTTCTCTGTGAAGGATACATGCGATGCTGTGTTATTAAACAAAAGTATAGCAACAGGCAGTTTTTGCATCAGGATGCCTTGTTAGTTGGCTCAGTAGGTTTTAGAACAAAGCCAGTGAGATGAGATGTTTGTGTGTTTCTGTGCTTTCAGGGTCATGGTTTGTGGGATAACAAGGAGGTGGAGATGCCCGACTTTTTTAAGAAGCTAAAGAGGAAAACAGAGAAAAACAAGATGACTGGAGGATCAAGACGACGAGAAGAAAACACAAGCAGACGAATTCCCTTCTTTTCTCTTCAGGCTTCATACACCTCTTTCCTTCGAAGACAGAGAGCAGAGAGCCCTGAGAGACAGGGTAACCTCTCCATATGGAAATGAATGGGGAATATATATACATACACAGATAACATAAAAATACATGTACATACATATACACAATGACACATTTTGCACAGGCCAGTTTGTTCTCTATGTGTTTTGTTCATGTCTACTGTTATAAGATGTCAAGTATTTATATATCCGTGTTAATATCTTTTTAAATATCATATCATCAGATGAGAACCATAGCAGGAAAAAGCATTCACAGAAGCGCCAGAGGAATGTGCCGCTAAGCAGGAAGGAGCGAATGAAGAAGTACATGAATGACCGAATGCTGGAGGCCAAAGCTGCCGTCATTGAGCTGTAAGAGATGAGTAGCATGAAAAATATACTTTGAAAATGTATTATTCGAGAAAGCTTTACATAATCAAAAACTTTATTTAAAAACATTCTACTGTTTTTTTTTTCAATGCCTGGAATTTTTGTTCATTATATTTATTTTAAAACAATTAAAATTATCTGTATGCAATCGTGGAATATCATACACAAACAACTCAGTGACGCAGACCATGATTATGATGAATATATACACAGCGACACTCAGCCTCTGTTCATTTTCTCTCACATTCTGGGTGATGAACTCTAGTGGTCATCCAGAATTCACAGAACTATAGTTACGTTCATGACTAGCATCTGATTAATTCCTCCCGACCGACACGAGTATTGTCGAGTAGGTCATTTATGAGGAATTCAACTGCAGATCCCCATGAATGAGAGGCATGAATGAGAAGTTAATGTTTTGACAGTTCGCTTGTGCAAAATTGTGATTGGTGAACACTGAACCAAAGTTTGCAATTAATAGAACTCATTGTTTGTGTCAAAGTGAGTGAGAAATGAATAATGTCCTCGGTCCTTAGAGGGGGTACCAGTGTCACACACAGGTCCACTACCAAACCTGGAGAAGGGAAGAGAGAATATTAATATCCGTCGCTTAACCAACATGTGCTAGACCTCTGAAGCTGCTGGCCACACTGATGAACTTGTGAACCAAACAGGCAACAAACATATTGTGCATATCATCACTGACGATAACCTGTGTGCAAAGAAGCAAACTCTTCCTAAAGACCATAGTTGCCACCTTAGGTGGAATTATTCCACTTGGCTAAGAAACTGTGTACTGATGGAAGAAAAATCTGACGTGATGCTGCCTAACATGTATATGATGTAGTTCCCTATGGGCATCACTTTGGTGCCTGTTTCTATATGGCTTGACCATGTGACCGTGTTCCCATTAGTCAAGTCACCTTTATTTATATATCGCTTTATACAATACAGATTTTTATTAAAGCAGCTTTACAGTGATAAACAGGAAAATAATGATCAGTGATGCAAACAACAAATAAAAACAACAAATAGAGTCATTATTCACCTGAAGTCAATTCAGTGTTGATTCAGTTCGGTTTAAGAACTGTGTAAAATTAATCAACTATAAAATGTTAGCATATAGCAAAGGGAAGTCAATACTCTTGACATACCACAATGAGATCATTTCCTCGATCTCTATACCATGAGGATAAAACTGGGCAGAGTTTAGCCATGTCGAGGCAGCCCTGGCATTAGTACTGGTGTGAACAGCTTCAGGTTCACAGTCCCCTAAAAGAGGGTTGAATTCAGAGGCAAAGCTGCAGACGGGCTCCAGAATACCAGACATAACCCTCCATCTACAGTACATGCACCTCAGCAGACAATATAGATAGACCTTGACACTTAATCAACCATTTTACAGATTGATTAATATCCATTAGTTGCATACAATGCCAGATGCAGATGGAAATTAGGCTGTGAGGGATAGATGTACAGTTTTTACAATGGCACGCACTTTATAAAGATCCTAGATCATGTAATTTTCACAACTCACAACTTTTAAAAGTATGAGTTTGTGTCTTTTTTTCAGAAAGACATTTCGTCAGCTGAACAATTTGTATGTTGTTAAACAACAGTACAATCCATTGAACGCACTGTATTCTTTTCCTCACAGCCTCGTTTTTCATTCATGTCAAAAATTAAATATGGTGCTACCCTGAATAAGGGCTATTCTGTGCAACATTTTTAACTACAAAGTAATTGGGGAAAGCATGCAGTAAGCATTTTTGGCTATTTTTGAGGCATCTGTCATGAACATGAACTGGACTGGGCATGTGAGTAACTAACTACCTGACATGAACTCTATGAAGCAAGAAAGACACTATGAGGCTAAGTAGAGTCACTGCGACTTATGTACATCGTAACTTCGGCCTGCGTCACTGAGTATTTTTGTATGTTCTATCCAGCTAGTGCAATGAATATCTAGTGCCAAGCTCTGCCTCTGACGGTCAGGAATACTGAGACAGAATCCCTTCTGCGGCTCAGACACAGCACACATGCTCACCAATCACTTTCTTTTCACAATTACCATTTCATCGGCATTGATTGTCAGTCTGGGCCGATTTATGTCTGTTGCGTACTTCTAAATAACAGCATTCTAGTAAGATATTTGCGTGAAATTTACTATATTAAAATAATGCATTAATAATACTCCTGCTCAGTTATAACTTTTTTTTTCTTTTCAGAGCTCTACACATATACTTACCCATAAGGCAATTCTTCTATGACATCATTCACCCCGAGTACAGCCCTGTGTGTGATGTGTATGCGCTGATGTTTCTGATAGATGTGGTGAACTTCATCATCATTATATTTGGATATTGGGCTTTTGGAGTAAGTATTAGAAATGCTCTCACAATACTTAAATAATTTTTTCACTCTTCAATTTAATTAAGTTTGGAGTATTTAATTTTTAAGGAATTGCAAAAAGCAGTATGTCAAAAGTCCCTGGATGGTCTATTATTTCCAGTATATTTTAAAAGCTAAGAACAAACTGGTGTGATGTTATTTTGAACAAAATCAGGCCAAAAACAGTTTATTTGGACTTTGTTTCGGGAGTTCGAGACTACAGAGCCCCTAAAGGGACATGGTGGTGGAAAAAAATATGAGATGGAAGGAAAAATAATAAGTCAATGCTTTTGCGTTCTTTCGCAAATGTTTTGCGTTCCCTCAAGAAACTTTGCGTTCACTCGCAAAACCTTTTGAGCTCTTTGTGAGGGGATGCAACATTTTTTGGCAGAATGTATCAGTTTTTGCGAGAGATTTTTTCCTTCTCCATGTCCCTTCAGGGGCTCCGTACGAAATAGCTGGCCAAAACAAACGTGGAAAAGTTGGTAAACACCTTCAAATTACCATTGGTTTGTAGCGATTATGTAACAGGTAGGTGTGGCTCTGTGACTCTGCCTTCTTTGACGTGGGTTCATTTCTTCTGTTCAGTCCTTCGAGGTCAGACGTCCACGAGTAAAAACACAAACACACTGGAGAGCTGCTTTATAGTAGAAATTAAAGTTGTACTTCTAATTGAAAGCAAAACTGACACTCTGTTTTCATGTTTAATACTGTATAGCTGCTGCTTTAAAGCAATCTTGTATAAAGTGCTATATAAATGTGACGTGACTACTTGACTGGAGTGCTGAATTGCATCGCTATGATCAGATGCTTTCTTAACTGCTGTTTTCTCATCCCTGTGTTTTTGTTGTCTGTTAATTTTGTTAATAAGATCAAAAGTGCACAGCACATTTTTACATATTTTACACATTTTACATCTAAACGGCGCTCACAGCAGTGTCGGTGGTGTCAGGATGTTTGCTAACAGTATATTGCTGCAAAGGTATTTCACACTTCTTTTTAACCCTAAGCGAAGAACAAAAAATATTTTTTCTGTGAGTATATCAGAGCCTTAATGCAGGGGTGGGCAACTCCTTCCCTCCAGATTCACTGTCCTGCAGAGTTCAGCTCCAACCCTAAACAACACAACCTGAACAAGCTAATCAAGGTCTCCAGGATTACTAAAAAGCTAGAGCCATGTGAGGCTACATCTACATTAATCCGGATACATTTGTAGCGACTTGTACCACACAACCGCTATACCACCGGACCGTTTCAGATTCATTTTGCCGTTGGTAGTAATGACACAGAAAATAATTCAAGTCCAAAGATGTAAACATCAGAGTAGAACGTCACGTGTTGTCATCTAGTAATTACGGTAATTACGACATAACATGAATGCAGCATTAGAGACGCCCTGAAAGAAGTTTGAGTTGTTAACAATCAATATCTAACCTGACAAAAAAAATGATTTAATATTTATTTGTGTTAGATTCCATCTGTAACAACATTGTGAACTTTTATAAAAACACAAATAGCACAATGCAAAACAGATACATTTCATCATTAACTATTAAATTCATCAGTACGCAAAAAACATTAGCTGAGTTCTCTGCATGAAAGACCCATGCCTGGTAGATGAACATGCTAAAGTGTCCAAGACTTTTTAGCTTCATTTGAACATTTGAGCCTACTGAATTTCATTGTTGAGATGTGACTAGCATGTGCTCATTTCTTTTTCTTTTTCTTTTTATTTGGCAATTAATGAATGCGTTGAATTGACTGATACAGAAACACAGCGCGGCCGCTGATATAACAGAGTCACTGTCAGAAGACCAGGTTCCTGAGGCCTTCCTCGTCATGCTTCTCATCCAGTTCAGCACCATGATTGTGGACCGAGCACTCTATCTCCGTAAAACTCTCCTTGGGAAGTGTGTTTTCCAGGTTGTGCTTGTGTTTGGGATCCACTTTTGGATGTTCTTCATACTGCCTGGTGTCACAGAGAGGTGAGGAATAACTGAAGAAGTGTGTATACTTATCACATAGGCATATTAAAACACTTGTTAAACCTTATTTTATTTTTTAGGATTTTCATGACTTTTATTTTAAATGAGAAACTGACACTGGGAGTAAAAAAACAGGAAAATCATTAGGAAATCATTAGCTTGTACTCAAATGGAGGTATCCAGTGTGTCATCCAAAATGGGAATATCATGAGAAATTAATTTAGTACACCCCAGATCTTCCCGACTAGAACTTGTGAAGCATGGCCCTTACTTGACCTTGTTCCACCCCTGAAAGACCAGACAAATCTGCTGGCTCAATTTGTTCATAATTTTGGGAGATAACACTAGCTATGACCAGCTCTAGCTATGACTCTTTTACATAAGGTTTTAAAAAAGTATAAATTACTAGTATAAGTTTAAATTAACTGTGGTCTCTGATAAAAAGCGGTTAGAATTTCTCATGTTAATTTTCCTCCAATGTTTCTTATTTCAGGAGATTCAACCGGAATCGAGTTGCTCAACTGTGGTACTTTGTCAAGTGCATCTATTTTGGTCTCTCAGCCTACCAGATCAAATGTGGCTACCCAAACCGTGTTCTTGGAAATTTTCTTACCAAGAACCACAACTACTTTAACCTCTTCCTCTTTCAGGGGTAAGTCAGTTACCCAATTCACAATGACTTATTTGTTCATTGTTTCTGTATATTCAGCAGAATGAATGAAACTTCAAAGAGCCAGGTCTAATCTATGAAAAGAGTAACACTTTAGAATAATGGTCATAATTTTCACACCACCTTCTTCGTTGTGCATTTAATGTTGTGATTAGTATTTATTTGGTAATTCATTATAATTTGTCAGTTACTTTACATGCAATGCAAAAAATAATTTAAAAAGTCAGTACAATTTAGTTTTTTGAGGTATGTTCACACATTAAAATCTACCAGACCATCTTTTTTTCTTCTTCTTTTTACTGCTAATGAAGTAATCATGAATGACTGTAAATTTATTGGTTGGTCAAAAAGGATAGAAATCCTGAAAATTATAATAATGTGTGGATAATTTCTATAGCTCAAATAATCAGTTTAGATGCATGATGCGTTCATGATGCGTTTGCTTGTGTAGTTGTCATCTTAGACCAGTGATAGTGTGTCTGTCTCTCTAATGGGCTGTTTCTTTTTTTCCCACAGGTTCCGGTTGGTTCCGTTCCTGACCGAGTTGAGGGCCGTGATGGACTGGGTGTGGACAGACACCACTCTTAGCCTGTCTAACTGGATCTGTGTGGAGGACATCTATGCCAACATCTTTATCCTCAAGTGCTGGAGGGAAGCAGAAAAGGTGAAAATTGGTCTTTCTAAACTGATGCATTTGGGTTCATTGTCATTTTAGCACAAACAACAGTTTCAGATGTGTTCATATCTTTTTCTCATTCAGTACCTGTAATATTAGAATGTTTCTATGTTGATTCGATTTTACAATCTCAGACCAAATTCGCAGAAATAAAATACTAATAAAAACCATTTGAAAACTTCAGCTGCAGCCTTTATAAACAATCAGTTCATTTTTAAGTGTCTGTCACACAATCCTAGGTGAATTACCAAACTTACATTGCAAAAACATAATAATATAATAAAACCGAGAAGGTTCTAACTTGTGTGTCAGTGATCACAGGTGTATTCAGAATGTTTTCTGACCACAGAAATACCCTCATCGACGTGGACAGAGGAAGAAGAAGGTGGTGAAATACACCATGGGCGGCTTCATCATTTTTGCTCTCATCTGCATCGTCTGGTTCCCTCTTCTCTTCATGTCATTGGTTAAATCTGTAGCAGGAGTAACCAATCAACCTTTAGATGTGTCCATCCAGCTGAGCATATTGGGATATGAGGTGTGCAATTTACACATTGACATTGTTATCTGCAGTACACTGATCAGGCATAATATTATGACCACCTTCCTAATATTGTGTTGGTCCCACTTTTGCTGCCAAAACAGCCCTGATCCGTCGAGGCATGGACTCCACTAGACCCCTGAAGGTGTGCTGTGGTATCTGCACCAAGATGTTAGCAGCAGATCCTTTAAGTCCTGTAAGTTGCGAGGTGGAGCCTCCATGGATCGGACTTGTTTGTTCAGCACATCCCACAGATGCTCGATTGGATTGAGATCTGGGGAATTTGGAGGCCAAGTCAACACCTCAAACTCGTTGTTGTGCTCCTCAAACCATTCCTGAAGCATTTTTGCTTTGTGGCAGGGCGCATTATCCTGCTGAAAGAGGCCACAGCCACCAGGGAATACCGTTTCCATGAAAGCGTGCACATGGTCTGCAACAATGCTTAGGTAGGTGGTGTGTGTCAAAGTAACATCCACATGGATGGCAGGACCCAAGGTTTCCCAGCAGAACATTGCCCAAAGCATCACACTGCCTCCGCCGGCTTGCCTTCTTCCCATAGTGCATCCTGGTGCCATGTGTTCCCCAGGTAAGCGACGCACACGCACCCGACCATCCACGTGATGTAAAAGAAAACGTGATTCATCAGACCAGGCCACCTTCTTCCATTGCTCCGTGGTCCAGTTCTGATGCTCACGTGTCCACTGTTGGTGCTTTCGGCGGTGGACAGTGGTCAGCATGGGCACCCTGACTGGTCTGCGGCTATACAGCCCCATACGCAACAAATTGATGCACTGTGTATTCTGACACCTTTCTATCAGAACCAGCATTATCTTCTTGAGCAATTTGAGCTACAGCAGCTCGTCTGTTGGATCGGACCACACGGGCCAGCCTTCGCTCCCCACGTGCATCAATGAGCCTTGGCCGCCCATGTCGCCGGTTCACCACTGTTCCTTCCTTGGACCACTTCTGATAGATACTGACCACTGCAGACCGGGAACACCCCACAAGAGCTGCAGTTTTGGAGATGCTCTGACCCAGTTGTCTAGCCATCACAATTTGGCCCTTGTCAAACTCGCTCAAATCCTTACACTTGCCCATTTTTCCTGCTTCTAACACATCAACTTTGAGGACAAAATGTTCACTTGCTGTCTAATATATCCACCCACTAACAGGTGCCGTGATGAAGAGATGATCAGTGTTATTCACTTCACCTGTCAGTGCTCATAATGTTATGCCTGATCGGTGTATATGTGCTCACTACATATATGCTTTATATCTGTGAAATACGTCTATATATTAATATACATAATTATTATATGAATATATTTGAATAAATATATATTAGAGCTGGGATAAAATGATGTGTTCATTTCCATGTGCAATATAGACTGGGTTAGGCCTTGCGATTCACACCTTTCCTAGTTATGACTTAAAAGAGCAAGAGGGATATAGCAGCAGTGTGGAGATCTCCAAAGAGGAGTTACTCCAAAAAGCAGTGGCAGTTAGGAGCAGGAGCTCCAAAAGGGCTTTAACTATTGCTGAAGAAGCCCAATCCTCTTTGGAAATCTCCGGGCTGCAGCTACTTTACATGACTTAAAGTATGTGGACACCTGCTCCTAATTAATGGATGCGCTTATTTCTAGAAATTTTAGTGAGGAGAATTTTTTGACATGCCATACAGTGGCATTCTAGAGAATTGTGTGCTTTCAACTTTGTTGCATCAGCTTGAGAAATAGGGTCCTACTCAATGTGGATGCATATTTTACAGAACTTTTCGAAAACAACAATATCAATAAAATTATATCTCTTTCTCATTACAGTGTCTGAAAGCTCATAGGAGCAAAATAAATTAAACCAATCATCTAAACGTGCCAAACTGTCGTTGCCACAATTTAGCAATTTCTTATTGTGTGTGTGTGTGTGTGTGTGTTTACAGCCATTGTTCAGCATGAGTGCTCAGGAGAACAATTTGATCATATACTCTGAATCAGCCTTACAGAGGATGACCAATCACTACGCCACTTACCCGGTACACATTACGTTTTTCCCACATAGTTATCTACAAACACACTTTGAAACTTGAGTTTAAACAGCTAGACTGTCATCCTTCTGTTGTCGGTCTGATCAAACTGTCCTCCTTGTGCCTCATTTAGTCTGCGATGCAGTTCATTGTGAACTATATGGCAGAGGACATAGTGACGGCAAAGATCAAAAGTGACGCCAGTCTGCTGTGGAGCGTCAGTCCTGCCAGCCGAGACGCCATGATCCATGAACTCAGCAACTCAACACACTTCTACATCACACTGCGCTGGACTTTACTGCGGTATACTCTCACAAGCACAACAACTGCACACATAATGCAGGCCAAGGCTTTTGTTTCAGCAAAAACAAGTAAATTTTTTTTTCAAAATTTAAACAATAGATATGATCCTTGTAACCTTTTTGAAATGGGACTATACTGCATTGCAGTTGTCATGAGCATTGCTCAAACTCAGGTCTTCATTGCTAAAGGAAGGTGTTTAATAAACGCGCCACAGGAGAAATGCAGAACCCACAATGCAGAGTTGGTGCAAGAGGTTAAAAAGTTTCCAAAAAAAAAAAATAATAATAATTTTAATTAAGTTCAAAGTGACAGCAAAATATTTAACACAAACTTTCAAGAGCTTCAGCAAACAGAAAATCCAATGGCACTGGAGGCAATGGCAAAAGTCAAAAATCCAAATATAATCCAAAATAGTACAGGTAAATCCTAAATCCAAAAAAGTAAGTAAATCCACAAGGAATTAAACTAAAAATTCACAACCAAATCCACTTGAAGGTAAGGCCTAGAGCACAGGCTATCAACTAAAGACTCGGCAAAGAAACAAAATGAGAACACCAATTAAATGCACCAAACAGAATAAAACAATGAGGAAACTAAACTCTAATATCAATAAATAAGGACAGAAATCAAAACTAGAGGATGACCTCTAAGTGGCAGAGACAGGAACTAAAAGTCTTAGATCCTTAAATGCTAATATTACTTTGTAGTTTCAATCAAACTAGTTTGCCCAGAGTTTGTAATTGAACGTGTTTAATAACAGTACTGAGATAAAGATAAAGGGTTAGTTCACCCAAAAATGAAAATTCTGTCATTAATTACTCACCCTCATGTCGTTCCACACCCATAAGACCTTCGTTCATCTTAGGAACACAATTTAAGATATTTTTAATGAAATCTGAGGGTTTCTGAATCACACATAGGCAGCAACGTCATTGCACCTTGGGACGACATGAGTGTGAGTACTTAATGAGAAAAATTTCTCTTTTTTTTGGGTGAACTAACCCTTTAAGATTATCCTTAAAATGCTTACAGAATAGATTATCAAAATTACAAAAGTATAGTTAATTGTTCTCAAATAAGCCATTGCTTACCTCTGTCTTACGACAGTTCTTCCAGCATCCTTTCACCACCTAAACTCCAATGTTTTGGCTAGTTACCGCTAAACCAGTCAAGGAAGTCCGGTGGAGCACTTCAGACTGGGGTCAAGTCTTGAGCACTCCACCGTAGACAACAAGCCAAACATGCCTACCTTTGCTTTCATTCAAAGATTACATGAAGATGTCAACTCGTGAAATAAGTAGAGTACACCAAAACAGTTTCACTGATCATGCTGTATTTCAAATCATACCATTTCAACACAAACTCAGCACACCTGAGAAAACGATAGGTGCGTAGGAAAAAATCAAACAAAAACTGTTGAATACAAAAAAAATAGCAATCCCGCACACTATCAGTACATGCTAAATATAGAAATTTATTGTAAACAACATTTCGGTCCACTGACGTTCATCAGGCATATGAATGATATTACAAACAAGACATTTAAAATGTCTTGTGAACCAATCACCAACAAGGACTCAAATGTCCAATAAAAAGCACTTATCAATGTTACAAATAAGCAATGTTTCATTATTTACAGACAAATATAATAATGTTTGTGAAATCACAATATCAGACAATTCATATTTTAACAAAATTACATCATCCCTTCACAATCAAACAGACAATGCAAACAGACAAACAGACACCTTTGCAAGGTCACAATCCAAAACAATTCACGTCTTAATAACAGAGTATCAATATCACCACCTCGTGGTGGAACAGACACCTTTTCAATCCCCATTGTTTTGGGTTTTTTTTTTAAATCATACCATTTACAATAGAAATCAAACATGTCAAAATAAACTATTTAAACTAGGGACCAAAGCAGGTCTTGAGCCCAAAAGATCTGTTCAGGCAGTCCCATACATCCTGTCAGAGCATGTGAAGGTACTTCGGCACAAAGTGTACCATGATGGGAAGCAGTGCTGTATGTTCTCACTCATGTCGTCTCCTGTCTCATCTCATGATCATAAAAATGTTTAACATTTCACAGAACGTGTAATATGTCATTGTGTTTTTGCACGTTTGAGCAGAAACGCGTCTCTGGTGATGAATGCAGAGGCGGCTGGTGAACACACAGTGAAGTATGAAGACAGCGTACTGAGAGATGAACTGGTGTCTATGCTCAGAGGGACACACAGCCGTCCACTGTACGTGTTCCTCAAACGTTTAAATGTGGACTCTCTCTACATCTGTTTTTGCCACTTCTCATTCCATCAGTTTTCTGATGTCCGTCAGGTTGCTGGAAAATCTGCTGCCAAAGTATATCAGAGGAACTTCCGGACCTGATGCTAAAGTGGCACATCGACTTCAAGTGGGTGAGTTATCAACTCTAAACATTTGTATTTTTGGCACTTCTCATACTCCTTGCGATGAATCGCTTCATTGTTTTTCTCATTTGTAAGCTGCTTTGGATAAAAGCATCTGCTAAAGGAATAAATGTAAATGAATTGCATTAGAACATCATATCTGCAGGATGTTTTCATGACTTTAACCTAATCATTCACAGAGCCTTCCAAAGGCTCGGATGATCGTCATCTACAGTTCTTCCGTCCTCTGTCCATCAAGCTGCAGCGAGGTAACGCGAGCTCCTCAGAGATGGGGCCGCAGTGGTGGGTGGTGGAAGAGTGTTTTCCTGAGCCTCCAGCCAGCAGATGCCAGAGTATTGAGATGGTGGTGTTCAATGATAAAGTCAGCCCATCCAGTGTGGGCTTCCTAGCTGGATATGGGTGAGTTTAAGCCATTTTTACAATATCTGTAATGTATCTGGTAGGTAAATATTAGAGTATTTCACCTAATAATGAAAATACTCACTAATCCTATGAAATTAATTTTTGAATAAACTGATGACTTCTTGTTTTCTCTTCTCTGGCGCTGCAGCATTGTGGGTCTGTACATGTCCGTGGTGCTGGTCATTGGTAAGTTTGTGCGGGAGTTCTTCACGGGCATATCTCGATCCATCATGTATGAGGAGCTGCCGTGTGTGGACCGCGTGCTCAAACTGTGCAATGACATCTTTGTTGTGCGAGAGGCTGGAGAGATGGAGATGGAAGAGCAACTGTTTGACAAGCTCATCTTCCTGTACCGCTCACCTGAGACCATGATCAAAATGACCCACAAAAAGAACGAGTAGCTTTCATTTTTGACTGCATGACATTTCTGTCACAAATATCAACCTCTGCACATCTCAGAAGGACTATAAGTGCTATAAGGCACCAATCAGAAAGTCATTTTACACATTGTACTGCAGTAATAAGGAATATGATGTGCCTTTACATCTATTCATGAATGGGTTTGAAGCATCAATCTAAAAGAAATCATATACATGAATGATAGAGGTTGGATGAAATTATTTATGCTTTATTGACTTCACTAGTGGTATATCATCAACATTCATACAATGCATGAGTATTTAATCTTTAATATTTCAATGAGCCTTTTTTAATCAGTTAGACTGTTTCATATATGATGCTGTCATTCCATATAATAAACCATGGCATGTGGAAAACAAACTTGTATTATATTTGTATTGCATCTTATTGCTTAGCTGGAAAGTTCTATCTTAAGACTATCTTAAAAATCTTTGGTCTTGAGGAATAATTGTATTTATTCAGAAGTAAATCATTACTGTAATTCAGTCCAGAGGTAAACTATTCCTCTACATGTAAAGATAAAGGATATTCAGGCTGTTAATGAAATCAAATTGAATGTTTTTGCTGGTTTTACTCTATATCTTCTACCTTTACCATCATTTATATGCAACTGTACTTCTAAATTTTGACTAAATTAATTTTCAGAAGACATATCTAGTTCAGTCATGAAAGATGTCTCAGGCTGCTAGCAATCACATTACTTCATGGCACAAGCTGATGACTTGACTGATTTGATTTGAAAAGTGAATGAATCAGAGCAATGAACCAGCAATTGTATAAAAATATACATTTTTAATAATATAAATGATATATCTTTTTTTATTTATTTATTTACTTCTAAACTATACATTTATGCTATGTTTTTGGGGATATACTGTATGTTTTTTTTTTTTTTTAATCTATTTACCACAAAGTTACTCAACTATGCTATTAGGTTGCTTATGAAATGTTACATTTTAATAATAAAAAAAAACACTTTAATGATGATCAAAATGTTCATTCCACATTGTATTTGTGCTCTAGTACTAGGGCTTCATTTATGTGCAGAAATTTTCAGATTTATGCTGGATGTAATTATTAATTAATTGATTGATTGATTGATTGATTGATTGATTTTGACAAATGAAAAATAAAGAACTCATTTTTTATCGACTTTCCCATTCATTTTCATTGTTCGGTCATTTTGACCCCGAACATCCTTAAACTTTTTTTTAAACATCTTCAGAACAACCAAATCAATCATATATATAGATAATGTCCCAAAAGTCACTGCTTCTGAAGTCGCTTATACTTCCATTTCTTATGTAGTGAATACCGCATAATGCACTAAATAGGGAGTGATTATTACAAACAGTGTAAGTACGCTTTTCATTGGGGCAAATGATGCCTGGTTTCACATTTCAGTTATACTGAATCAAAATCAAAATAATTATAAAGTTTGAGAATTTAATACATTTATTGCAGTGAAGTATTTACTCATAAAATTTACTCATAAAATGATAACACTGTTTTTTACATGATTATGAAATAAATAAATAAAGTGAGATTAAAAAAAAGAGAAAAATTAATTAAGATAGCATAAATGTTTCAACAAGGCCACCAATGTCATTTATAAACTCTTTGCTATTTGTGTGCAATCAACCTGTAAATGAATGTGACCCCCTAATTGGAGGCACACAAATTAAGTAATGTATATTCAGATTAGTTTTATAGATTACTAAACCAGACAACATAAAATATACACAAAAAGGCAAGATGGATTGTAGTAAAGTAAGAATTTATTCACATATGAATTTATGTGAATAAAAATAAACAGATCAGGCTAATAAACTATTGACCTACTGTGAGCAGCAACAGCTAACTATGCCAGCTTTCACTCCCGGAAGTCACCATTATTGTTTAAATAGCAAACATCAGGATGCCAAAAGGTGTGAAGCAACTGGAGAAAAACGTCATTAAACTGGCCTGGCACCTAGTCATAAGTCCACATCTGATCAAATACATGATTGACAGCTGATAGCATGTCAATCATTGGTGACAGGGGCCATAAATCAAGCCATAAATCAGCATTTAGAGCCATAATATTAAATATAAACTACTGAAGCTCTTCCCATCCATTCAGATACAGGTAGTGAATGATGCAAAAAGCAAATTCCTTAACATCTTTGAGGGATATCCAAGTTCTGTCCATAATACCTGAAGAAAAGCAGAATCTACAGAGAGGCTGTGTATCCTTTACAAGGACACCTCATTATGGGGGATGGTGGCAACCCCTGCATCATTCATCCTGTGGCCATCATTACTCCATACCTGGAGCCAGTACAAGGGAGGGCACAGGTCTGATTCAAACACCACCATGCCAAAGTTGCTCAATAATTGAGCTGGCCTTTGGTATGATGAAGACATGCTTGAGATGGACCACACCTCTGCCCCAACAGTCATCTTGATTTGCAACATTCTCCATAATATCTGCCTAACAACAGGAGACATTGGTGAAGTTATGGAAGTTATTGATAACATTGGTTTGCCTTCACCCTGTCCAAAGTGAGAATGCCTCTATATATATATATATTGGCAGGCAAACTCTGAACTCCACTCCTCCACTGAAACCAATGCATCCTTCACAGTTCCAGCGCTTTGAGCTCCAACATGATCGCTCACCTGCAGCACTACTGATTCCGCCCGGTCTGAAGCTTCATCGGCTGGCTGCTCAACGCTGTTGGCTGTGCCTT
Organism: Mylopharyngodon piceus; assembly: GCA_039654765.1. Classification (NCBI taxonomy): domain Eukaryota; kingdom Metazoa; phylum Chordata; class Actinopteri; order Cypriniformes; family Xenocyprididae; genus Mylopharyngodon; species Mylopharyngodon piceus. Next base: position 34,904,543 of record CM077441.1, on the reverse strand, counting down.
CCACATCAGCTAAATGATTGTTTTCCCCTTGTTTGCTGGGACAAGCTCTGACCAAATGGCTGACTTTACCACAGCCAAAACATTTGATCTTGTCAGTAGTTATAAAAACCACAATCAAAATCATTCACACGGAAATTCAGCGCGAGGTCTAGATCAGCACCATTGTTTACGATCATGTAAACTGAGCATCTGAAAAACAGCATGTTTCAGTAAAGGAGAAACGCCACCAGTTGGATTTTTTTTTTAATCAAGGAGACCAATTTTCTATAGTGAGAGTGTGCTTGTGTTAAAACATCACTAACAAACAGCGAAACATTTGAGAGGATGACTCTTTTTAACGGTAAAGAAAGTGGTAGAACGAGAGTGAGAACACCTCCAAGAATGATTCCCCTGTGAACTACTTCATTGGCCTTTTCTATTGTACTCAAAAAAGATAACAACAGTGCTATTCATCCTAGAGGCAGACAGTACATTTTCATGTCCCACAGCTGAACAACAACTCTCCACACTCAGTGTAGACGCCACTTTTACTCTGTGACAACATGTGAGTGAACTCATACCCCGAGCACCTGGAACCACCATGTTCCCCACACACCATGTTCCCTTCTTGTTCATATATATATATAAACAAGATATTTCCAGCTAATCTCCCAGAAGAACTTGTATGATCTGCAGTGTAAAAAGTCATTGCTGAAGCATCTTGATGCCACAACAACAGCAATCATTTTGGAAGTTACAGATGTTGTGGATGACCTGGAAAATCTTCCAGAAGCAATGTGTTTGCTCTTTGGACTAATTTATGCTCTAAACATGGAGTATCCTGCAGCACTGAAGAGCACATTTGATTTCATACAGACAGTGATTTTGTCCCTTGGCCACAAGTCACTGAAACCTAAAATCCAATCACTGAAAAATCGCCTGATGCAGTAATAGGTCATTGCCATAATGTGATTTTTTTCATGGTTAACCATTACTGAGTTGAGTTTGAGTGAATAGAGCTATGTCTTTAAGAAAACTCTTGAAGAAAATTGTTCAGTACTATACTGTTTTACAAATACTTCAGGCATCCAGGGAGTGAAAAACCCAACAGGAACACCATACTCCATGGGTACTGTCATTTCTAGACCTTGACAAATGTGACTAAATATATTCTGTTTTCCTTTAAAACAGTAATGTACTGTAGAAAACAATGTATTCTGGGCAATATTTTGCCGTTTAAAAAACTGCTATTAATTTACAGCCATTTTTAAACAGTACTCTACTGTGTTTAAGTAAAATGTTTTTTTTTTACCGTTTTCAATGAATTTGCAATGCATTTTGGGCTGTGTTAAATACAGTACAATGCAGTATTTATATATATTGGAGTATGGGGGTTGGAGTATGTTGTGATGACAATTTTTTACAAACGTCTTTTGTAAAGCACTTTTTTCACAAGGAGGACACAAGTTTGAAGGACATCTGCTTTACGTCGCCATTTGCCATCCGAAGTCCTTCAACTGCATTGACCTGCATCTGCACCTACAAATTACACGGTAATTAAAAACATTTTCTTATATTCCTCACCAGTATTTTATTCAGGTATTATTACCAGATAATGTTATGAAATTGATGCTCGGCAAGCTGTCGAGATAATGAGTGTATGGTTTTAAAATGGCCCTTCAGTGCTGAAATGTGAATATTTCAAACATATATTTACACGCATTTACAGTCACCAGGTTTTATCAGGTTTAAAATGTCTCTTCAGCACTGAAATGTGAGTAATTCAAACATTACAAGCATTTTACAGTCACCAGGTTTTATCAAGTTTGTTTTAGATCATCTCTAAACTAAGACTGTTAGTCGTTGTTGAAAACTGGCCAGTTAACAAACGTGATGTATGAAATGTCGATTATTTAATGTAAGTTCAAAGGTGACATATGTTTAAAAGGAGAATAGTTTTAGTGTTTAATATATTTTGATAACTTGATTTGCGATTAGAAATTTAGGTGCGAAGATTGATGCGGGTTGTATGCAAAATCAGCCATTATACTTGTCTTCTTTCTGACGTATTTTAGCCGAATATCAATGGATATTTAGTGGAAACACTTATTCAAAATGTTGATTACATGGAAACTTACGGCTCATATATTATTCTCTCCTGCAGTTACAGTTGACTGAACCACTTCTACTTCTGCTGCACGAGAGATGAGAACACATTTTTACAATTTTCTGGGTCTTGAAAGAGTCTGTGTTTTCGGATATTTCCTTCTTCCTTTCCTGCAAAACGCTCGCTCTGTCTGGATGCATTAAAATCTGCACCAAGGATGTGTTTCTGTCACGTCTCACACATGCACACTTCGATAAGAAAATTTTAAAAAAGCGCGAAATTGGGGAAGGAGGCAAAAAACTACCTGTTCCGACCGGTTTATGCTTAAGCCGTTTATGACCTTACTCCGATAAAAGAAAACGGGTTACCACGTTTACATGACCACATTCGTTGTCGGCTTATTAAGCATAATCGGCTTAAGAACGTGCATGTAAACGCACAGGCACATGAGAATTCATAAAAATACACCTAATTTAATTTTTAAGTGTGTTTTGCCAGATTGACACCTAAAAGTAAGGTTTCCAGCTTTTAGGTGTCACATTTACAGACATGGCAAATCTGTGGTTAAGCCTAGTGTCATGAAGTTGAATTGACATGTCGATTTCTGCAGGGAAAAGTGTAAGAACTTGAAGTCCTTATACTCTCCTTTGAATATACACATCAGAGAGGGGAAAACAGTTGCTTGCCCTTATAGACACTGACAAGAGCTTTTGTTTTATCTACGTTCACATCTCATGCGAGTATGAAACATAAAGATGGTGCTGATGAACATCTGGTTGATTCAGTAGTGAATCCTGGCATGTCCCATGAGAGCGAACAAGAGCAGTCTGATATGCAGAATGACCCTCCTAGAGATGCAGATTATGAGCCATCAGATGTATTTGCAGAAACTGCTGATGAATCCCTATTCTTGAAAAAATTAGCCGTTTTATTTGAAATTGCAAGCAAAGTTAAGGCTTCCATCCTCCATCATTCAAACAATTATCAAAGATATTCAGGAAATACATGACACATTTGCTTTTCAAACTGAAAGAGAAGCTGGTTGCACTTGGGGTAAAACTGTAAAATAACTTCACAGTATGAATACTGTAGAATTACAGTAGATTGTTGGCGACTCTTCTGCCAGCACTTTACTGTTTTTTACAGAATGTTTTTTTACAGTGTAGCCCATAAATTAAGATTAAGAGCAAAGATGCAACAGATATGTCATATGACAAAATGTTCCAGATAATCTGGAGGGCATCAGGCAGCAGTAATGATATTGTGTTTAAACTCGTAAGAAATACTATTTTTACATGTCCTTATTCTCAAATGGGCATTTGCCCACATTATCTGGTGTATAGAATAAAGTTAAAATTGAGAGCAGAGAGTCCCAGAGATTTTGCAGGCCTGCTGGTGTCATGGAAGCACATTCCGCGAGTAACTGTCTTTGCACGAGGCTTTGCCATGCATGGTCATTTGCATGTACCTACAGCAATACCATTTCAACCACATGAAGGGAGACCAGCTGAGTCTACACCAGAAAACATCAGCTCAGCAAAGCAGGGCAAGCTGAAAGTGTCTCTTCCTTGGTTTTTTGGGAAGACAGAATTTGAATTCTAAAGGCCATCCCATCATTGGATCATCTGACCACTACGTGTTATATTCAACACACATCTTTATGATGTGCAAAATCGTTCATTACAAGAACACATACACAAACAAGAAGCTTCTGGAAGTACAGCTGCAATGTGGTCACAGACCTCATGGTACTGCAAATATCATTCTTTGTCTAGGTTGGTTTCCAACATCTATGTTGTACTGCTTTCTATTATAAGCAGTGCTATTTGAGTAACTTTGTAGTAGTACTCTTGTTATACACTATAAGATCGTGGCTGTTTTACATTGCTATATACTTTTATTGTTCCATGTTGTATGTAATTAAAACATTTTTCCAGATTGGAAATGAGTTGACTGAAAGGACAGTATGGTCGAAGTTACTTTATTTATATATTTAGTTACTTATAAATACATTTCCCCCCAGTTTCACAGACGAGGCTTAAGCTATTCCTAGACTAAAATGAATGTTTGAGCTGTTTTAACTGAAAGCAAGCATATCTCAAAATACATCAGTGCCATTGTTTTGTCTCAAGATGCACACCAGCTTTTTTCTAGGGTACGTTTCACTGATTCTTGAGATAAGGGACAAAACATGTCCTACACACAAAAGCCCTCTTTATGTTAAAAATAAATAAATTCATCAAAATAAAAATACTTAAAAAGTTACATCTAAATGAAATCTGGAGACATTCATTGCTTTTATTTTTAAATAATTTTGGTAGTATTATTTTAAATACATGCTCTATACTTGGAAAACACATGTAATTTAGCCTGTCCTCAGCATGAGGTCACAATGTAAAATTGCCAAACGAAGTGTTCAAAAATGCAACAAATTCAAAAATATACATTTAAATCGAAAGCCAGAGATCTGTAATATATCAAACAATACAAAAAGTAAGTCTTGAATTATATTTTCCATAAAAAATGGCTATCAAAGTTGTGTCCTCACTTTGCGTTAACTTTTAATCGCCGCCCTTCACCAGGTTCCCGACTGGAGTGGGTGTGAGAGAGAGGAGGGGCGCTGAAATAACCAGGTCTGGCGTGTGATGAGGCACACCTGAAGATAATGAAGCCTCGTCACCGCCGTTGTTAAATGCTGAGCGCGCCTCCCCTCAGGAGATCAGTCTCTTTCCCCTGTGCATGCACGCTGGTCTCCTCGTTAATTCCGTGGTCCCTAAGATCCAGAATAGACTAGAGCATCCGCGTTCTATATTTAAATCCTTTCACTTAACCCAGTAGTTGTTACGGACAGAAGGGCAGGAGACACAGATAGCAAGCAGATGGTGGTTTATTGCAGCACGGTAAACACAGTAATGCAGGTAAGTAGATGGTAAATGGAGACTTGATGGAGTGATAACTGAACACTGATACTGTCCTTGTCTTACAGGTTTGCGGATCGTGGCTGGGGTGATGGCCGGTGACAGGATGAACACACGATGAAGGTGGGTACACTCACACACAGACGAAGAGGCACAGAGACTGGGAAACACGCTGGAGTAGAACAGGTAAGCAATTCAGAAGTCTTGGAGATCAACATGTAGAGTCCTTCGTTAGAACGAGACCGGACAACTGACTGAGGTGAGTGGCGTGCTTAAGAGTCTGTGGTGATGAGGTGCTGATGGGGAACAGGTGTGTGTGTTCAGTACTCTGGTGAGGGAGTGCGCTGTGATTGGCTGATGGTGGAGCCTGGCATGTCTTTGACAGTAGTGTATATATATATATATTTTATTAATGTCCTGTATCTAACTCTATCTCTATTAAAATCATATCCTAATAAATATCCCAAATCCTAATTTACCTTTCCTTTTTTGTTTAAAAATTATATTAATTCCTTTCTTTCTTCATCATACCTTTTACAATCATATATTACGTTTCTTTCTCCCCACAATTCTCACACAGACCAGTTTCATGTATTCCAGTTATAAACAATGAAGCATTCAATCCCGTGTGTCCGAGTCTCATCCTAGTAATTATTATTACCTATAAGTTCTTCCACTTATATTTCTTTTAGTATTTACCATTTTTTTAATATTATATAAATGCCTTCCCTTATTATCGGTATTCCATGTTCCCTGCCATTCTTTAATAATATTTTCCTTAATAATAGTTTTAACTTCCCCTTTACTTAAAGGAACATTAAAATCTATTACTTCCCTTTTTAAAGCATTTTTTGCTAATTCATCAGCAGATTCATTACCAGCTATTCCTACACGTGCTGGCACCCAGCAGAATCCATCTATCACTCCTTTTCTTTGAATACGCCATAATAATGTAAATATTTCACACATCAAATCTTCTCTAGAAGAACGATAAGTTGATAGCGATGTTAAAACTGAAGCAGAATCAGAGCATATCACTACTCTGTCTGGATTTACTTCCTCTACCCATGATAGTCCTATTATGATAGCAATCATTTCAACAGAATATATACTGACAATTTAGATGTTAATCTTTTAGTTATGGATATTTTAAAATCAGGAATATATATTCCTACTCCTGTAATCCCCGTTTTGGGGTCTTTGGATCCATCAGTATAAATGTGCATACATAAAATCTTTCCTGAATATACTTATTTACATTATATTTAATCTTACCCATTTCCTCCCATTCCCTTTTCTTATCTAATATCTCTAAATCAATTTTAATATCAGGAAATATCCATGTTGGGACCTCTCCCCACACAGGTGACACACTACATTCTATATTTGCAATCTGATATTTCTCTGCTAACTGATATCCATATCCTCTCCCTTTGTTGTTGGAGTATTCCCAGCAATTATTTAAAACCTCTTTAGCTATATGTTTTCCAGTATAACTCTTTAAAGATGACAGATATACCAAAGACAATTTAACTCTCCTTAAACTCAATGGCATTTCATTGGCCTCTACTAATAGTGCATTGACTGGTGTTGTTTTAGATGCTCCTAAGCATATTCGAAGAGCTCTATACTGGATCCTATCTAATCTTCTTAGTAATGTTTCTGATGCTGAACCATAGATCATGCATCCATAATCAATTATAGATCTTATCAAGGCTTGATATATTGTTAACATTGATTCTCTTTCAGCTCCCCATTCTTTTCCAGCTCTCGCCCCCTTTCACATTTAAAATCCTCCTGCATTTTTTATCCATTTCCTCAACATGTTTCTTCCAGGTATATCTCCCATCTAACCAAATTCCAAGATACTTAAAAACCTTTACTCGTTCTAGTGATTTTCCATACAATAATAGTTCAATATCTTTAGTTCAATATCTTTAGAAACTGAATAACATAAAACATGACTTACTTATGTAAAATAATGGAAAAGATTAAACAAGTTTGAAGTTAAAGCAATTGGTCGATAACTTCCTGGGTTTGTTGGATTTTTACCTGGTTTTAAAATAGGAATAACTACAGCTTGCTTCCATATCTTTGGAAGTATTCCTTCTAACCATATATTATTATATAACTTGAGTATCATTAATAATACACTATCTGACAGATGCTTTATCATTATATAACTTACCCTATCACATCCAGGAGCAGTATTGGCACATTTTTGTAGTGCAATTTTCAATTCTGTGATTGTAAACTCTGAATCCATACAACTATTGTTACTATTTTTCTTCTTCATTATATCTGGATTTTTGTCTAAAATATCCCTTCTTCTTAACTCATATTCTTCTCCCAATTCTATTTTATGTGCTTTTTCTAAAACCTTATCTAAAATGTTTGCTTTACTTACATCTGCTACTGCCACTGTATCCTCTTCAATTAAGACTGGTATTTGAGTTGACTTTCTCCCTTTCCCACTCATACTTCTTAACATATTCCATATTTTATCCATAGGAGTATCTTTTCCTATAGTAGAACAAAATTCGCTCCATCCTTCTCTCTTAGCATTCTTAATTATTCTTCTTGTCTTAGCTCTTGCTTTCTTATATTCCACCAAATTACCCATATTCATATTTTTCCTATTTCTTTCTTTTATTGCTTTACTGCACTCTTCCTTCCACCATGGAATTTTTTAATTGTTTTGCCCTGCAATTCTTTGTGGTATATATATTATTGCAGCTTCCATTATTAAATTAGTAATTGGGTTGCAGAATGTTTCTACTGAATCTTCTACCACTGTATCCTTATATGTTTCACAATACTTGCTAAATAAATTCCAATCTGCTTTCTCATACATCCATTTTCTTTGCAGAAAACACCCTGAATTACTACTATTTACATTTATTTGACAAACAATTGGAAAATGATCACTTCCAACTGTGCTCTCACTGCTTACTTCCCATTCACATATTTCAGCCATTCCATTTGATATTAATGTTAAATCTATACTTGATACCGTATTCTCTGTTATATTAAACCTAGTGCCTTCTCCTGTGTTTAAGCATACTAAAAATTTGGCTTATATTCTAAATCTAATACAAATTTTTTGAATTCTTGACCGTTTGCTACAAGGCTCCTTGCATTCCACTGAATTACACTTACCACCATTAAGCTACTCAAATACCTGGGAAGCTTCTACTGTTACTGATCGAGTAAGGATCTCATGTATCGTGTTTGCTGAGATCCCAGAGATCCCTAGAAATTCTGATGCAGCTTCTAGAATTGTTTTGATCTTGGCTGATCTACTTGACAACATAACGGTGACATTAATTACCTTTACAATAAAGGCTAGAAAGTTCTCTTTTGTCATTATTAGTGCATAGTGCATAGTTTGGGTTGATTTCAAATATCAACAATGCCCAACAGCGTAGTTCAAATACCACTTACTGCACCTTTAACTGAACAGATAATGAAGATTGATTCCTCCAGTAGATAAGTGTCAAAGTAATTCTGTCAAGGCTTTTTGAAGAATTACAGGTGAGTGTGTGACTCTTAACATCGGGCAGGCAGGTAAATACTATGGTGAGAACATCAACAAAGGATACACGGATCTCCAGTTAAGTGTAACAGCAGAGGATCATTGATCGTTCAGGACCTCAGGTAAGTATCAAACTTAAACACAGGATTATCTTCCATACAGGTAACTTCTCAAAAGGGTCCAACTCAAACAGTCTCAAATGTTGAATAACCAAGATAAGTGACTGTTTGATTCTTACCTTAATGTTAAACTGAGGTCCTTTTCAAATCCGTAAATACAAAGTAAATCCATAGGTTGAGATCCAGATAATTGTCAGTTTGTTCTTTTTGACTGACCAATGAGAGCAGACTGGGCTTTTTGAAAGCTGTGTTTTAAAGAAACGGAGTGTTTAGACAGAAAGTGAAAACAGGTGCTGCAACAAAGTAAATTATAAGAAAAATGAGTTTTGTGAACACTAAATCATGTAAACTAACTCTAGTAGACCCCCTGAACAAATGTTTGAACCTTTAAATGAGCATAATAAAGGCTCTTTTACACTCCCACAAGGCACTTTGAATACCAAGGCCTGCCCTTCGGTCTGTCCAACACTCCAGCTGTCTTCCAGACTCTTGTTAAAACAAAGGTGTCCTATTCTGCTCCTGGAGGGCCACGAGTAAGCTCAGCCTTCATACCCAAAAGGCTTCAATATCTTGAATGATGTAGCAAAATAACATAAGCGTTGGATTGATAATGATTATATATTTTTTAATTAGCTTTCACACACACTCTAGCTCATAGCTGACAGACATAATGCCAGCCTTCCATGCAAGCCAGATTGTTTATGCAAATGGACTCCAATGAAGTAATTATGTGAAGAAGAGTGTTTTTTTTTTGTTTGTTTGTTTTTTGTTTTTTGCACTGTAGAGTAATTTTTATGGATCAGCAGCAAAAATTGTACATAACAGTATGTGGAAAAATAATATGGTCAAATTTGGTCAACTTGTACATATGAACATTTCAAGTAATGATTATATAATTTTTACCCTGAAAACAGTAACACTTTACAATAAGGTTCATTAGTTAAACATTAGTTAATGTATTAACTAACATGAACTAACCATAAGCAATACATTTATTACTGTATTTACTAATATTTGTTAATGTTAGTTAATGAAAATACAGTTGTTCATTGTTTGTTCATGTTAGTTCACAGTGCATTAACTAATGTTAACAAGATTTGAATAATGTATTAGTAAATGTTGAAATTAACATTAACAGAGATTAATAAATGCTGTAGAAGTGCAGTTCATTATTAGTTCATGTTAACTAATGAACCTTATTGTAAAGTGTTACCCTGAAAACAATTCAGCAGTTATACAGTTATTTGTTATTTTGTGCAGTTCATGTTTGGATCTCAGAGGCCTGTCAGGGAGTCCTGGACATCAGTAAAAATGACCACAAAACCCTGAAAAAAAGTCAAACAAATTCAGACTGTACAACTGTGTTTTCCAACAATTTTGCAATATCAAACAAAATCCAAACCCCATACATCACAGAACACTAACATTCATTAATAGTACTCACATTTTTTATAAGCAATTGAGAATTGATCAAACTGAAGCCCTGCAGTGTGGGTAAGAGAAAGCCAATCTTCAGGGCCGCTAAAATGCAAAGTAGAATAAACAGTTAATGATCAGATAGATTTCAAACGTTGCTTCACTTGGTTATGAATACTTAATGGAAAAAGTTTAGAATAATTGCAATATTATTAAAATAATTTTACCATTTAGTTTTGGAAGTACAAACATCTTCATTGCCATCACTAACATTTGCTGGAATGAGTCAGTCTGTACATTGAAAGATTACAGAAGATTAGAAAACATCTTATAATGCTGATCTACCAAAGTGAATATTTGACATGAATCATCACTGTCTGATCTCACCTTGAAATCACCAATCTCAGATGATCCGAGAGTCAGCGTTAAACTGGATGCAGCATTCAGGGCAAAAGACGATGTAGAGTTTCAGAAAACATACACTTATTTATTTATTTATTTTTAGATATCTTGGGCATTTTCAAAGGATTTATGCATTAAGAAATCAAATTTTCCTTGAACTTTTGACATATAAGAGGTCATTTTACTATAAAATAAGAGGTCATTTTATTATAAAACCATACTATATTGAGCTTTTACTGAAAGAAAGCTGCCAAAGCTCATCGACTTGTTTTGTACTTCCTTCTCTTTATTATGTAACAGACCTCCAATAAAAACACAACTAAAAATGGAGCTCATTTGACTGCAACTTTAACTGAACAAACATCAGTGAAACTCACTTTTTCATTTCGAAAGCTCCAGTCAGGTTTTTATTGTCAATCAGAGCACTTCCACTGAAGTTACAGTCCTGCAGGTGGAGTGAGAGAGGAACAATAAAGTTAATTCTAAGCTGAATTTCTGTTTTCATAAATGACATATTGGTACACATGGTTTTATATCACTGTTTGTAGTTTCTAACCTACAGCTTATAGTAGATCTTGCTAACTAGCTTTTGTAAAATTTTGTTATTACCCTTTACTGTGAAAGTGTGAGAGTCCCTCTTACCTTGTTTTTTGTTTGTTTGTTAGTTTGTTGTTGTTGTTGTTTTTACAGTGTTTTTGTGCATCATTAGTGTATCCAAACACAAAACTCACCACATCCAGAGTAAAGAGAGGCACCAGTGTACCATCAGGTTTAACAGCGGAGAACTTTGCTGCAGCCGGTACATGAACGTCTATCACTCCTGAACTGAAGGAGAATAGTGGCGTCTCACTGGCGTATAACAGCACCTGCATCTCCATGTTGGGATATAATGTGCGTAGCTGAACAAATAATTTATAAAGAAAGTGCATTATTCATCTGGATAACAGCTTGATTTTACCTGAAAACTATGGAACAGACATTTTAGACATGTAGTCATATTCTCTAGTTATTTACAGGTTGGCATTAAACATAAAATATTTTACAAATTACTTTTTTTTTCTTTTCTTTTTTTCCCTTACAATGTCACGACCTGTACATGCTGACCTGTGGAATGAAGGCTCCAAACTGGCTGGTGTTCAGATGGATTGGAGAACTCTTTGGTATCTGTGATTGACACATTAAATGAGATGGCTGAATGAGTGATTTAATAGTTAAAACTAAATTTTAAATTTATAAGAGGGCATGATTCTTTGTAGGTTCATAATGAGTGTCTTCTGCGTGATCTCGTATGCAGATGACTGCGCACTGATGGCGCACACCCTCACCGAAGCTCGGTCACTATTCGAACGTTTCAGAACTGCAGCCTACCGGTTTGGGCTCACTATTGCTCTAAAGAAGACAGTCATGCTTCAAGCGGTGAACAAGTTAAACTCCAATTCACCGCTAGTTACTGCAGGTGACACAGTGCTGACAGCTGTTGACAAGTTCTGCTACCTCAGTAGGATTCTCACAGCTGTTGGGACAGTGGACATCAGTGCCGCATCGCAAAAGCTAGTGTTGCCTTCGGTCGATTGTCCAAGAGAATATGGGACAAACACGGCATCTGGCTGGACACAAAGGTGGCAGTATATAAGGCAGTTCTGTTGTATGGATCTGCGTCTTGGATCACTTATTGCCGACAGATTGCCTAACTTGATAAGTTTATTTTTTTAATTTTTTTAAGGTGCAATATGTACGAATTTTGCAGTAAAATATCCAAAAACCACTAGGCCAGTGTTATATATTTTGTTCACTTGAGTACTTACAATATCCCAAATGTTTCCAACTATTTGCAATATTAACCAAGGCACTGGGACGTGTGAGGAGTCGCCTGTCAATTGCGTCATACCCGCGTTACCCTCAGTTTCCGGTTTTATTTTGTAGAAACCATGGAAACACCAAAGACGCTTTAATATTTGTATGTTTTAATAGAGAAGGGAACAACTGTTTTGATATATTTATAGACAGAAAACTAATTATTGTTATATAGCTCAACACGTTTAGTCTTATTGTTTAAATCTAATTTTCTTGATTTTTTGCGAGTACCATGCTTTACCATGCCTCAGAGAAAAACAATATTTTGTCAAATAGCTAACATAGCATAATCAGATGCAGCTTTATTTTTAGTAACAGTAATACAGAATTTTCTCCATCATACAATGGGTTTTAAAATTAATTGAATGCCATTTATCAACACAAGCCATCCAGCATTTAATGTGATATTCTAATATTGATCTATCTTACTGCAGTGTGTAACAGTGTCTCACAGCAGCCGCCGAGCGAACGCACAGAGTAACGTTATAACATCATTTTCAACACTCTCAGATGTATCTAATATGATAAACAGAGCTGCGTGACCTCATACTCATGACCGGAAAAGCGGAAGCGGCGCCGGTGACTGCGGCATAATAAAAGTTCTGCTGCTCGTGTTGCGCAATCGCTCCAGCGGCCTCATTCAGCTCCCGCAAACCAATTTGAAGCTATGCAACATGGACCCAAATGACCATGAAGAAATGATTGCAGACATGGCGTCATGTCGAGCACAGTGCCATACTGCCATACACTCCTTTGAGTCCAGCCAGATCATCATTGCAGTGGACAAACGAAAGCTCAATACCTTGAAAATAACAACATCTAGCCAGTTTATGTGCGACACCTGTGGCCAACCACGTGTTTCAAGGATACTGTTTTTTTCTTAATGAGAGCTCATTTGTATTTCCTCACCATGTCATCTCTGATGTTGATTTGGAGAACCCCAGACCCGAGGAATGCATAAGCAGCCGAATTTACAAAAAACTCGGAGGCAGCCAGTGAAAGCATGGAGTTTTCTGCGTACTGCACGTCAAACATGTTTGCAGAGAAAGGTGGTTCAGACGGAGAACTGCTGCTGTAAAACTCACCCTGTCACAGGAACAACAACAAAACGTCATCTGAATATATTCAGAAAGAGAAACCTAATAATAGTTGTATCACAGGGATGTCCAATCCTGCTCCTGGAAGGTCAATTTCCGGCAGAGTTTAGCTCCAACACTCCTGCCTGGAAGTTTCTAGTCATCCTGAAGACCTTGAGTAGCTGGTTCAGGTGTGTTTAATTAGGGCTAGAGCTAAACTCTGCTGGAAAGTGGCCCAGGATTAGACACCCCTGTTGTAACTGTATGAATCTGATTTATGGCAATAAAAAGTTAGGCTGGGCATACACTGTGCAAATTTCGTCTGAATCTGAGCCGATTTCTGAGTCGTACGGCTCTTTTTTTGTGTGTCACAACGCCACTTTATTTCTCTTAACATGGGGACAGGAGAGTGTCAATCAATAAATGTGAAAAAGTAACTTGCGTTACTTATTTGAAAAAGTAACTTAGATATTTTGTTGTAAATTGAAAAAGTAATGCATTACTTTACTAGTTACTTGAAAAAGTAATCTGACTATGTAACTTATGTAAGTTACTTGTAATGCGTTATCCCCAACACTGCTCGTGAGGGTATCACACAGCTGAAGCAAAGTTTCAAACTGATTGCCCTAAACTTAGTGTTTTTCCCTTACTGCGCCTGCCCGAAAACAGAAATTAAACCATGTTGTAGCTGGATGATTAGACTGTATTGATCGTGAGCTTTGGCTTTACATCGCATGCGATTTACTTGTACAGTGAGAGCTGGTATTTAACAAAAACATTGCTGAAATCGCGCAGTGTATGCTCAGCTTCAATCATTATTACACATGCTGAATTAAAAATCCTTACCTTAATATCTAATTCAAAGCTTTGGTCTGTCACAGCCGGGGAGGATGTGAGAGGGATGTTCAAATATATATACTGACCCACAGATATGTTAACTAGAAAGAAATCATTTGAGCATGATTACTGTTCATCTAATGAAGTGGACTGTAATGTGTGCTGTAGTTGTTTTCCAAGGATTTTGTATTTACAATGATGTCAACGACATTAATGTCATTTAGTAGCAATAGCTAAATAATACTGCCGAAATAACCCACAGCCGGGTGAGTCTCACAAAAATGTTCACATTAAATTCAAAGAAAATTGGTCCCATTTTTATGATTTTTTTATATTACCTTAATGTTTATGAAAATAATGCCACAATGCAAAAAAGTATTATTGGTCCTTAAAATCATTTTAGTTCTTCTTTTATCTACTGTATATATAAAGCTATATGATCTATATATAATATATCATTTTGTGATATTTATATGCCAGTACCAGGTGTTTCCTGTAGATTTCTCTCCAATTCATTGATTGCTTTTTGAATTGCTGGGCAAATCTAAAATAATAATAAGAATAAAAAATTTCATAGGCAGATGATATTGGTTCATTTGGTTAATTTGTTTTGAAAAAATGACAAACCTGCTCACGTATCATGTCTGATATTCTTCTCCTGAAAGAACTTACAAATGGCTTGAAAAAAAAGCTGCAGCAAAACAGAAGCATAAGTGATGGTTCTTATTGAAGTAAATGGGAACAGTGTGACTTTCAGTATACAGTGTTCTTTTAATACATTCATTACATTTTAAGAGTCAAAAACATTCAAAACTATATCACTATAACTATCAATAGGGGTAATCATAAGAGATATTCAAAACTGTTGCATGTTATCTTCCGATAACATTTCACATCTTAGTCTTTTATGCTTTGTTAATGCTGGTCTTACCTAGCACCTCCGTGGAACTGAATGTTCACACCTCCTATGTCAGCACTACAGGAAACGGTGGTGATGGAGAGACGGCCAGCATCATCTCCTAACTGCAGGAGGGTGTAGATTTGGATATTGTACATAGCCAGATCAAATGAGCCGTGATCATGGCTGCAATCATAGAATAAAAGACAATCATATTACACATCTTATAAACAATCATCTTCTTCATATTGCAGATGTTTTATTTAATACAATTTCTTTGATATGATGCTATCTATTGCTCCAGCTCCACCAAAATACATGATTTTCGAGCATGGACCTTAAGCTTGAGCTCCTGCCATAGATTCTTAATAGGATTTAGATCTGGGCTTTCAGAGGGCCACTCCAGGATCTTGATTGTCCCTTAAAAACATTTGGACCAACTTGGATGTGTGCTTGGGTTGCTGTGTTGCTTAGTGGTGACCTAATGTTAGCCTTTTTGCCTGTTGATCATTATTCATTTTTGCAGTAAGATGCTATTATTTATGAACATAGTGGCATATTGTTACGAAACCTGGTATGTATCATCGCCACCATGCCCTGAAGGACCCTGAGAAGCTTGGGGCTAATGACACCTAGTTGTCAAAAAAATTTTTTGCAAATTGTTTCTAGGCTACTCACCCAATCAAAACAAAACCACTGAAACAATAACCTGAATGGTCGACTTCTATAATGTTTTAGGAATTTTTAGATGCATGACTTGCTATAAATTAAGAAACACTTCAAATCTTTGCAATCAAGAAAGTTGAAGTCTGCCACCATAACAAATATATGCTGTTTCTTTTAGATTTGTGCTTGGATCTTGATCTTATCCCGATTTGTGGTAAAAATTCTTTATTTAAGCTTCTTAATATTACTGCCTAAGGGACCAAGAGACTTTCAGAAAAATGTTTAAGAGAAAAATGACATGACCAAATTTCATTAAGTATAGGCCACGCTGGAGAAGTAATTGTTTTATTAACCTCAATCCTGAAGCACTGCACATGTACATCCACTCACATATCCAAATGTTTCCCCCAAACCCAAACAGTTAGAACTGAGAGTATGCTGTTCACTATTGTTAAAACAATTCTTTAAAATCTTACAAAACATTAATCCTTTGTAATATTGCAACACAATCTTGTCACAAAAATGGATATAACAATGTTAATGTATTTGGTCTTGGCAGAATTGCTGCTGCTGTTGATTATTGCTGTTTCTACAGAGCAAGTACAGAGATTTGCTACTGCCAATACATACACAGATACAGATATGCTGCTCTGAGTATGTAAGACATACTGCTGCTGCACGAATACCATATGAAATTCCCTGTAGCAAATCTATACAGGTGGAGCTGGGGAAGGTGGAGGGTTTCAGAGGAACTTTTAAAGGACGCTACAAACTGCTACAGCAAACACTGACCAACAATGTAAATGTTGTGCAGCAAGCTCGTTGGCTGCAAATGCAACAGGAACCAATCAGTTTGTGCCATGTTGTAAACGATATAACTGTCAGCAGTTTACATTACTAAAAGTTTCATGACAGAACTTGGTATTTACCCTGACTCCTTGATTTTGTTACACATATTTAACTTATGTATTGAATATAATACATTGCTTACAATATTGTTATTTTTTTTTTTTTCTAAGAAATGCCTTCTGCCAGAGATGTGCAGTAATTGTTAGTTATGTATGTGAGACTACCCATGAGAAGGAGGAGCGAAACTGGACTGCCAGTACACAGAAGTGTGTGGGTGTATGTGTGTGTGTTCCAGGACTCAAAGAACATGTAGGTTACTAATGTAGCCCCCATTCCCTGATGGACGGAAATTGAGACATTAAAGGCCCCGATATACTTCAAACAAAATCGAAGAACGAACTGATGTGATGTCATTTCGAACAAAATCAGGCCAAAACGAAGTTCTTTTTGTGTTCGTTTTGGGAGTTCGAAAACGGCTTGCCAAAGCAAACTTTCAGGAAAAGTTCGCTCCAGCTGCAAAACACCTTTGTACTACCATTGGTCCGTGATGATAACGTAACAGGAGGTGTGCGCTGAGGAACCCTTCTCTCTGACTCATTTCATTACTCGAGTTCATTGAGGTAAGATCTCTGCGGGTGAAAACATGAACACACTGGATAGCCGCTTTATAGTACAAAATGAAGTTGTGCTTCTGATGAAATGAGGCACTGACACTGTTTTTCATGTTTGATACTGTAAAGCTGCTTGCTTTTAAGCAATCTATTGAATAAAGTGCTATATAAATAAACGTGACGTGACTGGAGTGCTAATTTGCAGAGCTCGTGCTAACACACCAATGTTGTTATGATTAGATGCTTTGTGCTTTCTATAAATGCTCTGTATAAAAATGCTTGCTGTTTTCTCATTTTTGTTGTGTTACTGAGAAGAAAGTGTACAGCACATATTTACATATTCATGTAAACGCCGCTCTCAGCAGTGTGGGCGGCGTCAGATGTTCGATTATAGTATATCGCTGCTCACGTATTTTGAACTTAGTTTTACCCCTAAACGAAGAACGAAAAAGAACTTCGCTTGAAGTATATCGGGGCCTTAAGTCAGCAACTGACGAATTGGGATTGCGCCTGAGAGCCCTATCATCTTTGAGTGTTAACAGAGCCAGCCAAAGGACATTGGCGAGTGAGATTTTCATCGCCCTGTGCTGCGGGTATATAGGAAGCGAGCAGATATGCACTCACCAAGTTTCCAACTGAGCAGTGCCTGGGCACTCAGTGGTGAACACAGGGATTGTGACGACGGGATTGTGTGCTGTTCCTTTTGCCCTATACAGTGAGAATTTTGGATAACATTGGGAAAGTGTGTCTAATCCAAGTGGAAAGAGACGCTACAGAGACCACATCCTGCCTGAAGATAGGTAACGTGGAGATACACTTGCCGGAGGGCAGTACAACATATGGATGGTCCCTGTGGAGGATCCAACCTAAACAGGGTGGAGACAGCACCAACACGAACAGCAGAACAACTCTGCCAGTGAAAGTGGGGAGCTGTATCATTGAAGAATACACATGTGGGATCACCCGTGGGGAATCACAACATACGGGCATCCAGCCTAGCACAAGGGCTGACCAATCGGGCATGCAAACAAGTGAAAGACCTGGCTTCAGACGTCTCCACCACGTCCTACTGCCGAGGATGCTGGAGAAACTCCAACAGGGTTTGCCAGAGGAGTACCTCAGGAGCAGATAGAGCACGTATCTCATCCAAGGAGGGGAATGGCGCTGCAAGCAAGACACTGAGCGGGACCTCTTCCCTACTAGCTATTTGTAGCCAGTACACGGTAGAAAACCGGCTCTACACGGGGATCGTAAAATCTTGCAAACGTGTTAGGTGTCGCCCAGCCTGCAGCTCTGCAGATGTCTGCCAATGCCCAGGAGGAAGCAACACTCTGAGTGGAGTGAGCCCTCACCCCAAGGGGCCGTGGCTCGCCTTGGGATTGGTACACTAAGACGATGGCATCCACTATCCAGTGGGCCAACCTCTGCTTAGAGACAGCCTTTCCCTTCTACTGGCCTCCAAAGTAGACAAAGAGCTGATCTGAGGTCCTTAATCTTTGTGAGAGGTCCACATAAAGACATAGAGTGCGCACAGGGCACAGAGATATCTCGACCAGGTTGAGCTGTAGATGTTGCTCCTGGACCACTAAGGTGGACATCGTCTGACCAAGGGAGCGCGCAGTGACTTTTGTCACCCTGGAGGGCGAGGTCCGTCACTGTGTACAGTTCCTGCATCACACCTTGGTCAGAACTACCCTCGTGCAGTTCCTTGCGAGGTTTGGCCTGGTAGACCTGCAGGAGCACCATGACATGTAGGGCAGAGGCGGCCTGTCCAGCAGCGCTGTAAGCCTTGGTCGCTAGAGCAGCCGAGAACTTACAGGCCCTAGATGCAAGCAATATGGTTTCATATGCAATATGGTCCATAGCAATGTGGTTTCATGTCATTCGCTACTTTCATATCTCTTGTATCACACCACTGACTCACTGTCCCATGTTTCATACAGACGCAACTTGTGCAAACCTGTATCTAAGTTATTCTGTATTAATATAATATTGCTGCAGTGATCGTCTTGTTCCCAGGCCGATTGTTTTGCATTTGATTTTTTTAGCGGAATGCTTTAAAATAACATAGAGATAAGATTTTAAAACAGTTTTCAACTACAAACATATTTCATGTCCACATAATTATTTATTTGGTGAGATGCTGTTT
This sequence comes from Mylopharyngodon piceus, assembly GCA_039654765.1. Taxonomy (NCBI): domain Eukaryota; kingdom Metazoa; phylum Chordata; class Actinopteri; order Cypriniformes; family Xenocyprididae; genus Mylopharyngodon; species Mylopharyngodon piceus. The sequence continues at coordinate 34,885,127 of CM077441.1, read as the reverse complement.
AATAAGCGATAACTGTACATGGTATTTTACTTACATGTTCGTCTTGTTTGGATAAAAGATGTTTGCTACAGTGAGAACTGTTTTTCTATGTGGAAGCTTTTAGTTTATTACAAGTGAACTAATACAATGTTTCAACTCAAATCAGTATTTCTTGTCCAATTATTTACTTATGCAGTAAACATAAGCTGGATATAAATAAACCACAGGTTGTTACCACTTCACGTTGGGTTCCTGATCACCCTTGTTGGGGTTTATTTGAATTAAAGCCCAAAGAGGCATCAGTGTGTGTGCATGGTCCTTCTTATCATCCAAGATCATGAGATTGTGCAGTAAGGTTTATAGAAAATGTTATCTGTTTCCAAGATCACCTCAGGTAAAAACTGATATGATTGCAGTCTCCTTCCTCATGATTCAGGGGTGCACTTACATGACGCCAAACTGTGTTGCCCAGCTGCCTGTGACGCCTACTGTGAGTTGACTGACTTTCACAGATACACCTGTTCCCTGTACAAACACCAGTGATGGGTCTGGCATGCTGCACTGCCTAACATGCATGCTGGAAAGACAAAAACACATCTGTTCACCATTTATGGAATATATTCATGTTAACGCAGTCATTTTTAGTAAGCTAAAATAACAGTTTATTACATGTGATGCATATAGGCACTACTGATTGAATTCCATGTATTTACGTTAGAGTAAATGCATTTAGTATCTGTGACAATTCAAAGAACATTTTAATTAATTCATTTGGTTTGATTGTTTGTCAGTGTACTGACTTTGATAAGACATATTTCACAGTGCCGATCTTGATGTCCACCCCACCCCGGACCTCTGGGATTGCAGTACTCTTCAGTTCGCTTTGTATCCGGACAGACATCATATGAGACACTGAACACACACAGAAACAACAACAGCAAATATCACCTCTTTAGCATCATCATGATCAAAATATACAAGATTTCATGTATTTTAAAGGGTTAATTCCCTGCTGACAATGTGGGTTTTTAATAAAACTGTGCTGCCTATGCAAATAAAAGGTGATTTTATTTATTTTTAAAATCTGTTACATGACTAGAGAAAACAGAGAAAAGGGGATTTCTTTTCTTTTTAAAAAGGGCCCTTTTCCTAAACGTCAACACCCATAATGCACTGGTTTCAAACCAACTGTCCGTGATCAGGGATGTGGAATTAAGATCTGTAGTTTTTACAAAAGCCCTAGATCTGTCAAAAGTCTATTTTTCCATCATTGTTCATTTACATACACTACTGACACTTGTAACAATACAAATATTTGAGGGTTTATATTACATACAGTCAATAAACAGAATTTAATGCAGTTCAATAAATATTCATCAAGCAAGGAAAAAAAAACAGAGGCTATTTTCGATAGATGCTATTAAATGCCCATTAGTGCACTTATTTCCACTTACCATATTGCAATTTATTAGTTGCAGTTGATTGACATTGAATAATGATAAAGTTATATTGATTATGATTGCTTTAGTGTTTGTGATGGTTTTGTTGTGCCCACAAAGCCGAGATGTTTCCCATCTCATTATTTTGCTCCAAACTATTTCATACCAAAAATGTTCTTCATTTTTATTTAAAATAAATGCCTCTCTGAGTAAGATGATATGATATGTGATGGGAAAAGGGAGAAGAATGGGATTGGAAGAAGGCAAATTCAAACTCTGGATGGTCGCATCAAAAGCTATATCAAGTATTCTTAAGCCCAGTTCACAACGCCAGTGACTGTCACTGCATGTCACCAGTGGCTGGTGTTTAGGTCGCTATATAGAATATCTCTCAATAAAGAACGTTGTTAGATGTCATTTCAGATCAATGCAGTGAAGAACTTACCGCCTCCGAGACCCTTCTCTGACAGAAGAGTTTTTAGTGCAGGATAATCTGCATGTGTGTATGTTAATATCATCAGGAAGTAAATGACCAGCTGCATCCTTCAACTCCTGCTGTGTAAAACAAAATATATTACACATGAGATTCTGTCTTTTAAATTCTGTTCAGTAATTTGACAGGTATTTACACTGCAACTAAGATTAAAAAGTTAAGCTTATAATCTAACCAAACATCACATCAATTGTTCTATGATAAAAAAAAAAAAAAATGATGTATTTTTTTATGTATGATGTATATTTAGTGCATTGTTGTGGTGTTTTTATTTATTTTGTTTATCTTTATTTAAATGGCTCCAGCAGCAGATAACAAATGTTAGCTGACTTTAGACTGTACTTAAATGAGTGCCACATTATCTGCATCCAAATGCCTCTTCGAATTTGAACCGACACTACATTGGCCTTCATATTGCTAAAAAGAGTGTATATTTTATTGTTGCATTCAGCTTTACCAGAAGTTCACATCAAATGATCTATCACCGTAAATCAAGTCTAATGTCAGTCATGATCCCTGGATTCAGCTGCATAAAAGTCACTTCCTCAAATTATAGAGAACTGATACAAAGACCAAAACATATTTGCTTATTTGAAGAATCTGCTCAGAGACACACACATATATAGCAGTGTGTTTATGACCACAGGCATTATTCTTTTAGTTTTACTATTAGTTGGTCTGCATTCCAGCAGTAAATGTCTTTTAATTACAAAGAATATATATATTTTTTGCTTTTTTCTTTTTTGATCCTAAAGCTATAAAAATGAATGCCTTTAACACTGTTAATCAATTTTAACAAAGTAAATGCATAGGCATGTATGACAGGGGTTTGATTTCTTCACTTTATGACATTGTGAACGGTAATATGTATGCTGAGCTCTTTTATTTATTTATTGGCTTTTAACAAACAGGGAACATTAATAACATTAAATATGTTATGCAGTTGTAAGTATACAAAACAAGGCATTATACTGCTGTTGTTAGAGATCATAATACTTGTGCACAAAGTGAACAACTGAGTAATCATCTAACTACATAAGACATGTAAATGTTCTGTATGAATATACTGTATGCTGAGCTCTTGATGGTGCTCAGGTTTGCTCTGTGTAATAAAAACCCTTCATCCCTCAGAATGATAGAGGCACCGCAACCTTTTACAGTCTTTCGTCTTTTGAGCAGCGATTTCAAATAAAGACAGCACAAAAGACAGACATCCAAAGTGACTAACTGTGATTGTAAGTTTTACATTTGACAATCAAACCCCAGACCTTGGCATTCAATTCTACCAGTTGAGCTTCAACATATTTATGTTTATATTTATAACCGACGTGAATCTCTTGCAGGAAAGTTTGTGGAAAGAATATTAAATATTTAATAAACACTTTCTTATGAATATATTTATTCATGCATCTAGATTAATTATAAATAATGTTCAATTTTGAACATGTGAAATTGTAAGAACGTACCTCAAATCGTACAGCACAGCCAGGTGTCTGAAGGGAAAGTGATTGTTTCTGTGAGAGTGTTTCCTCAAAAGCTGCTTTAAAAGAACATTGTTCACAGAGGAGGGGCGAGAGTTCAGTTCCTGCTTTGGGTGTCCGTGGGTGCTTCTCAATACTCATATTGATGCTTCCTCATTTCCTCACTCCTCCGTCCTCCAGCCCGTGACCCAGAAACCGATTGAACTCAGCCCTCTTGAAGAACATCTCAATTCCCCATTCCTCTGGAGGCGAGGAATGGGGAAGTTATGAGCGAGGATACGCAGGTGTGTCCTTCCCTTGCATCCTAAGCGGGTGGAGCTGAGACACGAGGAGAGGAAATGAGAAAAGGAAATGAGGATGCACAAATAAGAAATGAGAAGCACCCTTTAAATATGAAAGGATAATTACTAGGGCTTTCAATCAATTAAAAAAACATTTATTTAATCACAAATATTTATATAACTAATCGTCATCTTCCTAAATTTGTAACGAAAATTGATTAGAAAACTGTTGTCAGCAAAAGAGAAGCTTTAAGGTCTCCCTGTGGCCTGAGACTGAAGTAGAGAGAGAGAAGCTGTTAAATTATATAAAGTCTAGAGTTCCCCTTAACCCTTTCATGCATAAAGGTCACTACAGTGGACAGCTATTCAAAGAGCATTTTCTTGCATAAGCATGGGTTTTGATAGCATAGCTGCACATCAACCTCTATATTGAACACAAGTGCATCATCCTATACATTGCCACCAAGTGGCAAGCCGTTGTATGTCGATTTTATTTTTCCTCCAAACCAAGATGGCCGATGACGAGTCAGAAATGCCAAGTTGCTCCAGAATATCCATCCATTTCCTCTATCCTAGGAGACTCTTGCAGGTAAAAAATAAAAAATGTTTTAGCATCTAGTGAGTCCTATCACAGTTAAAATTTCCCAGTATTGATTTTAGATTGTGAGATAATTCATCTGTCCACTATAGTGGACATCATGCATCAATAGCTATATTTCAGCTACAATTCATACTAATAATTAACTGTTGTTTTTGAAAATAGCTGCAGTAACTTTTTTTAAATGTATGTATTTGTGTTATTAGAATGTAATATGCATTAACATAAAAAAGTAATGTGATTACGTAATGGATGTGACTTGTAATGCATTACTTTACTCGTAATATCAAAAAGTAATCTGATTACATAATGCACATTAATTGTAATGCATTACTTTACTTGTTAGATCAAAAAGTAATCTGATTACGTTATGCATGTTACTTGTAATGCATTACCCTCAACACTGCTCATTTCAGGTGAGATTGAAAACACTTGATCACTAGGTTTTCTCAGAAGAGAGCTATGTTAGAAATGTGTCCATCTTGAACATAATCAGAATTATCAGCTAATAAGGGTAAATAAACATGCTCTGGTACACTGGAGGTTTCCACAGTTTTACCTTGACAGGTTGTAGAGATCTCTGATATCAGATCATGAGGACGTGATTCCATCAAAGATACGCAAAGTTCAACTTGTATGAAGTTTAGTTGCGTTTGCAATATTTCACATTTATATTTTTTGTATATATTTTACAGTTTTCACATGATTTTATATAATTTTATTGATTGGTTTGTTAAATTCACACAATATTGCTGTGTTATTACTGTATTATGTTTAATACAGTATCTCTTCATGGTGGGGGTGCAGGACAATCCTAGCTAAAGATGTAAAACGCGCGTCAACTTTGTAACTTTGCAACTCAAGTCTGGTGGCTCCATAAAAAGGGGCATTCAAGGGTAGAATCATGCAATTCTGCAAATTACAGTGGAAGTATTTGGTGAATAAAAGTTGTTTTTAACAGAATGGATATACTAATGAATTTGACACAATAATAACAATATAATAGTAATAATTATTCGTATCAGCTGTGGCGGAGGCGCAATAAAACAGACGAAGCTGAAGTGGCACATTTTATACACCAACAGCTTCAGACATCAGGACAGCAGCACGGCTATCGTTGGATGCACCAGAAATGTTGGATGTCCGGAATTGTTACAGACAGAGACACTGTCCGTCAGTTAATTGCGAGAAAAAAAGTCAGAATTCTGAGATATAAACTCGCAATTGCGAGAAAAAAAGTCAGAATTGCGAGAAAAAAGTCAGAATTCTGAGATAAAAACTCAGAATTTCGAGAAAAAAAAGTCAGAATTTTGAGAAAAATAGTCAGAATTCTGAGATAAAAACTCGCAATTCTGACTTTTTTTCTCGCAATTGCGAGTTTATATCTCAGAATTCTGACTTTATAACTCGCAATTGCGAGAAAAAAAGTCAGAATTGCGAGAAAAAAAGTCAGAATTCTGACTTTATATCACGCAATTGCGACTTTATATCTCAGAATTCTGACTTTATATCACGCAATTGCGACTTTATATCTCAGAATTCTGACTTTATAACTCGCAATTGTGAGATATAAACTCGCAATTGCGAGATAAAAAGTCAGAATTCTGAGATAAAAAGTCGCAATTACTCTTTTTTTATTTTTATTTAGTGGCGGAAACGGGCTTCCATACCACCGCGAGGCCGCATCATTAAATGCACCTAGTGACTCGTGACACTTGCCGTGAAATCACCAGCAGGTGGCGCAAAGGGACGGTTTGCACCGTTGCGTAAGGCTGATGTGACATTTGTACTTTTTAAATGAAGATAAAATAACGAAATAAATTACTGGTAGCAATAATAATAATAATAATAATCATATAATATTTAATCTTGGCTAATTATTTATCATATAAGTGCATATGTTTCAGCTCTTTGAATAGCCTACTGTTACAGTGAAATACTACAGTGACGGCAGACAAAACGCTTGAAACTACATTTAATAATTCACTGATGTATTTTAACAGGTCAGGCATGCACACTGAAACATTCCCATACAACACAGAGCTCTGCGCATAACATGCAGAAAAATAAAGTGTCCATGAATTGAGAAATTGTTGATCAGATTTGTTTATTAAACCGTTTTTTTGTAAATGAATTAAGAATGACAGTCCTAAAACACATTTATGTGTTACACCATAATTTTTTTGGCTTACATTTATAGGCTATAAAATTAACATGAATTTCCATTTTACACAAAGTAACAAACATTATCCAATTGACTGCAAAAAACATTATAGGGTTCTTTATCCAGAAAGTTTTTTTAACACGATTGGAAGGATTGATTGATTGATTGATTGATTGATTGATTGATTGCTTTATTAATCCTCAGAGGGGAAATTCACATGTCCCAGGATCTCTGTGGAATTTAGGCTAATTATTGGGTTGAAAATGTTGTTCATGGTGAGTATGTTAAGTGTCTGCAGGCTATGGTGACAAAGAACATGAGAGGGTCTGTACCATTTCGTTTTGCTTGGGAAAAGATGGCATAGTACTGTAAAATGGAGTAAATCTGATCAAGCAATGCATCTGATTCTGTTTGAATTCTTCAGTCGTTGAATAATGAAATATTTTACAATTAATAAACTTTTATGACAAAAAAATACTATGACATGTAAATGATTAGGCTAATTCCTTTATTATCCATACACTTTAAAATATTAGGCTAATTAGGATAGCGATTTAAGACTGAATTGTTCTTTTGCGACTTCTCGTGGTTTTAGTCAGCCTCAAATGCTCCTATCCTAGCAGATATGGGGGTTGGGAGGGACAGTTCAGTAGCTTCACGGTGGGGGTGCAGGACAGTACTAGCTAAAGATGTAAAACGCGCGTCAGTGAGGGAGACAAAGAAACTTGCTGAAAGAGATCCAGCACATCAGCGAGAGAGACAAAAAGAAAAACTTCTGTTTGTAAATTGTTGCTTGTTCTATATTTATACTATTTTTAATTGTACACAGCAACTTATTTGGCAATACAAATGTAAAATGTCACAAGAATAAGATTCTGTATTCCTCATTTTACATAAAATCGCACAGGGAATAAACACATATAATAAATAAATAGGCTACTGTCCCGAGACTTTACCTTGACAATAAAGCAATACTATTTAGCCTAGTTAATAGGCTATTATTATTTTATTTTTTTAGTCATTTAGTCAACAAAAATGTTTCAAGTCTTTTTAAAGCTGTAATAAACATATTCAGCCAGCATTGATTTGTTTGATGTACGGATCTGTTTGAAATTTGTTGTTTTTCTTCCGTTGCTTTATCATTTAACCGTTGGTTATCATTGTCAGTTTCATGAGTGATTCACAAAACCACATGCTTGACCAATCTGCTGTTTCTTAAGCATCAAGAACGGTAAAACAAAGACTGTCACCCAACATCAGTTTACAGCAAATATTTACAATGTTGTTATCATTTTTTTTTACTGGTGTTTTAACTTTTGTCAATATTATTATTTCTTTATGATTTTGTTGCATCAACTAAATAGGCCTATTTGTACACTGTTATGGACACCTAAAATACACACCTTGTGTTTTAATGTTAATTTTTACACCCACTGGGGCACATTTTCATGACCTCACCTATAGGGCCCACAAACCAAGTATGGCCATGACTGAAAGTAATCATTTAAAAAAAACTGATTCATTAAAAAAAAAGAAAAAAAAAAAGTTAACCACAACTATTTCTTGGAAGTCAGTAATAATAAAAGCTGTTGGTTAAGTGAACTTGAACAGGACTATTTTACAAAATTCAGATTATTTATATGTTGTAATTCATGAAATCCAAATTCACCTAATTCAATTCAATTCACATTTATTTGTATAGAAAATTTGGCAGTTGTGTATGTTGTGTGTTGATTCTGAAGTCCTAGCAGGAGTTGGAGTCATCTCTTCACAGGTATTGGGTCATTACTTACATCAAAACATTACAAAAGTGCTGTGTGGTGCTTCTTTGGTTTCTGAAATATCAAAGGCGAAATTGTTGATTAAAAAAAAACAAAAAAAAAAACACAATGTCATTTGTAAGTTGTGTAAGAAACCGCTGCTATATCAGTCCACAACATCTAACTTGAGAACACACATGCAGTCTTCTCATCCCAAAGAATCCAGCAAAAACAGTCCAGGGTAACTTCGTTTTACACCACGAATACTACACAGCCGCTACCTGCTGTAAAACAGGAAGAAATCACTTAAAAACTGACTGAATTTATCTTCAAAGATATGCGCCCGATAAGTATTGTGGAAGGTGAAGGCTTTTAAAACTGTGTTTGAACACTCAACCCACGGTATCATTTCCCTTCCCAGAGTACAATGAGCAATCGCATTGCTAAGCGTTATGATAACACTGACAAGAGCGTGAAACATTGGAGGACAAAAGAAGATCACCAGCAGTGAGTATTCAGATAAGTAGAAAGTTCAATCACAGATAATGTCTCTTTTTATTTCTAACAGGGCGATATAGGATTAACAGAAGACATTCTTCATGACAAAGTGATTCCAAAACATCACAGGATGCGGTGAGTACACACAGGTGAATAGTCCTTTCCCCGTTACAGTACAGTTAGAAACATGCTTTATCAAGTCATCAATCAATAAGAATTAAATAAAAGTGAACTGAACAGATAATGAAGATTGATTCCTCCAGTAGATAAGTGTCAAAGTAATTCTGTCAAGGCTTTTTGAAGAATTACAGGTGAGTGTGTGACTCTTAACATCGGGCAGGCAGGTAAATACTATGGTGAGAACATCAACAAAGGATACACGGATCTCCAGTTAAGTGTAACAGCAGAGGATCATTGATCGTTCAGGACCTCAGGTAAGTATCAAACTTAAACACAGGATTATCTTCCATACAGGTAACTTCTCAAAAGGGTCCAACTCAAACAGTCTCAAATGTTGAATAACCAAGATAAGTGACTGTTTGATTCTTACCTTAATGTTAAACTGAGTTCCTTTTCAAATCCGTAAATACAAAGTAAATCCATAGGTTGAGATCCAGATAATTGTCAGTTTGTTCTTTTTGACTGACCAATGAGAGCAGACTGGGCTTTTCGAAAGCTGGGTTTTAAAGAAACCAAAACTAAAACAGCATTTAGACAGAAAGTGAAAACAGGTGCTGCAACAATGTAAATTATAAGAAAAATGAGTTTTGTGAACACTAAATCATGTAAACTAACTCTAGTAGACCCCCTGAACAAATTTTTTAACCTTTAAATGAGCATAATAAAGGCTCTTTTACACTCCCACAAGGCACTTTGAATACCAAGGCCTGACCTTCGGTCTGTCCAACACTCCAGCTGTCTTCCAGACTCTTGTTAAAACAGAGGTGTCCTATTCTGCTCCTGGAGGGCCATGAGAAAGCTTTTGGTCCCATTTGTTGAATATAATAGTGGTGTTGCTCAGGCCTTTTCTCAGGTAGAGTGTATGATAAGCAGTCTCATGATGGTTATGATCTGCTGATTTATTGTGAAGCCCCGGCACATCAGGGCTCTAGGCCACCATATAGATCAGGCTTCAAAATCTTTAATGATGTAATGAAATAGCATGATGTTGGATTGATAATGCTTGATAATAATTATATATTTTTAAATTAGCTTTCACACACACTCTAGCTCATAGCTGAAAGACATAATGCCAGCCTTCCATGCAAGCCAGATTGTTTATGCAAATGGACTCCAATGAAGTAATTATGAGGAGAAGATTTTTTTTTTTTGCACTGTAGATTATTTTGTATGGATGAATAACAAAAATTCTTGTACATAATAGTATGTGAAAAAATAATATGGTCAAATTTGGTCAACTTGTACATATTAACATTTCAAGTAATGATTATATAATTCTTACACTGAAAACAATTCAGCAGTTATACAGTTATTTGTTATTTTGTGCAGTTCATGTTCGGATCTCAGAGGCCTGTCAGGGAGTCCTGGACATCAGTAAAAATGACCACAAAGCCCTGAAAAAAGTTAAACAAATTCAGACTGTACCACTGTGTTTTCCAACAATTTTACAATATCAAACAAAATCCAAACCCCATACATCCACTAACATCCACTAACATTCATTAATAGTACTCACATTTTTTATAAGCAATTGAGAATTGATCAAACTGAAGCCCTGCAGTGTGGGTAAGAGAAAGCCAATCTTCAGGGCCGCTAAAATGCAAAGTAGAATAAGGTGTTAATTATCAGATAGTTTTCAAACATTGCTTTACTTGGTTGCAAAAATTTCTGAGGTTATGAATACTTTAAATAATAATAAAAAAGTTTAGAATAATTACAATATCATTAAAATAATTTTACCATTTAGTTTTGGAAGTACAAACATCTTCATTGCCATCACTAACATTTGCTGGAATGAGTCAGTCTGTACATTGAAAGATTACAGAAGATTAGAAAACATCTTATAATGCTGATCTACCAAAGTGAATATTTGACATGAATCATCACTGTCTGATCTCACCTTGAAATCACCAATCTCAGACGATCCGAGAGTCAGCGTTAAACTGGATGCAGCATTCAGGGCAAAAGACGATGTAGAGTTTCAGAAAACTTTAAAACATTTTGGGCTTACTTAAAGGATTCATGCATTAAGAAATCTAATTTTCCTTGATATTTTGACATATAAGAGGTCATTGTACTATAAAACCATATTGTAAGTTTGAGCTTACAGTCCAGTGAGATTTACCGAAGCTCACCGACTCATTTTGTACTTCCTCCTCTTATTACGTAATAGAGATGAATACACCAGTGCAAGACTGCTGATTAATGCTGATTATTTAATCATGGCAGCTTTAATAGTAATCATGGTGATTTTTATTAAATGTCCACTTTCTAATCGAAAGGAAAAAATAGAAATAAGAATTATCCAGTTACCATGTTAAAATATATTGCATTTTCCTTAATGTTGAGGATGGCATCATTCATCATCCTGAGTTTTTAAATGGACCCTTTTCGCATTTCCGGGGGTTCTCAGAAGCGGAAGTTATCATAGTTTGGTCAACTTTAATAGTGTTGAATGGGAGATAACAGCAAATATAATTATTGTATTCCCATTTTCTCCAATAGCAAAAGAAAAAAAAATCCATGATAGTGTTTCCACGACTTTTCAAAAGGGCTAAATATCAAGAGATTGAATACAGCAGTCAGAAGAGTCTTTGTATTAGAAACACTACATTTTTTTTTTGTCATTTACTGCTGAGCTAATACAACACAAAGCATAGTGTTATATATATATATATATATATATATATATATATATATATATTTCACTTGCGATGTTGATAATTGTACTATCACGTCGCCATAGTTTGTGAAAAGGGTCCATGCGTAATATTTCATATTCAAAAATGCAGTGGTCATTTACATTGAAGTCTTAATGGAGACACAATGCTAAATGTTTCAATCAAGGCCAAAAATAGGGTAGAAAATCATTTCTAAAATATGAGTGTTTTTGATGTAAAATCATTATAAGTGGACCTCTGGGGAAGAAAAAAAAAAAACAAAAAACACTGCAAGACCTCCAATAAAAACACAACTAAAAATGGAGCTCATTTGACTGCAACTTTAACTGAACAAACATCAGTGAAACTCACTTTTTCATTTCGAAAGCTCCAGTCAGGTTTTTATTGTCAATCAAAGCACTTCCATTGAAGTTACAGTCCTGCAGGTGGAGTGAGAGAGGAACAATAAAGTTAATTCTAAGCTGAATTTCTGTTTTCATAAATGACATATTGATACATTTGGTGAACACATGGTTTTATATCACTGTTTGTAGTTTCTGTACAGCTTATAACAGGTCTTGCCAACTAGCTTTTTTACAACTGTGATATTACCCTTTACTGTGAAAGTGTGAGAGTTCCTCTTACCTTGTATTTGGTTTGTTTGTTTGTTTGTTTGTTTGACAATGTTTCTGTGTGTTATTTGTGTATCCAAACACAAAACTCACCACATCCAGAGTAAAGAGAGGCACCAGTGTACCATCAGGTTTAACAGCGGAGAACTTTGCTGCAGCCGGTACATGAACGTCTATCACTCCTGAACTGAAGGAGAATAGTGGCGTCTCACTGGCGTATAACAGCACCTGCATCTCCATGTTGGGATATAATGTGCGTAGCTGAACAAATAATTTATAAAGAAAGCGCATTATTCATCTGGATAACAGCTTGATTTTACCTGAAAACTATAAAACATGGAACAGACAAAATTTATACGTAAAGACATGAGATTCATGACTGGTTTTACATCAGTATGCAAACATAGTCATATTCCCTAGTTATTTATTGATTGGTATTTGATGTATACAAAATGGTCAATGTTTATGATGATGTCTTTATTATTATTTCTTTTATTAATTATTCTTTATGTATTATTATTCTTTTACATGTTATTGATTTCCTTAATCATTTCCATATTTTTTTTCACTATATGCTCTGATACGTTTGAATATTTCCAAATGTAATATCTTTAGTGTCTCTTCTGTGCTGTAAGATCGAGAGGGTGTATGTTCCCACTCCCATGTTTCCATCTCCACAAGACATGAGATAATGCAAGATCTGCAATATTCTCTTAAATGTGTCAAAACAACACCTTCTGTTATCTATTTTCAGCTCTCTTTGACATTTGACCAGTCACTCTGATCTAGCTGTTACACCAACTACGACATAATGGATACGTCTGTTTGACCTTTTCTTATTAGACCAAAACAAGTTTATAAGGGTGTATTTTCGTTACAAAGTCACGACCTGTACATACTGACCTGTGGAATGAAGGCTCCAAACTGGCTGGTGTTCAGATGGATTGGAGAACTCTTTGGTATCTGTGATTGACACATTAAATGAGATGGCTGAATGAGTGACTTAATTATCTAAATCTATATTTTAAATCTATGAGAGGGCATGATTCCTTGTAGGTCCATAATGAGTGTAAGATACACAACTCTTCCAACACAAATGATGTATAGTTTCATTGAGTATGGTAATTTTATTTTATTATTATTATTTTAATGAGAGCTCATTTGTATTTCCTCACCATGTCATCTCTGATGTTGATTTGGAGAACCCCAGACCTGAGGAATGCATAAGCAGCCGAATTTACAAAAAACTCGGAGGCAGCCAGTGAAAGCATGGAGTTTTCTGCGTACTGCGCGTCAAACATGTTTGCAGAGAAAGGTGGTTCAGACGGAGAACTGCTGCTGTAAAACTCACCCTGTCACAGGAACAACAACAAAACGTCATCTGAATATATTCAGAAAGAGAAACCTAATAGTTGTATCACAGGGATGTCCAATCCTGCTCCTGGAGGGTCAATTTCCGGCAGAGTTTAGCTCCAACACTCCTGCCTGGAAGTTTCTAGTAATCCTGAAGACCTTGAGTAGCTGGTTCAGGTGTGTTTAATTAGGGCTAGAGCTAAACTCTGCTGGGAAGTGGCCATACAGGAGCAGCTTTAATCATTATTACACATGCTGAATCAAAAATCCTTACCTTAATATCTAATTCAAAGCTTTGGTCTGTCACAGCCGGGGAGGATGTGAGAGGGATGCTCAGATATATATACTGACCCACAGGTACGTTAACTAGAAAGAAATCATTTGAGCATGATTACTGTTCATCTAATGAAGTGGACTGTAATGTGTGCTGTAGTTGTTTTCCAAGGATTTTGTATTTACAATGACGTCAACGACATTAATGTCATTTAGTAGCAATGGCTAAATAATACAGCCAAAATAACCCACAGTAGGGTGAGTCTCACAAAAATGTTCACATTAAATTCAAAGAAAATTGGGCCCATTTTTATGATTTTTTAAATAACAATCACATTTACCATATTTATGAAAATAATGCCACAATGCAAAACATATTAGTAGTCCTAAAATAATTTTCTTTATGCATAATATGTTTTTAAATCTGTTTTAATATGACCTATTTATAATATATCATTTTGTGACATTTATATGCCAGTACCAGGTGTTTCCTGTAGATTTCTCTCCAATTCATTGATTGCTTGTTGAATTGCTGGGCAAATCTTAAAATATGAAAAATAAAAATAACAATAGAAGATATGAGAAATATCACAAGCAGCAGATAATAGTGTTGGTTCAATTTTTTTTTTTTTAAATGACAAACCTGCTCACGTATCATGTCTGATATTCTTCCCCTGAAAGAACTTACAAATGGCTGAAAAATAAAGCTGCAGCAAAACAGAAGCATAAGTGATTCTTACTTCTTGAAGCTGATGGGGAAAGTGTTCCTTTCTGTATAGTGTTCTTTTAATACCTTCATTTCATTTTAAGAGTCAAAAACAATCAAAAATATAACACTGTGACTATCATAAGCAGCTCCATTAGCGGTAGTCATAAGAGATATTCAAAATTGTTGCATGTTATCTTCCGATAACATTTCACATCTTAGTCTTTTATGCTTTGTTAATGCTGGTCTTACCTAGCACCTCCGTGGAACTGAATGTTCACACCTCCTATGTCAGCACTACAGGAAACGGTAGTGATGGAGAGACGGCCAGCATTATCTCCTAACTGCAGGAGGGTGTAGATTTGGATATTGTAGACAGCCAGATCAAATGAGCCACCATCATGGCTGCAATCATAGAACAAAAGACAATCTTATTATCTTATAAACAATCAACTTCTTCATATTACAAATGTCGTGTTTAATACACTTTCTTTGATATGATGCTATCTTGAGGGATCTTTCCCATTCCCCTTTGGCAAATTGGACAATCATGGACCTTAAGCTTGAGCTCCTGCCATAGATTCTTAATAGGATTTAGACCCTCAGTGGAACTGGGGGACAGCAGCCAACTTTCGTGATGGCCCAACAGCTCCGGGACACTTGCTGCAAATGGCTGATGGCCCAGACATGCGACGTCGAGGCTGAAGACCATCTGGTGGCATGCCCCGGGGTCGGCAAAGCCCCTCATTATTATCTTTTTCCCCAATTCCTTTCCTTCTCTTCCCTTTCTCTATCTCACCCTATCCCCATTCCCAGTTTGCGGAGAAATGCGTCCCCTCGAACCTCACAGCGGGGAAGAGGCGGTCTGGCCTCAGATAAAGTTCATGACTTCAACAGTATGTGCCATCAAAGCAGTGTTAATTTAAAAACAACGAAAACTATGATGAAACATGTTCATTGACAAATGCTCATTTTTTCCGTGACTAAGACAAGACGACGATAGACGACACCATCGTCATTAAATGATGACTATATCAACACATTCAATATCATTGATGAAAAAAGACGAGACTGCTAAAAACTCAAAACTTGACCAAAATCACACTTTGTTTTTGTCGAATAAAGGAGGAGACAAAACATTACAGACTGTTTTTTCGAGCTTTCATGCTTACGGTTGCCAAATTTCAAGAATTTAAACCCCCAATCATAGCTTTTCTGTTAAAAGAACACGTTTTACTTAATCTTTACAATCTGGCAACCACACACACGCTCTCTCTACACTGAGGAAGAAGGGCGGATGATCTGAAAACAGACAAGTAAGCTGGACTTCAGCGATCTTCATTTGAGATTTTCTACTCTAATTAAAGTGTCATTCAGTCGGTCTATATTGCGCTGCTCGTTTGCTGACTAAATCTGCGACAAAGTGTAAGCTGATATCCAGCAGTGGTTCTCAAACGTACGCGAACAAAATGCTGAGTTTTGCCGTTCATTTAATTCTACTCCACCTTAAAATAACATTAAAACTGAGCATGTATTTCTAGCAGGTAAAATGCCATAAATACACGACATTCAATCAATCTTTCATGGTCAAAACTGACTGCGTCCACACAAGCCAGCAAATCGCGCTACATTAGTGCTGTTTTCGACAATACCCCTTTGTAAAAGTGGGGATTTAGCACTTACTAGCATGAAGAACAAATATAGACACAGACTGCATAGAGATTTAAGATTAAAAATCTCTCTTCGGCACAAAAACATACCCTTCTGTGAGTTATTGTTTTTAATGTTGATCATATTATACCAGCAAGAATGCAATGTTTCACGATTTCTAATGTGACATTGATTTTATACAACAGTTCAACAAACAGCCACCTACTGGTGTAGTATCACTTCGTTTTTATCATCATTGCATATTTGTTGAACATTTTTTATTTAAAGCATTATTTATTTTATAAAGGTATTTATAAAAGGTAAAAAATGTACTGAAAAAAATCGATTTAAGAGGGCAAATACTGTCCCTTAATGGAAAAGGTGTAACTGCAGTCTAAGTGGAAAAGAGAGGGTACGCAGAAGGATGTTAAATCCCTCAGGGGGTACGACACTCTTAAAAGTCCACTGAAATAAGGAAAGAAGATATGTAGAATTGCTACTGCTAAGAGTGCAATGTCAATACAGCCAAATAGATACCAAAATTAATGTTGGTAAATGCAGTTTGACTAAAAGTAATGACTAAAAGTTGACAAAAAATGCAATGACTTTTCGTCGACTAAAACTATGAAAGTTGTGACTATAAAATGTGATTAAGACTAATCAGCATTTCCGTCTGAAAATGAAGACTAAAACTAAATCAAAAATGGCTGTCAAAATTAACACTGCATCAAAGTACCGCAGGAGCGATTCGCAAACAGACAATATAGGCCTATTTATCAAAATAAAACTGATAAATGAAAATGGAGACAATACCTCAAAAGAGGCCTACATTGTTATCACTTTCCCAACATTTGTGTCATTATTCCTAAAAGTAATGTAAATTATGTTTGCAACAATAGCTGTAGGTTTATTGGCCTCAATGAGTCTGAGACTCCCAGCCTGAGATTGTGTCCCAGACGGCATTACATAATTTGTGAATATTTGTGGCTTAAACAGCTGGAAAATTGACTGTACTGCAGTTCTGTCGATGTTTCGCCCAGCCAGGGTTATTATAGTTAACTAACAAAAACTAAAACTATTAAAAACATTTATGCTAATCGAAATAAACCTGAAATATAAGAAAATATAAATGTTAGTTGAAAAACT
Source organism: Mylopharyngodon piceus (assembly GCA_039654765.1). NCBI lineage: Eukaryota > Metazoa > Chordata > Actinopteri > Cypriniformes > Xenocyprididae > Mylopharyngodon > Mylopharyngodon piceus. The sequence goes on along the minus strand of CM077441.1, from coordinate 34,867,834 downwards.
TAAACTAAACGAAAATTAGAAATGTTGCCTTGTCAATATCATTTCAGGGGTTTTTTCCTGACCTTCAACCGTCACGATCATTATCCTTTCATTAGCCGAGAAGATTATGTTAAATTAGAATTAAATGAAATTAGATTGGATAAGTGTCTGTGACCCATTAAAAATACAACAACAAAAAATCCCAGGGGTTTAGTTTTAGCCTACATGTACAAATAACAGCATAAACAACAGAACATGAGGATTCATCATCATCACACACCTGCAGCGCTTCTGTGAACCGAGAAAAAACAGGATAAAATCATGTAAAAGGAATAAATAGCCTACGCCTGTGCGTAAAATATATTTCACTTAAATAATTAACATATTAACAAAATAAAATAAAAAAAAAATAAAAACTGCAACTAGTAACAGACTAGGCTATCTATATATGCTGAGTTTCGATTCATTTTTGAGAAGCAAGTTCACGGAAAGGAAACCAAGATGGCAGAAAATTATTTTTGTTTTCTTTATTTTAAAAGCAATGTTTTGTTTTTATTGAGAGTGTACCAAAAAAAAATAAGCCTAGTTCATTGTCAAAATAAAATACAGTCAACCAAATATATAAAAAGTTACACTGCTCATTTTAAATAGTCTGTGTACAAAGCGTTTGAAGGGGTCATGAACTGCGTTGTTTTATTGTTTTATAATGTTTCCTGGGGTGCACTTATGCTTTTTTGTTGACCGTTAGTCACTGGGTTGATTTACTGACACAAACAAAGAAAATCTGACTGTACATGAATCATTACATATCAGATCAGGCATTAGAATGAACACAGTTACTTACATGTCATTGCATTACTGTCGAGTCCATATCATAAAAGTCTGTTTGAAAAAAAAAAAAAGCGCCGAAATGCGATTGATTTACCAAAGAATCCACAGTGAAATGTAGCAAATACAGCAGGGCTAACGTTGCAATGATGAAGTAGGCGTTAATTTCTTCTGTGAAAGCGGATTTTCACTTATCTAGATTCCAGGATCGGTCGTTCGCTGGGCCTGGTGTCAATAAAAGCTGTTTCTTTTTTCAGTTTAGCTTTAAATGAATTCATTCTTTTTCTGTTTTGAATACCATTAAGTTTAAAGGATTTGTTGTAGAGTGAGGGGAACTAAAATAGCCTATGTAGTGGTGCATTTAATCCGGATTCTATCCAAATTCCCTACATACTAGTTTGATGTAATTCCATTCAGTGTGAAGACCTTGTCAATGTGTATGTCCATATCGTCCATAGCAATGTGGTTTCATGTTATTCGCTACTATACTTTCATATCTCTTGTATCACACCACTGACTCTCTCTCCCATGTTTCATACAGATGCAACTCGTGCAAACCTGTATCTCAGTTATTTAGTATTAATATTATATTCCTGCAGTGATCGTCTTGTTCCCAGGCCGATTGTTTTGTATATTGTAATGGATTTACATTGTAATGGACACTTTAAAATAACATAGAGATATGATTTTAAAACAATTTCCAACTGCAACCATATTTCATGTCCACATAATTATTTATTTGGTGAGATGCTGTTTAATAAGCGGGATAACTGTACATGGTATTTTACTTACATGTTCGTCTTGTTTGAACTGGTTCGCTCGTTTTGGATAAGAGATGTTTGCTACAGTGAGAACTGTTTTTCTTTGTGGAAGCTTTTAGTTTATTACAAGTGAACTAATACAATATTTCAACTCAAATCAGTATTTCTTGTCCAATTATTTACTTATGCTGCAAATAGCAGTGTATTAAGCTGGATATAAATAAACCACAGGTTGTTACCACTTCACATTGGGTTTCTGATCACACTTGTTGGGGTTTATTTGACTTAAAGCCCAAAGAGGCATCAGTGTGTGTGCATGGTCCTTCTTATCATCTAAGATTATGAAATTGCACAGTAAGGCTTATAGAAAATGTTATCTGTTTCCAAAATCACCTCAGGTAAAACTGGCGCACTTACATGACGCCAAACTGTGTTGCCCAGCTGCCTGTGATGCCTAATGAGAGTTGACTGACTTTCACAGATACACCTGTTCCCTGGACAAACACCAGTGATGGGTCTGGCATGCTGCACTGCACAACCTGCATGCTGGAAAGACAAAAACACATCTGTTTACCATTTATGGAATATATTCATGTTAATGCAGTCAATTTTTTTTATTTATTTTTTTGCTAAAATTGCATTTTGCATTCAAGCTAAAATAACAGTTTATTACATGTGATGCATATAAGCACTACTGACTAAATTTTATGTATTTGTGTTTAAATAAATGCATTTAGTATCTGTGACAACTCTTAGAACATTTTAATTAGTTTGTTTGGTTTGTTTGTCAGTGTACTGACTTTGATAAGTCGTAGTCTACAGTGCCGATCCCGATGTCCACCCCACCCCGGACCTCTGGGATTGCAGTACTCTTCAGTTTGCTTTGTATCCGGACAGACATCATCTGAGACACTGAACACACACAGAAACAACAACAGCAAATATCACCTCTTTAGCATCATCATGATCAAAATATACAAGATTTCATGTATTTTAAAGGGTTAATTCACCGCTGGCAAAATGGGTTTTTAATAAAACTGTGCTGCCTATGCAGGAGAAATCTGATTTAATTTATTTATAAAATCTGTGTTACATGACTAGAGAAAACAGAGAAAAAGGGGCTTTGGATTTTTTTTTTTTTTTTCTAAAAAGGGCCCTTTTGCCAAAACTTCAACACCCATAATGCACTGGGCACAATCCAACTGTCCTTGAACAGAGATACAAAAATTTGTAGTTTTTACAAAAGCCCTGGATCTATCAAAAAACTATTTTTTCATTGTTGTTCATTCACGCATACTACTGGCATTTGTAACAAGAAAACTGCTGAAGTTACCCTTTAAGTAATAAATAATAAGAAATATTTGAGGGTTTATATTGCAGATACATTCTGTTATCTTTCAATAAATATCCATCAAGCAAGAGGAAATATACAGAGACTATTTTTGATAAATGCTATTAAATTCCCATTAGGGCACTTTATTTCCACTTATAAAACATTTTCTTGATTTTTATTTTAAATAAATAAAATTAATAAAATGATAATTTTATTTTTATTTAAAATAAATGCCTCTCTGTGATATGTGATGGGAAAAGCAAGAAGAATGGGATTGCAAAAAGGCAGATTCAAACTCTGGATGGTCGCATCAAAACCTATACGAAGTATTCTTAAAGGCACAGTATGAAAGTTTCGCCACTAGAGGTCGCTTATTCAAAACAATAACAAAGGCGTAGCATGAGGATGCCATGAATGAGTGTGGAATCATGGGAGGTGTCATCTTCACCTCCACAGCCGATGGAAAGCCTCAGACAGAAATCATGTTCATTGGGGGGGGGCTAATGTAATAAAATTTTTATTAACTTTACTGTGGTATGAAGCAGGGTGGGGCAGAGAGCGTGGGATCGGAACAAGGCTGGTGGAGAGACATCTGCGCGACACACCGGTCTCAAGTCCCATGGAAGAGCTCCAGAAGGATATACTACTGCATAGGAATGATGACAGTAAAACGCGAGAGAGGACCAGGACATTTTATGTTGCTGTTTTTATGGTGCTAATATGCTGCAGTTGGCCGCTGCCACTCCTTTTATTTAGTTATTTATGTATATTTTATGTTTAAAGTTACGTTTAAAGTCCGCCTCCATCTTCCCTGAACTTGAAATTTATTACTCATACACAGGGATGGGCAACTTCGGTCCTGGAGGGCCACTGTCCTAGAGAGTTTAGCTCCAACCCTGATAAAAACTCACCTGCCTGTAGCTTTCTAGTAATCCTGAGGCCCTTGATTAGCTGGTTTAGGTGTGTTTGATCAGGGTTGGAACTAAATTCTGCAGGACAGTGGCCCTCCAGGACCGAAGTTGCCCATCCCTGCTCATACAGGTCAGTTTATTTGACGAATTAAACTGTGGGGTAACACAGTGCTGTTTTACTTGGTCAAAACAATCATACTAAAAATACATTGGAGTGTGTAGAAAGTTAAGTTAGCGTTCGCTCGGCGGCTGCTATGAGACTCTTGTTGAACACTGCAGTACGCTAGATCGATATTAGAAAATCATATTTATAAAAGCTGGATGGCTTGTGTTGTTAAATGGCATGCAATTAATTTGAAAATATATTGAAAATGCTATATTGCTGTTAATACAAATAAAGCTCTTTCTGATTATGCTTTGTTAGCCACTTGACAATAGTGTTGTCTCTGAGGTACAAACATGTTACTCACGGCAAATCAAGAAAACAAGAGATTCAAACAATAAGACTGTGTTGAACTATAACAATGATTAGTTTTCTGTCATTAAAGGATCTAAACAGTTGCTCACCCGTCTAATAAAACACATATCAAAGCGTCTTTGGTGTTTCCATGGTTTCTAAACTGGTAAAACTGGAAACACTTACAGGTGACGCAATGACACGGGCCATTACACTGGTTAATATAGCTGATTTTTCTGGATTTAAATATTGTTGGGAACATTTGAGATAAACTAAGCACACAATTCAACAAAATATATAACACTGTTCTAATGTTTTTTGGATATTTTAATCCAAAAATCTTACATATTGTGCCTTTAAGCCCAGTTCATAATGCCAGTGACTGTCAATGATTGCCGCCAGTGGCTGGTGTTTAGGTCGCTATATAGTGGGCGTTCCTAATACTCATTGCCTACTAACATATGATTAACTTTCATGGATGTCATTCTGTTTTGGTGACATGAAATAAGTTGTTTTTGGAGGGAAAAGGTTATATATGAAAGGAATCTGTGCATAAAAGTATAATATATTAGAGAGACAATGTTGGAAACAGTCAGTTTCCTGTGATACATCAAGCAGCAGAGAACTGTTAGATTACAAAAGTGAAAACAATCACCGAGTATTTCCCTGATGGCTGTCATGTCAAACTGAAACTCTCAATAAAGAACGTTGTTAGATGTCATTTCAGATCAATGCAGTGAAGAACTTACCGCCTCCGAGACCCTTCTCTGACAGAAGAGTTTTTAGTGCAGGATAATCTGCATGTGTGTATGTTAATATCATCAGGAAGTAAATTACCAGCTGCATCCTTCAACTCCTGCTGTGTAAAACAAAATATATTACACATGAGATTCTGTATTTTAACTTCTGTTAAGTAATTTGACTGGTACTTACACTGCAACTAAGATTAAAAAGTATCACAGTTGATACGTCAGTGTATTGTAATTACTAATTGTACATTTAGTTCAAACGTTGGAGTTAATTCTCACACAATGAAAACATCACTTCAATTGTACTATGATAAAAGAATCAGATTTTTTATCTTTATTTAAATGGCTTCAGCAGCAGATAACAAATCTTAGATGTCTTCAGACTGTATTTATATGAGTGCCAAATTATCTGCATCCAAATGCACACATTTATCAGTATGTGTGTTCCCGGTAAATGGAACCCTTGACCTTTGCTTGGCTATATTTTAGTGTATATTTTATTTTCGCATTCAACAAATTATCTGCTTTACCAGAAGATCATATCAAATGACACAGTAGATGTAAATCAAGTCTCATTTTAATCATGATCCCTTTGTTCAGCTGCATCAAAGTCACTTCCTCAAATTATAGAGAACTGATACAAAGACCAAAACACAGTTGTTTATTTCAGGACCCTGCTCAGAGACAACCACACACACACATATATATATAGCAGTGTGTTTATGACCACAGGTATTATTCATTTAGTTTTACTGTTAGTTGGTCTGCATTCCATGCATGACAGGCGTTTGATTTCTTCACTTTCTGACATTGTGAACAGTAATCTGTATGCTGAGCTCTTGATGGTGCTCAGGTTTGCTCTGTGTAATAAAACCCTTCATCCCTCAGAATGATAGAGGCACCGCAATCTTTTACAGTCTTATGCATTTTGAGCAGCACAGCAATGATTTTAAATAAAGACAGCACATCTGTATCGATTGGGAAGATGCTTTTATCCAAAGTGACTAACTGTGATTGTAAGTTTTACATTTGACAATGTATATTTCTTGACAATCAAAGCCCAGACTTTGGCACTCAATTCTACCAGTTGAGCTTCAACATATTTATGTTTGGTATGTATGTATATATAACCAACATGAATCCCTTGCAGGAAAAAGTTTGTATAAAGAATATTAAATATTTGATAAACACTTTTTTATGAATATATTTATTCATGAATCTAGATACATTTTTAATAATGTGAAATTGTAAGAACGTACCTCAAATTGTACAGCACAGCCAGGTGTATGAAGGGAAAGTGATTGTTTCTGTGAGAGTGTTTCCTCAAAAGCTGCTTTATAAGAACATTGTTCACAGAGGAGGGGCGGGAGTTCAGTTCCTGCTTTGGGTGTCTTTAAATATTAAAGGATAATTACTAGGGCTGTCAATCAATTAAAAAAAACAAAACATTTATTAACTAATCTTAATCTTTCTAAATTTATAACAAGAATTGTTATGTTGTCAGCAAAAGAGAAGCTTTAAGTTCTATAGAAGCTTTAAGTTTAAGTCTAAGGTTAGTTTTCCCCTTAAATCCTCTTTCTAAAAATGACTGTAAATCCACAAATTGAAGCTGATATTTGAAAAATATCCCTGTCTTTGTCACTTTTTTCAACCCTAATTATTTTGCATCCCTGTCCACCAAAATCCCTACCAGTGCTGGGTAAGTTACTCTAAAAAAGCAATTAATTACAAACTAGTAATCACATCTTAGTGTAATTTGACTACAAATACATCAAAAGTAACTGTAATTAAATGACAGAAAAAAAATGAGTAATCCTTCACTTTTTCAAGGGGAAAGTAATTAAATTACAGTAATTAATTGCAACCCAACACTGATCCCAACCCAAAGCACTCCTGGCATTGGCACTGCCCTATACTTTAAATTAATAAAAATCTGCAGAATAATGACAGGACATACAATTTTGTGCATCTAAAAGATACAATCCTCAGTAGACTGCATAGATCAGCTGGGACATGAAATTTGCAACATTTGGTAGGACTAAGTCTAAAAGAAGGTAGATGTATGCTGTTGCAATACAATATAGTCACATTCTAACAAAGCTCTCCCACATATATTCTGACTGCACTTATTTCCATTGTTGGTTTAAGTAGCAGAGTGTGGGGACAGATAAGAAACAGGCTTTGCCAACAAGGTTGCTCATTTGCAGCCAAGAATAACAGACAACCAAGCTGAATTCATATCAAATTGTGAAATGTTTAGTAAATGCTTGCATAATCTCTTAAAATTAAAAATGATCTATGAAAAATTCTCTTCCATTCATGTGTGAACTGATTGCTGGTTCTCATGTTGTGTTGCAGGTTCTTCTACCTCAGAATATGAACCGGCTTCATGGCACACAGCCATTAGGGGAAGTTTAGGGACTTTTACAGTGAATGGATTGAACCTGTTTCCTACTGTGGGTTTTTGTTTATTTAGTTTTTGTTTTGAATTGAATTCATGAGTTATCAGTCTGAATTGGGGGAGGTGTGTCATAATGTAGATCTGAAAGTATATGTTGACTGGTGGGATCCAGTAATAAAGAGCTTGTAAACACAGTAATGCGTCATCCCCCTGGATGATTGCCTAAATTGGTCCAGCACTGTTTTCAATGTTGATTCATTTAAGTAACTCAGATATGCCCACATGACATTTTAAATGTCTGTTTCTAGTTAAATTTGTTTAATATATAGTGCTAAAAATACATTGTAAATCAATGCCATCTCTTGTCATGATGCCGTTTCAAGATAAGCAAACATATCCTTTGTTTTGAGTTGAGCATGTTTACACCATAAAAATGCTGCCAATGACAAAAAAAGTTAAACATCTGAAAAATAATTCACATGATAACTGAAAGTGAAAGAAATACAAATCTACATGATTAAAAAAAGGCAGACCACTGCTGACAGTTTGTCAAAGGATACAAGTCATAACATGCTTTCATAACATGAGGAAGACACTCAAACACTGCCAAAATGACAAAATCAGAGTAAAAGCATGCACAGTTAGTCTACAAAAATAGTTTCTACTTTTATTTGATTATTTTTTTAATTATACCTTTGAAGTGCTGTGTTTCTATGTATAGTTCATATTTAAATAATTTCATTTTATTCATATATTTTTAGTCTACCGATTTCTTGATTTTCACTGATGTTTTAACTTCTGTCAATACCACTTTTTCTTTATGATTTAGTTGCATCAACTAAATAGGCCTATTTGTACACTTGTGTAGTCGATCAATCACCTAAAATACACACCTTGTGTTTTGATGTTAACTTTTACACCACTGGGGCACATTTTCATTCTCACCTATTGTAATGTCTGCTGTGTTGTCTCAAATGAAGAAGGGCGATGATATAAATCCAAGCAGTTTATTCCACGCTAAAAAAGTCACATGAATACAAACTTGGTTCCAGGCATGACAAAGTAATCCACAGATTAGCAAGGCATGAATCCAGGCATGGTAATAACATGAACTCCAGACAAGACATGAACACCATGGGAGAACAACACACAAACACTAAGTTGAGGAACTCAAACAATAACCAACAAACTTAGACAGAATCAGGGATCTATTTATACAGAGGCAGACTAACAAGATAACGAGGAAACGAGGGGCTTGGATAATCATCAGGGAATCTAGCCAGGGTAACTATGGCAATAAACAAGGCAGTGAAAGCAGGCACATGGTGGAGCAAGACATGACATGACAATGAACTTCAACATAAAAGTCCTGAACTCAGGCACCTACGTGCAGAGTTCCTTACACCTATAGGCCCCACAGACAATTTGACCATGATTGCAAATAACTGTTTAAAAGAAATTTTTCACTTAAAAACCCAATTTTATCATCTCTACACTGGTTACCTATTAAGTTACTGTCACCGTCACCAGTCCATTCAAACTACATTTCCCATCATCCCTCCTTCTGATCACCTGCACTCCTTCAGCAATTACCCAGCCACTCACCACTAATCACCTGCACCTGTCCCTGATCAACCCATTTACCATGGACTACTTAAGCACACACCTCAGTCACACTCATTGTCTGTTCTTCATAGTGGATACTAGACTGTTGTTTTATGCTCTATTTACCTAGCTACTGTTTGTCAAAGAAGTCACCTACTCAAGTGCTCCACGATCTCCACTCCATCTCCTTCATCTCCTCCTGTGTTCTCCGTGCACTTCCCCTGTCTTTGTGTGTTCACTCCGGTCAACGGCAACTGAGGTGTGTGCTCCATCCGTCCTCTTCATTCCTCATCTGCTACATTCAACAATAGACTGTGACTTTCCATTCATCATCACCCATCTCTCTGCTGCATTTCGGTTACCTGTTAATGCTGTCATTCAACTCTGTCGCTACAATAAAACTGGTTTAACTGTTCTCCCGTTGTGCTCTCTGAGTCTACATATCGTTACAGTTACGTATCAATTAAGTATTGCTACTGACCTATAAGGCCCTAAATGGTTTAGCTCTTGTGTATTTAACTGATCTTCTATCGCCCTACAGTCCATCATGCTCTTTAAAGGGTTATTTCACCCAAAAATGAAAATGTCATTTATTACTCATCCTCATGTCGTTCTACACCCGTAAGACCTTCGTTCATCTTCGGAACACAAATTAAGATATTTTTGATGAAATCTGATGGCTCAGTGAGGCCTCTATTGTGAGCAAAGCCATTCAAACTCTCAAGATGCATAACTAAAAACGCCCCGGGTTACTTCACTGTAACCCTGTTCCCTGAGAAGGCGGGAACGAGAAGCTGCGCTTAATACAGCGCTTTGGGAACGTCTTTAGTCGTGACCAGCTGTGAATATATGTGTAAAACAACGTCAATGAAATTGACCTATATTTATAGCCTTGCGTGACGTCATAGGAATGCGTCGTAAGCGAGGCTATAATTAGATGTGCCACAGGAGCATCAGCAGATATTTTGTCTGAAGAGCAGTCCTGGGACATCCCAGTGCGGCAATGAAGCGCAGCTTCTCATTCCCGCCTTCTCAGGGAACAGGGTTACAGTGAAGTAACCCGGGGCGTTCCCTTTCAAAGGCTACACTCTAAGCTGCGCTTAATACAGCGCTTTGGGAACGAGAATACCCACGCCGCCGCACTGTGTGTCCGGACCCCCCGGCTGTGAAGTGTGTCACAAAGCGCAGAGAGTCTCAGACACTAGCTTGCGATGTTGACTCAAGGACATGAGAGCCCGGAGTAACATGAACATCCAAACTATAAAACCTTATGAATGTGTGCGGAGAGGACCAGCCTGCCGCATCACAAACATTTGTAAGGGGGCGCCCCCCGCCAAAGCTCTAGAAGAGGCAACCCCCCTGGTGGAATGAGCCCTGATGCCTTTTTTGGCAAAGTGTGACCACGCACCTCATAGGCAAGGGCAATAGCATCTCTCACCCAATGTGACATGGTCTGTTTCGTGGCGGCCACACCCGTTATGGCCGCCATGGCAAACAAACAGTTGCTCTGACTTATGCCACTGGTTGGTGCGGTGGACATAAGTCTGAAGAGCACGGACTGGACACAGTCTGTGAAGTCTCTCCTGCTCCGGCATTGTGAACGGCGGAGGGCAGAAGGCTTCAAGAGTGACTGGATGCAAGGTCGAGAAAGGTACCTTCGGCAGATAGTCAGGATGAGGATGCAAATAGCTTTCACCATTTCTGGGGCAAAGTCTAAGCAGGATGTCACAATGGACAGAGCCTGTGAGTCCCCAATTCTCTTTAGAGAAGTTATAGCCATTAGGAAAACCATTTTCAGAGTTAACAGCTTGTCAGAAACTGACTCTAACGGTTCAAAGGGGGTCTCAACCAGGCCCTCTAGGACTATTGCTAGGTCCCATGAAGGGAAACTGGTTCTAGAAGGAGGCTTAAGCCACCTAGCTCCTCGAACGAAGCGAGAGAGCAGGACATGCTTGCCCAAAGGCACCCCGTCAATCAGAGCGTGGCAAGCCGAAAGAGCGGCCACATAAACCCTGAGAGTGGCGGGGCATGTGCCTGTTGATAATTCTCCCTGCAGAAAATCCAGAACTGTAGCAATCTGGCAGTTAACTGGATCTACATTGTGTGCAATACATCATCTTCCAAAGACACCCCATTTGTTGGCATAACTTTATCTAGTGGAGGGAGCCCTAGCATTTAATGGTCTCAATAACATCAGGTGAAAGCCCTGTGTCCCTCAGTTGGTTCCCCTCAGGGGCCAAACATGAAGGTTTCCACATCTCCGTCAGGGGATGAAATATTGTCCCCTGCACCTGAAACAAAAGGTCTCTCCTCTTCGGTATCGCCAACGGCGAGCCGTCGAGGAGAGATATTATCTCCGAGAACCATATTCCATTCAGCCAACGTGGCGCTATCAGAAAGAGGCAAGTCCCTTGTTGGTGAAATTTGGCTAGAACTCCTGGGAGCACAGAAACAGGAGGAAACGCATACAGGCACATTCTGGGCCACATATGCGCATCACATCCAGACACAGGGGAAACTGGGTGACTCCGAAAGAAATAGAGTGGACATTGCGCTGCCTGTTGGGGGGCGAAGAGGTCCATCGGTTTCATAAAATCTTTACCAGATTTGTTTGACTACCTCGGGTGGAGTTTCTACTCCCCCGTCGGTATGCTCTGTCTGGACAGATATCTGGGGATATAAAACGCCATGAGGGACAGGAACTTGTCCTGAGCCCAGAGCAGAATGCGCTGCACTAGCCTGTCTAGACGTCGCAAACGCAGTCCACCCTGGCGATTCATATTAGAGGCTACCGCAGTAATGTCCACCCGCACTAGGAGATGGTAACCCCTTAACTGGTGGAGGAAGTACTTCAGGGCCAGAAATACAGCCATCAATTCGAGGCAATTGATGTGCCAATTGAGATGATGACCTCACCATATCCCTTTGGACTGGACGGCCACCTAAGGCCGCTCCCCAGCCCGTACGGGAAGCGTCTGTTGTTGGCATCTTGCAACATCAACGCATATAGAGTGGGACCCAAGGTGAAGAACCGGGGTCTGAGCCACATAGAAAGGGAACGAAGCCGCAGCGCGTAACCCTTACCATAAACATGGATTTTTGAAAGTGCACGAAGCATTAGCGCGTGACTTACCATAAACATGGTAAAAAAGAAGCACTCAGCGTATTTGCCGTGGGGAATTGCTTAGACAAAACCTTTCGGCTCTGAGCCACAACTGAAACGTCTCATATGCAAGAGGCCCATAGGAATCACCGAGGACGCTGATGCCATGAGACCTAACATTCCTTGATACTGCAGAACAGTGCAATCTTGGCCTAGCAAACATTGTTCAGGGTGGTTAGAATGGACTCGACTCGAGCGGGAGACAATTGTGCCCGCATCGTGGTCGAATACCATACGACCCCTAAATATGTCATTCTCTGGGTAGGACAGAGAACACTTTCTTCTCGTTTAGTCTCAACCCTAGAGAAACTAGATGGGCTAGTACGACATCTGTGCTGTAACGCCATCTCTTGTGACTGTGCTAGTATTAGCCAGTCGTCTATGTAATTCAAAATGCGAATGCCCTGGAGTCACAATGGAGCCAGTGCTGCATCAATGCATTTTGTGTATGTGCGGCGGGGTAATAAGGCTAGGCCGAATGGAAGAACCCGATATTGGTAAGCTTCGCCCCCAGAAGCGAACCTCAGGAACCTCCTGTGTTGTGGCAATATTTCTATGTGAAAATATGCGTCCTTGAGATCGATCATGACGAACCAATCGTGATGATGGATTGTGACACGATCATCTTTACAGCCTTCTTAGCAGGTCAGCCTGGTCCACCTGCAACACTGCCATAGTGTGCAGAGCCTAGCAGTACCAGTCTGACAAACTGATCGAAACGCCTTCCCACCAGTATGGATGTTACTATGCATAGCTTGGTGAGGAGTGCTGTCTCTTTAAGTGACTATGAGCTCCAGAGAAGAGATAGCTCGCAAGCGTCTCTTCAAACTGGAGCATCATTGTATAAATCACACGCCCTTGCACCCACGATAGTCGAATAAGTTGACATTGAAGGCACAAAGGCACACGAAAAATAAGGTTTTCCCCATGAACGAGTTAACGTCATGGAGGACCTATTTATTTTGCTTATATATATATATATATATATATATATATATATATATAAGGCCATTTCACTTATTAAATTCCTCAGAATCAAATGCAGCCAATTACCAGACAAGTAAACACGGTCTGAATGAAAGGCTGTGCTTAAATCTTTCATAGATCAGTCTGATATGCCTGTAACACAGCCATTGTGTACAGTGCAGTACCAGCCCGACTCGCTGTGAAACGCCTCTGATGATGCGCTCCCAGGGGAGAGATAGCATGCGAGCGTCTCTCCGATCTGAGGCAGCATTGTATAAACGCGTGCCTTTGCACCCGCGATAGTCGAGCGGGTCGACGTCACGGGTACAAAACACATTTAAATTAGAAATGTTTGGGGTCTGCTTGTGTTTCACTGCATGAATGACCGCCCAGAGCAGTTCCCTTTCGCTTTATCATCACGGGAGGAATGCTCAGAAGACGGACAAACTCACATTCCATTCCAACGGAAAACACTTCAGTGTCCTCTGCCCGAGCCGAAGAAGCGCCGAGGCACGCTTCGGTCTCGGTAAAAGGACATCGCGATCCGGACAGAGAGAGAGAGAGCAATAAGGATGAACCCGTCTCTCGCTCTTCAGCCAGATCGCCATGCGAGCCCCACGATCACATTGTGGGTGCTACCCCTTTGAAATAAGCAAAGCGAACGCGAAGCACTTAAACTGTGAACATTCACAATGCTCGCACTCGCCCTGTTACAACGCAAGGGCAGCGTGCTCTTCCCCAAACAAACAAAACAATACTGGTGTGTGTCCGATTCGGAGATGGAACGCGAACACGGAGACACACCGTTTGCTTTGTTCAGCCATGACTTTCTCTTAAATATATAGGCTAATATATGTGTGTTCACTTTTCACTTGTCAGACAGAGTTGAAAAAGGAACAAGGGGAGAGAAAGTTCTGCGCACTGCCTGTCAAATCTAACTCCTAACAAAGTAATGAAGGAAGGAAAGAGTTTGAGCAGAGCTGCTTCACACACACACTTCACAGTATGGTCTCTGAAGACAAAAGACCTGCTGATGCTCCTGTGGCACATCTAATTATAGCCTCGCTTACGACGCATTCCTATGACGTCACGCAAGGCTATAAATATAGGTCAATTTCATTGACGTTGTTTTACACATATATTCACAGCTGGTCACGACTAAAGACGTTCCCAAAGCGCTGTATTAAGCGCAGCTTAGAGTGTAGCCTTTGAAAGGGAACATATTTTAATCAGTTCATGTGAGTTCAGTGGTTCTATCTTAATATTATAAAGCGACAAGAATACTTTTTGTGCGCCAAAAAACAAAACAAAATAACAACTTTTCAACAATATCTATATGGGCCGATTGCAAAACACTGCTTCATGAAACTTCTGAGCTTTATGAATCTTTTGTTTCGAATTAGTGATTTGGATCTCCTATCAAATGGCTAAACTGCTGAAATCACTTGACTTTGGCGCGCCGATTCACTGATTCGATTCGTAAAGCTCAGATTTCAAAACACTGCTTCTGAGCTTTACGAATCGAATCAGTGAATCGGAGCGCCAAAGTCAAGTGATTTCAGCAGGAGACAGATCAGGCAGGTTATTTGTGAATCTATCTATAGTGGTGGGAATAATTGTTCTACCTGATTGGCGTCACAGCATTTGTTTCCAGGCGGAAGGTTAAAGAACGCGACACACACGCGGCTCCCGGACATCCTGTATAATTCAACCAACCACATGACGACTTCGAAAGTCCTGAAGTGTTTCCAGTTAAGTGTGCCATATGCATCAGACGTTCAGCCAGCGGTCCGTGGACGTGACGTCTGAAGCTGAGACTAGGTGATGTTTAGCTTGACCCCAAAGGAGTTTAGGTAGTATGTAAATGCAAGTCTTAATGCATCATTTGTATTATCTCTGTGAATGTTAAAATCTCTGACAATCAGGGTTTTATAAACGTTGACCAATAGGTCTGAGAGAAAATCTGCAAACGCTTTTAGAAATTCAACATAGGGCCCTGGAGGTCTATACGTGGTAACCAGAAGCAAGAGATAGCAGGGATTTTTTCTTGTATCTGAAACTGTAACATTTATCACAAGCCCTTCAGATTTTTTTTCTTGATCATATAGTAGATTTATTATTTGACCTCACTATTAGGGGAATAGACAGTCTAAAGTGGACTACACACAAATTACTATCAATTAAGTGAGAAAAACAACAAAGACTGTGATTTGAGCAAATCACAGCACCTGATTTAAAAGCCAGCTGTTACGGCCCATAACAAAATTATATCTAGCTCATTTAATTTTATAAAATTCACAATGGGTAAAGACCGAACATATAAATCAATCACAGGCAACTTGATGCTGCTTAAGACTTTGATTCACACCTTTCTTTATCCAACAACAACAAAAAACAACTTAAACAGCAAATAACACAAATTGATAATTCACAAAATATGTTTACAAAATTATATTAATGATATTAAAGGATTAGTCCACTTTAATTTTGACGGTTGAAGGTCAAAATTACAGTTTCAGAGCAGCTTCAAAGGGCTTTAAACGATACCAGACAAGGAATAAGGGTCTTATCTAATTTTGACCTTCAACCGTTTGGAGGCCATTGAAGTCCACTATAAGGAGAATAATCCTGGAATGTTTTCATCAAAAACCTTAATTTCTTTTCGACCGAAGAAAGAAAGACATGAACATCTTGGATGACATGGGGGTGAGTAAATTATCAGGAAAATTTTATTTAAAAGTGGACTAATCCTTTAAAGACAAAGAAAAATAACAGTAAACAGGTAGGCAAAGAAAACAGAAACAGCCTGACTACACCTTTTCTCATGAGCAGATCTTAACTTAACTCCCGATGGTAAAAATAAACAGTCTTCTGGGCCTCTGCTTCACCCACTGCACTTACTAGATAACCTAAAACGTGAACTGAAAACAAATCCACTACCCGTTGCTGATAAAAGATGACAATGAAGAACATTAGATATAAAATTATTTAAAAGATCAACAAAAGCACAAAAGTCCAAATAAAACTATAATGAAAAGCTGGATCGCTTCAGCAAAGGGGGAGAGATGCGACCAGCAATCCCACCATGAGGATCTAACAAAGAGAGAGACGCCACTGATGCCATCGAAGACTATATATTAGAAATCCCTGATGATGTCACTCCGCTCCCATGGATTGGGGTTTTCCTGTCTCAACACCACCTGTGGACTCAAAATAAATACTACACACAGACACACATAACACCAGCTCATAAAAGGATTTTTAGATCTTGTTTGAAACTAGATGCCGGCTGGCAGAATAGGTGTATAGTGTATCATGGTTTGTTGACCAAAATAAATGGCTCACTCTCTCTGGCCTGAGGCATGCCAGTCCCTTGGTCTCTGGTCTGTGTTATTTTGTCTAAGTCCAGTTTTGTCTCCTCCTCCCAAACACCATGATGGCCGGATTTACAACACTCTGCGCTCGCACACAGATCTGACTTTGACCGGGAATGAGCCACCCTACCCGGCCTGGGGAAGGAGGTCAGAAAACATGGAGGTCTGACCAAACCCCCTTCACTCATGAATTGTGAAAAGCAGCCATGAAACTGTATTTTACATTGTGGTAATTAGAATGCAGTTCAGTCATTAATGAATAACTACACAGGAACAAATGAGCAATGCACTATTAACATTCTAGTAACTACTATTAACTAACAGTACTCTAAAGTGAAACACTACTCACAGAAAACAGAGTTCCATTGTGAATTTGTTCCTCATATTTTCGTCTTGTTCACAAAAAATGTTTTGGCAAACAATAAAGAAAAACTTTCCTTTCCAGATAAACATCTGACAGTGATTTTTTCACTGGAGTTAAACTTGTTGACAGTCACTGATTTTCTCTAAGTTTGTATTTCCGTGATGTCCATGTAGTTTATTTCCTTGATTCAATAATGTAGCAGTACAGAATATAATTCTGACATTGAACCAGGTATTATGCTGCTATTCATAAAAAGTTAAAAACCAACTGGCCAGTAACAAGCCAATATTATGGGGCTTGGCAAGTGATCATTTTGAGTCCTTTTGCTAGAATCAGAGTACTGGTTTTATTAAGGTTTAATGTACTGCATCATAAAGTGATCCCAATGATTAAAGAGTGAAAATAGTAAGGCAGAGGCTATTTGTGAAAGTGAAAATAGCAGTATTTTCGGTAACACTTTACAATACTGGTGCACTAATATGCATTAATTCATGCTTAACTAATGCACAGATAATCATCTGTTAATGTGTGACTCATGAAGAACTAAACCATTAATTAATGATTACTGCATCAGCAACTAATAAAGAGTCTATATGATTAATAGATTAAGTAATATATGAGTTATTAATTAAATGTGGCATAATGTATTAATTCCTTAATAACATATTTTATTAACTAATAGTGTAAATTAATACGTTAGTTACCACAATTAGTCAAAGCCATGTATTTCAACTTCCAGTTGTCTGCTTTAATTAATCATTAACTAATAATTTGCAAATGTATCATTATGTTATGACTTTTTGAGGCACATGACTATTAATTAATTGTTAAGTAATATGTCATTTATGGGTTTTTGAAAAGTTGCACATGCAGTGAGTGTAACATCAGAGAATGTGTTTGAAAGATGGGTAAGTTGGGCTGCACACAAATATCAGCACACCAGAATCTGAACTACTGACCACTGTTACACCATGCGTGACCATTATCGAGTCATGCCGCAACAGCTCTCTACACTAGACATGACAGACCATTGCAAGTCCATTTGTCCTTCATAGCAGAAGTTACGCAAGAGCTTGGAGTATGTCAGAAATAGAATGTGGTTGAGTTTTGTTGTGTTGAGTTTTGTTGTGTCGTGTAGTGTTGTGCTGCATCCAGTGTAGTATCACTGACTATAATCGGTTCTATTGCCTTTGTCTGGTCTAGACCCAGTGTTACGAAATAGCAGTGCCCGGCTACATCCTAGACCTCAAGCTTAACCTTCATACGCCATGAACTACGAGGTACTGGATGCGGCAGTTCATCTGGCACGGTGGAATCCCAGTTGTTGATGGCTGGAAATTGAAATCCATGGCTTATAGTGTGGATGTCAAAACCGTAATGACATATTACTTAACAATTAGTTAATAGTCATGTGCCTCAACAAGTAAAGTCATAACATAATGATACATTTGCAAATCATTAGCTAATGGTTAATTAAAGCAGACAATTTGAAGTTGAAATACATGGCTTCAACCCATTGTGGTAATTAACACATTAATTTACACTATTAGTTAATAAAATATGTTATTAAGGAATTTATACATTATGGCACATTCATATATTACTTAATCTATTAATCATATAGACTCTTTATTAGTTGCTGATGCAGTAATCATTAATTAATGGTTTAGTTCTTCATGAGTCATACATTAACACATGATTATCTGTGCATTAGTTAAGCATGAATTAATGCATATTAGTGCACCAGTATTGTAAAGTGTTACCGTATTTTCTTTGAACAAGTTAGATGCTATTTGTACTTAGAGCAAACAGTGCCAGATACCGTTTGCACCTCAGTGTATTGTAGTATATTATAAAACAGTATGCATTAACAAACAACATATTCAGTGTATGATTATATTTATTAAAAACATAAATGGATGCTGCATTATTGGGACATTACCTGTCCCTGTACCTAAAACCCTCCCCTACACCTACCTGTAAACCTAACTATATTGAACCTGCTGATCACTAAAGATGTCCTTGAAGGTCCAGGAAGGGAACCATTGTTTTGAACTTGGTTATATGAGCTGCACACGTAACGGTGAACGTGCGTGCCCCTCCGATCAATGCGAGGGTCTTAATTTTTATTTAAAATAAATGCCTCTTCGAGCAGATATGCGATTGTGAAAGGCAGAAGAATGAGTTTGAAAAAATGCACATGCGAACTTGGGTCGGTCGCATCAAAAGCTAACACCCACCTTACTCTCCACACCACAGATGCTGTTATCAAATGGCTTTCCTTTTTAATTTTGACTGTCTCAATCAGACAGTGGTGGGTGGAGTTAGTGTAAATAGCCTCTGCCAACAAGGTGGGTTATTTGCATTTAATGTAAAAAAATCCATAAATAACCAAACACATTTTTACAGTATTTTTTTGATTGCTTGCACACACAAAGTGGTACTTGAGGCACACATTTAGTGAAACCAGCACATTATCTACTTTAAACTCAAGTTATAATTGTATAACAAACTTTTTGCAAATCACTAAACAGTCATCTAGGTCATCTGGACATTTTGAGAAAAGAAACTGTGCTCGTTAAAATTAAAAATGACTTCTAGTACTGGACTTAGGCTGCATCTCACTACTAGTTTTACTTGATTTTAGTGCCGTGTTCGATACTATTGATCATGATGTACTCTTAGATCGAATACAAAATTACACTGGTATTCAGGGACAAGCATTAAGGTGGTTTAGATTGAATCTATCTGACCATTACAATTTTGCTTATGTAAAAAGGGAATTATCGAAGTGAACTCAAGTAAAGTATGGAGTGCCACAAGAGTCTGTTTTAGGCCATCTGCTATTTTCAGTGTACATGCTGCCCCTTGGTAATATTATTAGTAAACATGGGACTAGTGTCCATTGTTTTGCCGATGACAGTTATATATTTCATCTAGATCAGATGATAATGACTGTGTGCTTGTAATGGATGGGAGTTGGAGATCCACATGCAGGCTTTAATAAACAAGAAGAGCGCAGTCGAACAGGCAGTGGGTAAAACACCAGCAAACAGATACAGGAAGGCAAGGCAAAAGAGTAATCCAGAAACACAGGCAAAGGTCAAGGCAGGCAGCAAACAATCATTAAACAAGGAAACAGTCCAGGGTCAAAAACACAGGCAAGGACAAGGAACAAATGGAATGCAAACAAAGGCTAAACACTAGACAGGGCAGAACAATACTCAGCAAAATATATATATATATAAACGTGTGTACGTATGTATATGTATGTATGTGTGTGTATGTGTGTGCAGCTTATAAAGGGTCACTGATGGGAAACAGGTGTGAGTGCATGATTGGTTCCTAGATGGGGAATTGTGGGAAATGGAGTCCATAGGATAAAACAGAACACAGACCCAGGGCACATGTAACAGTGTTAAAGATATAAAAAAAATATTGGATGACCAGTAATTTTCTTCTATTAAATTCAGAAGACCGAAATATTACTTATTGGACCAAAAACATGTACACAGATGCTCTTCATCCTCCACAGTTAATTAGCTGGGTGTTATATTAGACAGCAATATATCTTTTAAAAATCAAATTTCACATGGTACAAAAAAAGCCTTCTTCCATCTCAGAAACATTGTTAAGCTACAGAACATGTTACCAGTTTCTGATGCAGAAAAGTTAGTTCATGCATTCATGACCTCTTGTCTAGATTACTGTAATGCATTACTAGCTGGTTGTCCTGCATCCTCAATAAACAACTACAGTTGGTCCAAAATGCAGCTGCTAGAGTTCTTACTAGGTCAAGAAAATATGATCATATAACACCAATTTTATCATCTCTACACGGGTTACCTATTAAGTTCAGTATAAATTACAAAGTATTGCTACTTACTTTTAAGGCCCTAAATGATTTAGCTCCTGTGTATTTAACTGATCTTCTATCGCCCTACTATAATTCATGCTCCTTAAGGTCACAAAAGCCGGACTTTTGGTTGTACCTAGGATATCTAAGTCCACTAAAGGAGGGAAAGTGTTTTCGCCTTTGTCTCCTAAACTCTGGAATAGCCTTCCTGATAATGTTCAGGGCTCAGAGACACTCTCCCAGTTTAAATCTAGATTAAAGATGCATCTCTGTTACCAAGCTTTCACATAATGCATCTAAAACTTAGAAGCAGAAATATTGCAATATAATACTAGTTGTTATAGTATAACTAAGGCGTCAAACAAACAATCACTTCATTGACATTTTGTCAATGCTCAAGAATATGAAACTAACACAAACCTTATTTTTCTAAAGCTGGACCGCCAAGATTTGATGTGCTGATGTGATTGCTCATTGATGTACCAAACGTGGCTTCTTGAACCAGCATAATAGTCTCTATGGTGGTGATGGAGAGAGCACTGTATTAAGGTACCATTCTCTGTTCCACAGTCGGTTCGTAGTCTCATAGGCGTTGTACACATGTAATGAAGCCTACTTAATTTTTAGTAGGCTCACAAATAAGCCACAGGACATGTCTCGAAAAACCATCAATGCTTCCTGATATAGAGAAACCAAATGGTGTTTCATTATCGTAACCGTCAACACCACAGATAGTTTGATATGTACTGATTTGTCCCTTGACAGTTACGTTCTTGCAGAAAACACATAACATCACATTTAACCAGCAAGTTTTGTTTTTGCTGAAGTCCTTTAGTCAAACACAACTGTCCTGGTCCACATAGCTCTGCATGCTCTGTATGTTTTTCTTGTAAACTTACCATGGGGCAAGTCCAGGAAGCAGGTTATGCGACATACCCGGGTAAGATTACGGATAAGTAGGTGGATAACCTCAACTTTCAGTTGCCATAGCCATAGCAACTCTGAACACAACCTTTGAGGCAGCTCATGTTACAGGGTTAGTTTTCTTCAGAGGTTTTCAGCACATAATGAAGCTCCAGTGGGCATGACAGATTTTGCACAATATTATATAGTTATATATTATATTGTTTTTAATTATAAACCATTGTAACATAAAACAATGTTATTTTACTCTATTTATTGCACTCTCATCCTACACATCAACATTTTTGAATGAAAATTGGACATTTTCTATATAATGTTCTATAATAAAAAGTACACGTGATACATCTCACAACAAATGTGGAAGTAAAATGTCTAAGCATAAAAAAATAAACTTATACAGCCATACTATCTTTGCAAACACAGACTGTTTTCTTTTAGTTCAGTCAGTTTTTTGTTTTTAATTTTTATATTTAACATCAAAGCGAAATGCAATAAGAATGTGAATGGGCAGTAAACAAAAGAAGTATGGCGCACTTCTTTTTGGGCTGTGTTTACGTCCATTTTTTACACCCTTCCCTCGCTAACTTGCCTCTGTCTCGTTCACTCAGATGTACATCATTGCTTACTTTGCACGAGTGCCCACTACTGCCGGAACCCTTGGAATGGGTTTAAATAAAGCCCTAAGCCCTCGATCACTTGAAATCTGCAATGGAGCTGATTTATTATTTACAGGTTTTTTTATGAACCATTCTATAGGCATGTTTGTATGCTTGGGCTGTTGGAGAAAATATATATATATAAAAAAAAAATGACACAAATGAAAATGACAATAAAATAAACTATAACTGTGTAAAAAATCAGTCAGCTTAAGGTAGCTACAAGTATTAAATGAGGTTAAATGTCAAAATAACTCCAATATCATACACTAGAGTTGTGTGGGGTGGGGGTAAATTAAGCATGATTTGCTGTGACGTTACAGTTGTGTTGCATTGTGGTCTATGGATCTGCCTGAAGTGTACATATTGACTTGGTCAAAATCAAGGGGTCGAGGGTCTGTCCAAGTAAAATTTCCTCGGCCATTTGAAGAAGTTGGCTGCACTTCAAAATGGTGGAGGGGATTCCCCTGAGCGGAAGTGTTTAAGGAAGTTCAAAAGTGTATGTCTAAAAGTGGAGTTAACAGGATGACTCCTAGATTCAGTGCTCTGTTGAGATTGTGTTTGTGTTTTCACTCTGGGATCACTGAACTTGCTCCCAGTCGCATTTTGGAACCGGTGTAGCCAGAGTAAGCAAGGTTTGGGGTAAATAACCAAGAGTTCAGGATATATGTGTCGGTAAGTTAACCTTGCTTTCTGGAGTACAGCCTAGCTTCCTTCAGATGTGTTTTTAAAGAGCACAAGTTAAACAGCATTTCAAAAATCATGACAAAAGAATGTCCTTCCTCACAGTAGCATTGAATGAATTACATTTCTCTTTTCTTGCAAATGGAAACTTTTCTTTTCTTAGATTTAATGTTTTGCTATTGTAAAAACTGTGTGAAAGTAAAAGGAGAAGTCCACACATGTACTAGGCCCTGTTAGAAATGATGACTCAATGAATTTTCTATTGTTCAAAATTATCAAGAGTGTTAACACAAACACTTTTGTGACTTTTGTCTAATGCCCATGTGACTTAAACTTAAATAATAAATCAGATCCATATCGGATTCCAGTGATCAAGGGCTTAGGGCGATCCACTAAAACACATTGCAAGGGTTCCGGCAGTAGTGGGGACTCGTGCAACGTAAGCAATGATGTACATCCGAGTGAACAAGACGGAGGGAAGTTAGCGAGGGAAGGACATAAAAAAATTGGACTTAGACGCACTTTCTTCCTCACCACCAGGGGGTCCTAGTGTGCTCTCTGGGTGTGATGAAAATAGAGTTAGATTGAGGACAGCATGCAGGGTGTGCTTTGTGTTCTTTCACTGCCCTGGGAATGAATTGTTGAGAAAAGACTTACATGGAAAGAACATATTGATAAGAGTGAGTAAGTGTAAAAGAGTTTTAAATGTAATGAAATGCATGGCAGGACAAGAGTGGGGAGCAGATAGAGGGGCGCTACAAACAGTTTATATAGCAATGATAAGATCTGTGTT
This sequence comes from Mylopharyngodon piceus, assembly GCA_039654765.1. Classification (NCBI taxonomy): domain Eukaryota; kingdom Metazoa; phylum Chordata; class Actinopteri; order Cypriniformes; family Xenocyprididae; genus Mylopharyngodon; species Mylopharyngodon piceus. The sequence goes on along the minus strand of CM077441.1, from coordinate 34,844,030 downwards.
AGATTATGGATATATAGCATATGGGCTGGCTGCAAAATCTCAGGTAGAGAAATTGGACAGAATTCAAGCACAAACATTGAGAATTTGCTGTGGGGCATATCCAACAACACCTACTGCGGCAATGCAAGTAGAGATAAATGAAATGCCGCTTGATATTAGAAGGCAACAGTTAATGGCTGTATATTGGACAAATCTTAAGAGTCAGGATGAGGTACATCCAACAAAGAAAATACTAGGAAAATGTTGGGAACAAGGAATTAATAAACATAAGAGTTTTGGATAGGTTGTTGAAGAAGATATTAAAGAGATGGGGATAAACAAATATAGATGTGTACCGAGAGTGATGTACCCACATAACCCTTTATGGATTCTTCCTCAGCCAATAGTAGATTTATCACTATTGAAGAAATATTTAGGGATTATGTATGGAAATAATATACGGATATACACAGATGCTTCCAAAAAAGGAGGGAGAGTAGGAGTGGCAGTCAATGTTCCAAAGTTACTGATAAAGAAAAAAGCAAGAATAAGTGATCAACTGTCAGTATACAGGTGAACTGATGGCTATTCTGCTCGCAGTACAAATAATTAAGGAAAGAGAAATACAAAATGCGGTCATATGTTCAGATTTATATTCAGCAATAATCAGTATTGATAACCAAAAGTCAGAATCAAGGCCAGATTTAATCATGGAAATCCTTCAAAATCTTTTTGAGTTAAAACAAAGTAGTATAGAAATACAGTTTATGTGGGTTCCAGCCCATGTGGGAATTAAAGGGAACGAAGAAGCAGATAAATTAGCTAAGCAAGCAGTAGATGGTGAAATGGTAGAAATTGAGCTACCACATAGTATAAGAGAAATAAAATCAGTAATAAAAGAGAAAGTGATTAAAAAGTGGCAACAGTATTGGGATGATGAGAATAAACGGAGACATTTATATGCAATACAAAAGAAAGTGGGAAAAGGTAGAAAATGTAGGAGGAAAATATAATTTCAAGACTAAGAATGGGACATACAGGTTTGAATAAAACATTACATTTAATATCTAAACATCCAACAGGATTGTGTGAGAAATGTGGACAGAGTGAAACTGTAGAACATGATTATTAATTGTAAGGGTTATGATGAAGAAAGAGAAGTGCTAAGAGAAGAAGTATGGAAGAATGAAGGGAAACAGTTAACTTTAAAGAATATATTAGACTCAGTAGAAAAAGTTAAAGGAAAATGTTTCTTATCCAAGCTACCTGATGATGGCAGTAATTCACTGTTAAGTGCGGTTGCCAATAAAAGAAAGAAGAAGAAGAATTGTTGAGAAATTCTGATTTGCTGTTCAGTTGTGAGTAACATTTTATTTTAACTGTTAATGTTCTACTCTAAACATATATCTGACTTTGTTAGTAGAGTTATAAAAATACAAAGATTTTTGACATATGTGAAATGTAGTTTTGAGGCATAACTGGTTGTAAGTGTGGCAGAAAATCTACAAAATTGCTTCTGTTATTAAATGGGCAGCCCGAATCATTTTGAAATCCACACCGTTAACAATTTAATTCAATATTCAAGTATGCATTAATTAAATGTTGTTGTTGTTTCAAACTTTCCGCAACACTCACTTATCCTTGATGTGAAGAGCAGATGGAACTCTAATGATGACGGAGCAGAATTCAGCAATCCAAGCAGCAGCCCTGGAACCACAACTGCGAAAAGCAATGACAAAGGACAATCTGGACCGTCTGAAGGATAAGGGCTTCCAAAAACCCGAGGAGTTTGTCCAGCTCATGAGAATCCTATGAGAGGCCATTCCAAACTTTACTATTACACACACTATCAAATCATTCACACACAAACCAGCTCTCCATCATACGTTATTATACCGTCTCTCACACACTACAGCTTTCACACATGCACTATCAAATGCAATATCAAGTTCCTCCCTATACATTATATCCTCTCGCGCAAACTCTCATGAGCTAGTGTGTGTGAACAAGTGACGCTTTATGCAGTTTCTGATTGGCTGAACACCAAAATCAAATAAAGTCTGGTTCAAATACAGTAGGCCGATCACACTTTACTGTCTTCACTAACATAATAATTGTGTATTCCAACTAGGGATGTGATGGCATTCTCATCACAGTATAAGATATTATCACAACATTGAAATAATTAGCAAAAAAAAGTTTTGTTATCTTATAACAGGTTTGATATTTTTTTTTCTTTTTTGCAAAAGAATTATAAAGAACAATAAGTAACACGTTACAATAAGGTCTCATTGGTTAATGTTAGTTCATGAAATGTTCATCTTTGTGAGCTTTGGTTAGTGGTGGTTGTAATGTAACTTTACGCACAACTGCCAGCCTGCATGGAGAGCTTCTTGAGACTCCAGAGACTCCAGCAGCTTTAAATACCTGTTTTCTGCTCAACACCGGCTTTTTTATAGCTGTTCTTTTAATACAATTAATTTGACAGAAACTTTTCTTAATAAGCCTTTATCTGACTGAGTTCTTCTGTGCTCTAAATCACTCACAAATCTTTTGATTAGTTCTATAATCTCCATTCAGTTTTCACAAAATAGTAGTTTTCATGCCTTTTGCACAACATTGCACCATTTCATGCTTTTCGTCTTCAGAAAGATCTTTGTTCCTCTCCATTTTGCATGAAAACTGTGACTTGCTCAATAATGTGGAACAACTTCATTAAGTAGGGTTTCCATTTACCTAAGAAGACCTGGAAAACTACTTAATAAACCTGTCTGAGATTAATAACAGTTATCTAAAAAATTATGGAGAAATAAAACAAACACTTTCTTTGAAAAGCTAAAATCTGAATGTTTATTGTACTGAAATCCTACTGATATGTCACTTGTATAATAATTTGGAACACAGTGTAGTTTGAAATTACATAATAGAAAACGCAAAAGTTTTTTGTAGGTTTTCAAAATACTCCCTCACCTTGCTCATCTTCCACATGGACATTTCTCTGAACTAACGTTCAACATGCAAAATCTGATTTTGCTTTCTAAAACCTTCTTAGGACAACTTTGATGAACTTTTTTGTTCCTCTTCAGATGCTGATGAATGACTCGGATCAGATCGGGGGCACAAAAAATCGGGATGTGATCCCTAGTATTTTGTCAGTTTATGGCCCGGTTTCACAGACAGGGCTTAGCCTAAACCAGGATTAGGCCTCAGTTTAATTAGAGCATTTAAGTAACTTTTATAAACATGTTTTAGAAAAAAATGTCACTGGTGTGCATCTTGAGACAAAACAATTATATATTAAGATCTGTCAGTGCAAGTTTCTTTCAGTTGAAACAGTTCAAACATGCATTTTAGTCTAGGACTTGTTTAAGCCTTGTCTGTGAAACCGGGGGTATGTTAACTAATGAATTAACTAATGGAGCCTAATTGCAAAGTGTTACTGAACAATAATTAAGAATCAGAAAGTTTTCAATCAATATCTAAGGCATGTTTTAGTCCAGATTAAAATGTTAAAATGTTTAAGTTTGAAAATAAATAGCCTATTAACTCTTTCCCCCGGTTTCACAGACAAGGCTTAAGCTAGTCCTAGACTAAAATGAATGTTTGAGCTGTTTTAACTGAAAGCAACTTATGTCAGTGCCATTGTTTTGTCTCAAGATGCACACCAGTAATGTTTTTTTCAAGTGTAGGTTTATAAAAGTTACTTAAATATCCTAATTTAACTAAGGCCTAATCCTGGCTTAGGCTAAGCCCTGTCTGCGAAACCGGGCCTTGCTATTGAACACTTGCTATTAGCGCAGCTTGCTTTATTTACGGGGATGCTGCTACATTTCTGCTGTTCCATAAGTGCCATCTACTGTCAGTGAATGTGCCGTTTCATTCAGCACGTTTCCTTCACTAGTTCCGCCATGTTGCTCATGCATTTACATCAGAGTGTGCATGCCTCTTTGACGCAGCATACAGCGGTACATTTTAAACAGCATGGCACTGAAAAGATTAGGTGGGGAACTACAAGATCACACAAGAACAGTTTCTTTTATTCTCTCAAGAATGGATCAGTCAGAGGCAGCTGGTGGAGAGTGAATAAGAGCATTGGAGGAACTATATTTATTTCCATGCCATCCGTATCACCTTAGAAAATTGACACCGTGTTCAAGAATATGGTCACAGCCCATTACCTCCTACAGTTTCCCGTGGACATTGTTGTCATCTTCGCTTTGATTTCTCTCATCAGGAAATGACCCACTGCATATCCATTGTCATGATCTAGCAGAGAACTGCATTGTGTTTGGGAGTCAGCATGTGCACACTCTACCGACACAGATGACGGCTTGAGATTTCACCACAAGAATACTCAATGATATCAGATGATAGACTGAATACGTTGGTTGCCGATATCCTTTATTATACCCGAAATGCAGGGGAACAGTACGTTCTAAGAAGGCCTATAGTCATGCCTGGTCTAAATACAGATTTTGCATGTCAGACAATGTCTGCAACAGTTTGGAGTGAAAACTGCACCAAATAAGTAGCCAATCAGAACCTGTGAATTATCAACTATCTCCAGACCCAAAATATAAGTGCGTGTGAGTATCTGTTTTAAGTTTGTGTTCGAGCAACAACTTTTCTTTACTTTAAACTTGCAATCATTTAATACATCAGAGGGAGAGTTTGATAATATGCACGAGAAGACATTATAGTGCTTGTGTGAGTTTTATAATGTGTGTGTGTGTGTGTGAATGAGTTTGGTAGTGTGTGTGAAAATGTTGATAGTTTATGAGAGACAGTATAAGTGTGTATAAAGGAATATGTCTTGAATGGCCTATCATAGAATCCTCTACTTGTGGACAGATCAAACCCATCGTCCAAAAGCTGGAAGAGCATTTCACTATGAAGCATGAAGATACAATGTTTGTGGCATCCATCAAAGAGAAGGTGTGGGAGAACCTCTCCCAGCGCTATCAGGATGAGGACATTCAAGCCTTCTTGCATTTAAAGTGAAGCTGCAGACAACTCAATAAGGCAGGAGAGGTCCTGACTTCTGCCAGAAAAGGCAAATATGTTGATCTTTCTCCAGAAGAACTGCTATGAACTGTTAGTCCATTTGCAGCCTACCTGAATGCCCCACCCATGTCTCTCTACACCACCATGTGTTCTTTTGCAGGACATATTATTCATTTTTAATTTTATATTCATTTGTAATTAGTGATTTACACTGTTATTTTATTTATTTATTTATTTTTTTTGCTGTACCTATCCCTAGACAATATGCAGGAATGCACCACTTCAGTGCAAAAGCCCGCTTTCACCTTCAAAGCCGAGAACAACATCCTCCGCCACTGTGCTTTCATCATTCTGAAAGCCTTGTGAATGGGACTGATTGAATAGTTTTTCTTTGACTACATTGTGAATCGACGCTCCCAGGGCACGGTTGCCACCTTGTGGATGAACTAATTACTGCAAAAAATATTAAAAGTGCATGTGCGACCTGCGCGTACTCTTCTGATGACAGAATTCATGTCGCGCGTACGCTTAAAAAGTGAACTATACTTTGGGCTTTGGCCAGCTTGGATAGGCGAGGGAACTGGTGTTCATCACATGCCCACTATGGTTAATGCACACTTGAGTACTCGATGGCTTCCAACAGCACAACTAGAGGCTGATGTAGTCAACTACTAACTAGTTTATGCCACCACTACTGTACGGCATGATCCATCTAAAATCTTAGGTACAAGTCATGGCACACCATGAGACATCAGTCATTTATGAAAGACCTTAGCTAAGACTTGGTCATGATTAACGGCTGACTATGTCTGTTCTGATAACTTTGTTTATAGATTTAAGTTCTGCACAATACTCTTTATTTGATAAAGAAATAAATAAAATATTATATAAATTATTATATATTATGTTATATAAATCACAATAAAACTTAAAATTATTCTACACTATGCCTTTAAAATATGGTACTGTTGACAATCAATGCTTAATTTGTAGATTTTTCACCCGATTTATCAATTTCCTTGTTGATTAAGGGATTTATACAGTTTTTAGATGATTATTGGGTTTCATTTGGGACCCCATAAGCGAGACCCCAGAATTTGAAGAGGGCATTAGCTGGGTACTTAAAAAACAATATGAATTTCACTTGTTGACTTTCTGCGCAAGGGCGCCCTCTGGCTCCCAGTATGAATGAAACATGAGTGTTAAGCACTCAATATTGCTAACATCGCCTCATTTTGGGTAAAAATAGAAAAAAAGTACTAAAGTACTTTGTAACGTAGTAACTTGAGTAGCTTTTCAGCAAACTACTTATTTACTCTTACTTGAGTCATATTATTTTTTCGCTACTTCTACTTGTACTCAAGTAAATTGTTTCTTAGGTAGCAATACTTTTACTTAGGTACAAATTTTTAGTACTTTTTCCACCACTGGCTGCCATCAGTCACCAACGGGTTTTCCACCATCATGTTACATTGGGCCCTTAAAACACACAGCATCTCTTGGATTTCTTAAACCATCTCTATGATTCCCTCATCCAGCATGAACACAGAGAGCCATGACGGGCCGAGGGGGCTCAGTATGTTGTAATTTGAGATATTCTAAGTTTCCATCGTGCTGCTCTGGTGCACAATTGGTTCAATGACCATCCCAGATTTTCTAACAAGTTTCTACCACCAAGTTTATGATCGAAACCCTTTCGAATAGGAAAACCTTTTGCAGGCAGTGGAAGAGGCCTGTGGTGACATGGCTATAGAGTCAATCCAAGGCTGAAAAAAGACACAGCAGAGATTATTCCCTCTACCTTGCCAGAGAAAGCATTGTGATGGAGATAATGTTGTGTGGCCTGATCCTGCCCAGAGACAAGATGCTGAGGGTGTCAAGGGTGCTGATCAGCAGCAAGTGTGTTTGTTTTTTACTGTACTGTAATTGACAGTATACGGTGTTTTTTGCATAATGAGTTCATACTTAGTTCTTTGGACTTTTTCTTTTGGAAAGTGTATATCACATTATAGTACTGTAATAATAATAATAATAAAAACTTTTTTTAAAAGCTTCTTGTTGTATTTTACTGTACCTTCACCCTTCCACTGATTCCTGATTACCAGTAAGAGGTTTCAACAACATTGTTTTGAATTGATGTCACTGGTGTTTTCTAGGCAGTGATGTAGTCTGTGTATTTGTTATATTTTCTGTGTCATCTGAGGCCAAAGTTTGATTCTGACAAAAGAGAATATGTTTTTGACTAGAATATTTGATTTTGACCTGGACGTTTGAGGTTTGTGCAAGCTGCTGTAGTGCTTTGATATTGTGTTTATATTTGTGAGAAAATGGTGACTTGTGTCATGAATTGTGTTAATCATCACTTAAAGTTTTTCTCGATTGCTAAGCATAAGTGATGGCAATTGCTGTTGACAAGCAGAATCAAATGTGCTGCGTAACATGAGAATGAACCTCATTGGTTCTTGAGGTAGCTCAAACGTATTGCGTAACACGAGAATGAACCTCATTGGCTCTTGCGGAAGCTCAAATGTGCTGCGTAACACGAGAATGAACCTCGCTGGTTCTTACTGAAGCTCAAACGTGCTGCGTAACACTTGAGAATGAATCTCACTGGTTCTTGCTGAAGCTCAAATGTGCTGCGTAACACGAGAATGAACCTCGCTGGTTCTTACTGAAGCTCAAACGTGCTGCGTAACACTTGAGAATGAACCTCATTGGTTCTTGCTGAAGCTCAAACGTGCTGCGTAACACAAGAATGAACCTCACTGGTTCTTGCTGAAGCTCAAACGTGCTGCGTAACACACAAGAATGAACCTCATTGGTTCTTGCTGAAGCTCAAACGTGCTGCGTAACATGAGAATGAACCTCGCTGGTTCTTGCTGAAGCTCAAACGTGCTGCGTAACACAAGAATGAACCTCACTGGTTCTTGCTGAAGCTCAAACGTGCTGCGTAACACAAGAATGAACCTCATTGGTTCTTGCTGAAGCTCAAACGTGCTGCGTAACACAAGAATGAACCTCACTGGTTCTTGCTGAAGCTCAAACGTGCTGCGTAACACGAGAATGAACCTCATTGGTTCTTGCTGAAGCTCAAACGTGCTGCGTAACACAAGAATGAACCTCACTGGTTCTTGCTGAAGCTCAAACGTGCTGCGTAACACAAGAATGAACCTCATTGGCTCTTGCTGAAGCTCAAACGTGCTGCGTAACACGAGAATGAACCTCGCTGGTTCTTACTGAAGCTCAAACGTGCTGCGTAACACAAGAATGAACCTCATTGGTTCTTGCTGAAGCTCAAATGTGCTGCATAACACAAGAATGAACCTCACTGGTTCTTGCTGAAGCTCAAACGTGCTGCGTAACACGAGAATGAACCTCACTGGCTCTTGCTGAAGCTCAAACGTGCTGCGTAACACAAGAATGAACCTTGTTGGTTCTTGCTGAAGCTCAAACGTGCTGCGTAACACAAGAATGAACCTCATTGGCTCTTGCTGAAGCTCAAACGTGCTGCGTAACACGAGAATGAACCTCGCTGGTTCTTACTGAAGCTCAAACGTGCTGCGTAACACTTGAGAATGAACCTCATTGGTTCTTGCTGAAGCTCAAACGTGCTGCGTAACACAAGAATGAACCTCACTGGTTCTTGCTGAAGCTCAAATGTGCTGCGTAACACGAGAATGAACCTCATTGGCTCTTGCTGAAGCTCAAACGTGCTGCGTAACACAAGAATGAACCTCGTTGGTTCTTGCTGAAGCTCAAACGTGCTGCGTAACACAAGAATGAACCTCATTGGCTCTTGCTGAAGCTCAAACGTGCTGCGTAACACAAGAATGAGCCTCATTGGTTCTTGCTGAAGCTCAAATGTGCTGCATAACACAAGAATGAACCTCACTGGTTCTTGCTGAAGCTCAAACATGCTGCGTAACACGAGAATGAACCTCATTGGCTCTTGCTGAAGCTCAAACGTGCTGCGTAACACAAGAATGAACCTTGTTGGTTCTTGCTGAAGCTCAAACGTGCTGCGTAACACAAGAATGAACCTCGTTGGTTCTTGCTGAAGCTCAAACGTGCTGCGTAACACGAGAATGAACCTCGTTGGTTCTTGCTGAAGCTCAAACGTGCTGCGTAACACAAGAATGAACCTCGTTGGTTCTTGCTGAAGCTCAAACGTGCTGCGTAACACGAGAATCAACCTCATTGGTTCTTGAGGAAGCTCAAACGTGCTGCGTAACACATGAGAATTGGTTCTTGCATGTCAAGCGAACATGCTTTAGCTTCCGTTTACCACTACTGCTCTGTGAGTTAATGAATGTTTATATGTGAATAAAATCCTAAATTAAATCTGTTCATCATATAAAATGCGGGCTGTAATCTACAGTTACTGAACTGACATAAGGAGATTCACACATCAAGTGGGAGCATGAGGTGCATAAATTAAATCCATTGTCTGCTTATGCTCTTCGTGGAACTAGAGTCATTTCTCTCAAACATATAGACACTGAGTACAGAAAAAATGACAATGGCATTTTTATGATGAGTTGTGACTGTGGGTATCAGATAATATAGGGATGATACACTACAGACTGCATGACTTGAGTATGTTGAACATGGCACAGGAGATCTTTAAATGCTTGAAATGAAGGTTTAGAAAGAAGGTAGAGATCTGTAATAGGTTGGCAACTCTTTCAGTAACATTGTCTTAATTATTATTGCATAAAAGGAACAGAAATGGAATATTATTAGATTACGACAAATTACTATTACTACTGGATTAGGTGGAGTGTGCACATTTGACCTAACCACATTGGTGCCAGCTATCCTTTCCTGCTCAACCAATCAGTTTGATGCGCTGTACGCATCAACAAATTATTGAGATTCTGGAAGTTGTCCCATTCGTCCTTTGGTAACATATGGTTGTCCAGAAACCCCTACTCTGTCCCTCAAAGATGCTGTTGGGCTGGAGAATGTTTGCTCTAACACTGGAATATGATGTTGTCTTCTTGGAGTCATGGATGATTTAGACAGTGATTTCACTGACTTCACTGGCTCTGTGCTGCCAAACTTAAGTGCATATGAACTGTTGTTGGCTCTCCAGGCATTGGACGTGGAAACCCTGGAAGACCTAAAATATGTCCAGGAACATCCCGAGGCCGATAAAAGCTAGAAAACTGATTGCACACATTACAGCTTTATGTAAGCTAGCATATGTGAGCCATAATTCTTATGTGTTTTGTATCCAGCTGAAAAGGATGCTAGATAAGAGTACATATAGCTGTACAAACTGGCAATCAAAGCAGCTGCCACCAGGTGAAACCATGGAGACTCAGAAATGCATGCAAGAAGAATTAAAGAACATGCACAAAAACAGAAGCAAGGACACCAAAAGAAGTGAAAAAGAAAATGAAGGCAATTTTCTACACTTGTGTTCAAAAATAACACTAAATGGAATGAAAACCCCTGATCTGGTAAGAGAGTGGCCATATCTGTTTGAGATGTGCAACATGATGGCTCACCTCAAAGCACTCACAGGTATGGAGGTTGACAGAGGTGTGGTGTCAAGTAAATATGTAAAAGTCATTTCATACCTTGTGCCATGAGAAAATAAGCAAAATGGAGGACATCCTAGCAGGCAAGGAAATTGCCAAAGTGAAGCATCTACAATGAAACTGAAACACTGGCCAATATAGTGTTGGAGGCTTCACAGCCTGGTGGCCAATCTTCACAGATTTTACATTCCATCAGTAAGTACAGAGTGTGAAGGTTGAATTAACAGAGCAAAAGCACAGCTGTACATGAAATATTGCAATCCACACAACATAACGGGAGACATAACAGAGTTCAAAAGAGGACAAACTGTTGGTGCGTCTCGCTGGCTCATCTGTGACCAGGACAGCAAGTCTTTGTGGTGTATCGAGAGCTATGGTATCCAGGGTAATGCCGGCATACCACCACATAGGACAAACCACATCTAACAGTAACTGTCAACACAAAAGGAAGCTGTTTGAAAGAGATGTCCAGGTACTAACCCATAAATATCCATAAAACATAAAACCACAGCTGCCCAACTCACTGCAGAATTACATGCGCACCTAAACTCTCCTGTTTCCACCAAGACTGTTCGTCGAGAGTTCCACAAAGTCAATATTCATGGTCGGGCTGCTATAGCCAAAACTTTGGTCACTTGTGCCAATGCCAAATGTCAGTTTCAGTGGTGCCAACAGTGCAAATCTGAGGCCGTGGACAACGTAAAACAAGTATTGTTCTCTGATGAGTCCACCTTCACTGTCTTTCCCACATTTGTGGGAGTAACGGTGTGGAGAAGGCCCATAACACCCGGACTGTTGCTGCCTAGAGTGAAGCATCTGTGATTGTTTGGGCTGCAATATCATGGCATTCTCTACTGTGCTTGATGAACGCATCACTACACCATACTAATAAACATTTTGTGGACTAAAACCAGGTGTTTTAGTTTCATTGTCTAACCCCTGTAGGTTCTGATCTTCCCAGTTGTCTGATGCTGCATTTGAACCATTTCAATGAAGCCAAGGCCAAGATGTTCCTGACAGTTGATGAGATGTCTGTCATCTGTGTTTTGGCTAGACTATCTCTTTTACTATCCTGTATTTATAACATTTCGAGTGGAAAAATAAGTAAAGTTTTTCTAATTGTGATAACATAAGACAAATAATGGCCACATATTTTTACAGTTGTGCCTCATTGTGGTCTTTTGATAGTCATGACTTCTGACTTTTTCTGTTGTTTATCAGTTCTCTCCTCCACAGCAACTTTCCCAGTATTAAAATAATACCGCTCCGTTTGAGTACACACTCAGTGTAAAAAAGTAACACTGAAACATTATTGTAGTTAATGAGATAATTAGGTGATTAAGTGATGATTGAGCATTAGTGATGAACACCTGCTGTTAACAAGCAGAATCAGATACTGTGTTGAGCTACAGAATGTTGTTCCAAGCGCCACCTGTATGGAATGCCAAAGCTGCCAAAATAAGAAATAAATACATAAACATACAAAGAAATGTAAAATAAGCCAAGCTGTTCACGAGAATCCTGTGCTTAAAGCACAAGATGAAAAAACTGTATTTTTCCGGCTGTTGCTTGTCATTGACAAATCAGAGATTATTTTATTCAAAACCAACATCAATTTTGTTTTTACATTTCCTTGTATATTTATTTATGTATTTATTATTTTGGCATTCCATACACCTGATGCAAATTGTGTGAAGCACAAGTGTATTTTAAAGTGTGCCTGCAAGATACGGTGTGATTTCATGTGAAAATAAAAGAGGTACAAAAGGTGCAGAGAAAATAAATAATGGAGGAATTTTAAATCCTTAGCTAACTTGTGCTGGCTGAATTTTCTTCTCCTCAATAGCTACATTGTATGAATAAAATATGTATATGCTATTCGTGAAGATCAGAACAGCACGTGAACAGAGATATTTCACATACACTCACTGGCCACCTTATTATATACACCTTGCTAGTACCGGGTTCGACCCCCTTTTACTTTCAGAACTGCCTTAAATCTTCATGGCATAGATTCAGCAAGGTGCTGGAAACATTCCTCAGAGAAGAAATCTGATCGCAATGGTCATAAATCTGCTGTCGGTGAACATGTCAAACTAGCGATCAAAGACTACAGATTTTGGCCTAGGATCAGAGGAGTCTTTTAGGTTTCTCAACATTTCTCTCAGATGGCCAAAATCATACAGTGTGAACAAGGCTTTAATTTTTACACTAATTAAAACACTAAAACACAAACAAATTTGGTCACTAATAGAATTTTGTCAAATATACATGTCAACTGTACAAACAGGCCTTAAACTGATGTGTAAAAATGTAAATGCTACAGAAATGCCCTGCAGTGTCAACAGTCCAGTCTCTGTCAATCGAGACTACACACATCAAACTAAGACAGGGAGACGTCGTTGTCATTGCTGATGGTGTCAGGAAGGCTTGTGTCTGGGAATTTTCCCATGATTATGTGTTTTGTCGTAGGTGTCGGTTTATTGAGTTTCATGGGTATGAAGATGTTTGAAGCACAGTGTTCTCTCAGATATTCCCCTCCATTCTCCTCGTAATCCTGACGGCTGATCCAGCCCTGATCTTCAGCAGGGTTCCTGAGTGCCCATTCACGAGCCCCAAACCAAGCGTCCAAAGCCGGCCGACTCGCCAGAGACACCTGCCAGACAGAAGATACATGCTCAAATCATCCTTTAAGTTTCCAAACATCTGTGGCATAATACACGTTTTAGTAGATTGACCACTTATTATTATTAATAATAATAAAGGCAAGATGTCCTTTGAAACATTTTGCTTTTTGAAGCCACAGGTCTTGTTGTTTATTAAAAGAAGTGATAAGTGGGGTAAGATGTGTCACCCCCTTAATCTAGGAATCTATGCTCTTTTTTTCCTTTTCTTTTTTTAATATGACCAAATATGTAGGAAAGACCCATCACACACTTCCTGCAATTGAGAAATGCATGCGAGAAAAATGTGGTTTCTGCAGGTTTTATGAGCATAAATTTAAGACCTTTTTAAGACCAAGTAATGAAAATTTACAGAATAAACTGAAAGGAACACAATACGTCATTAAGTTCTCTAAATGTAAATGTCTAGGGCAGGGGTGTCCAATCTTTTTTAAAAGGGGGCCAGATTCGATGTTGTGGCCGGTTCCTTTTCTATTATATATATTTGCGTTAATTTTGACAGCCCTAAAATAAAAAAAAATATATATATATATATATATAGATATATAGATATATATTTAGGGCTGTCAAAATTAACGCAAATTCATTTTAACGGCACTAATTTTATTAACACAGTGCACATTTTCTGTTTGACCCGTGGCCTAGCCCGTAGTTGGAGAAATGGAGATGCAGCCATTCACGTCGCGTCTAAAAACGTGTGGAAAGTGCTCACCGTGCCGTTTCTCTAAAGATAGGGGCTGTTCACGTCGCGTCTAAAAACGCAGCCGTTCCGCTTTCTCCTTTTCAAAGCACTTGCGCTCCCGTATCGTCTGTCAATACTATGCAACCATGAACTGCGCTCTCCGCGACGATGAGGAAGTTTCAGCAAAGGATAACCCCACATTGATGACTTGTTGTTCTTTCAAACATTTAATAAATAAATAAATAAATAAATAAATAAAAAAATGAAAGCAAAGGATGACCCCAATTGATTTCTAGCCCTTGCATTAGATCTACTACTAGATATATTTATGGAGATGAGAAATAAAAATCCACGCTGTACAGTTATGATCAGCTGTTTAGTTGAGTTTGATGTTTTGTTGCAGAAATAACGTAAAGATTATAGGTTCAAATGTGCGATTAAGTTGCGATTAATCATGAGTTAACTCATGACAATCATGCGATTAATCGCGATTAAATATTTTAATCGATTGACAGCCCTAATATATACAGTATCTCACAGAAGTGAGTACAGGTGATGGACTGGCCAAGCATGTCTCCAGACCTAAACCCTATTGAGCATCTGTGGGGCATCCTCAAACGGAAGGTGGAGGAGCGCAAGGTCTCTAACATCCACCAGCTCCGTGATGTCGTCATGGAGGAGTGGAAGAGGACTCCAGTGGCAACCTGTGAAGCTCTGGTGAACTCCATGCCCAAGAGGGTTAAGGCAGTGCTGGAAAATAATGGTGGCCACACAAAATATTGACACTTTGGGCCCAATTTGGACATTTTCACTTAGGGGTGTACTCACTTTTGTGGCCAGTGGTTTAGACATTAATGGCTGTGTGTCAAGTTATTTTGAGGGGACAGCAAATTTACACTTTTATACAAGCTGTACACTCACTACTTTACATTGTAGCAAAGTGTCATTTCTTCAGTGTTTTCACATGAAAAGATATAATAAAATATTTACAAAAATGTGAGGGGTGTACTCACTTCTGTGAGATACTGTATATATGATATGTTTTGTTTCTTAAAGCTGACAGTAGAGTAGCTTGAGCTAGAACATAGATGTAAATTTAATACACAAACAATATCTTTAAAACTTTTAACAACCTTGTTTTTAAAGGGTGAAATTTAAATATTACTGAGTTAGAACTCTATTCTTATTTAAATTAAGAAGTACTCCAATTAGATCACCGCAGGTAAAACCACACATGGCACCTCACTACATGGTAAAAAGTAAAAATATTGTTTCTATATCTAGAATGGCTTTGTGGTATTTAGTCTATAAACACATTTGGCCTTTATTACGCTTTTATTACATGTTTATTACATGCCTACATTAAAAAATTAAATAAAATGACCCAGGTGAAAAAAGTACACTTCTATAAAGTACTTAAAGTGCTCTATTTTCTCACTAATTTTGTACTTAATATACTAAAAATTCTTCTTAATATTATCTTAAGAAGTACTAAAGAACAACTAAGTGTACTCAACTGTGCTATTTTGAGACAGCATGAATATGAACTAAAATGTGCTTTTAATATACTATCTCTGTATTTAAAAAAATATATTTAGTTACCACTTGTAGTACACTATGGGTTCAAGTTACCACAGTAAATCCATGATAAATGTTGTTGAATTGCTGGTTGAACAGTATTCTAACTGGATAGGCTCAACGTTTCTCCTGATTTGCACGTTAGTGTTGTTGAGTCAGCACTGTTTCATCTGGCTTTAAGCTGAATTAAATCACAGAGAGATTTACAGCTTGTACCGGAGACCTCTACGCTGAACTCAAACACTTCTCACTGGCTGTTAGTGGTCGTGTGATCGAAACACTCAGCAAGTTAACACATTTGTGAGCTCATGAGTCTCGCCCTACACAGTGCGCACAAGTAGCGCTGTTTCGTTCTGATTTTGGCGCGTTAATGTTTCCCTGGCCTAAAATCTAGTACTACCACCTTGTATTGACTTTGTGAAACTGCACGATTTGTAAATTATGGATGGCGGGCCACATATAATAAATTTTAATAGACAAGCTGCGGACCGTTTGAAATTCATCCCCGGGCTGCATTTGGCCCGCGGGCTGTAGTTTGGACACCCCTGGTCTAGGGGGAAACACAATGAGTTGTATTAGCTACACATCAGAGTTTGAAAATACAACTGCCAACAGATAGCCATTACTTTTTCATTCATTTTACAAAAAAAGTAGCTTCCCCCCACCCCGCTCCAAACCACTAGAATATGGAAATATCTTTTACAGTACCTTCTGCTCACACTGCAAAAAAAGTGTTCTTCCTCACTATTTTTGTCTTGTTTTCCAGTGAAAATGTCAAAAGATTATTAAATCAAGATGCACTTACTGGAGATACAAAATGACATAAAATATCAAGTCTTGTTTTCTGTGAAAGTGATCAAAATGAAGTGAGTTTATGATTAAAACAACAACAAAAATCTGCCAATGGGCTCAGAAAAATCAACTTAATTCAAAGGGAAGTTTTCATAACTCATTGAAAGATATTAGTTCTTGTTTTACACATAAACTCACTTCATTTTGTTACATTTTTCAAGACTTCATTTTACATTTGCATCTTAAGTAAATGTATCTTGATTTAAAGATGTTTAGATATTTGAATTGGAAAACAGGACAAAAATACAGAGGAAGCACACATTTAATGCCATGACTTTATGAATTCTGCTCTGATTTAAGACCCGCAGAAACCCTGTAATGAATGTTTATGCAGTCAATTCTACATGGAAGATAAAATGTATGTGTTAAGGCAAATTCATCCGGGGTTTAAAATATTTCATAGTTGATACATTTATTTCTAATGTATACAGTACATGTGAGGTTTTTGGCTAAAGATTAGCAATGAATGTGTCAATTCTGGCGGAAAGTGTGCCAGATGCTTTTACATTGGTCACACACACACACAAATATATGTATATGTATGAGGGTCACTTATTTTTTATGGAACTTTTGGAAAACCAAAATGTCACCAATTTGTGAGAACATGAAATAAAGATTTTTTTATACTTTTGACCTTATACAGACCTTAAAGTGTGACTGGAAGGGTCTGATGGCGAGCAGGTCTCTCTGCACTCTTTCTTTTAGTCCAGGGTACTGCAGGTTTCCTCCAGTTAAAAACACATTCTTCACCAGCGCCTCCTGCTGTTCCGGAGGGTACCTACACACAGACACACACACACACAGACAACAGTAAGTGCTATAATTCACACAACAAATAAACATCTATGAAACCGTACACTAGGATTGGGACAATACCAAAGACAGTGTTTCTTGTACGTACAACAACAAACAGTGATGTCCAATATGCAAACAATTTGGCTCTTATGCACTGGTTATTTTTAATGATTCCCCAAACAACGATGAGAGTTTTGAATTGAATCAGTGAATTCAGAGCCATTACAGAGATTGAATAAGCACACTGCTGAAAGCGACGTTTAGATGAATATGTACTGCACTTTCCTTTTAATAACAAAATAAACACTCAAAAATAGCAGCGGTGAGAAAACAGCAGTTCAGAAAGCATGGATATGTTTGCACCAGCTCTGCAATTCATCGGTGTGTTTCTTCATTCACATCTAACGAATGTGTTCATTCGCGTCTGACCTCAGCGGACTGAACATAATAAATGAACTGGAGAGAAGTGGGCGGAGCCGCAGAGCCACACCCACCATTTACATCATCACCATGGACCAATGGTAGCTTGAAGGTGTTTACCAGCCGGAGCCAATTTTTCCGGAAACAAACTTAGAAACTTTTTTTGTTTGGCCAGATTTTGTTTGAAATGACATCAATCAATTCTTTCTTCAATACTGAAGTATATCGAGGCCTTAATGCTGACGAGTGCATATAGCATGTGAAAAATAGATCATATTTTAATCAGTTTTGCTGAGACATTATCTGCCCAAGTCGAAATACATTGATATATAATTTCAGGAGTTTATTACACTTTATTTTAAGGTGTCCTTGTTACAGTGTAATTATACATTTACGTACTGAGTAATGTTAATTAACAACATGTGCTTACTGGTTATAATTAGTTGTAAATATGTATAATTTACTGTTATCACTACAGTAAGTACATGTAACATGTAACAAAGACACTGTAAAATAAATTGTTGCCAGTTTCTTTTATCACTCACTGTTCCAGAACAAACTGCAGTGTCTCCATCAGGCCCATCTGCTCCTCTCCGATCAGTGAAGGCTGGAATAGAATCTCCGGCACACGCAAACGCTCCGTGCCCACAAACAGCTGATGATACTCCGCCATGTTAAACATTGGCTATCACAAAGAAAGTAAAGAGTAAAATCAAGGCCAGACACATGTGCAGTGAACAAATCTTGATGTGAATCATAACATAGACTCTGAAAGACGTCATTCATTGACTTTACTCCAAGATTACCTGGTTGGCACTGGTAGTTTTGCCGGGATCATCGTTCTCCTCATTTAAATCTGTCTCCATCTCATTCCCTTCATCTGCGGGCGGCTCCACCTCTGCAGTCTGATTCAACAACTACCCAGGCACAAAAGATCATTTTCATCTTAAAAAGTGGTCATGCCTTTTTAATTCTTTAAACATCTTCCTTGAGGCTAAAGTATAATGGTAGAATGCCACATTGGCAGTATGCACTCATTGTTATACATATAAAAAAAATTTCTATCGGAAATATTCACATTCGATACGCATAGGTCTTAAAGCTGAGGACATTCAGCATGTTTAACTGTACTTGATTTTTGCTGAGAGACATGACTGAAATCAAGTTTTATTAATTATATTAATAATATAATCTGTGTCCACAAACCTCGGCCTTCATGAGCCTGTGCTGCTCCACACTCATGCTGAGTTTATGGATGTAAGATTGAAGCTCCTCAGCCGAGTCCATGTTGAGCTCCACCAGACTCCTGTGGAACAGCTCCAGAGATCCGTCCTCCAGCAGCTCCTGATGGGAACAGGACAGTTACTGTGTGCAGGCGGGAACGCAGCATTTCCCCTCTCTGCATGTGAACGTGTGTACCTGCACAGACAGCAGCGTTTCCAATCGTTTCTGGTCTTCCTGCAGTTTCTCTTCTCTGCGGCGGCTGTTGATTTCCTGTAGTCGACGGAGCTGTTGTGCTTTCCTCTCGTTCCTCTCCTCGGCGCTCACGCAAACTCCCACTGCCCGTCCTGAAAACGGCAGCTGCACGCGGTGGACTTCCCTCTCGTAAAAGATAGGACTGCGCCAGTTCTCCAGCTCTGTCGCACAGTTTACGAAAGCAGTTCAGACAAACTTGAGGTTGACTTAAGCCCAAAATAGTGATGCATCAAAAATGTTTTAGTTTATTGATAATCAATCAAATTCATTTAACAATCAACGCTCAAATAAAAACTTTGTACACAAGAGTTGTATACATTTAAGTTGAACCGTTTTTATATCAACTTTTAAAAGGGGTGGTTGATTATGATTTCAATTTTTTTAACTTTAGTTAGTGTGTAATGTTGCTGTTTGAGCATAAACAACATCTGCAAAGTTACGACGCTCAAAGTTCAATGCAAAGGGAGATATTTTCTTTTTAAGGATTCTCTGTTTAAGGACTACAACAAACAGCTGGTAGGGACTACAACAAGCTTCTTCCTGGGTTAGTGACATCACAAACCCTAAAATTTACATAAACCCCGCCCCCGAGAACACACAACAAAGGGGGTGAGGCCATGTTGGGCTGCTTTAGAGAAGAGGAAGAGTTGTTGTAGTAGAGTGTTGTTGACATGCCGTCATTTTACGCCGGACTGCTTCACAAACGAGGGTCAATTCGACGCTGGATTTACACAAAAGATTAACATGACGGCACATGCTAGTCGATGAGTTGAATCAACTCCACAGCAACTACATAAATTTATCCACTAACCATTCAGAAACATCCAGTTTCATTCTAAAAGTTGTAACTTCTTCCTGAGTCTCTCCATCAGTGTCGACTCCGGTTTGAACAATGTAAGGCTGAACACCGTTACTGACAATCCTCATTTTGGCTGCGTGAGATTCTCCAGCTTTGTTGTTGTTGAGCAACCGAAGCGCGAGCTGTTAAAGCTCCGCCCTCTTCTGGAAAGGGGCCCGGGAGCAGCAGCTCATTTGCATTTAAAGGATCACACACAAAAATGGCGTGTTTTTGCCCAAAATGGGAACAAATTTGACAAGCTATAATAAATGATCTGTGGGGTATTTTGAGCTGAAACTTCACAGACACATTCTGGGGACACCAGAGACTTATGTTACATCTTGTAAAAGGGGCATTATATCATTAAAGGTCCCCTTTAATGATATAATTATGTTTCTACTCCAATTTATTATTGAAATGTTAACGTTTAAACTGTGGCTGAAACTGTTGAAAAAATTTTCTTCTAATGATCGCCAAAATCCCAAGTGAAATGCTCCTCGGTTCTGTCCTGTAACACAATAAACTGTGTATGTACATGCTGAAGGTGTGTGTTTTACCCTGCTGGTAGTCCAGTGCGATGTAGCTGTGCTGGTGCAGAAGCTCCTCCATGCGGCTCAGTGTGATGGCGGCCTGGTTTGCAGGGTATTTCAGCTGCAGCAGTCTCTGAAGATACGATGCAGCCTGACCTCCGCCCAAATTCACACGCTTACAATTCACAGCATCCAGCCTGCAATTCAAAGCATCCATTGACACCGACGGAAGAATTATTTCTCAGTCATTAATGCATCTGTTCAGACTTGCTCAAACATTGCAAGCCATCAATGCAACAAATTTTATAGAACACCAAAACCACATTTACTGTTTGAATTTCGTGACGAATATGACAAAACTTGAAAGCTGAGATTGTTTCTTATCAAAAGAAACAAAACATATACTTTCACTTGTAAAGTACTTTTATGTTATGTCTGATACCTGCCATTGATGACGGGCAGCACGTGTGAGCAGTGATACCCTGATGACACCACCAGACCTGTAGAGGGCAGATCTGCTCCATCACTGACACTGTTATTGTAGAAGCTGAACAGACTGTCCACACCGTACGCCACCCGCGGGACTCCATAACACTCGAAGAGCAGCTCCGACATCATCTGTCTGCAGTGAAGCGGGTTACAGGGCGGCTCGGTGACCACCACAGGGTGATCCACATGACCCTAAGAGCACAAAGGTGAAGTGTGTCATTTTTATTCATCCAAACTACAAGTGCAACAATAACCACTGCACATAAATACTGCAGCGAATACACAACGCAATCCCATCCTCTTGGATTTTTCTTCTGTGTTCCCGCTTTCGGCTCAGCTTGGTGTTTGAGTTCGCTCTCCGAACTTTCCAATAGTTCTGCCTCAGTATTTAAGGGTTCATGAAACATCTCTTTCACGTCTTCTTGTGCTTGAATGACAATTTCACATAAAATTCTCTCAAAATGCCCGTCTTGGCAAGTATCCTAGTAAACATAGTCAGTTATGTCTTAAGTGAACGTAAACAGTCGAGAATGAAAACGCACGTGTAACAGTATCCCAGCATTATGTCTTAAAGTGACAGTAGCCTAATGTTCCTGCTGCTGTCTGTGTTTTTAATGTTATCAAACAACAAAAGACTCAATATAAAAAATAACTAATTTTTACAAAATAATATATTTATAAATTTTATATTAATATACATCTAATATAATATTCATTTGCATTGTTCTTGCATATCATGTAAAAAGTCTGGTGAGTAAAATAAATTAAAAAAATACTAGCCAATGGCGACTTGAGCTTCAGGGTTCTGACTGAAGCTCATAATGCTGAATCTCTGATAAATCTCACCTGCTTTTATTGTGCAAATGCATTTATAACTCAAACCCCACATACAAGAACACAAACTGGACTTATCTGACAGAAAGTATATGCCAAGAGTTTAAACAACCTCTGTGAATCATTCATTTACCTCATAGTCTCAAATGCACAAACCTGCATGTGTGAAAGATACACTAATGTTTGCCTTTAAGTATTGTTTTGCTTTGTCAAAAGCTTCTATGCTCTCCAGATAATGTGTGGAAAGAGACTGACTGAAAAGTTTTTCCACCGATAAACATCATTACCTGGGTGTTTATTCCAAGGTGCATGAAGATGTAATCAAAGATGAGCTCCTGTATGTCAAAGTTCACCACAGAGTTGCGGTCAAACGCGCTCTTGAGGGTCCAGCGCAGCGGCTCGAGGTTTGGAATGTCATTCCCCACGTGCGCGTCACTGCGCGCGGCTCCTCTGCTGCGCGCCGCCGCTGATCTGAACACGAGCCGCGGCTGATCCAACTGTGAACCACCGCACGCCCAACCCGCGCGGCACTGAAACGAGCCGTTATCTACCACTATCGGCGCCGGAGATGGTTCTAGACATTCCCTCTCCACCGTGAATACAGGGTCCGGCGTACATTTATAATCCTCAAAAGTGTAAACATTGCGTTTATTACTCATGGTGTTCAACAACATACATGGGCAGTCAACTCTGTGTCTTCTTCGTCACCATTGATGATGGTTTGTGTTGTGTACTCTGCTCACTGCCGCCACCTGTCGTTCGGGGATAGAGAAGCTGCGTTCTCCACTATGGCAAGCCGTTTTAACATTTAATCCTTAAAATGCAAAAAAATCTATTTTCATGCTAGTACTTATTTTTTAGATACTAGTATCTATTCTCTTTTGTCATAAAGGGTTAGGCCATACTGCTTTATTAATGTATTCATTATTCTACATTTTGGGGTTTACATTGTTCAGTTGCATTGTAAAACTTTTTTCTTTTTTTGCATTGAGTATATTGCATTCAATATTTTCGCATTATTATTATTATTATTATAAGAAATTGGTCGGTACAAATTATAACAAACATAAGGGCATATTTTAATCCATTTGTAGCTGAATGGGCTTTACAAACAAATATATGGGCTATATTTCTTCTTGTCTTACTTAGCTTAGTTTGCATCTTAGGATAAGCAATCAAGTAAAAATAGGATAAGCAAGTAAAAATCTTTACTTGCTAGAATCCAGTATAGGCCAAGTTAAAATCATAAATGTGCCTGCTCCTAGTATTTACAATTATAATTTAATTTGATCCTTTGTCTTTTTTTTTTTTTCTTTTTTTTTTGTAAATGATTTTACCGCAACTAAACAATTTTGCACTATATTTTTTTTTATTTTATTTTCACTGATTATTTATTTTTATTTATTTTTTTATTGAAGTTAATTGTATTTAATTATTTATTATTATCTTAATTTTAATATTAGTTGACAAATTTTGCCAACATAAGTATTTCAGCGCATTTCAGCGCAGCGCTCGCGGGTGATTGTAAAAAGATGTGTAGCGCACCTTTTGGAATTCCAACGGTCATGCTGAGGTCGAGTTGAACTGAAGGCGTTACAGAGACATTGCTGTATAAGTCAGAGAAATAAATTAATGTATTAACTAATTTACATGTTACAACCTTGAAATTCATTAGCAATAAAAAAAGACATTCCTTTTCTTCAAATAGGAGAATTTCTCTCAGATTTCCAAGCCCTGTTTCCAGATATTTTTTAACACTATATACACTCCTCATATCAGACTTTGCACCTTTGAAGACCCTGTGGTGCATGAGGTTTGAAGGCAAACACCAGTATTTTAAAAGATTGGCCCGCAACACTTGCAACTTCAGAAGCCTGTGTTACACCCTCTGATGATGAGAAGAGACACCACGTGATGATGATGATGTATTCATCACTCTTTATCACACTGTTGATTTATAAAGTTATTTTTCCTAATGTCCTGATTTACTGATGGAATTATCTAGGACTGTTTATTATTTCTTTCAAACAGCAGCAGATTGATGGGGAAACCACGTTGGGCTCAACAGAAAGGATGGTAAACAAACTATTCCCCACAATAAAACAGCAAGTCATATTTTTAAAGGATCTTGAAAGACTGAAGAGAACTTCTTCAATGGAGTAAGCAGGACCAATTCACAGGACTCATTATGTAATATGTGTATGTTTGCAAATATCAAAAAAAAAAAAAAATTACCTTATTACGTTTATTTCTTTTTAATTCCATACAGACAAGAAACCGGTGTGGAAACAGTCTTGGAGTTTCAAATGCAGTGCACTCAGTAAGTAGAATGGCTTGAATTGAAATTCGTTTATGCTTATGACTGAAAGAGTAGCACTTATTTTCTACATTGGCAAAAAAGCTGTGAACCTTGGCCTGCAGTTTTTAGCCTCCCTGATTTTCCGCCAGAACTTAATGAACCAATACAGAGAAAAGATCCATCTTTCAAAAAAAGAGAAGAAAAATCACAGTCACTTCTAATTCAAGTGTTGTTTGATAGCATCACCAAATACACATGGAACACATATTTTAAAAAACTGCCTATTATTTTCAGCATAAAAAAATACCATAAAAAAAGATTTCCTTTCTTTAAAGATACTAGCCCTTCTGGTCATGTAAGTGCCATGTTACATTTCACAAAGAGTTAATTTGCAGGCACATTAAACATCACAAGAATCAAAAATGGACTACTTTACCATAGACTGTAGTGAGACTCGAGCTGTTGTGATCTTTCTTGGTGCTCTGTGGCGTGACACTGTAGCGCTTCTGTTCAAACAGAGGCGGAGCGCACGTGAACCAATCATCTCTTCCGCTTTACAACATGAAATAAACATGAATGAACATACGAAGGTATGTTGAAAGATACAGATTACTGTATTATGTCACCTGTATTCGATCAATCAGTGTTTCAACCGCGGAAGGGTGTCAATAACAGCTTGTAAAAATGTCACATCTACCGTCACATCTACCTTAGAAAAGCAGTTCAATGTCCAAAAACTCGTTAGTCAGCTACAAAAAAATGAACTTAGAGAGGAGCATTTTGATATATATCCACTGTGACTAGGCTATTGCATATTCATTGTATTTGTACTTAACCTGTGCTTCAATATTGAATGTATAAAACCGTTTATGACAGCCACCATTTAAATGTTTAGGTCAATATTAAAATGGAGTAGAAACATAATTATGTCATTAAAAATTTATTATAACATTATTATAAAAGCTTCTATATGTGTAATTTATATGTAAGTAGCTTACAAATCAATTAATTTTAACCTTTAATATTATAATGTACCAGCTGTGGTTCCCTGTATAGTTTACAGTATTAGTTGAGAGATATTTTTTTTGTTTGAGGAAATTTGTCATGTACTGTACCTGATAGGCCTAAATTAATCAATATTGAATTGAAGGTAATCAAATTGAAATCAAATCACAAGCTTCTGAATCGAAATCAAATCCAACTGTGAAATTTGTGTCAATGTCCAGCCCTAGTGTCAATAAATATTTTTTTATTTATTTTTATTTTTTTTTACTTTTGTTTTTTCCATTTATTTTCTTGTGGGAGTGCACCAGAATGCTTTTTTATGTGTTAAAATCACAAAATTTTTCTCCTGTTACTCTGTTAACATGTCACCTTTTTCACCACTTTGGAGTTTGCAGGTATGAAGACTCAACGAAACATCCATTTTGCCATAATTCTCTGTGTTATTGTTTCTTCAAGCGTGAAAGAGAACTCAATTCTGGCATGCTGTCTGTGCACAAGATACTGGCGTACATCTTTCTGTGCACACGAGTTCTGTGTGTGTCGCACAGACACAACATTCACAGACAGCGCGTTCTCTTTTGTCTTGTCGTGCTTGAAAAAATAAATATAACATAAATATAAATAAATGTTAAATTAATTACATTAAATATTTTTTAACGCATTAAACTGGACAAAATTAATCGTATGCGTTAACGGGTTTTTTTACAAGGACCAGATGCCACTGACGACTCCTGCTGAATCTTCACTTTCTCAAGTCTCTTCAAACTGTTTTTCTCTGAGAGCGCTGTACCAGTATAAGCAAGCGTCTACATTAACATGAACATAAAATGAAAAAGCAAACACATCGGAAATGACAGGTATGTTGAACAGGAACTGTTTCAGGAATGGCGCAAAGGTGTGTGACTGTTCAAGTCTGTGTTTAGATCACTGTGCTCAATAATGTGCCATTTTGTCCTTCGTTATGTATATTTAGATTGTGTTGTG
Source organism: Mylopharyngodon piceus (assembly GCA_039654765.1). Lineage (NCBI taxonomy): Eukaryota > Metazoa > Chordata > Actinopteri > Cypriniformes > Xenocyprididae > Mylopharyngodon > Mylopharyngodon piceus. Next base: position 34,818,035 of record CM077441.1, on the reverse strand, counting down.
TTATAAATAAAATACAAACAATCAAAAAGCCATTCTTTTAATCTCCCTCACATTCTTTGTTCTAGTTCCCTCACAGTCCCACCTAACAGGGCCATTAGGGGAGGGTCTTTGTCTTCCCAGGTGTGAAACATCATTATTCATGATCATTCATGCCCTCTCCCCGCATACAGGCCTCTGACACAAAACATTTTAAATCAATATATTGTTTTATGTGAAAGAGTGGGCAGGATGACTTTCACATTGTTTTTTCTAGGCTACAAGATACATTTACATACAAGATACATTAAAAGTCTTGTGAAAAATGATTCAGTATGGGTTTTATGGCCTTATTTCAGTGACTTGATTGTTGTTGTTGTTGTTTTTTTCACAAACCACACATAAACGTCATTTTCTCAAAACTACAAACTTTTACATACATGCTGCTCACATATTATTGTAGCAGATTTTGTGCTGAATACAGTGTAATCAGACTTCAGCTGTAAAAATGTTATACGTAAGAGAAATAAGCACAAATGTCAGGGCATATCAAAACACCTCCAGGGCCCAGAAAACACCTCAGACCCCTGAGGGTTAAATAGGCATTTGGCCCCGCCCCTTCTGGTGGGCTAAAAAGCCATTTGTCTATGCAGGTGCACAGACGTGAACCAATCAGGCTTCAGTATTCAGAGAAAACGGAGTTTCCCCATATGCGTCAATCGACGCAATGCAAGTGAACCGTATCAAAAGGGAACTCTGAGTTTGTTACCCCTTAAATGAGGGAAACTCTGGGTTTTCCCTTTCAGAATGAGAGGTATCTCAAACCTGAGAAAGCAGGGTAAGTCAAGCCCGTTTCTGAAAGAGAATAACCATGGTAACTTACTCTGTGAACCTAACCTGGTCGGGAGCAGGTTTTCTTTGGTAAACCCAGAGTTTCTTTCAGTTTCCTCTTCCTTTTTAAAGCATAAGCAGTGTTTAAATACTTCATTCATTTACACTGCAAAAATGCATTTCATATTATGTATTTTTGTCTTATTTCAAGTACAAATATCTAAAAAAAATTTAAGATCAAGATGCATTTTCGATACAAGATTTTTGTCCCCAAGAAAACACTGCAAAAAATGCTTATCTTACTTAGATTTTTTTGTCTTGTTTCCAGTCCAAATATCTAAAAATTCTTAAATCAAGAAGCATTTTCTAGACAAGTAAAAATTATTGTCTTGTTTTTAGGAAGAAAAAAAAAAGACAAAGAAAAAGTAAAAATTAAGTTTTTGCTTAAAACAAGCAAAATAATCTTGTTTTTGGTTTGAAATAATTTTGTCCCCATTACATAAGAGTATACCTGAACCACACACACACACATAATCCATTAATGCAAATATTATGCTGAAATTGTACTTTCTACATTTGACTTGCCCTAATGGACTACTAAAATAAACAAAACTCTTGAAACATAAATCTAAAGTACAAATATTTACAAATTTTCGCAACCTTATTTATTGACAGTATTTAAGAACAGCTTGTGCCATTCAAAGCTGTATTGTGGAATACTCACAGGTGTAATTTGACTGTCTGAAAAATAAATGAAAAGTGAGACAATGGCAATACTGCTGCTGGCACTGCTGCTCTGTGCTGGGAGCTCAGTTGCACAAGATGTATTGTCACCAACTATGGACATAATAGCTGAGCTCGAGAAGCTAAAAAACATGGATGAAAGGATACAAAAATTAGAAGAAACACTGACCAAAGTATTGAGTGAGAATGAAGGTAAGGTGGATTTGTATTGAATATGTCATTGTGGAAAAACTTTGCAATTTATTAACTCTTAAAGAAATCACAACTTACACATCTTTTTAAATTCATTGTTCAGCCATATTGTCACGTTATCATATCTATGTGTATTCTGTACAGCTTTGAAAACCTTAGTACAAGATTCAAAAAATGAGCTTGAAACTATCCAAAAAGAGAATGAAGGCAAGTATAAGGCATATTTTGTTGTCATAGACATTTAGATGTTTTAATTACACATTTTATTGTTTACACATTTTACATCAGTCTATTCGCTTATTTACAGCCAAAAAGGTTGCTTTCTCAGCTGGACTTCTGGCATCTGGAGCAGGAAATACTGGGCCCAAGGGTGATCTAAAAATTCTGGAATACAAAAAAGTCTTTAGTAATATTGGAAATGCCTATGACTCAGACACTGGTAGGTACTGTAAAGAGAATTACAGAAATACTTTAATGACATGCAGTTTATAAACCTGTTCACATATGATGACATTTTCTGTGGCTTCTTTACATGTGCCTTACAGGTATTTTCACAGCACCAGTAAAAGGAGTCTATTTCTTCAGATTTTACGCTCATAGTCACGGTGGAACCACAATGGCTGTCAGTCTCTTGAAGAATGGTGAAACGCAGTGCTCTGTGCATGCCTGGAAGCCTGTTGGCAATGGTAACGGCAGCAATGGTGTTGTTCTCTCACTGGAGATCGGTGATAAGATTAATACACAGCTTTGGAAGAACACCTGGGTATACGATGATTCAGAAAGTTACACTAGTTTCAGTGGCTTTCTGATTTTCCCCTTGTGAACGACTGGATTTTTTAGAACTTGTATCCAGTGAAGGATGTGATGCAAACAATTTTATGGAACTTAATTGTTCCCGTGTAAGTTAACTATATCTGAGTAAATAAGAGCAAATAGGGACAACTAAAGGGAGATCATTGTTTCTTAGTTACGATATGTTTAAGTCTGGTGAACATTTCATTAAATAAACCAAATCTGTTACCGAATTATGATTCACTTGCATTCTTACGTTGCCCCTCCAGTTCGCACCTGCCCGCTCCAAGCGGGATGTGAACCCAGGCCCGTCCGCATGGGAGTCGGACGCTCAAACAAAGAGGTTAAAGGCTGCAACCCCTAGTGTCAGTCGCTAGAGCATCTCTTGAGATCAGGCTCTTACTAGCCTACGTCTGTTACACTTACACCCAGGTGGACAGACACCAGCAAAGAATCAGAAAGTCAATGATAAACAGTCAAAATCAGACTTTTAAAGCTCATAATGTGCAGTTAAAGCTGCAGTCTGTAAGTTCTGCCTCTTTGTCACCATCTCTGTTTGAAACCTGCAATTGCAGTTATTTGCGGAATTATCATATTTATGTGGGTTGTGCATTGGCACGACTCCTCAGCACAGAGATGGGCACTCGAGTTCGAGTCGCATTTTAATAGACTTCAGACTTGACTCGGACTCGACCTGAAATTACTTCAGACTTGACTCGACTTGACACAAAAGACTTGTGAATATTTTAAAAACAACTCAAGTCTTTTACCCTTAACTACTGATATAACAAATAAAGAATTTTTGTTGTGTTTCAATGGTTTTATACTATCTGCGTCACATATATTTCCCTATATGTCGTGGTAGATCGGACTCTTGTCATAGAATTTGATTACGCATGTCTGTGTAAACTTCGAAATGCGTGTAAACTTTGAAATGTCATAAGAGTCCCATGAAACATGACGGGAGCCACCGTGCCATATGTTTTTTCGTTTGGATTTATCAATATCAGATCGGCTAGATGCACAGAATGTGGGAAAACAATTAAAGACACTGGAACAACATCATCAAATTTTATGAGACATCGCATCCACAAAGTTTAGTCACATTAACTCACACAGCTAGCTATTATACTGTGGCGTAACTGCATGGCTCATTTGGATTGCCAGCCTGTTAAAATATGAACAATAAAAAATCTAGCCTTTAAACCTAGCACTACGTTTTATAATTTTTTTGTTTATAAATCATGTTTTTCTTTCTTCTGTCACTGACCTGTGACATTTATATATCCTAATAATATTGAAAATCCTAATAAAATTTTCAAACGATTTATCCTCTGTTGTGTCATGGTGTTGCTGGAGTCCATCCCAACATCTCAGGCAACAGACAGAAATATATTAAATTATCAAAATAATTTTTGCAGGCTGAAATAAGTGATTTCCTTTTGACACCAGCATGTATTGCTAAATTGCTTCATCAAACCCAAACTATCTTCCACATTTTCATATTCATAGGTTTAGTTCAGGAGCCCATTTCAATAAGGAGGTTTAAGCACGGGACAGTCAGTGATCAAATGCCCCTGCTTGTGACAATAAAAACAGTTATTTTTCTCCCTTTGACTGTGAAGATCAAGATTTTATCCGCGTACTCTGACTTTGAGATGGACCACAAGTTACGCTCTTTTCAGTAGGGGAGCGTGGGGCACAAACTAGCGCGGGGTTAGTTGTAACACATGTGGTTTAAATACTTCCACACACACTAGCATGAAAAAACTTAGCATATTTACTAGTTGCCATATCGACAATATATAGAGAAAAAATTACACCAAAATTCAAAAATCTTTGGAAGATATCACTGAACATTTATTTAATAGCAAAAGTAATTTTCGTACTTAAGCTAATTTTTCATCTATATTTTTGTTTTTTATTTAAAATTAGACAAATCTGATATTATTTTAATCTCCAATCTGTTGTTTAGTAGTTTGGATAGCTCTTTAATGCTTCACTAACTATCAGAAGACACTAACCTGGTTTAAATTCCAGTTGTGCAGATAGGGTTCATTGTAACACTGCGTTACCATGTGCCCCGCTATTAGAACTATACTATTCTATACAGTTACAATATAACTGGCATAATTAACTTTTATGAATTTATGTTGATAAACTATGGGGAAAAAAAGGTGAATAAAGACTGAGAGGAAGAACCTGAACATCCAAAAAATATTATTTCAAGAAATGTTCAGCATTTGTACTGTCTCGTCTATTTATCTCGTGTTCTGTGAGAGCTGTGAGTGGAGGGAGAGGAGTGTTGAGTTCAGCTCTGTGTTTTTCTGAATGTCTGAATATGTTTCTTCATCTGTTTGGGTGTATTGTTTTGACCAGTTCTGTATAGCTGTGTTTTGCAGAGTGTTCATTGTCAAACTACAAAATTATTTAAATTTGAATTTCTAAAAAAATGCTATTATTTTATATGAAAAAAAATAATTATTGTCTTTTATTGACAAAATATTTCAGTTTGTCATGTATATTTTTTTAATTAAGTCAGATAAAACTTTTAGCTGTCATATGGTCATGTTACAACGTGCCCCATCAAATGTTACAGTGTGCCCCACCTATGGGGCATGTTGTCACATTTCACTTCTCCTCTTTCGGGGTAAATAAAGAAAAAAGTATACACTGTATTAATGAAACAAAGCCAAATATTTGAACCAGACGTGTGAAATTAATGTGGAACAAAAGAAATTCTCTGAACCCTAAGTAGATTTACACAAACTGAGAAAGTCAAAAAGTGTTAGGTTGTGCCCCGCTCTCCCCTACGCATCACGGGGAATACACCCTTATGAGCGAGAACGAACTCATCTGCCAGGACAGCAGCTTGTGACAAGGAATTAACTTTCTGTTCATTTAGATACACAACGACACGCTCAGGCAAACATCCTTTGAATTCCTCGAGCAGAATTAATTCTTTTAAAGAATCAAAATCATCAGCTTTACTTGCATTGCGCCATTTATCAAACAGAATGAACTTCTCTCTTGCAAATTCTACAAATGTCTGGGAAGAATTCTTCCTATGGCCTCTAAATCTTTGCCGATATGCCTCTGGAATGAGTTCGTAAGCCCATAAGATTGCTGTTTTTACAGACTCATACTTCAAACTGTCCTCTAAAGAGTCAAAAAAAAAAAAACTTTCCCAACCAATCGACACTGCAATAAAAGAGCCCAAAGCTCTTTAAACCAACAAAGGGATGTAGAATCCACTTCTGACTCCCTAAATTGTGGAACTAACGTAATATGCTTATTCACATTGAATGACTCGGTTACTGCTGGTGGAGTGGAAACAGGAGAAACAGAGGGTGCAGAGGAAACAGAGGAAGCGGAAGGAACAGTGGAAGCGGGGGTTGAGTCACGAGGGAGACCTGGTTGCGCAGCTGAATCCCCCACAATTCGCATTGCTTCAAGCTCTAGCTGTCGCATTTTTACATGTTTCTCCGCCTCGATCTCTAGTGTGCAAATTTGTAACCGCAAATCCAACTCAATCCAATCCAATCCAACTGCGCTTTCTCTTGCGCTTCCAGCTGCAATCGGGTCAAACAAACTTTCAGTTGCGCTTCCCCTTTTGGAGCCTGTAGACATAGGAGAGAATGGTTCAAACTGAGGTAACTTCGCTCTGACTTCGGCCTCAACCTCCGCCGCAGGCATCAGTCCCTCCTCACTCTCACTCACACTCCTAGCAGGTGTACCAACCACACTACTCACCACTGTATCCCCCATTCCTGACGAGACAAGCACATCCATCTCCACTAACCGGTCATACACAATAGACTTAATCTCTTTCTTAAGGGACTGTTTTGAGAGTGTATATTTGAGAATGCGCGTCCAGTTTTGTGCGAGTGTGAAGGAGATCCGCCTGCGAATTGAGAGATTTGTGCTCGCACATCACTTGGATGCGCTCTCGACGTTTGTCATTAAAATAATGCGATAGAAACGGCCTTAAACAAACTATAGACAAGTGAAGATTGTGTCTGAAAGCTGAAATCTATTTTTTATTGGTTTAAATCAATGGAGAATATCTCGTATTTTTCCATGGGTGCTCGACCATTTCCGTGGATGCTCCAGCCCCCGAGCATCCATGGGATCGGCGCCTATGGAGTGTAATGAGAGTTCGTACAACTGGTGTGGTAGTGGCTTTAGTATGGCAATGTTCGATATAAAAACATTTATTGAAAACCCAAAGGGGAACATTAGGCCAGTCAAGACCACTGTCACTTTAAAACACCGGGAAATGAAATGAGAAAAAAACGGAGACGGCAAAGCAAAATACAAGAACTTGTAATTTATTATAAATTATACAGAAGAAATAGAAAAAGAAAAATCTTCAACGTCCGTGACATTGTATCTTTTCTACACAAACTAGCAAACCAAAAATACAACGGGCGGCACAGATCCCTAACCTAATGTGCCTAAACAAAAATCAAACTGAGTGTGTGCACCATGTATGTCACATGACATGCTTACCTAACCCTTCTCCTCCATTCAGTTCAACACGTTTTTTGTAAAGAACCTTGTAAAGCTTTCAAACATTCACAAATGGGGAAACATAGGGGAATTCAGAAAATCAACGTTCACATGGTAAACAAAGCACACTAACAAACTTAACTCTAGAAGGAAAAACAACCAAAAGGTAAAATAAAACAAAATGCAAAGAACAAAGAGTTCAAGTTCACACAAATGAGCCGGCTGCCTTCTGCGCACTGGCGTTTCCCTTATATAGCCTCCCTCCCCTGTCGCACAGCGAACCGATTGGAGCACCGATTTTTTTCTCCAGTGCATAGAAACACCAAATGCCAGGTAAGTGATGTTCACTTATATCTTTGAACAGGATTTATTTTCAGGTATAACTGTGTACTCAAAATGTGACTTTGACTGTCATTTACAGTGTTAACTATATTCTAAATAAACTACAAAATAAACTACTTTGTCCTCATGTTCTTTCTTGTTCCCTCTCACATACCTAACTGAAAGGCTCATTATGCAGCTCATTATGAGGGTCATTGTCTCCTCAGGTGTGAATCACAGCATTATTCAGGATTGTTCCTGCCTCCACGCATAATGTCTTTCTAAACAAAAAGTGTATTACAAAATCAATATATTGTTTTATATGAATGAGTAGGCCGGAAGATTTTCACATCATTTTGAAGCAAAAACTCTAGGCTTCAACATCAAAAACTCAAAGGTCTTGTGGACATATATTCAGTATGTGTTTTGTGGCCTTATTACAGTGACTTTTTTTTTTAATAAACACGCAATAAACGTAATTCTCTTAAAAATACAAACATCTACATACATGTTGCTCACATATTATAGTAGCCTAGTGCTGAATACAGTGTAATGACACTTTTGCCATTAATGTGTTTATAAGCAACTGAAAAAAGCACAAATGTCAGAGCATGTCAAAACTTCACCAGGGCCCCAAAACGCTCTCAGGGAGCTCGATGGGTGGTGTGCCTGTTATGCTTTAATTATGACGTGGTCTATCGTGCTGGTTCATTGAACTGTACAGCTGATTGTCTTTCAAGGTTGCCCTTGCCATCTACCACAGGCATGGACTCGGACATAGAACCTGAGCTAGTTGCGTTGCTGTCAATGTGTCTTATGTCAGTTACTCCAAAGGAGTTTGAGTCTGCTTCTATGGCCTGTTCTGAACTTTCTGCCCTGCGTGGTCAGATTGAAAAGGGTTGGTCAGCTTCAGCAAAAGCCCTGGAAAAAGCCCCGCTGCAACCGTACTTCAAAATGAGACATGAGCTTTGTGCAACGAACAATCTAGTGTTCCAGGGTTCACAGTTGGTGGTGCCAGTGAAATTGCGCAGAACCATGGTAACTTTAGCACATGAGAATAATCAGGGCATAGTAAGGAGCAAACAGCAGTTGCATGAGCTGTATTGGTTTCCAGGAATGGACGCTATGGTTCAAACTCAGATTTGCAGCATGTTCATTGTGCCACGAGTCAGACAGGACGGCAAAAACTACTGCTTCTCCATTATAGCCGGTGCCTCTACGGCCCATGGTTGAAGTTGGGCTTGGACATGACTGTAGATATGCCATAACTTTGACAGACTATTACTGAAATGCTTTTTTTGCCCTGTGGGGTTCCCTAGGGTTCTATTTTGGCTCCTTTGCTTTTTTCTCTCTATATGCTCCCTCAATTTTTAGAAAACATGGGCTGTCATTTCACTGTTATGTGACTGACACTCAGGTTTATCTGCCTGTTAAATTAAATTCTGTGGGTGTTGAGTCTCTTATGGCATGTTTGGCGGATGTGAAGGCTTGGCTTTCATTAATTTTTTTTTATTTTTAATGAAAAGAAAACTGAAATTATCATTTTTAGCCCGTCCGAATTTTCAGATTCCCTAAAATTGGGCTTGGGTGAGATGTCTCTGTCTGAAATCATGGGTAAAAAACCTGGGTTTCATTTTTGATGATGGCTTAAAGTTTCACCGTCAAATAAATTTGGTAGTTAAAGCTTGCTTTTTTCAGCTGTGTTTGCTTTCTAAACCAAAGCCTTTTCTTTATTTTAAAGATTTTGAAAAAGTAATTCACGCTTTTATTTTATCTAGGCTGGACTACTGCAACTCACTTTATTTTGGGATTAGCCAGACAGCTTTATCCCGTTTGCAGCTTGTTCAAAACGCTGCGGCTCGAATCTTGAGTGGGGTTAAAAAGAGGGAGCATATTACTCCTATTTTACGCTCACTACATTGGTTTGAGTGTTTGAGTGGATTTTAAAATTTTGCTCCTTGTTTATAAATCACGAAATGGTTTGGCCCCTATCTCTGTGAGTTACTGACTGAGTATCAACCCATTAGATCCCTTCGGTCTTCCAACCAGGATCTATTGTCTACCCCTAAGTCGAGGCTTAAGTGCAGGGGAGATTGTGCTTTTTGTATTGCTGCCCCCACTCTCCATTAGACAAGCTTCTTCTGTTAATATTTTTAAGTCCAGGCTAAAGACATTTTTATTTTCTAAAGCGTATGGTTGATGGGATAGTTGTATGATTTTATAACTTTACTGTTTGTTGTGTGTTTTTCTGTTTTTAATGACTTATTGGAAAGCACATTGGTCGACAGAAGTTGAAATTGTGCTATATAAATAAATTGTCATTGTCATTGAAGTGGCATTTACACCCTCCGTTACAACATCTGTAGTAATTGGATTCCTGAATTCTATTTTCAGCAGACATGGAAACCCTGAATGTCTGGTAACAGATAATGGACCGCAACTTACCTCTTCAGTCTTTACCACTTTCTTGGACGAATGGAATATTGCGCACACTAAAACGTCCGTATACCATCCTGTGGCCAATGGTGCTGTGGAAAGATTCAATAAGGTTCTTAAGGACTGTGTGCAAATGGCCATTCTACAGAAGCGGCCATGGAAACAAGCAGTCTTAGACTTTTTGCAAACCTACCATTCTACCCCACATGCGATGACTGGTGTTTCACCATTTGAACTGTTGTACGGAATGAAAATGAGAACCAAACTTACTGTGTTTACACCCCACTCCAGTAACACACGGGACCAAGAATTCAGACAAGTGTCAATTCGTCAAAACAAAATGAAGCAATACTTTGATGTGAAACGAGGGGTTCGGGTGCCTACATTTCAGGTGGGGAATAGAGTGCGTGTACGCAAATCAACGCATGTTTCCAAAGGCCATTCAAAGTTCACACAGCCTGTGGAAATAGAGAAACAAATGGGAAGAAGTGAAATGTTCCTGAGAGTTAGAATTTAATGGATGTAACTGCAGTTGCTTAACTCCTGTAAAGGAACGTAATCGTAATAAGCGTATTCTTATTGGTTCATATTGAAATTAAGAACTGTTTTTGAGTTAATCTGTACTAAGTGAAATAGGTTTACGTAATAGGGGAGATGTGGTGTCCTGTTATTCAGTACAATACTTACCGAGACCACTAGGAGGAAATAGATGTTATTAAGGGGAATACAAATAGAAAAGAGGTGAGAAAAAGAAGAATGATGAGCACGAGTTGCATGTGTGTTAAGAGTTAGTAATAAAGAAGAGATGTAACCCGTTCACCTGCTGTGGACTGGCTTCGTATTGATACCTTGAACACAACAATAACCATCCACCAAGTATCTTCTGCTACATGCAGGCCGAATAAAGTTGTCATTTAGGTGAAGCAGTCTTTTGCTTGCTCTTTCTTTTTTCCATTCAGCTGTCACTTTGACGCATTCGTTTCGATGATGGCATGTTCTCGTGTTGTTTTTTCCTCAGGTGGACAATCGCAAAACATCATCCACGTTCTGACAGGAGCGACAAAGGACATTTAGACAAAGCATTACAGTTTTTCTCGATTGCTTAAACACTATAACCAGGCTTTTGAACTAAAATTTCAAAACGATAATGCCATTTATCAAAAAGCACACCCATTTCCCTAAACTATAAACACTATTCCCCTGTTTTGACACATGAATCAGATTTGTTGAACTGTCACTGCAAAACTCTACACATAAATCCCTTCATTTCTCATTGCGTACACCATGTTGTCATTTAGAAAGCACTAGCATTCAATACTGTTCACTCAAGTCAGCATAGCTTGAGCTCAATTAGCACACAGTTACCCACGTGGAAACACTAGGAGTCAAAATTTATCACACACCAATCAGAACCTTCAATAGATAGATAAAAGAGCCAGAGTCAGTTCATACAGTTTTGGAACAATGGATACAGAGAGACGTGATTGAAAAGGTCGAGGACACCAGAGAGGAGGAAGAGGATGAGCAAGAGCAGTAAGGAGTGGAGGAAGAGGTGAAGGAAGAGGAAGAAGACGAGGATGAGGATGAGGGGCAAGGAGACAAGGAGTCTCAGATGAAATTCGTGCCACTAGTTGACCATGTCCTTGTCCATGGTATGACTATGAGGGAGGCTGGGCAGTGAGTTCAGCCAAACTTAAGTTGCTTCACCGTCGCCTCGATCATAAGAACCCTCAGGGAAGAAAACCGGTAGGTGTACCTCAGTGTACTCTACTGTAACTTCGGTGTGCAGCGTCTTCAGTCACTGCTGACTCTAGAGGAGGAGATGGCGGGCAATTTGTGACATGCGACGAGAGTGGATTCCACCCTGATGATTTATATACGCCACTGACGCTGTGTTTTCCGCCTGGACCAATACGTGCTTGCCCTGAATAATCGGTCGAAGCCTCCTCAGGGCTAATAACACAGCCAAAAACTCTAGGCAGTTGATGTGCCAGTGCAGACGGGGCCCTGTCCAGGACCTCGAAACTGCATGCCCGTTGCACACGGCACCCAGCCTGTCTTGGAGGCATCTGTTGTGACAACAACACGCCTTGAGACTTGTTCTAAGGGAACCCCTGCCCTTAAAGGGGGCCTATAAATAATTGGCTATAAATGTGTGTTGGCAGTGTGTGAACACAACCACCCTATAGTGATAAAAAATCCAACCACTTCTTTTTTTTAATCCCCATAAATCATAAGCAGTGTCTCAGAACAAGCCGTTTCCAGATCCCTGGCAGTGTGACGTCACATTGGCCACAGGGCCCGCCCACGAATGCTGATAGACACTGCCGTTTTAACATAGAACCGCCCTGAGCGAGTTCACAGCCAGTTGTACAGTCCGCCACTGCTGCACTGACGAGAATGTCTCCCAAGCGTTTTAGGTGTTCTGTAGCTGGATGGATTAATCCACATAGCTCTCTCCATTTAGGTTGTGCTAAAAATGTGTTACTCAAGGATAGATCAGTAAACTGTTCGTGATCCAGCTTACAGTCTCCAGAGTGATTCTGGATATGGCAGTAATGAAGGTGAGAGCACTTTATTACAGTTCATCTGAGTTGATTTACAAATATAAAGTTTACCAGTTTATTAAGCACCACCCGAAAAGGCATAAGGTCTTTATATATTTGTTTACTGTTAGTTGTAATGAGTGTTTGTGTAATTCGCTATATATGTTGATGATAATGCAAGGGAGAAAGAGAGTTTATGGATAATATTTTAATGCGCACTTGCACTGTGTTTTATTAAGCTCTTACAGTGATTTTCTAGAGTGAAAACAGACGCTTCATCTTTTGTGTGAAGTACAATAAACGTCATAAAACTCATTGGTAAAGTCGAACGGGGTCTGATACAACAGGCTTGTACTTATATAGTGGATAAAAACAAGAAAACAATATAAGCTATAACCGTAATTGAACTAAACTATACCTGTTCTATCTCCATGCAGCATATATTTGCAGTTTCTGACATTATAGTGCGTCCTGACTGAATCCTGACACCGGAGAATCAGCTCTTAAAGCTTTGTCCTCTTAGGCTGAGCGCAGCAGCTCATTTGCATTTAAAGGGCACACACTGAAATGGCGCGTTTTTGCTCAACCCCAAAAAGTGGCAATTTTAACATGCTATAAAAAATTATCTGTGGGGTATTTTGAGCTAAAACTTAACACACACACTCTGGGGACATCAGAGACTTAGTTTACATCTTGTAAAATGGGGCATAATAGGTCCCCTTTAAAAATGCAAGGTCCGACTAAGTAATGTGTGCTGCGGCATCATGCCCATCTCAGGACGGTTATCTGTGGCGGTCTCATATGCATCAATCCCAGTGGCGTGACCGTGGCTGAGGATGCCATATGCCCCAGGAGCCTCTGAAAATATTTCAGTGGAACCATTATCTTGCACTTGAACAGTTTCATGCAGTTCAGCATTGACTGAGCACGGTCTTTGGAAAGACGTGTTGTCATGGCCAACTCCACACTGAGAAAAGAGATGCTCTGCACAGGCGGAGAGCTTGCTCTTTTCCCAGTTGACCCAAAGTCCTAATCAGGCTAGGTGCTGAAGGACCAGGTCCCTGTGTTCGCATACCGACTCCCGAGACTAAGCTAAAATTAGCCAGTCATCGAGGTAGTTGAGTATGGGAATGCCCGTTTCCAAGAAAGGGACAACCCGTAAGGGAGGACCTTGTACTGATATGCTCGTCTTTCAAAGGCAATCCGAAGAAAACGTCTGTGCTAAGGAAGAATCAAGACATGAAACAATCTAGATGTCTGACACATGTGAGCATCTTGAACAGGAGCTTGTGCAGTGCCCGATTCAGTACTTGCAGATCTAAGATTGTTCTCAACCCACCACCCTTCTTGGGTATGTTGAACCAGATTTGGTACAATGAGCCAGATTGTCCTGAGCAACCAATGTGACGGGTTGGGAAGTGCTAAATACGCGCCCAGACCCTGCACGAGTGGTACTAGAGGGACAATACCCGGGGTACCCAAGGAGCAAGGCTCGTCACATTGGTGGCTTCGCGTCCCTGTTAAATCCATGATGAATGGTGTACAGTACCACCTACCTTGGTCCGGTAGCTGTAGTGGCGGAGGTGAGTGACGGGGAGAGAAGCTAAGCTTGTCTGACGTACATCGCACTCTCCTGTTTGCAGACTTGATGCAACAGAACGCAGGAAGGCAAAGAGTTTGCATCCAATGATGTGCTGATGCAGTTCTCTGGTGTCTGGCCATCATGAAAAAGATAGCCATGAACACCGTGAGTCTTTGACCCAGGGAAAGAGAAAACTGCTCTTTTTTTGACCATGTAGAATTCACTCCTCCCTGTTGGGAGTGAGGCTCGCCCACAGTCCTGGGGTAAACAGATCCACACTTCTCCATCCCTGGGTCACCCGTCTCAGGGCCACTTTGAAGCCTTATGATGGTTCTTAGTGGTCTGTTGATGGCCAAGCTGTGTCACCTGTTTGCGAGCTGACAGCTGGGGTCTGGCTGAGGTGCCTGAGTTAAACTCCATAACGAGAAAAGAGATTCTCTGCACAGGGGAGTGTTTGCTCTTTTCCCAGTTGACCCAAAGCGGTTGAAGTGCCTGAGCACCAGATCCCTGTGTTTGCCTAACTGATCTCGAGACTGGGCCAATATGGGCCATCGCCTTCAACGGTGTAAGGGCAGCCTCCGATATCTTCGTGAAGACACGGGGTGACAGGGACAGCCGGACGGGGAGCACCTTGTACTGATATGCCCGTCCCTTGAAAGCAAAGCATAGGAACGGTCTGTGTTGAGGTAGGATTGAGACATGAAAGTATGCGTCCTTTCGGTCAATCGCTGCTAACTAATCTTGTCTGCGAATGTACATAAGGATGCGTTTCTGCTTCAGCACCTTGAACGCCTTTCTTGGGCACAATGAAGTATGGGCTGTAAAACCCTGACTTCATGTCGGCTGGAGGGACCGGCTCTATTTCGTTCTTCGCCAATAGGACTGTGGTCTCCGCACACAGGACAGGAGCATCCTTGTCTGCCACTGAGGTAAACCGGACACTGCTAGACCTGGGGGGACACCGTGAAAACTGAATCCCATAGCCTGATCATCTGGATGACCCAATGAGATGGGCTGGTAAGCACTAGCCAGGTTTCCAGACACAGTGCAAGGGGGACCAGAGGGACAGCAGACATGCCCAAGGTGGGGCAGCGCTGTGGAGCACAGGGGCCCACCTCGGAAGGCACAGCGTCCCACCTCGGAAGGCACAGCATCCCAGTGTGTGGGCAGTGAGTGTGCTGGCACACTTATCTGGCTCCATGGTTCCTGTGAGGCAGTGGCCAGAGATGCGTCGGAAGGCGTTGCATCCTCAAATCACAGACTTTGAGGAAACTGCTTTTTTGAGGAAACTGCTCTTTTGCTGAAATTTTGGGTACCATTGGCTGTGAGATGAGCGGCAGAACAGAAATAATTTTTTTTTCAAAAAACAAAGAATTTTCTACCCAGCCCTCCACCGGGTTGCCCTGAGATGGGCGGGTCACCTTCCTGCAGGGAGCTCGACGTTGCGGCCTGCTAATGTGACCATGATAGAGCAGATGTGGAGGCAGCAGGGGGACATGTATTGACAGCAGAATCCCCTTGGGGCAGGACGTGTTTGATCGTTGCCGTCTTCTTTTGTACTGCCGAGAACTGCTGGGTAAAGTTCTCGACAGCATCACAGAAGAGGCCGGCCTGGGAGATGGGGGAGTCGAGAAAGCGAGCTTTGTTGACCTCCTTCATCTCGGCCAGGTTATAAGAAAAATATTCCTTAATTTAATTAAGTTGTCAGCGCCGATTGCCTCATAGGCAGGGCGCCGACATATAGTGCCGTTGCGCTTTGGGGCGACCCAAGTTCAAGTCCTAGCTCTCTGACCTTTCCTGATCCTGTCCCCCCCACTTCGCTTCTTGTCTGCTTACTGTCCTCTCATAATAAAGGCAAAAATGCCAAAAATAAATGTAATTAAATTAATTAAACTAGACTTGAAAAGATTAAAAAGACTGGTGTCAGTACTGACATTAGTATCGTTATTACTCACTAGATGAAGCAACAAACTATCATGACTATCATGTACAGTAGCTGCCCACAGCAAGCACAAACCCCACGCTTTAACAAAATTGGTAACAAAATTCAAAAACATTTCAGAAACTCTTCTAAATGTCCAACATAAAGGGAACAGTAAACTTGTCTTTCCATTTACTGAAAAACACATAACACTTTTGTACATTTGCTGTGGTCCAAATCCGAGTGTGATTTTTCCCAGTGCCCCCCGCAGAGTTGGTCTGTGTTCATTCATTTCCATTCATGGGCCATTCATTTGCAATTTAGTTCAACAAAACTATTGTGTGTGTGTATGTATGCATGTATACAGATAGTAGTTTAATACTATCATTAAACCTCTAGCCTTATGATTTTTGCTATTATTTATTTATTTATTATTATTATCTTAATAGTTCATTCCCTATTATTTAGCCAAGAGAGATAGAAATATTCAAGCAACGGTTTTGGTGGCCGTCTATGGTGTGGGGCGCTCGTCAGTTCTTGTCGGCCTGTCCGGTTTGTACTGCAGGGAAGGGCTCCAGTCGACCCCCAGCAGGGCTACTCCAGCCGCTGTCTGTCCCTTCGCGGCCCTGGTCACACATAGCTATGAACTTTGTCACAGGCCTACCCCCTGGCAACATGGCAGTCCTCACTTTGGTAGCCAGGTTCTCGAAGGCAGCCCATTTTATTCCCCTCCCCAAATTGCCTTCAGCGAGGGAGACAGCGACTGTTGTCTTAGATCACGTTTTCCGTATATTTCCAGCCACAGTTATCCCCCTCCAAAGAATCCCACGCCATTGTTCCTTTTGCGCATGCGTGGAGGATTGCCAGAGAAGCCCTCACTCAGACTGGTGACAGGAACATGGTGTCGGCGGACCGTCACCATACTAATCCCCCACTTTACGTGTGTGGTCAGAAGGTCTGGTTATCATCCCAGGATATTCCTCTCAGACTTCCCTCATCCCTCCCAAATTTATTGGACCATTTTCTATCACTGAGGTGCTCAGTCCGGTGTCAGTTCCCCCAGTTTAAGAATATCCACCTGTTTTTTAATGTCTCTAAGATCAAGCCCGTCATTCACTCCCCCCTTCAGCTCCAGACCTCTGCCTCTCCGCCTCCCAGACTCATTGGAGGGTCGCTGGCTTATACGGTATGTCGGCTCTTTGATGTGAGACGAAGGGGTAGAGGTCATCAATACCTGGTAAACTGGGAGGGCTATGGTCTGGAAAAGAGATGCTGGGCTCCGGTTCGTGACATTCTGGGTCGCGCTCTCATCGACCAATTCCATCGGCTTCATGGTGAGTCCTCCGGGGACGCCATGAGGCGTCCATGAGGGGTGGGTACTGTTACGGTTCAGGGTGCATCATCAGCTTCATCCTGTTGTCTGTGTGTGTCCTGTCATTTTCTGCAGCTCGTGACCTGGGCAATCAGCACTGATTTTGCAGAGCAGGTGCACAGATCTGATTTCCCTCACCTGTCACTTGTTCCTGTTCCCTTCATAATCTCTGCTGTGTCTGCCCTTTTTTGTCAGTAGATCACTTCGTGCTCGTTTCATGTGTGTTTTGGCTTCGTTCTGTTTGTGTTCTGTGTCTTACCTGTTCGCCAGGACACTTACCACGAGGAGTGACAGCTGATCGTTGCCCTCGCTGTTCTCTCGGACTCGTCTTGTTCCCCGTCCAGTGTGAGCACTGTATCTTGGGTGGTCTCCACAACTTGTGCTGTCTGCTGAGCACTTACAGACAGCTCTGGAGCTCCCAGACATTCATTATATTTTTGTTGTTCACTTGTGTCACTACTTTGGAGGTTGTTGTTCCCAAAGTTTGATAAACACTGTTCATGAATCCTTTGCATATGAGTTCTTTGTTCAGTGCTTCTGACACCTTTAACCTTCACATCATAGTGTGTAAAATAGAAAACAGAGTGCAGTGCTTTTCTGTTTATAATTTATCAAAGACAGTCCAGCCTATAAAATATGGTGTTTATGGTCTGTGGTTCTTGTTAGCAAAAATAAAGCTGATAATGAGTCTTTTTTGTACTAAAATGTCTTATCTGTTAATTTCATTTCAAGGGATATTGTGAAGAAGAATATTTGTGCATATTTTATAATTATTGGAAAAGTGAACTAATTATCCTCCAATGTTTGACACGGACAAAGATTGTATTTGTTAAGTAAGATTCTGAATGATTATATCCTAGAGTTCTGTTCTGTGTCATCAGAGACCAGCATAGTGATTGACATACTGTGAGAATTGAAATCAAGTTATTTTTATTGTCACAAAAACATGCACTTTTGTGTCTTTTTTGTCTTTTATTACGCTACTGTCAGTAATTGTCTACTGCAGTCTGCTTGTGTTAGATAAAGCAATCCATCCTCAGTACGGCTGATGAGCAAAAATATAGCTTGCAGAATGGAAAGGAAATGAAGCAACCACAAACTGCCTTTCACCTCATTGATGTGAAACTAAGGAATTCAGCTATAGTTGTCTGACACTGACATTATTCATGATTACATTACATCTAAATTATCATTTATTAAGCCTAGCTTATAATTTTTAAAGGAAAAGCTTAAACTAAAAAACATTTTTTAATACTTTTTTAGTGTTCCAGTGACCCTCTTATGTTACACTTATCACTCATAATTAAAAGTAAAACAAAGAAAAAAAATTGATTAAGTGCCAAACTACAGGATTATTGTGTGTGTGACCATAATTTATCTTTAAATATACATAAAAGCCCTTTGAAGGGCATCAACATATTTCTGTTATATACGTATAACACAAACACAAGCTCCTCCTCAGCGGTTCTTCTCAGTCCACACACACAAAGATACAGCATAAGAGTGATCAGACTTCCACATCAACAACTCATTTCATATCAGGTAAAGCATTTCATGCATCAATTACCATTTATGATGTTTAAACTATAATGCCTGCATTCAAATGCACACTTTGAAATACATCAATTATTATTATTTACACATGTTGATGTACATCAATTAAAACTAGAAAAAAAAGTTCGTCGAGACAAACTTTAAGTTGGCTTGAAAAAGCCGGTCCAGAAAGTTTGAAGTAGTTTTAAAAGTTTGAAGTTTGAAGCTTTTCAGTTTGAAATAGTTTAAGTTTTAGTTTAGTAGTTTAAAAGCTAGCTAGTGTGTGTGTGAGTGAGAGTGAGTGTGTGTAGATAGATAGATAGTTAGTTAGATAGTAACTTAGATATTTAGACAGTTAGTTAGATAGTAACTTAGATATTTAGTTAGACAGTTAGTTAGATAGTAAGTTAGATATATAGTTAGAAAGTTAGTTAGATAGTAAGTTAGTTAGTTAGATAGTAAGTTAGAATGTTAGATAGTTAATTAGATAGTAAGTTAGATAGATAGATAGTAAGTTAGTTAGAAAGTTAGATAGTTATTTAGTTAGTTATTTAGTTAGATAGTTTGTTAGTTGGATAGTTAGTCAGTTTGTTAGATAGTTAGTTTGTTAGATAGTTAGTTAATGAGTTTGAATCAGTTTAAATGGCTCAGTAATAGTACATAGAATGGCTTCATTGAGTGTAATGGGCTTCAGTGTTTAGATTTGAATTTGTGACAGGGTAATCAAGGTGGTTGCTAGGGTACTCTGAGTGGTTGCAAAGGTTTTATGTGGTTGCTAGGGTGTTACTATGCGGTTGCTTGGGTACTCGGGGTGGTTGCTAAGGTGTTGCTATGCGGTTGCTAAGGTATTCTGGGTGGTTGCTAGGGTGTTGCTATGCGGTTGCTAGGGTACTCTGGGTGGTTGCTAAGGTGTTGCTATGCGGTTTCTAGGGTAATCAGGGTGGTTGCTAAGGTGTTGCTATGCAGTTGCTAGGGTACTTGGGGTGGTTGCTAGGGTGTTGCTATGCGGTTGCTAAGGTATTCTGAGTGGTTGCTAGGGTGTTGCTATGCGGTTGCTAGGGTACTTGGGGTGGTTGCTAGGGTGTTAATATGCGGTTGCTAAGGTACTCGGGGTGGTTGCTATGGTGTTGTTATGCGGTTGCTATGGTGTTGCTATGTGGTTGCTAGGGTACTTGGAGTGGTTGCTAAGTGTTGCTATGCGGTTGTTAGGGTACTCGGGGTGGTTGCTAAGGTGTTGCTATTCGGTTGCTAGGGTGCTCTGTATGGTTGCTGTGCTGTTGCCATGGTGTTCAAGGTGGTTGCTTGGGTGATCTGGGTGGTTGCTATGATAGATAGATTTAGTTTGATAGATTTAGTTTGATTGATAGATAGATAGATAGAAATAGTCAGATAGATAGATAGATAGATAGATAGAAATAGTCAGATAGATAAATAGATAGATAGAATTGCAATCCTTAGAAAGATAGAAATAGATAGATAGAAATAGTCAGATAGATTTAGCTTGACAGATAGATAGATAGATAGATAGATAGATAGATAGATAGAAATAGTCAGATAGATAGATAGATAGTTCAATGTAAGTCAATGGGAGTTTTTTCCAGTTTTAATCAGCATTTTTAGGAAAACCGTAAGTCGGATCAGTCTGAAAAGATAAAGCAACTCGAGTCAGAACAGTCTGAAGGTCTAGTCCGAGTTTGGTGGTTGTAGCTTGAACAGTCTAGGAGGAGTAGCATTTAGAAATTTAGTCTAAGAAGAAGAATAATAAGCCTAAATAGAATATCAGTAAGTTGGTTTTTTCAAGCCAACTTAATTAACCATAATCTTTTGACTTTTGTGACCTTTCACACCATGATCATTTTGGTGCAAATTGTTGTTTGTTTATTGTTACTCTTTGGTGCATAAAATTACATTTAAATGTTTTGAGATTTGTTTGGAAATTAGGCTACAAACATTATTATTATGGACCATAACTTTTACAAAAATTTTGAAATTCTGATCTTTCAGAAGAGAGGACAAACTCCAAAGGCATCATATCAAAAAGACTGTACACATTCACAACTGTTTATCTCAGACAATTAAAACTAGGAACAATTTGCAATAAGGTCCGATAAGTTAGTTAATACATTAACTATCATTAACAATAGGCAAAAACATTTGTTACAGTATTTATTAATATTAATAAAAAGTAATAAAATTAATAAATCATAATAATATTAATAACCAAAAATGCAACTATTCTTTGTTAGTTAATGTCAGCTCAGGACCATTAATTAACATTAACATATACAAATTTTGATTTTAATGAAGTATTTGTAAATGTTGAAATTAACATTAACTAAGATTAATAAATTCTTTAGACACATTTTTCAAGGTTCATGTTAACTAATGGAGTTGGATACAACTAATGTTAAAAAATGGAACCTGGGTAACACTTTATAATAACATTCATTAATAAATCATTAACAAACATTATATAATGGTTAACAGATCACTGGTGTATATATATTCACATAGCTAGAAATATGGGATAATGTGCTTGTTAATGTTTACTAATGAAATTATTAAACATTACATGTAGATTGATTAACATATTATTATTTAATGTAAATTAAAATGCTTACAAATGTCATTCAACTACAGTTCATATATACCTGAAGCACTTTTTTTTTTTTTTACATTTACAAAAGTACAAATGCAAAAAGGTGTTTAGTAGCTATACGTGATCTAGATGTTCAACAGAAAATTCTACAATATAAGAAAGACTGGTCTTACTTTATATTAGGTGTCTTTAACTACTATGTACTTGTGTAAAAAAAATAAAATAATAATAATTGTTAGGTACAATGCAAAACACTGAACCTTTTTTCAAAACACTGAACCTCTTGAACCTTTTTTTTCTAACTGACAAAAGTACAAAGAAAAGATTACCAATGTTTTCACTGACCAACATAATTGTATTTTGTGAATACAAAAAAGTGGGGACAGAGGCAAAATAAAAGTGAAAAGATTATATAATATCCAAGTTAAACTGTTTTTAAACAGTCCACAATTAGCAGGTGAATTAGTTAGGGGAGGGTATCATGTTTGGGTGTAAAAGAGATTCTTAGTCTTTGCAAGAAAAGATGGGTCATGGCTCACCACTTCGTGCCAAATGTCATGAGAGAATTGGTCTTTTACCATATACCATAAATAATAATTGAAAAAGATTCAGGGAATCCAGAGAAATCTCAGCTTGTATAGGGCAAGGTAGGACACCTCAGTTGAATGTGCCTGACCTTTGAGTCCTCAGATGGCGTTGCATTAGAAACCGTCATGCTACTGTGTTAAATAAAGCCACATGGACTCGGGAGTACTTTGGAAAACGGTTGCAGTCTGAAGCTGCATCAAGAAATGCAACTCGAATCTCTGTTACTCAAGGAGAAAGCTACACATCTGTTCAATGCAGAGATGCTGCTGAGTTCTCTGGGCCCGAGCTCTTCTCAGATGGTCTAAAAGACAGTGGAAATGTGTGCTGTGCTCAGATGAGTCCATGTTTCAGCTTGTTTTTGGAAAAAACTGACATTGAGTTTTCAGTCCCAAAGATGAAAGGGACCATCCAGACTTTCATCAGTGACAGGTGCAAAAGAAAACATCTGTCATGGTATGGAGGTGCATTAGTGCAAACGGCATGGTTACTCGCATATGTGTGAAGGTACCATAGACATAGAGGCATACAGTTGCAAGAAAATGTATGTGAACCACTTGCAGAATCTGTGAAAATGTGAATGATTTTAACAAAATAGAGATCATACAAAATGCATGTTATTTTTTTATTTAGTACTGTCTGAGTAAGATATTTTACATAAAAGATGTTTATATAGTCGACAAGGGGAAAAAAAAGCAGAATTTATTAAAATAACCCAGTTCAAAAGTTTGTGAACCCTTGATTCTTAATACCGTGTCGTTTCCTGGATGATCTACGACTGTTTTTTTTTGTTTTTGTTTGTTTGTTTGTTTTGTGATGGTTGCTCTTGAGTCCCTTGTATGTCCTGAAGAGTTAAACTGCCCAATGTTATTTAGAAAAATCCTCCAGGTCCTGCAGATTCTTCAGTTTTAAAAAGTTTCAAACATTCACTGATGCTCCAGAAGGAAACAAGATGCATTAAGAGTTGGGGGGTGAAAACTTTTGAACAGGATGAAGATGTCCAAATTTTTCTCATTTAGTACTGCCCTTCGGAAGCAACAGAAGATACTTGCATGTTTCCCGGAAGACAAATTAAGTACAATTTACCTTGATCTTCAAATTCAAAAGGTTTTCACCCCCCGGCTCTTAATGCATCGTGTTTCCTTCTGGAGCATCAGTGAATGTTTGAACCTTTTTTAATAGTTGTGTTTGAGTCCCTCAATTGTCCTCGGTTTGAAAAGATGGATCTCAAAATCATACAGTCACTGCTGGAAAGGGTTCAAATAGGCAAGAATTGCTTGAAAACTGAAGAATCTGCAGGACCTGGAGGATTTTTCTGAATAACAAGACAAAATAACTATTTTTTTGTCTTGTGGACTATATGTAAACATTTTTTATGTAAAATATCTTACTCAGGACAGTACTAAATAAAAAAAATAAAAAAATTGCATGCATTTTGTATGATCTGTCTTATTTTATTAAAATTATTCACATTTTCACAGATTCTGCAAGTGGTTCACATACTTTTTTCTTGCAACTGTATATTTGGATTGCACAGAGACATAAACTGCCATCAAGATAACATCTTTCCTGGGTAGCAAGACAATGCCAGGCCTCATTCTGCATGTGATACAACAGAGTGGTTTCTAGACACTCTACACCTGCAGTCCAGATCTGACTCTTATTGAAACTGTATGGCCCATCATGAAAAAGAGAATCAGACAACGATGACCACAGACTGTTGAGCAGATGTCTTGTATCAGGCGAGATTGAGTAAAAATCCCACTTGCAAAACTGCAACAATTAGTTTCCTCAATTCCCAAATGATTAAAAATTGTAATTATAAGGAAAGGTGATGTGACACAGTGGTAAACATGACTTTGTCCCAACTTTTTTGGAGTGTGTTGCAGCCATCAAAATCAAAATGTGTTTATACTTACAAAATACAATAAAGTTGTTCAATGAAAATATTGGAAATCTTTTCTTTGTACTTTTTTCAGTTAATTAGAGGTTCAAGAGAATTAACAAAATCACAGATTCTTAATTTTTTTGCATTTTACAACATGTCCCAACTCTTCTGGAATTGGGGTTGTACTTTAAATATAAATGCATATTTACAGGAGAAGCAGAGAAAATCTGTATTATTAAGCTTATTAAATCACATTAGTTATAATTAAATGTGGATTGTTGTGAAAATCATAATTTTAATGTTTAATTTCTGCAGGTGATATCCAAAACTTTGCCTAGAATGGAAACCAGTCAGGTCATCTCAACTGACAAAGCAACAGTTGTCATCCAAATAAATCCACAGGCGGCACAAAATGCTGTTATTTGTGATGATGGACAGGAGGCCAGAGGAGCACATCACAATACGGCTCTTGAGGGATTTTTTAAAGCACATCCAAAGGCACTGGGGGTAATGCATTAAATGATGAATTATAATGATACATGGTTTTGTGGACATTCTTAGCATTTAATTTCCTCTAGATCAAAAAAAAGTTTGGGTTGGTCTGATGATTCCCTTTAGTGCATAAAACATTGCTTCTATATTTGTGTCTCCTGCCTTATATCTGCCATCTAGACTGTCCAGATAATGATCGGAGTGATGATCTTCCTACTTGGTATTCTACTCACCACAAATGTCTACCGTTTTGGTACTTTTTATGTCATTAGTGGAATAACGTACTGGGGATCTTTCATTGTAAGTTTCATTTGATGGTTTTGCTTTATTGCCTCTGATTTTAATTTCCTGAATGAACTCTAAAATGTCCTTTATTTCTCTTTCAGTACATCAGTGCTGGATCTCTGTCTGTTGTTGCGCAGAATAAACTTCATCCCTGTGTGGTATGTACATACAGTAGTCTATAATGTGCTGAAATCTGTTGGTGATAACTCTTCTTTTGTCACTTTGTTACTTATTTTGCATTGCAAAACACTTTTGATGTTATAGAGGTGGGATACAGGTAAGATTTTGGACAGGTTTGGTGGTATGGTTATAGGTTTAAGGTTAAGGGAGGGACAACAGTTTAATTACAGCTGTAATTACATGCAGGTATTTTTATAAATATGAGTACAATGTAAAAACAGACTTACTGTATACATGATAAGTGCATTATATCAAATGATTCTTTTATGTGTTAGTACAGGGGAGTCCTGGAAGGCTGCTGTCCTACTGAGTTTAGCTCCAACCTTTCCCAACACACACCTGGAAGTTTCTAATAACCCGAAGACCTTGACTAGCTGGTTCAGGTGTGTGTAATTAGGATTGGAGCTAAACTCTGCTGGATAGTGGCCCTCCAGGAGCAGGATTGGACACCCCTGTGGGGTGTTAAACACACCCGATCCTGCTATGTGTTAGTACATAGTAGTTTGACACTTAATATAAAATGGGACTGAAAGGCATGCTAGTACAATTACAGCCAGTGAGCAACAAACTGAGACATTCATCCTTTTACCAATAACAGATCAAGATATCTGACTCATTATTACTTAAGATAGTTAAAAACAGAGTTTAGGACATTTTAAAAGTGTTCGTCATTACTATTACTTTCACTTAAAAGTTTTTCTCCCTGTAGGTGAAAGCCTCTCTTGGAATGAATGTGATCAGTGCCATAACTTCAGCGATAGCCATTCTTCTGATGGGCATACAGATGGGACTGCCATATCGAAATTGCTACTATTCTTATAGTTACTCTGAAAATGACATCTGTATAGATTTTAAGGTACTAAATGTACAATGTCTAATATCTTGTTTTAATGTGCATTAATTAGTTTAAGCTATTAATTGCTGTACTTAAAAGTTCACCCAAAAAATGAAAATTCTGTCATAATTTACTTTCAAGTCATTAATCATTGAAAATCTTGACATCCATAAACTTCAGTTTGTTCCTCACACAAAGCTATCGGTGTCACATTCGGTTGAATTAGACGTGAGAAACGATCTATTCACAGCAGTGTGGATCTTTATTTTAAAAAAAAAAAAAACTCACAACACCCAGAACAAAAGGAGACGTGACAACCGCTATACACACAACGAGAACTGACTGTAAACATTAAGAAACACAGGGCTTAAATACACAGACTTAAATACAAACTTAACCAAATGAACATCAGGTGCAAATGATGATCAAACAATGAATAACCAAGATAACTAACAGAAACTAAGGAAACTGAACTAAACACAATCCACCCAAAACCAAAACAAATACAGATAAACCCTGACAATCGGATGATTTCAGAAGACTTGGAGGATAGTGCACTAGTTGTATGTACCAGTTTTTTTATGCTTTTATGGTGCTTTTGTGTCTTTTTGTGTGAAAGCTCCAGTTATCATTCATTGTGATTGCATTAAAGCAGTCTTCAAAATATCTTTAAAAAAAATCATGCAGGTTTTAGAATGACAAGAGGGTGAATAAATGATGACAGAATTTTAATCTTGTGAACTTGATATACATCCTGCTTTTTGAGACATACCCTGATCATCAGAATGATATCTGCTTATAGTGTAATGGAATGCAACTTTTAGAAACTCACTTAAAGGGGGGGTATCACACACAGTTTCTGCCAATCTCATGTTAATCTTGAGTACATATAGAGTAACAATGCATCCTTCATATATCCGAAAAGTCTTTAGTTTTGTCATATTTATAAAAGATAGATACGCTAAACCGAGTCTTTCCGGAAAAAGCCGAGATCCTGGAGGCGTATCTGCCGTCAGTGCTGTGGGCGGAGCTAAAGAGCACGCGCAGCTTCTGCGATGTCTGCTAACTGCGACATCATTATAAATACAAAGGGAACAAAAGCGTTCGTGTTGTTTACATTTTATGCACTTGCGCGCCGATTGCCAACAAAACACAGACATCTGATGCAGTTTTACTCACCACCCGCGATCTGCAAATCCAGCGCCGAACTGGGACTTGTTTACAAAGTACTCATCACTGAAATCCCAGGAACAAACGAACATACATGCACAACTCCCTTGCTGCCCCGGAAAAACAAACTTCATCCTCTGTTCCCTTAACACTGGGTTCTTTGGGAAGCTGAAAAAGGTAATCTTGCCCTCACAACCAAAAACACACTCCTTTGGTGACAGGAGCTGTATCATTTCGGAGGCTTCGTCCTTCAGAGGTCGCATTTGAATGCTGAATACTTAATCAAGGATGTCATATTTAAGAAAAGTAACCGTAATAAAATTAACTGATATTCATTGTGAGGTGTAAAATACTGTAATTTCTTTCTTGCGTTGCAATCTAACGGTTATTTTTTTTAAATGAGACCAATGATGTATGCAGCCTTCAAAGGGTGCAGCCCCTGAATTGGGACACAGCCATTGTTGAAAAATCTCTCGGCTTCCGTATCCCGAACAAAACGCGTTGATGGGCGTGCTCTTGCTCTTGCTCTGGGTGATGTGAGTGTGCACGCTTATCAGGGAGAAGTGCCTATACAAGGAATCCGGTCTCTTTTGACGTCATACAGGACTCACTTGAAAAAAACTCTCCGAAACCTGTACCAAAACCGGAAGTAGTCATTTGGCACAGAAATACTCAATCATACGTCCAACTCGTGTTTTGAAACTTTGGCCATGTTTAGCATGAGAATCCAACTCTTCAACAGTGTAAATAAGTCAGAATGCATGAAATAGCATTACACCCCCCCTTTAATACAATTGCTGGGATGTTGTTTGTGGAACTGCTTTCATATATGGCTATGTCTTTTTAGAGATATGGTTGGGGGATCATTGGAATATTGCTGCTGTTCTCCATCCTTCAGTTCATCATCTCCATCTGTATCTCAGGATTAGCTTGCAGAGCCGCCTGCAACAGAGACTTAATGTCTCAAAACAGTGTCATTGTGGCACTAAACCAGGTAATGATTTGGTGATGATGTAATTGCTATAACCAGGGTGTCAGCCAGTTTTATCCCAACAACCAATACTTATTTTTTATCTAGATAGACATTTCTGCTGAAATCAAGGTTTTTAGAGAACCTTAGTGCAACCTTAGTGGTCCTGAATCTAAGACAGTCTACTACAAATTTAAACTGTTCAGTTTTCAGTAAACTTTCTGTAGTCTTATATTGTTGAAATGTAGTTATGCTACATAGAAAAAACTAATGTACAAAAATCAACATGCTTCATTGTAAACTGTCTCTTCTGCTAAACTGTTGAAGTGGGTGCTAGTAGGCATTTGTCCTATTATCACAGTATAGCCTATAAAACAGTCTTTATGGATCTTGTTAATCTCTTGTGTACTAATATATTTTGTCTGTTACTTCACAGGGATACTGAGTCATAGTGAGAGGATCTTACCAGTTAAAGGTTGCAAGAAATTAATATCACATAAAAAAAAAAAAAA
Organism: Mylopharyngodon piceus; assembly: GCA_039654765.1. Lineage (NCBI taxonomy): Eukaryota > Metazoa > Chordata > Actinopteri > Cypriniformes > Xenocyprididae > Mylopharyngodon > Mylopharyngodon piceus. Next base: position 34,789,761 of record CM077441.1, on the reverse strand, counting down.
AAAATGCTTAAAAAACATCTGTAACAACAGAGCAAGAATATTAATGCATATTTTATAATTATTGGAAAATTGGCCTCATAGTATACTTCTGTATTCATATACTCCTGTATTTTCATTTCATATTTGACATAGGCCAAAGCTTGTATTTGTTAACCAAGGTTTTGAATGAATATATCCTGGACTTGCATGTTTAGTCTGTTGTGATACAGTGGAGAAAACACACATTTGAGAAATTAAAGTACAACTATTTGATGGTTGATACAAAGACATGCACTTTTTTTTTTTTTTTTTTTTTGCTTTGATGTAAAATTGAAACCAGTTTAATAAACAAGAAGCTGTCCCTGTGCATGACATTGGTAAAGGTTTGTGGTCAATTCATTCTCTGCATCCAGTCTCAGTATCTGTAAAACCACCTGCTTCTACTGAGCTTCACTAAACCAATTAAATGGTTTTGGTAGCTCTGTTGTGACAACCATAACTATGGCAGACAATGTTATTTATGTTATAGTATGCTTGTGCAGTGCAACCTGTCATGATCTGTCCAGTCTAGGGTTGGAGAGATTGGTGACAAAAGATAAAACTGAAATAATAAGGGACTTTAAGTAATGACAATTCCTCCTCTCCTGTCCCAGCTCACAATAACCACAAAGTTTTTGACTCGTAAGGCTTTTCTTTATTTTCTTGTCTGTAAAACAATTAACAGAAACATCTCTTCAGAAGTGGGTTCAGGCCAAAACAACAAACAAAAGTAACTAAGTGTTTAGAAAAGATTAACTTGGCTAACAAAGAAAATTACAAATAAAATACAACAATCTGCCCTAGCTCCCCAACTAAACAAACAGGAGAAAACAAGATTGCACAAATATAAAGTGGCAGTCCCCTGATCTACAGCTTCAGAAATAACGGATAATTGTTTAAAGAAACAAACTCAGTTCAAATCACAGAAAACGTAGAATAAAATAAAAAAAGATATAAAGGACAAGGAATAGGAGTCAATGCTTATGTTCGAGATAAATCAGTTTATGCACCATTGACAAGAGGATGCGGTAATGGAATGATTATGTGTGCGTTATGTATGCAACTGGAGTGTTAACCTGACTGTTGTGTGCACCCAAGGGTAGGGAAAACAGGAAAATGGGTGAATAATGGATTATATGTGCGTTAGGGTGGCCCTTATTGCAGGGTATTTTTTTGGGGGAAATGTTAACATCTCACCCCCTCATTTGTTTCTCCGCTAGAAGTAAGTAATGTATGCAAAATTCCATCCAGATAACTTGTCATTTAGGGTATGCTCAAAGAATGCATCTTTTTAATCAACAGGTACTTGATATCTGATTGGAAATATTAGCAAAGGTTTCATTCACTGATAAACTTTTGACTGTTTCTGATATCAGATGGCCACTTTGCGTAACCAGGATGAATTATTCTTGCTTGAAAGCAAGGAGGAGTCTTTATTGCCGATTTTCCGCAGGGGCAGTCGTGGCCTAATGGTTAGCGAGTCCGATGGGTAACCCAAAGGTTGCTGGTTCAATTCCAGCACCGGCAGGAAATAACTGAAGTGTCCTTGAGCAAAACACCTAACTCCTAATCCTAAATGGCTGCCCACTGCTCCGGATGTGTGTGTCCATGGTTTGCAGTGTGTGTGTTCACTACTCACTGCTCCTAAAGTGTGCGCACTAACTTGGATGGGTTAAATACAGAGAACAAATTCTGAGTATGGGTTATGAGTATTGGCCTTCACATGTCACTTTCCCCTTTCACTTTCATTGGCAATGTTCTTTGAGTATATCTGCACCGAATGGGGAAAAGGGTTTAGTGAAGGAGGTCCAAGGCTTTTCAAAGATCAGTTCTCATCAGCATCATTGTAATTTAACATTTTAAGACTAACAACACTATTCTGTGTTCTCGTTTTTAACCTAATTCACCATTCACAAATGGTTTTGTATAATTATTAATTACATGCTGTTATGGTCATTAAGACAATTTCAGTTTTGTTGAGGACACCCTAAACATACTCCAATCTCAGCGAAATTTAGTTTGTTTCCATTTCCCATGAAGGAGAGTTGACGGGGTGGGTGAGAGCGGAAGATCTCAAAAGTCCAAAAATAAGGGCCATCCTAATGTGCGTGTAAATGTATTGCTGCCGCGACCGTGACAGAGCCCTCTGTCACAGTAAGGAAATATAAAGCAACCACAATGGTAAACTGCCTGTCACCTCATTGGTGTGAAAGGGCGTTCAGTTGTCTATAAAAATGCAGAATGTTTTCAATGAGGGTTGTGTTTAGGGTTAGAGTATATAATATGCTGTTCGTACATATAAAAATAATAAAAAATCATTTTAAAAATCATTGTCTATGGAAAGTCTGCATAATGATATAAAAACAAGTTTGTGGGTATCTGTGTCTTTTTGAACACCAATACGTCTGCTGGTGCTTTTAATGACATCACTGTAAACCCGAATAAGTTGGCAAAACTCAAAAAAATTTGATTGTTAAGTTAAGAAATTCAAAGTGCAAGTAAGCAGAACTGACAGATTTTTATTTTGTACTTGTAGCCCAGGGCAAAATTAGGGCAAACATTAACAGCTACACATCCAAGAATATGAATAAAACTCTCTTAGTTGATCAAATAAATTGTTTAATTTCTATGAAATGCAATAATATTAAAATTATATCCATTTGAATCTAATTAAGACATACTGCGGAAAATCTTACCCAATGAAATGATGGAATTGCACTGCAGAGGTAGATCAACCAATTACTAAATGAATTTCAGATAAAATGCAAACAACACTTTTGTGCTACTGAGGAAACATTACGTATGCCTGAAGAACAACAACGCAGCTGAATGGGCAGAGGTGAACAGACAGACTGTTTGCAACAAACATACTGTCCAAGCGTGTTCTTCTCAGGCCACAGCAAGCAGCTTCCTGTGCCAAAACTTCAGCTCTGTGGGGTATTCCAGAAAGCAAGGTTATCTTACCATCAAACATACCCTGAACTCTCAGCTGATTAACCCAAACCTTGCTTACTCAAGGTAGACTGGTTCCAAAAACATCCGGGAGTAAGTTCAGCCAACCCAGAGTATGTTCAAAATAACAAGTGTTACATTCGTCCCGACAGGAACTCCTGATATTTAATCCCGATTTACTTTCATACTGAAAAATTCTGACAAGGTAAACTACAGGACGTGTTACAGCACTAAATAACCTGTAGATTGATCATTATTGTGACACATGAAATGAGAAACACAAAAAAAGTACCGCTTCAGCAGTTTATTTACCGTACTCGAAAACTGCTTTCCGGACCTAACCGCGGGAAACAAAGACGAAATCACATGATATTTGGCAGCTCTGTCAAGGGTTGCGTGCTGAACGTGCTGTCATAACTTGGAATGCAAATGCAGTCAGGGCTCTGAGAAAATCGCTTTGTTACTTTCGTCCCGTGGTACTTTCGTCCCGGTTCTCCCCATTCAACACACATTTGACAATAAAGAATTTTCAAGAGAATACATTGGATATACACATTGGAAATGAAAGATAAACACGTTTTCCACCATGTTTTAATTGCAAATTTTAAACCGGTGGGCTGTTAACTGACCTGCCTATATATAGCCTAGATTTTATGATATAATCAGTCACCATGCCGCGCCGCTTTCTCCTCCTTTCCACAAGCGCTTGTGCTCCTGTGGCGTCTGTCGTTGTTGTGCAACCATGAACTGCGCTCTCCACGATGATGAGGAAGTATCAGCAAAATTAATTTCAAGCCCTTGCATTAGCTTTACTACTAGAAATATTTATGGAGATGAGAAATATAACAGCTATGTAATAATGAAATAAGTACAGCTACGATCAGCTTTTCGGCTGAGTTTTCGATGTTGTTGGTTCTTGTCACTGTGCTTGCGGCATTCTGAAAAGTTTAGATGTTTTCATCTCGCCGCGACATAGGTGCGCCTGGACAAAACGAGCGTGCTGCGCCGCATGTGCATCGCTTCTATTATGAGCGCACTTGCCGCGCACCTACATTTGAAATAACGAATTTGCGTGCGCAAAAGCGATATTTGAACGGCCCCTTAGTCGAACAATTCAGCCCAACATTAACCAGCGCTGACAAAGATGATGCCTGCTCTGTCCAAACGATACCGTTTGATTAACTGCTCGTCGTCAAACATTTCAAAAACATTCTTACTCCCCTGAAAGATTTGCACATGTCTCTGTCTCCTCAGTGCCATCACAAGCCCCTACTGGCAACTCCTAACCACTTGAGAGACCTCTCGAGCTGTCTTAAATAACTGGGAGAGTAAGAGTGATTCTTAGCTTTAAGAAATTTGATAACTTGCTTTTATGCTTAAGTTTGAAAGTAGGAGTAAATTTCATGAATTCTCAGCACTTAAGACTAAAATGGCACTTTGAGAAGCTTGATAAATATGGGCCCTGGCCCCGTATGTATAGAGCCGCTTAGAGTAAAATTTTAGTCTTAAGTGTGTCAAAATTCTAAGAATGACGTAATTTTACTCTTATTCCTAGACTTAAGAATAAGGAACCTTTATAAATCATACTAAGTGTCAAGACTAGGTCTCAGCTCCTAAATTATTTAGGAGAGCTGGAGAGGTCTCTTAACCTAGTTAGGAGTAACAAGATGGCAGCAAAGAAGAGGAGACGCACGCTCTCCAGTGAAGATATGATGTATTGTATATGATGTCATGGAGTTGATAAAATGATATAAACTTTATTGTCAATTCTTTTTGTAACTGACCTAATAAGAAATGTAATAACTTTAAATAAATTTAATAAATATTACTTAAACAATAATTCATGATTAATTCATTTTAATACATTTAAAGGTGCTTTATGCGATTTCTCAAATTCGTTGTTGAACACTGTTGATGTTTGAAATCAACCCAAACAAACCCACCCCTCTCTTCATTGCTCCGCCTCCAAAACTCACACTCCAATACTAACCACCCTGCTCCCAATCGGTCTCGAACCCCAGCTCGATCGCTGCCGGCATGCGAGGCAAATGCACTAACAATGACGCTAAACACCTCATTCTCTAGCAGTTGTCAGTGTGCAGTAGTATACCTGCACAACTCTCTCTAGCTGGCCTCTGTTACACACGCAATGTGAGTGGATGTCTGTTTATCACAGCTGACACGCAACAAAATGCTTCAGGAAAAATAAAGCACAGATGATGAACGAATGACAAGGAAGCACAAAAAATTAATGTACAGTACACCAGAGTAAATACAAACAAGAGTTTCTTGTTAATCGCCAACAGAACAGTAGCTCCAGACAATCAAAACCCAGTGTTACTCACATGATAAGGAATCAAAGCAGCCTCTGTGTCTGTTTTCAGGCCTTCCTGCTTAGTTCTCTCCAGCGCTGGAAAGCTTTACTAATATAAAAACGCAGGTCCTAAAGCGCTTTGCCCAATCATAACCCTTCATTCCAGTGATATTCTTTTGAGCTCTTTTGTATTGTGTAAACTTACCACATCAAACATAGTGGCCAAAATTGATGTGCAAAAGTTTTTTTTTTTTTTTTAAATGACCCTACAATTTTGCTTAAAGGTGTAATATGTAAGAATTTTGCAGTAAAATATCCAAAAGCCACTAGGCCAGTGTTATATATTTTGTTCACTTGAGTACTTACAATATCCCAAATGTTTCTAACTATTTGTAAATCGTCAGAAAATTGCAATTTTAACCAAGGCTCCAGGACGTGTGAGGAGTCGCCTGTCAATTGCGTCATACCCACGTTACCCTCGGTTTCCGGTTTTATTTTGTAGAAACCATGGAAACACCAAAGACGCTTTAATATTTACATGTTTTAATAGACAAGGGAACAACTGTTTTGATATATTTATAGACAGAAAACTAATTATTGTTATATAGCTCAACACGTTTAGTCTTATTGTTTAAATCTAATTTTCTTGATTTTTTGCGAGTACCATGCTTTACCATGCCTCAGAGAAAAACACTATTTTGTCAAGTAGCTAACATAGCATAATCAGATGCAGCTTTATTTTTAGTAAAAGTAATACAGAATTTTCTCCATCATACAATACGTTTTAAAATGAATTGCATGCCATTTATCAACACAAGCCATCCAGCATTTAATATGATATTCTAAAATCGATCTATCTTACTGCAGTGTGCAACAATGTCTCACAGCAGCCGCCGAGCGAACGCACAGAGTAACGTTATAACATCATTTTCAACACTCTCAAATGTATCTAATATGATAAACAGAGCTGCGTTACCTCATACTCATGACCGGAAAAGCGGAAGCGGCGCCGGTGACTGCAGCATAATAAAAGTTCCGCTGCTCGTGTTGCGCAATCGCTCCAGCGGCCTCGTTCAGCTCCCACAACACTCGGTCCTGCTCTGCTTCATACTACAGTGACCTTAATAATCATGTCCATGAACATGATTTCTTCCCGAGTCCTATCCCGACTCTTTTACACCGTCCGTTGAGGTGGAGACCACATGTCCAAGATTCCGCTCTCAAACTTGGCGTCATCAAGCTACGCCTTTGTTTTGAATAGGCCTCTAGCGAGCTCTAGTGGACAGAATTCTTACATACTGCACCTTTAAGAGGAGGAGCACCTGAGGCAATGGCTGAAGGCGCTAAACTTGAAGTGCCCACCCAAGCGCCCTTATGTGTGTTCGTACCATTTCATGGACAGGAAGCCGACTGATGAACACCCTTAACCCGAGAAATGGTTCGGCTACGATGTTGTGGTAAAGAAGTCATGTGGATGCTGAACAGGTTGTCAGATTCAGGTAAGCTAACTTAGCTATCCATGTGCTTGTTAGCCTAACGTTAGATTTGTGAAGTCTGTTCTATGAATACATTTGAGATCAGTAACGAGCAGATAACAAAATACAACGAATCTTGCATTATTACCATTGCCACCTATTCATTTCATATTTACAATAGTGCAATGGTACATATTTACGATAGTATTATGGTACATTACAGTCTTACAGTAGCTTACATTATTCCTGTAAGTTACAGAGATTGCAGATGATAACAGGCCAGCTACATCTCTCATTCAGATATTGATATTGACCAAAGTATTAACACTAGAGTTAGAGATTGTGTGTATACTGTCTCGTTTTTAACGCATCTCTCTCTCACGCACTGTTCTGTTTAAGTTTGGGTGCCATCATATATTAATTCTCATGATGTATTTATAGTACTAATGTAAAAACATGTTTATGGTTATGCTATTTCCACAGATGCATTGATGAGCGTCAGTGAGCAGATGTTATGTTTTGAAGGTTTTTTTTTTTTTTTATCTTTACAATGACCAGATGGACAACTGTGAGGATGATCACATCCACGTGCCCCTGAACTGTGATGCAGAAACACACTGGGAGGATCCATCTGTCTCTGACCACAACTACGCTTCAAAATCACAACTCAACCTGAAGCCACCTACATCTTAATTTATTGCAGGGTGATCTTGCTGAAAGGTTTGGTGTTTCAAAACCTGGTGTTGTGATAAATTCATAACTGCAAATTCAGGGTTCCTGGAATACCTTCATCCAGGCGATAAAGTAACAGCAGACAGAGGCTTCAGCATTACTGATCTCCTCTATGAAAGGAAGGTGAAACTTGTCATTCCAGCATTCACCAAGAGAGGCATGCAACTCTCTGAAGAAGACATCACCAACACCAGGCGCATCGCACATTGAGCGGGTCATATGCCAACTCAAAACTTCAAAATCCTTTCTTACAACAGTTCCAATTAACCTCACCCCTAAAATTGATAAAATTTAGAGAATTTGCCCTGTGTAACCTTTGAAGCAACATCATTTCTGATGTAGAAGATGAATAAGTGTTGATTTGTAGGTGCGGAACGCAGACGTGTCTGTCTGTGCAACAAAACTGATTTAAAATAATTCCAGTCTTCACCTACACCCTTGAGGTCACCATTTCTACTAGAGGGAATGCCAGATAGAGACAGAATGTCAGCAAGACATCCAGTACTAAATGAAAAAAAAAAAAAGATATTTAAACAAAATAAGAAAAATTTGGACATCAAAAGTTTTCACCCCTGACTCTTAATGCATAGTATTTCCTTCAGGAGCATCAGTGAATGTTTGAATCTTTTTTAATAGTTGTGTTTGAGTCCCTCAAATGTCCTCAGTGTGAAAAGATGGATCTCAAAATCATACAGTCACTGAAAGGGTTCAAATACGCAAAAGATGCTGGAAATCTGAAGAATTTTCGGGATTTTTCTGAAGAATATTGAGCAGTTTAACTGCTCAGGACAAACAAGGCGGGCCGGGTATCGAGCAGGCCAGGAGCATCAAAACATGTTGCCGTTGTCTGAAAAGGGAGTGGAGACTCCAGCAGAGGAAGAGAGAGTACTGCTGCTGGATGAAAATGATGTGTCACTGGTAAAATCAGAGCAGGTGAGGAAATGGATTGATAAAGATCCTGTTTTAGCACAGGTGAGAGAATATGTGCTTAGAGGATGGCCCAAAAGGCTGGATGATCCAGATTTTAGAGCATACCTTAAATAACAGGATGAACTCAGTGTCCAGGGAGGCTGTGTACTATGGGGCATGCGCGTGGTGATTCCCCTCCAAGGCCGTGCAGCCATACTCAAACAGTTACACAGTGGTCATTCAGGCATAACCAGAATGAAGGGGTTGGCACGGAGCTACGTGTGCTGGCCCCAGATGGATGCTGCTGTGGAAGGACTGGTAAAAGCTTGTGCCAGGTGTCAGGAGAACAGGAATGCCCCTCCGTGTGCACCTTTACATCCCTGGGAAATCCCATAGCTGCCATGGAGAAGGATTCATATTGATTATGCGGGACCGTGGCTAGGTAAAATGTTCCTGATCCTGGTGGATTTGTACTCTAAATGGATAGAGGCATACCCGTTGAATAGCTCTACATCCGCTGTTACCATCCAGTGCCTGAGACAAAATTTCAGCCAGCATGGGTTACCCGAAATAGTGGTGTCAGACCACGGCAGTTGTTTCACAAGTAAGAAGTTTCCAGAATTCATGAACCGTAACGGCATCAAGCACATAACCACAGCACCTTACCATGCAGCTTCTAATGGACTGGCTGAAAGAGCTGTGCAAACGTTCAAAGGTCTGATGAAAAAGAGCACAGGAGATTCCATTAAGAGCGTTGTTCAGCTATTGAATTACACCGCAGTTGACTATGGGAAAAACACCCGCGGAGCTGTTGTGTGGACGGAAACTGAGGTCTACCCTAGATGCTAGATCTCATTCACCCTACCCTAGATCTCATTCACCCTGACTTCAAAAGTCAAGTGCAAGACAAGCAAGTGAAGCAGAAGTGGTACAATGACCAGCATGCTAAAGAGAGACATTTGAGTATGATCATGTGTATACCAAGAACTTCAGTTCAGGCCCTACCTGGATTCCAGAACCAGTTCAGAAAAGGACTGTTCCTCTGTCGTATACAGTCGCACTTGGAAATGGCCAGGTAGTGTGTCGGCACATTGATCAGGTCAGGAACAGACATGTGGTATCTCCTGCTGGAACAGCTGTGTTGTTGGAGCCTTCCTTGCAAGACATTGATGAGCTGCCATTGCCTGAACCCCTTAGTCCTGTACCATCAGAGGACAGTGTGATACAGCAGACAAGTGGACTTACACCAAAAGCAGAGGAGCAGCCTGAACTCAGAAGGTCTACAAGAACAAGGAATTGCCCAGTTACTTGAAAGATTTTGCTTAGAGTAGTGGTGAGTTCCCCAGCCACAGGGCAAGAATGCGTCCTGGAACTCATTGGGATGGAGGCAGTCTTCCCGAAGTCCCTAGCTTAGGCTGTGTGATAACGTTGTTAAAAAAAATAAATAAATAAATTGTAATGTTCATATAATGTCATTATACTACTGTTCATATATCTGACTAATTTGTTGGGGGACTAGTGTTATCAGGGGGAAGGGGATGTAGTGGGTCAAAGTATAATGTTAGTTGGGAGTGTGACCACTAGAGGGCATGCTTGTGCAACAAGTGGCTGAATCTCTAAGAGTAAGCAGTGCTGTTGTTGCCTGTGCTTGGTGGCAGATCCAGCTCGTGTGTTCCCGTGTAAACATCTGTTTATAAATACACATCATATATACAGTATCTCTTCGTCTCCATATTCTGCTGCACTACAGAATATCACAGTAATCCTCTTAGTGTGGCCCAATCGGAAATGTTGTACCAAAGCATGTTTTAAAAATAAATTTTGTTCTTTGTTATTTTTCAGAGGAAAAGAAAAATATCCAGCCGTCGGGTGTTGGTCTTAACATCCAGCCAGACAACACCGTGACATCTTCATTTGTAGCACAATCATATGCTATCAGTGATAACGACATGGTACAGTATTTTATCAAGACTTGTGCTATTTTGTGCCTTATATCATGTTAGCAATTTAATGTTTTAATAGTAACTATTACACTACATTCTTTGGGTATTAAGGGAAAACTCAAGACCTTATTCACTTATTTCCATTAGCAGTAAATGACATTTACAGTGTTTGCCCTCCAGAGTTGTTGGGACTGTCTTCTTTAAACATGCCATGGATGACTGATGATGTAAGTGTAGATAAATAAAAAAACATCTGAAATTAACTTATCTTTAATGGCTGTGACTGCAATGTTTGTAAAGCAGAAATATGTACCTTTTCATCACTACATATACAAAGTTATACAGTATTACCAAGAATTAACAGTACTGTATTGCAGGTAGTGAACTATCGACTAGCACAACTTGCTCAAGACAACATGGTAATATGTTTTAATTTCCTCCCTCTATAGGATTTTCTCACTGAGATGTATTGAAATATTAATAATACTTTTTTGGTTTCAGTGTGGTTCTCTGGCTACATTTGATTTTATTTTGTGGCACCGGGAATGGACAAGCACTAGAGCAGTCTGTGACCGAGTTGTGAAACGGATCCCTGTAGGTCCCTTTCTTTATTTTTCTGTATAATAGAATTGTCAGGATATAAACACTGAACACGGATATGAAGATCCAGAAATACTTTATTTGGACAACACAGGGCAGAGGCAGGTAAGCAATGCAGCAATGAAAGATCGCTGGGAATAACAGTCAGATGAGATAGCACTGGGAATAGCGGGCAGATGAAATAACAGTCTTAATCCTTCTTTTACAGAAGCTGCTTGAGATCTGAGATGCACACACTTTAGCCATGAGGAAGAAGGTAAGAAACCGGAAGACCTCATCTATAGCAAACACGGAGAAACCGGAAGATACTTTGGGAAACCGCAGAGAACAGGTAAGTGAGTCTTTCCTCATTCAAGGCCAGATGTTTGACTGAGACTGAGGTGTGCATATTTATAGTGCGCTGATGATGGGGTTATTGATAACAGGTGCTGGTGATCCGTAGACTGGGAACAATGATCTCTGTGTGGTGGAAGTGAGAGAGCCTGGTTGATCTGTGATAAGAACACTGCTTACAATTGGCTTACCTTGTGTTGTGTTTCTTTTATAGGTTTCAGACAAGATATTCCTTGCCTGAAACAGAGAATCACTTCATTCTTTGGGTTAGCTACCATTACAGTTTTATTCTGGTAGTTGGCTTGAATGCAGGTCAGATAGGTGTCTGACCTAACATTTTTGGTAGAAGTGGATTTGTTAAGCAGTCTACAATAAATGATGCAGAAACAACAAAAGGCACAAGATTGACCATGACTTACATGTAAACATTATGTCATTTCAGCTAAAAAGAATTGTATGTTTTGTAATACAATTATGACAGATGTATTTCCTTGTAGGTGTTTGACTTCAATGCCAAACAGATTCGAATCTATGATTCACTAATGCTTTACAACAACAATCAGCGATAGTGACATGGACCTCCTCAGGTAAGGGAGAGTCACAGAGAATACAACATTTATCAGTTGTATTTAAAGTACTGTGACAATATGACCATACTATCCTGCTACCTTCTTCTTTTGTAGAAATGTCTTCAGACTATCTGGTGGCCTTCACGCTTGGACCGTCACATATCCTCCACAGTGGAAGCAGCAGGACTCTGTATGCCATTTTTGTGTGCTCTGTGAGTTGCTTTTGACCTGCTTTGCTTCCTCTTTAGTGCACGTGTGGCCAGTGGGTTCATCAAAGTCTATTATTTTGTTTCCAAATAGGCAGCTGAAAATGAAGTGTTAAATCATGAGGTCACTATATAGGTTCTGACTCTAAACCAATGCAGAACTCTCCGTCTGCACCATGCCACCCAAATGCTGAGAAATGTAAAAGCTGAGGTAAGACTGGTCTCTTCTTGTCAAACTTTGTACTGGTAATCACAGAAATGGTGTGTTTGGTAATCACAGACGTGCTGTGTTACAGCAAAGGTACTTCTTACACAGGCGTTCCCACGTACAACAGAAGAAATTCTAAACATGGGAAAAAAACGAAAGTAGATTATGGGAAGCTGATGCCAAAAAGACAGACTCCAGCATTCATTGCCTGGCATGGAAAATAAAGTCGTGTTTGTTCCAGCGAGCTACAGGAAAAACCAAGTATGTACAATAGAACCAACATATGAAACTTATCGTATGTCAGTTGGACATGCATGACTAAAAGTGGAAACACATTAAGAACATTGTGAAATAGCCAAAGTTCATAGTAATTCAAAAGGAAATGTGTAACATTGTTAAAGTTGTCCTGCTTGTGTTTTCCAATAGTGTTTTCCATGACCACATAAGGAACTACCAATGGGTGCAATGCGCATCATGCAAAAACTGGCTTTAATTTTAATTTTGCCCTTCATGACAACTCTGAGGGGGGTGAATTTTTTTTTTTATAACTCATCCGTTTAAATTATATTAAGCCTTAAAGTTCTGCATAATTATAGGCGTGGTCACATGAGTGACAGGTGAATTGCCGCTGCTGTCTGTGAGCTTTCACTTTACCTCAGCTAATTCCAGTCGCTGAATTTGGCATCTCAGCCGTATATGTGCTTTTTTTCTGGATTATTTTATACAATTATAAAATAATATGGCTTGCTGCGTTAATGGTTGAGACTCGAGACAGGTGTGTGTCTGTGTAGATGTGCACACATAAAGATAAAACGGAACACATGTTGTTGGATCGTGGCATTGGCTAAAAGTTTTGTTTGTGAGATTTACTACAGTGACAATGGCGGGAGGATATAAAACTCCGACAGCACTGCTTGAATATTATAACTAAAACTGCTGCATTTTGAAAAATTATACTTTGGACGTGGGCTCATTTGTTTGTGAGATATATAAGATCATACAGTTTTACAACATAAACGCTGCTCAGGTTGCATAATTTCTTGAAGGACGATGGAGAGCAGATCATTCAGAAGAAATGTGATGAAACAATGGATAATATATCAATGTTTCATGGATTTAACTCTTTTGTGGACAAAAAGTACTGTTTTTTTTGTTTTTCATTTAATTTTACCCAATTAAATGCCATGGACTGGATTCATCTCGCGATCACCATTTCATTATAAAGGTATGAAGTCCCGTTTGATTTTTCATGTTGTTATTTGTACACCCGACACAAATTAATTACTGGTGTTGGAGCAACTATATCTTAATAAAGACACCGTAGATTGACAATACACCTTTTAGAACTTTCTAATGATATAACTGGTTGTCTTTATTAATATTTTAGATAGTATCTTAGATAGATAGATAGTTAACTCCTTTGCCTGCTAACATGATCACGTCGAGCCAGGCGGGCATGGTTTCAGTAACCAGTCACCTTGGTTCCAGCCACGTCCCGCCTCTTTGCCCATTTTCAGTTATCCGGGAGTGACGTGCGGTGATGTGCTGCTAAGATGGCAGTGGCCTCATTTTCGCTTCAAAAATGCTCTTCAGAAATCAACGGGTGACGTCACGGTGTTACATGTGCCCTGGGTCCGTGTTCTATTGTCATCATATGGACTCCATTTCCCACAATCCCCCACCTAGGAACCAATCATGCACTCACACCTGTTTCCCATCAGTGACCCTTTATAAGCTGCACTCACACACATACTCATTGGAATGTAATCAGTGGTGGACAGTAACGAAGTATTTTTAATTCGTTACTGTACTTAAGTACGTTTTTCAAGTATCTGACGGGGAGAGAAGCTAAGCTTGTCTGACGTACATCACACTTTCCTGTTTGCAGACCTGATGCAACAGAACGCAGGAAGGCAAAGAGTTTGCGTCCAGTGAGGTTCTGATGCGGTCCTTAGGTGTCTGGCCATCATGAAAAAGATAGCCATGAACACCGTGAGTCTTTGACTTAGTGGAAGAGAAAACTGCGCTTTTTTGACCATGTAGAATTCACTCCCCTCTGGTGGGAGTGAGGCTCACCTACAGTACTGGGGTGAACAAATCCACACCTCTCCATCCCTGGGTTGCCTGTCTCAGGGCCACTTCGAAGGCTTATTAGGGTTCTTAGCAGTCTGTTGATGGCTGGGCGGTGTCACCTGTTTGTGAGCTGACCGTTGGGGGGCTGACTAATAGGCAAACTAATCTTGGCTGCGAACGTACGTGAGGATGCATTTCTGCTTCAGCATCTTGAACGGGAGCTTGTGAAGGGCCCGGTTCAAGATGCGCGGGTCCAAGATCGGTCGTAACCCACCGCCTTTCTTGGGCACAATGAAGTATGGGCTGTAAAACCCTGACTTCATGTCGGCTGGAGGGTCCGGCTCTATTGCGTACTTTGCCAATAGGACTGTGGTCTCCGCACGCAGGACAGGAGCATCCTTGTCTGCCACTGAGGTAAACCGGACACTGCTGGACCTGGGGGGATGCATTGCAAACTGAATCGCATAGCTGAGTCTGATCGTCCAGATGACCCAATGAGAGGGCTGGTAAGCACTAGCCAGGTTTCCAGACACAGTGCAAGGGGGACCAGAGGGACAGCAGACATGCCCAAGGTGGGGCAGCGCTGTGGAGCACAGGGGCCTACCTCGGAATTCACAGCGCCACGTTGTGTGGGCCGTGAGTGTGTTGACACACTTACCTGGCTCCATGGTTCCTGTGGCTGGAGATGCGTGGGAAGGCGTTGCATCTTCAAACCACAGACTTCTACCTGTTAGCGAAAGACGAGGGGGATGAGAGGGGCAAGGCCTTACATCGCTCACTGTCAACCCACACCTCTTGTAACCCAGAGATTGAGGAAGCTGCTTTTTTGCTGAGATTTTGGGTACCATTGGCTGTGAGACCAGCGGCAGAACAGAAATAAACTTTTTTTCAAAAAACAAAGGAGTGGTGCGTTCACCATCTCTGGAAGAGCAGCTCCCTTCATCTCTGGGTTGCCCATCTCAGGGATGCTTTGCTGGCCGCTTAGAATATTTGGCGAGCACTGAGACGGGCGGCATCACCTTCCTGCAGGGAGCTCGACGATGCGGGGGATGCTTTCGGTGATGAGCAGGTGGGGGGCAGCCCCAAACAGACAGGTATTGACAGCAGAATACCCTCGGGGGAGGATGTGTTTGATTGTCTCCGTCTGCTTCTGTACTGCCGAGAACTGCTGGGCAAAGTTCTCAACAGCATCGCCGAAGTGACCGGCCTGGGAGATGGGGGAGTCAAGAAAGCAAGCTTTGTCAGCCTCCTTCATCTCGGCCAGGTTCAGCCAGAGATGACATTCCTGGACCATTTGCCTGGACATCGTCTTTATCAGGGACCGCACAGTGACTTTCATCGCCCAGAGGGCGAGGTCTGTCGCTGTACGCAGCTCCTGCATCAACCCGGGATCAGAACTACCCTCGTGCAGCTCTTTAAGTGCCTTTGCCTGGAATACTTGCATGAAGGCCATGGCATGCAGGGCAGAGAGGTGACCTGTCCAGCTGCACTGTAAGCCTTGGCTGTGAGTGCAGCCGAGAACTTACAGGACTTGGATGAGAGACGCAGACGACCCTGCTAAGTGGCAGCATTTTGCAGGCACAATTGCTCCGCAACTGCACATTTGTGGTCCCCACAATGTAGGGTTTACCAGGAACACACACACACACACACACACACCTGTCACTGGTAGGTGTTTGTGGTTTGTGCTCAGTTTTGTCCTCTACACCTGTTCTCAGTGTTTCTGACCAATGTTTCAGTAAACAGAATAAATGGTTTTGATATCTCAAAAGTATAGATATTGATCAAAATATGATATAGTGTGTTTCTCACATTTCTTATGTTTGTTCTCAAAGGGAATCCAATTTGGTCAATGCTGAAAAAAAAAACATTGCATTTTACTGATGTTGTAAAGTTAAGTCTGCTCAAGTTAAAGTTTTATAGATAAATATCTCTCATTACCCAAAACATCAAAGGTACAGCTAGCAGGCTGAAAAGGAACTATAAGGCAACCACAGATGTGTTGTAATAAACCGCCTTTAAACTGATTGGTTTGAATCTAGAGCAGTCTACTGTAGCTGAGCAGATAAAATGAAAAGTGTGTGATGAGTCTAATGTGGACTAAGTAACTCTTAGTGCCTAAATTCTAAACAGGGTATCCATTGTCACAGAGCAAATAATGACTTGTATTGTAACTATGGCTGTCAACCAATGAAACCAATTATTTAATTTAATTTATAAATAATTAATTATTATTTATAAATAATTAATTACTATTAATTATAATAATATATTATGAGTGCCAGATTTACTAAGCAGGGCAAATTAGAGTGAGAGCGCAATTCTAAAACAGCACAGATGGCAGTGGAAAGTTCTGCAGGTCATCAGTAGATCATGTGCAGAACTTTCCATTCCCATTTGTGCTCTCACGCTAATTAAGGAACACAGACATTTCCATAATGACCACCGCAATCTACCAAGAGCAGTGCAAATTAGCACCTGGTTTAAGACATGCTCTTTTTGGGGCGTTAAATAATGATGCAATTGACTAGCGTAAACCTTAGTAAATAACCTTGCATGATTCAATTAAAAACTCTCTGACCATAAATTTTACATCTGAAAGGAAAACTCCTACAAATGCATATGCAATAAGGTCAGCTACAAAAATAACCATGTCCATGCCTCTTCAGCGCTAATTTTTCACTGGGTGTCTTTAGTAAAACCTGACAGTAGTTTTTAACGACAAAAGAGGGTTTGCGCTGGCACAAGCTGTTAATAATCTGGCCCTTAGTATGTAATCAGTCAAAATAATAGTTTGTTCAGTTAACTTTTTTAATTAAATTAATAAAAATTGTATTAGGTTGGCTCAACAAAACATTATTTGTTTAAATGAACACGTTTCATTCATACTGTACTGACCTAAACTAATTGCGTGGAAAAATATTCCTTAATTTAATTAAGTTGTCAGCGCCGACAGCCTCATGGGCAGCGCACCGAAATATAGTGCCGTTGCGCTTCGGGTGACCCGAGTTTGAGTCCCAGCTCTCGGACCTTTCCCGATCCCGTTCCCCTTTCTCTCTCTTACTTCACTTCCTGTCTGCTTACTGTCCTATCATAATAAAGGCAAAAAATGCCCCCCAAAAATGTAAGTTAATTAAACTAGACTTGAAAAGATTAAAAAGACTGGTGTCAGTACTGACATTAGTATCTTTATTACTCACCAGTTGAAGCAACTAAACTATCATGCCTATCATGTGCAGTAGCTGCCCAGAGCAAGCATAAACCCCATGCTTTAGCACTGGAAACCACAAAAAAAACATTACAGAATCTCTTCTAAATGTCCAACATAACTGAACACTAAACTTGTCTTTCTATTTACTGAAAAACACATAACACTTTTGTACATTTGCTGTGGTCCAAATCCGAGTGTGATTTTTCCCAGTGCCCCCCGCAGAGTTGGTCTGTGTTCATTCATTTCTATTCATGGGCCATTCATTTGCCATTTAGTTCAACAAAACTACTGTGTGTGTGTGTGTGTGTGTGTGTGTATACAGATAGTAATTTAATACTATCATTAAACCTCTAGCCTTATGGTTCTTGTTATTATTAATTATTATTATTATTATCTTAATAGTTCATTTTCTATTATTTAGCCAAGAGAGATATTCTTGTCCTTTATCAGTGACCATAAGTTATTCTATTTTTCATCTATATGTAAAGCACTTTTTTTTTATTTTTAGAGGAAGGCGGCCATCAACAGAAACTTTTAGCCCCTCCTTAACAGTTCTTAAAAGAGTCCACACACACAAAGATGCATCAAAAGAGCTACTAGACATCAAAAAAATCTAATTTCAGGTAATATACATACATATATGTTAATAACCTAAAATATTTTATAAACTTAATTATAAAATTGCAACAATTAGCATCTATGTTCTTTCTTTAGATTGTGTCTGTGTTTATATACAATTTTTGATACATTAATTGAATTAATGTTTGGTTACACTATTTCACTGGTCCACTTTAGACACTCTACTAACTATAAGTAACTTTGCAACTACATGTCAACTAACTCTCATTACAGTATTAGTAGACTGTAGTGGACTATTAGTCTGTTAGGTTAGAGTTAAGCGCAGTGTTCGCGTTAGTAAAATAAGTTGACAGTAGAATGTTTAAAGGGCTCTATTGAAATACAGTGTTACCTTTTGAATAATATTATATTTTTATTTACTCAATTTAAATGTTTTGTAATTTGTTCGGGTATTAGTCTACAAAAAACATAATAATATAGCCTATTTCAAAATCAAATGAAATATACAATGTAAATTTTGATCTCTGACCTTTAAGTAAAGTGAATTCCAAAGGCATCCTTGTTAAAAAGAATGCATTATGATATGTATATGAATCTGAAAGACAATGTTTTCACACTGTTTTTTTCATATATCAGGAACAGAAAAAAAATAATCTATGATAAGCACAGATCTTTTTGTCCTCTTTAAATAGCCATAATTTCTCCTGTTCATCTATTTCTTAATGAACTTGAAGAAGATTAAATGAACATGCTTATTACAGGTGAAATCCAAAACTTTTCTTAGAATGGAGACCATCAAGGTCATCTCAACCGACAAAGCTACAGTTGTCATCCAAGTGACTCCACGGGCGGATCAAGACAGCACAATTTTTGTTGATGGACAGGAGGCCAGAGGAACAAATCACAATGCAGCTCTTAAAGTATTTTTCAAAGCACAACCAAAGGCATTAGGGGTAATGTATTTAATGATGAATTAGAATTATATGGTTTTAATAATATTCTTAATATTTAATTTTCTTCTAGGTAATTTAAAATGAAGGAGATCTCTTTTCACATGCCTCCAAGTGCAAAGATATGTGTTTGATTAAGTTTTGACTCTAGTACATTAAACATCAATAGCTTCTATTCCATACATGCGTATTATGCCATCATGAATAAAACACCTGACCTGTGTCTGCCATCTAGACTGTCCAGATAATGATTGGAGTGATGATCTTCTTTCTTGGTATTCTACTCACCATCAATTACCCTGCTACTGTTGTCTTTAGTGGAATAACCTACTGGGGATCTTTCATCGTAAGTTTCACTTAATTGTTTTGCTTTACTTCCCTTCTAATTTTAATTTCCAGAATGAACTTTATCATGGCCTGTGTTTCTCTCAGTACATCAGTGCTGGATCTCTGTCTGTTGCTGCACAGAATAAACTCAATCTGTGTGTGGTATGTACATTTCACACACTGATTTTAGCACATTATAACTTTTCTTTTGTCACATTATTTCCGATGTATTTCCACACTGTTGTTAGTTATGACTGCGCACTTTAAATCACCTCTGTTTTCAAGTAATTTCCTGAAACACATTCTTTTATTGTAGGTGAAAGCCTATCTTGTAATGAATGTGATCAGTGCTATAACTGCAGGACTCGCCATTCTTCTGCTGTCCATAGAATTAATAGTATCAGTGGGGCTTCCATGGTTTTATCCTGAGGTATTACATGCACAATGTGCAATAAAAATTCTGTCAAATCCTGATTATTGACACATTCACATAATTAGCTCAAAATGATCCCTGCTTCAATACAGGTGATGGTCATATAATTAGAATATCATCAAAAAGTTGATTTATTTCACTAATTCCATTCAAAAAGTGAAACTTGTATATTATATTCATTCATTACACACAGACTGATATATTTCAAATGTTTATTTCTTTTAATTTTGATGATTATAACTGACAACTAAGGAAAATCCCAAATTCAGTATCTCAGAAAATTAGAATATTACATAAGACCAATACAAAGAAAGGAATTTTAGAAATCTTGGCCAACTGAAAAGTATGAACATGAAAAGTATGAGCATGTACAGCACTCAATACTTAGTTGGGGCTCCTTTTGCCTGAATTACTGCAGCAATGCGGCGTGGCATGGAGTCGATCAGTCTGTGGCACTGCTCAGGTGTTATAAGAGCCCAGGTTGCTCTGATAGTGGCCTTCAGCTCTTCTGCATTGTTGAGTGCTGTACATGCTCATACTTTTCAGTTGGCCAAGATTTCTAAAAATCCTTTCTTTGTATTGGTCTTAAGTAATATTCTAAATTTCTGAGATACTGAATTTGGGATTTTCCTTAGTTGTCAGTTATAATCATCAAAATTAAAAGAAATAAACATTTGAAATATATCAGTCTGTGTGTAATGAATGAATATAATATACAAGTTTCACTTTTTGAATGGAATTAGTGAAATAAGTCAACTTTTTGATGATATTCTAATTATATGACCAGCATCTGTATATGATTCAAGGAATATCCTGTTTAAGTATATAGTATACTAAGTGTTGAGGTAATAAAAACATGTTTTGCACCCAAATTACAATTATGTGGTGTAGTTTGTCGCAAACATTTGGTTAAACTTAACTAACCACCCCTTACACAAACATTGTTACAGTAGCTAAAAGTCCAATGCCCATAAAAGAACTAAATGATTAATAACATTTATAAACATTTACAAATGATGAATAGTTTCAACTTTAGATTCAGTATTGCAAAAACATGAATAAATAATTAATAAATGATTTTGTAACGAGTCGTCACACGAAGTGGAATCTATAAGCAGGCTTTATTAAACAGTTCTTGTGGTCAAACAGGCAAGGGTCAAACAGTGGCAAACAGATACAGCAGGGAATAGACAGAATCGTGGTCGTAGAACAGGCAGTAGATCAGGGCAGGCAGATATCAATCACAAGTCCAATACAGAGCAAATAGTCCAAAGGGCAGGCAGCAGAGAATCGTAAACGGGTAGCAGACTGGGTCAATAACAGGCAGATAAACACAATAAAGACCGCTCAGAAATGCAAACCATAGTAGTACAAGACCTTGCAATGATTGCAAGGTTGAGAGCAGCTTAAATAGTCCAGGTGATGCGCTGCAGCTGGGTGTGGTAATTAGTGCCAAGGTACGGGGCTTATGGGAAATGTAGTGCGTGTATGGAGATGTATGCGTTAGTATTCGGGTGATGGCACCCTCTGATGGCCAGAGGAGGGAATCATGGAGTTCGTCTCTGTGACAGATTTGTAAAAAATAAATAAATAAATAAATACACACCATAACAAATGAAGACCAAACGTATGGCCTTTACAGACTGTGGGTATAAGTTAATGAATGTTAACATGAATAGTGTGTGAAGTGCTTAAAATTACTAATTAAACTATTTTTTCACAACATTTGTAAATATAAAAAAGTGCATTAAGTAATATATGAATCAAAGTTTAATGACATTTGTAAGCATTTTAATTTACATTAAATAATGATCTGATAATTATTATGTAGTGGTTAATAATTAGAAAACATTAACAAGCACATGATCTCATTTCTAGCAATGTGAATATATGTTAACTAATGATCTTTTAAGCATTATATAATGTTTGTTGATGATTTATTAATGAAAGTTATTTTAAAATGTTACCCCTGCCCATTTCCCTGTATTTCCCTGTTTGTCTGTGTCTTGGACTCTGTCATTGATGGCAACATCTGTATTATTAAGCTTATTAAATCATATTAGTTATTATTAAATGTGGATTGTTGTGAAAAGCATAATTTTAATGCTTGATTTCTGCAGGTGATATCCAAAACTTTGCCTAGAATGGAAACCAGTCAGGTCATCTCAACTGACAAAGCAACAATTGTCATCCAAATAAATCCACAGGCGGCACAAAATGCTGTTATTTGTGATGATGGACAGGAGGCCAGAGGAGCACATCACAATACGGCTCTTGAGGGATTTTTCAAAGCACAACCAAAGGCACTGGGGGTAATGCATTAAATGATGAATTATAATGATACATGGTTTTGTGAATATTCTTAGCATTTAATTTCTTCTAGATCACTTAAAATGATAGAACCTCATACAAGTTTGGGTTGGTCTGATGATTCCCTTTAGTGCATAAAACATTGCTTCTGTATTTGTGTCTCCTGCCTTATATCTGCCATCTAGACTGTCCAGATAATGATCGGAGTGATGATCTTCCTACTTGGTATTGTACTCACCACAAATGTCGACAGTTTCGGTACTCTTTATGTCTTAAGTGGAATAACGTACTGGGGATCTTTCATTGTAAGTTTCATTTAATGGTTTTATTGTCTCTGATTTTAATTTCCTGAATGAACTCTGAAATGTGCTTTATTTCTCTCTCAGAACATCAGTGCTGGATCTCTGTCTGTTGCTGCGCAGAATAAACTTCATCCCTGTGTGGTATGTACATACAGTAGCCTGTAGTGTGCTGAAATCTGTTGGTGATAACTCTTCTTTTGTCACATTGTTACTTTTTGTACATCATTATTTACAAGTAATATACATGTTCATGTTGCATTGCAAAACATTTTTCCTTTCATTCAGGAGGAATACGGGTAAGATTTTGGACAGGTTTGGTGGTATGGTTATAGGTTTAAGGTTAAGGGAGGGACAACAGTTTAATTACAGCTATAATTACATGCAGGTATTTTTATAAATATGAGTACAATGTAAAAACAGACTTACTGTATACATAATAAGTGCATTATATCAAATGATTCTTTTATGTGTTAGTACAGAGGAGTCCAATCCTGCTCCTGGAAGGCCACTGTCCTGCTGAATTTAGCTGCAACCTTTCTCAATACACTTGCCTGGAAGTTTCTAGTAACCCTGAAGACCTTGATTAGCTGGTTCAGGTGTGTGTAATTAGGATTGAAGCTAAACTCTGCTGGATAGTGGCCCTCCAGGAGCAGGATTGGACACCCCTGTGGGGTGTTAAACACACTTGATCCAGCTATGTGTTAGTACATAGTAGTTTAACACTTAATATAAAATGGGACCGAAAGGCATGCTAGTACAATTACAGCCAGTGAGCAACAAACTGAGACATTCATCCTTTTACCAATAACAGATCAAGATACACTATATTGCCAAAAGTTTTGGACGCCAGCCTTTAAGTGCACATGAACTTTGATGATTCATTCTTAATCTGTAGGGTTTAATACGGAGTTGGCCCACCCCTTTGCAGCTATAACAGCTTCAACTCTTCTGGGAAGGCTTTCCACAAGGTTTAGGAGTGTGTTTATGGGAATTTTTGACCATTCTTCTAGAAGCGCATTTGTGAGGTCAGGCAGTGATGTTGGACAAGAAGGCCTGGCTCACAGTCTCCGCTCTAATTCATCCCAAAGGTGTTATATCGGGTTGAGGTCAGGACTCTGTGCAGGCCAGTCAAGTTCCTCCACACCAAACTCGCTCATCCATGTCTTTCTGGACCTTGCTTTGTGCACTGGTGCGCAGTCATGTTGGAACAGGAAGGGGCCATCCCCAAACTGTTCCCACAAAGTTGGGAGCATGAAATTGTCCAAAATGTCTTGGTATGCTGAAGCATTAAGAGTTTCTTTCACTGGAACTAAGGGGCCAAGCCCAACCCCTGAAAAACAACCCCACCCCATAATCCCCCTTCCACCAAACTTTACACTTGGCAAATGCAGCCAGGCAAGTACCGTTCTCCTGGCAACCGCCAAACCCAGACTCGTCCATCGGATTGCCAGACAGAGAAGCGTGATTCGTCACTCCAGAGAACACGTCTCCACTGCTCTAGAGTCCAGTGGCGGCGTGCTTTACACCACTGCATCCGACGCTTTGCATTGCACTTGGTGATGTAAGGCTTGGATGCAGCTGCTCTGCCATGGAAACCCATTCCATGAAGCTCTCTACGCACTGTTCTTGAGCTAATCTGAAAGCCACACAAAGTTTGGAGGTCTGTAGCTATTGACTCTGCAGAAAGTTTGCGACTTCTGTGCACTGTGCGCCTCAGCATGCGCTGACCCCGCTCTGTGATTTTACGTGGCCTACCACTTCGTGGCTGAGTTGCTGTTGTTCCCAATTGCTTCCACTTTGTTATGATACCACTAACAGTTGACCGTGGAATATTTAGTAGTGAGGAAATTTCACGAATGGACTTATTGCACAGGTGGCAACCTATCACGGTACCACGCTTGAATTCACTGAGCTCCTGAGAGCGACCCATTCTTTCACAAATGTTTGTAGAAGCAGTCTGCATGCCTAGGTGCTTGATTTTATACACCTGTGGCCATGGAAGTGATTGGAACACCTGAATTCAATGATTTGGAGGGGTGTCCCAATACTTTTGGCAATATAGTGTATCTGACTCATTATTACTTTAGATAGTTAAAAACAAAGTTTAGAACATTTTAAAAGAGTTCGTCATTACTATTCCTTTCATTTAAAAGTTTTTCTCCCTGTAGGTGAAAGCCTCTCTTGGAATGAATGTGATCAGTGCCATAACTTCAGCGATAGCCATTCTTCTGATGGGCATACAGATGGGACTGCCATATCGAAATTGCTACTATTCTTATAGTTACTCTGAAAATTACATCTGTATATATTTTGAGGTACTAAATGTACACTGTCTGATATCTTGTTTTAATGTGCATTAATTAGTTTTAAGCTATTAATTGCTGTACTTAAAAGTTCACCCAAAAAATTAAAATTCTGTCATAATTTACTTTTAAGTCATTAATCATTGAAAATCTTGACATCCATAAACTTCAGTTTGTTCCTCACACAAAGCTATCGGTGTCATGTTCAGTTGAACGTGAGAAAGGATCTATTCGCAGCAGTGTGGATCTTTATTTAAAAAACAAAAAAAAAAAAAAAAAATTCGCACAACACCCAGAACTCTAGGAGACGTGACAACCACTATACACACGACGAGAACTGACTGTGAACGTTAAGAAACACAGACTTAAATACAAACTTAACCAAATGAACATCAGGTGCAATTGATGATCAAACAATGAATAACCAAGATAACTAACAGAAACTAAGGAAACTGAACTAAACACAATCCACCCAAAACCAAAACAAATACAGATAAACCCTGACAATCGGATGATTTCAGAAGACTTGTGCACTAGTTGTATGTACCAGTTTTTTTATGCTTTTATGGTGCTTTTGTGTCTTTTTGTGTGAAACCTCCAGTTATCATTCATTGTGATTGCATTAAAGCAGTCTTCAAAATATCTTTAAAAAAATCATGCAGGTTTTAGAATGACAAGAGGGTGAATAAATGATGACAGAATTTTAATTTTGTGAGCTTGATATACATCCTGCTTTTTGAGACATACCCTGATCATCAGAATGATATCTGCTTATAGTTTAATGTAACTTTTATAAACTCACTTAATACAATTGCTGGGATGTTGTTTGTGGAACTGCTTTCATATATGGCTATGTCTTTTTAGAGATATGGTTGGGGGATCATTGGAATAATGATGGTGTTCTCCATCCTTCAGTTCATCATCTCCATCTGTATCTCAGGCTTTGCCTGCAAAGCCACCTGCAACAGAGACTCTACAGTGGTCAATGTGGCACTAAACCAGGTAATGATTTAGTGATGATGAAATTGCTTTAACCAGGGTGTCAGTCAGTTTTATCCCAACAACCAATACTTATTTTTATCTAGATATACATTTCTGCTGGAGTCAAGGTTTTTAGAGAATATCACTCCACTAAACAAGCTAGCAGAAAGAAAAGGAAATATAAAGTGACCAGAATATGTTCCATTGAATACGGCCTTTAACCTTAATCTCCTGAATCTAAGACAGTCTACTATAAATGTAAACTTTTCATTTTTCAATAAACTGTCTTAGTCTTATATTGTTGAAATGTAGTTATGCTACATAGAAAAAAACTAATGTACAAAAATCAACATGCTTCATTGTAAACTGTCTCTTCTGCTAAACTGTTGAAGTGGGTGCTAGTAGGCATTTGTCCTATTATCACAGTATAGCCTATAAAACAGTCTTTATGGTGTGTGGATCTTGTTAATCTCTTGTGTACTAATATATTTTGTCTGTTACTTCACAGGGATACTGAGTCACAGTGAGAGGATCTTACTGTTTAAAGGCTGCAAGAAATTAATATCACGTAAAAAAAAAAAAAAAAAAAGGCACATCTGTAACAATGGAGCAAGAATATTTGTGCATATTTTATAATTATTGGAAAATTGGCCGCACAATATACTTCGGCCCAATGTTTAGTCCTGTATTTTAATTTCATATTTCACATGGGCCAAAGTTTGTATTTGTTAACCAAGGGTTTGAATGAATATATCCTGGACTTGTATGTTTAGTCTGTTGTGATACAGTTTAGAAAATACAGACACACACACACACACACACACACAGTTCTGCTCTACACAGAGAGATAATACTGATTGATGTAATTTGAGATATTAAAGTACATCAAACAATTTGATTGTTGATACAAAGACATCAAAATATTCAGTTAGATGTGCACATCCCCCCCCCCCCCCCAAAAAAAAAAACAAAAACAAATTGGGCTCAGGTGCAGGACAACAAAAAAAACTTATGAAAAAAGAAATGTGAAGTCCGCACACTGAAAATAACTGCTCCAATAAATAATTTATTAAATAATGCAACGTTTCGACCAACAGGTCTTCATCAGGTGTTCAGCTTAATCAACCTGACTCAAGAAACAGGTGACACCCAAAGGCGCATGTGGGAAAAAAAAAAAAAAAAAAAAAAATTACACATAAACCTCATAAGAATATACAAAGTCGAGAGAAAACTCTAGATACATATAAAGTCATATCAAATTAATTATTAAAAAGCAGCAGAGAGATAATACTGATTGATGTAATTTGATATTAAAGTACATC
This sequence comes from Mylopharyngodon piceus, assembly GCA_039654765.1. Taxonomy (NCBI): domain Eukaryota; kingdom Metazoa; phylum Chordata; class Actinopteri; order Cypriniformes; family Xenocyprididae; genus Mylopharyngodon; species Mylopharyngodon piceus. The sequence goes on along the minus strand of CM077441.1, from coordinate 34,762,711 downwards.
AAACAATTTGATTGTTGATACAAAGACATGCACTTTTTTTTTTTTTGCTTTGACCTAAAATTTAAACCAGGTTTCAGTTTAATAAACAAGAAGCTGTCCCTGTGCATGACATTGGTAAAGGTTTGTGGTCAATTCATTCTCTGCATCCAGTCTCAGTATCTGTAAAACCACCTGCTTCTACTGAGCTTCACTAAACCAATTAAATGGTTTTGGTAGCTCTGTTGTGACAACCATAACTATGGCAGACAATGTTATTTATGTTATAGTATGCTTGTGCAGTGCAAACTAAAACTTCTAGAGTGTACAAGTATTACATTATTGCAGTCTGCTTATGTTCGAGATAAATCAATCTATGTACCATTGAGAAGAGTAAAGGTACAGTTAAAGGTGCAGAATGGAAAGGAAATATAAAGCAACCACAATGGTAAACTCCCTGGCACCTCATTGGTGTGAAACTAGGGCATTCATCTGTCTAAAAAACTGCAGAATGTTTCCAGTGAGAGTTGTGTTTAGGGTTAGGGTATATAATATATAAAAATCATTGTCTATGGAAAGTGTACATAATGATATAAAAACTGGTTTGTGCGCATGTGTGTTTTGAACACCGACACCGACATAAAAAATCAGTACTCTTGCAGTACTCAAAGCTTACGTTACGTCCTATGCCTTCCCTATTCAACTTACGGAAAAAGCTTAACTGACGCGACGCCAGTTTACACTTTCTTCATAACTTCAATACGGAAGGCGGTCTGGCGGAAGCTCGAACACCGACATGTCTGCTGTTACTTTTAATGACAGATATTTTTTTATTTATATGTAAAGCAAGTTAAAGCAAGTTCATATGCAGCAAGCTCCTCCTCAGTGGTTCTTCTCAGTCCACACACACACAGATACAGCATATCAGACAGCGATCAGACATCCACACCAACAACTCATTTCATTTCAGGTAAAATATTGCATGCATCAATTAACATTCCTAATGTTTTTTTATTATTATTATTATTTACACACTTTGATACATTGATTAAAATATCTATCAATCTTTTTGACTTTTGTGATCTTTCACACCAGTGATTGTTTTAATTGTTGCTCATTTATTAATATACTTTGGCAGATAAAATTCCATTTAAAAGTTTTGTGATTTGTTTGGATATTGTGCTACAAAAATACAATCATACAAAATATTTGCAAACAATGTAAATTTTATCCTCTGATTTTTCAAAAGAGAGGAGAAACTCCAAAGGCATGCTTATTAAAAATACATTTATTTTAACTGTTTATCTCAAATTATGACATGAGTATATCAGAGTATTATAACATTTTTAGCTGAGCAGTCCTTTTTACTTTTACTTTATTGTTACAGTGCAAGCTAATGTAAGCATTAGTAATTTTATTGTTTTAGAAACCCTAGCAATGTCAGTTTGTCACTCTGGACATCAGCTAATGCTTTAAATATAAGGTTACACTTTATTTGGTCCACTTTAGACATTGTACAAACTACATAATTTTGCACTACATGTCAAATAACTCTCAGAGCATTAGTAGATTGTCTGCTTAATATCTTCTAACATTTTATTTTGATGCTTCCCAGCAGATATTCTACTGACTACAATTATCTTTGCAACTACATATCAACTTATTCTACTAACCCGAACCCTAACAGTCTACTAATACTGTAGTGAGAGTTAGTTGACATATAGTTGCAAAGTTACTTATAGTTAGTAGAAATGTCTAAAGCAGACCATCAAAATAAAGTGTAACCAAATATAAATACTGTATTGTACATGAAAAGCAGACAGAAGCAATCTTAACTAAGTTATGAACTGCAGAATTTGAATGCTTAATTACAGGTGAAAACTTTGCCTAGAATGGAAACCAGCAGGCTCATCTCAACTGACAAAGCAACGGTTGTCATCCAAGTAAATCCACAGGCGGCACAAAATGCTGTTATTTGTGATGATGGACAGGAGGCCGGAGCATATCACAATACGGCTCTTAAGGGATTTTTTAAAGCACAACCAAAGGCACTGGGGGTAATGCATTAAATGATGAATTTTAATTATGTATGATTTTGGGAATATTTTTAGCATCTCATTTTTTTCTGTGATAAAATGAACAGAAAATAAAAATCTGTTGTCATATGTCCTCAAGTTAATAGATGTGTTTTAGTCTGATTGCCTTTAGACTGTATGCATAAAAAAAGAGTTAGTTCACCCAAAAATGAAAATTGTCATTAATTCTCTCATTAAAACTCTTGCAGTACTCAAAGCTTACGTTATGTCCTACGCCTTCCCTATTCAACTTACGGAAAAAGCTTAACTGACGCGACGCCAGTTTACACTTTCTTCATAACTTCAATACGGAAGGCGGCCTGGCGGAAGCTCGATATTTTACTTCATAACTTGTTAAATATGGATTTTTTTTTTTTACACAAACGCATCACTTCACTTCAGAAGGCCTTTATTAACCCTCCGGAGTCGTGTGGAGTACATGTTTATGATGGATGGATGTGGATAGAAGCACTTTCTTCAGCTCATACTCATATCACTGCCATTATAAAGCTCCGATGCGTCAGGATATTTATTAATATTTCTGCGTTTATGTTCATCAGAAAGAAGAAAGTCATATACACCTTGGATGGCTTGAGGGTGAGTAAAGCTTGGGGTAATTTTCAGTTCAAAGTGAACTAATCCTTTAATGTTATGAAGAGACGAGAATACGTTTTGTGCACAAAAACAAAACAAAAATAACGACTTTATTTAAGTTTGAACTGTTGTCACACGCAGTTGACGCTGGCGTTCGGACGTAAACACGGTAGCCTGCACTGCATTCACTACGTCAACTGCGTACGACAACAGTTCAAATTGTTAAAGTCGTTATTTTTGTTTTGTTTTTGTGCACAAAAAGTATTCTCGTTACTTCATAACATTAAGTTTGAAACACTACAGTCACGTCGACTGTTTTATCGATGTCTTTAATACCTTTCTGGACCTCAAAAGGTGCAATGTTGTTGCTGCTTGTGTGTTGTTCAGAAACACTCGGATTTCATCAAAAATATCTTAATTTGTGTTCTGAAGATGAACAAAGGTCTTACGGGTTTGGGACAACATGAGTAATAAATGACAGAAATTTCTTTATTGGGTGAACTAACCCTTTAATATAGCTTATTCTGAGTATGTAAATGTGTGTGTGTGTGTGTGTGTGTGTGTGTGTGAATGAGACAGTGTGTGTTTGTATCCAAACATGAAGGATATGCCATCATGCAAAAATATAAACACTTGACCCATATCTGCCCTCTCTAGACTGTCCAGATAATGATTGGAGTGGTGATTTTCTTATTTGGTATTGTACGCACCAGCAACATCAACAACAATCACCATTACCCAGCTATTTCTGTCATAAGTGGAATAACTTACTGGGGATCTTTCATTGTAAGTTTCATTTAATGGTTTTATCTTTATTGTCTCTAATTTTAATTTCCTGAATGAACTGTAAAAAATGTCATGTTTCTCTCTCAGTACATCAGTGCTGGATCTCTGTCTGTAGCTGCTCAGAATAAACTTGATCTGTGTGTGGTATGTACATACAGTGTGCTGAATTCTGTTGGTGATATCTTTTTTGTCACATTGTTTCTAATGTATGCATACATTATTATTCACATTCCCAAGTAATTGTTGTGCAAGCACAAAGTCATCTGTTCTTTGAGTGAAGACTGCATGCAGTATAGGGTATAATGGGGCTATGAAGTAAAAGGCCACTGAGATTTTATTTTCATCCCTAAACACTAAATAACAAACAAACAAACAAAAAAACTAACAAACAAAAACACAGCACTTTCCTATATCTACCTTTCTATGGCTTTATATTTAGATGTTTTTTAACGAAAACTAATCTTTTTTAGAACAATAAGAAGGATGTGAAAAGGATATCTGATTCATTATCAATTTACATATTTAAAAATTGAGTTCAGGACATTTTATAAGTGTACACCATTACTATTTTACTTTTCACATGTCAGCTTTTCTTCCTGTAGGTGAAAGCTTCTCTTATAATGAATGTGATCAGTGCCATAACTGCAGGGATAGCCATTCTTCTGATGGGCATAGAAATAGGATTTCTTGCCGATCTAAGTTGCTACGATGACTATGGTAGAACTACTGACACCTGTTTCCATTTTAAGGTATTAAATGTACAATGTGCAATACTATATTAATGTTGTCTGCTCAAATTTGTTTGGTTCACTAAAAAATTACAATTCTATCATCATTTACTAATTGAACATTATTTTTATTAATAAAGATTGTGCTGGCCAATCTTTTTCAATTGCAATTACATTGACTAGTAACTGGAAATTTTATGCTTCGAAATGACGCAAGATGCATCATAAAAGTATTATAAAAATGACAAAGTAGTGCATGCAACTTGTGCACTATGTTCCAAGTGTTCAAAAGCCGTATTATACCTTCTTGTATATACACCGATCAGGCATAACATTATGACCACCTTCCTTTTGCTGCCAAAACAGCCCTGACCCGTCGAGGTATGGACTCCACTAGACCCCTGAAGGTGTGCTGTGGTATCTGGCACCAAGATGTTAGCAGCAGATCCTTTAAGTCGTGTAAGTTGCGAGGTGGGGCCTCCATGGATCGGACTTGTTTGTTCAGCACATCCCACAGATGCTCGATTGGATTGAGATCTGGGGAATTTGGAGGCCAAGTCAACACCTCAAACTCGTTGTTGTGCTCCTCAAACCATTCCTGAACCATTTTTGCTTTGTGGCAGGGCGCATTATCCTGCTGAAAGAGGCCACAGCCACCAGGGAATACCGTTTCCATGAAAGCGTGCACATGGTCTGCAACAATGCTTAGGTAGGTGGTCCGTGTCAAAGTAACATCCACATGGATGGCAGGACCCAAGGTTTCCTAGCAGAACATTGCCCAAAGCATCACACTGCCTCCGCCGGCTTGCCTTCTTCCCATAGTGCATCCTGGTGCCATGTGTTCCCCAGGTACCCGGCCATCCATGTGATGTAAAAGAAAACGTGATTCATCAGACCAGGCCACCTTCTTCCATTGCTCCGTGGTCCAGTTCTGATGCTCACGTGTCCACTGTTGGCTCTTTCGGCGGTGGACAGGGGTCAGCATGGGCACCCTGACTGGTCTGCGGCTATGCAGCCCCATACGCAACAAATTGATGCACTGTGTATTCTGACACCTTTCTATCAGAACTAGCATTATCTTCTTGAGCAATTTGAGCTACAGTAGCTCGTCTGTTGGATCGGACCACATGTGCCAGCCTTTGCTCCCCACGCACATCAATGAGCCTTGGCCGCCCATGACCCTGTCGCCGGTTCACCTCTGTTCCTTCCTTGGACCACTTTTGATAGATACTGACCACTGCAGACCGGGAACACCCCACGAGAGCTGCAGTTTTGGAGATGCTCTGACCCAGTCGTCTAGCCATCACAAATTGGCCCTTGTCAAACTCGCTCAAATCCTTACGCTTGCCCATTTTTCCTGCTTCTAACACATCAACTTAGAGGACAAAATGTTCACTTGCTGCCTAATATATCCACCCACTAACAGCTGCCGTGATGAAGAGATAATCAGTGTTATTCACTTCACCTATCAGTGCCTGATCTGTGTAGTTACTGTACATAAGTAGGTTTTATTTGTTTTATAACAGTTTTATTTTATTTGTATATTTTAGAGATATGATCTGGGGATCAATGGAATATTGCTGCTGTTCTCCATCCTTCAGTTCATCATCTCCATCTGTATCTCAGGATTTGCCTGCAAAGCCACCACCAGCAACAGCTCTACAGTGGTCAGTGTGGCACTAAACCAGGTAGTGATTTACAACATGCTTCATTGTAAACTACATCCTTTTTCCTACTGCTAGATTGTTGAAGTGGGTGACAGTAGGTTTTTCCATTTCGTTAATTTAATGATCTGTCTTGGTTTCAGTTTCATTTCCATGGACTTCTAGTTTGTATGTTTTCTTTGTCTAAGTTCCTGTTTCCTATGAAAGTCTAGAAACTATGGTTACTACGGTGTCTTGCTTAGTTCTTGTTATCTTGAGTGTATTGAAGCCCTCAGTTTCATTCACCTCTTTGTCCTTTATTGTCTTTACTTCAGTGTGAAGCTGTCACATGTATTATTATCTGTTGGATTGCTGTTTTTGTTTTGTTTAATATAGTAAAAAGCTGCTGATCCTCATCCTTGCTTGACATGATGTGACAGTTATTTATCACACCATAGTAAGTCCAGAGATGGGCACTCGAGCTAGTGACTCGGACTAGAGTCACATTTTAATAGACTTTAGACTTGACTTCAGACTCGACCTGAAATGACTTCAGACTTGACTCGACAAAAAGGACTCATGGATATTTTAAAAACAACTCAAGTATTTTATCCTTAACTACTGATATCATAAAGAAAGAATTTGTGTTTTATTTGAATGGTTTCATAATATCTATTTCCCTATGTGTCGTGGTAGATTGGACCCTTGTCATAGAAATCGAGTACTTATGTCTGTGTATTGTGCGTAAACTCCGAAATGTCATAAGAGTCCCATGAAACATGACGGGAGCCACTGTGCCATATGTTAACCCAAATGTTGGTTTATTAACATATCAAAACAGCTAGATGAAAAGAATGTGGGAAAACAATTAAAGACACTGTAACAACAACATCAAGTTGTATTAGACATTGCATCCACAAAGGTTAGTCACATTAATTTACACAGCAAGCTATTATACTGTGGTGTAGCCGCATATGGCTCCTTTGGATCACCAGCCTGTTAAAACATGAACAAAACAAATCTAGGTTTTAAACCTATAGCACTACGATTTATCAATCTTTTCGTAGTATATGCATTTGCAGCTTTTCTCTCTTAATGTGTGTCTATGAGAGAGAGAGAAAGAGATGTTAATCCATTTATTACTTAAGACGCATAGTTTAACATATCGCAATCAGAATGCGTACATTTTACTATTGACTTAAACATTCCGAGGTTTGATATTTTCTGATAATGATTGTTGTCAGTGAATTTGCTATATAACAAACTGCTGTTAAATAAACCGTGACTGGCGCCATCTTGCGTCCATTTAGCGACTGTATTGAAAATACTACTCGTCTAGTTGCCAGAACGATTTTGTACCTTGTAATGGATTGTAACAGACTAGATGTACATTATCCCTCACATCTTAGGACCTTTATTACAAACAAAACAGATAATAGAAAGATTGCATATTTTTTGTCTCTATAATACAACTAGGATAGAAATAGGATTTTTGAGTATGAGATTTTTTTTTAAGTCATGAAATTACTTGAGACTCAACTCGGACTCATGACAAAGACTCCAGACTTGACTCAGACTTCAGATGAAAGACTTGTGAACATCTCTGAGTCAGTCTGTGTGATGTGTGGATCTTGTTAGTAAAATTAAAACTGATAATGATTGTGAATGTCTTGTAACATATCTTGTCTGTTACTTCCCAGGAATACTGAGTCACAGTGAGAAGATCTTACCAAGGTTGCAAGGAATTAAAATCTCATATTGTTGCTTCCAAGCAATTTTTTTTCTTTTTTTTAATTGAAAATACATCAAATTATGTGTATACATTAAATGTTTGCTGACACAAAGAAATGTTTTCTCTGGTGTCTTTTTTTAATCTATAATTAATAATATTAATAATACTTATTATTATTATTATTATTATTTCAATAAAGGCATACAGTTTAAGTTTAAATGTCTAACCAAGTTAAACCCAGGTTCAGTGAACAAGAAGCTGTCCCAGTGCATGAAAAGAAAACATCATTAATGGTTGTATCTGCAAAGCCACCTGTATCTAGTGCCAATGTTTCACTAATCAAATTAAATGGTAATTGGTAGCTTGTTGTGACAACCATAACTAGGATAACAGGCAATATTATACCTTTATGCTATATGTTATCTATACTTATGCAGGGGCAACCTAAAACAGTGTACAAGTGGAGTGTACAAGAATTACATTACTGCAGTATGATCGTATCAGATGCAGCAGTCTCTCCACAGTACTGCTGACAAGCTCAAAGATACAGCTTGCAGTATGGAAATATAAAGCAACCACAATGGTAAACAGCCTGGCACCTCTTTGGTGTGAAACTAGGGCATTCAGCTATAGTTTTCCACTCATTCAAAACAAGACATCTACATTATTCACTATTACATTTCTGCATTACACCCACATAGTTATTACACTTTTCCAGAACAACTCAGATTGCATTCAAGGTATACGTTTATCGGTTATTCCTAACCCAATGTGAAAGAAAGCCTCAGTAAAGCCTCAGTAGTGCTCCAGTGTCCCTCTCATTAATGTTACACTCATTGCTCATAAGTGTTATTTCCGATTTATTCAATTTTGATAATTCAATTCAGCCATACAAAGTTACAAAAAATCCCAACTGAGTTTAATTTATAAATAATTTAAAAGCCTTTCTCTATCATTTTTAATGATAAATGAGTGCCCAACAATAGGATTATTTTGTGTGTTCTGAACAGAGACACATGTGCTGGTGCTTTTAAGCACAGAATTAATTTAAACTTAACCTTGTAGTTTTTATTAATATGTAAAGCCCTTTGAATTTTAGGAGGAAGGGCATCAACATAATCCTTAAAAGTATAAAGCAAGTTCATATGCAGCAAGCTCCTCCTCAGTGGTTCTTCTCAGTCCACACACACACACACACACACACACACACACAAAGATACACCATAAGAGCGATCAGACTTCCACATCAACAACTCATTTCATTTCAGGTAAAATATTTCATGCATCAATTAACATTTATGATGTTTAAACTATAATACCTGTATTCATATGAACACTTTGATATACATCAATTAAACATAACTTTTGTAATCTTTCACACCAGTTTTAGTGTATATTGTTGCTCATTTATTGTTAATCTTTGGGGTCCCACTTTATATTAGGTGTCTTTACTACTTGCATTAAAAAAAAATGTTAGGTACAATGTACTTATTGTATGCATGTTGTATTGCAAAACACTTTTGCTGTTATTGACGTGGGATACAGGTAAGGTTATGGAAAGGTTTGGTGGTATGGGTGCGATTTGTAGGGTGATGCTCCTCCACAAACCATCAACAGAGCACATACCAAAAATAAAAAATATTTTTTAAAACATCGCCAAGTAAAATGGTGCAACATGACACTACAAACAACAATAAAATCAGAAATGGACTTTAACTGTTAGTGCTTCCGTTAGAGACCGTCCGGGATTCGAGATCCAGTTTCACGCGCCTCAATCCATGCAAAGCATTTTATAAAGTCAGCGCGCAACATGAATCTATTTTAGAGTGATAGTATGAGATTAATACAATGTTTTTGATCAAAACTCACTCTATTGTGACCTGATGCAGATACTATATAATAAACTGACGCATAAATGTATTATGAGACTGAACGCAGAATTTTACCGTCACCGTAAGGTGGGAATTATTATCACGCAATTGACTGATGGATCGGCTGAGAATCGTCTTTCTGCGAGTCATTATGAAATAATGGTTCTATTCTATCTAAAGAAATATGAGGTAAACGTGTGAATACATATTTCTCCGAATGTGCGCACTTTTGGACTAAAAGTTTGTGTTGTCTACCGATCACTGTGATCAAAAAATAATTGGGAGCAAACGCAATTGAATATGTAGGCCTACAGGTTTGTGTCCCGTTATTCTATTCAAAATATCAATAACTACTGATTGATTTTGCATGATTTTGCATTCCTAGAAATTAAGAATTATTAGTGTCATTGTAAATAGTGGTCAGATATAATCTATCAAATACTTCAAAGCACAAGGTTAAATCAGAATATTTATTGTAAAAATGTGTCTGTAACAGCTGCCAAAAACAGTCTATATATACAGTATAGCTCCACTGTGCTTTGTGATTTATTTTCAAGGGGAAAAAAAAAACAAAAAACAAAACACTTTCAAAACATTTTTTTCACAAATTGCACTCTGGTTATAGGTTTAAGGGGTAGGTCAATAGTAAAATAATAAAATACAATTATTAACTTTGTCATATAAAATAATGGCATTTTTAATAATTAAAAATAAACAAATTTTTGAGTTTAACAATGAAGACATAATATATAAATATAAATAAAATAATATAAAAATAAAACATAATAATAATTAAAGCTGCAAGCGGCGATAATAGGGCCCTCGTACCCAGGCTCACCGCCACCCGGTGGCCTTAAGAAAACATTGAACAGTGGGCGACATGCATGTAAGCGAGTAAATACAGGAGACATATGGCAAAGTAATTTCAACGTGCCACACTTTCTACTGCCAACAGGTGGCGCTTTGACTGTGACTGAATGTTTCCATGTTGATGTCTTCAGGTCAGGACTATTATCAAACATGTGAAGTTTGGAGCAGATCGGACATTGTATGCCTGAGTTACAACAAATTTGTTTCGTGGCATTAATAGCAAACATTAGCACTTAGCCAAGTGTTGCATGATTTAACATGTTTCTAGCATGTTTGGTACTTCATGGCATATTTAAATGTGTTTCTGGGAGTGAATTACAGTGCAGAGCATGCCATTTCGTGTTGCCAGCAGGTGGCACTATGACTAACTGAATATTGGTATATAGATATCTTCAGGCCAGGACTCTTATCACACATTTAACATTAACGCAATTTAACATCACTAAGGCCTTAAGATTAGACTGACAACATATGATGTTGATCTGGTTAAATCTGTATGAGGAGTTAATCACAGTGTAAAACATGACATTTCCTGTTGCCCACAGGTGGCACTATGACTGTCACTGAATATTGGCATGTAGATGTCTTCAGGTCAGCACTCTAATAAAACGTGTGAAGTTTGGGGACGAACGGACATTGTATGCCTGAGTTACATCAACTTCCTGTTTCACGGCGAAACGTCAAAATTTGTTAGGCCGCCACGGACACACCATTCAACGAAAATTCAAGATCTTCACAATTTAACATCGCAAAGACCTTTAGATTAGACTGACCAAATATGATGTTTATCTGATAAAATCTCTAGGAGGAGTTTATTAAAGTACAACATCTGGAAATAGCAAAAACTGCAAAAATTTTGCAGAGAAAATTCAAAATATCTCACTTCCTGTTGGTTTTTCAGATTTTGCGCCCGGGGACTTCTTTGTAGGGATTGGGCTGATACATCTGTCTACCGAATTTCATACCTGTACATGAAACGTAGCGCGAAGGGCGCTTAATTGACATTTTGTAGGTGGCGCTATCGAGCCATTTTGCCACACCTAATTCTGAAACCCATATCAGACATGAATTTTCACCACTTCTGACGTGTGTGCAAAGTTTCATCAGTTTTCGAGCATGTTTAGGCCCTCAAAAATGCGATTCATTTCGGAGAAGAAGAAGAGTTGACTGAGCGATTCCAATAGGGTCCTCACACCATCGGTGCTCGGGCCCTAATTAATCATTTCTGAACATTGAATCTTGGTCTTTATTCACCTCTTTGGTTTCTCAATAGAATTCATAAAAGTTGTTAATGCGAATTATATCGCTAGTAGCATAGAATAGCACAGTTCCAATAGTTCTAATCACCTGTGCAACTGGGATTTAAATCTGGCTAGTGTCTTCTGCTGGTTAGGTAAGCATTAAAGAACTATCTAAACTGCTAAATAACAGATTGGAGATTGAAATAATAGCATATTTGTCTAATTTTATATAAACACTAAAATCTGAGAAAAATTTACCTCAGGAAGAAATTTACTTTTGCTATGGTTAAATAAATATTCAGTGATATCTTCCAAAGATTTTTGAATTTCAACGCAATTTTTTCTCTATATAGTGTTGATATGGCAGCTAGTAAATACACTAAGTTTTGTCATGCTGGCATGCGTGGAAACTTTTAAACCATGCCCTACTAGCCCCACGTTAGACTGTGCCCCACTCACCCCTATTACTGACATTGTAATGACACATTTCTCACATAAAATCTTCAAACTTGTCCTTTAATTACAGGGGAAATCCAAAACTTTGCCTAGAATGGAAACCAGCAGGCTCATCTCAACTGACAAAGCAACAATTGTCATCCAAGTAAATCCACAGGTGGCACAAAATGCTGTTATTTGTGATGATGGACAGGAGGCCAGAGGACCATATCACAATATGGCTCTCACTGAACCAAAGGCACTGGGGGTAATGCATTTAATGATAAATTAGGATGGTAATGATGATATATTGTGGTGACAATATGAAGAGTTAGAGATTTTGCTATCTGCATTTATATTGTGGTATACATAGCAGCATATCACAGTACTACTTAAAGCTATTGACACATTAGAGAGAGAAAGAAACATGCATAAATAATAAGAAGAGCAGGATGTGCATGATGTTAAAAAGAGTTATTAAGCTCAATAAGCCATGCATAAAGAACTCAAAAGTGGTGCTTATGCTGACTGACACACCTGAAGCACGCAAACAGAAAGATATGCCTCTCTCAGACACCATGAAATCTCACATTCAGTTCTCTTTCATGTCTTATTGCACTTGAACAGTCACATACACACACAATTATGTTAAAATACCCGTAGTGTGGAGTTTTTATGTAAACGTAATTGGTTCTTAAGTAAAAGTAAACAGTTGGGTGAAAACCAGATGTGTGTCAGTCGGATATTAGATCCGTGCAGTAGGTCTTAATGTGATTAATACACCTGCTGCTGTCTGTCATTAATGTTTTTCAAACAACAAAAGACAAAGAGAAAATCGCTCACTGCTCTAGACTGAACTTTTGTAGCTTTAATAAGAATCAGATTATATTTAATTGATATAGTAAAGACTATGCAGCAATTTATTTGTACATATTTAATTACATTTCTGTAGTATTTCTTATGTTAAAGGGTTAGTTCACCCCAAAATGAAAATAATGTCATTTATTACTCACCCTCATGTCGTTCCACACCCGTAAGACCTTCGTTCATCTTCGGAACACAAATTAAGATATTTTTGATGAAATCCGTTGGCTCAGTGAGGCCTGCATAGCCAGCAAAGTCACTGAACCTCTCAAGATCCAGAAAGGTACTAAAGACATATTTAAAACAGTTCATGTGAGTTCAGTGGTTCTATCTTAATATTATAAAGTGACGAGAATACTTTTTGTGCGCCAAAAAAACAAAATAACGACTTTTCAACAATATCTAGTGATGGCTGATTTCAAAACACTGCTTCATGAAGCTTCAAAGCCACTGATTCAAAACAAAATATTCGTAAGGCTTCGAAGCAGTGTTTAGATATTGTTGAAAAGTCGTTATTTTGTTTTTTTTGGTGCACAAAAAGTATTCTCGTCACTTTATAATATTAAGATAGAACCACTGAACTCACATGAGCTGTTTTAAATATGTCTTTAGTACCTTTCTGGATCTCGAGAGGTTCAGTGACTTTGCTGGCAATGCAGGCCTCACTGAGCCATCGGATTTCATCAAAAATATCTTAATTTGTGTTACAAAGATGAACGGTCTTATAGGTGTAGAACGACATGAGGGTGAGTAATAAATGACATTATTTTCATTTTTGGGTGAACTAACCCTTTAAACAAACCTGTGGGCCTACCTAAAAATATCTTTGTTTTGTTGTATTTTTCCTACTCTTTGTAATTTGCTTGTTCTTATTTTTTAAATAACAAAAACAACTATATCATGATATTGTAATGTGAATGTTCAGTTTAGTCTAGTTTGCTCTTTGTTTGCTCTGTTTGGCTGTCCATGATCATTAGTTAATTCCCTTTAGTTTAGTTTAGCAATTAGTCCCATTGCACCTGTACTGTTTCAGTCACCATGTCTATTTAAACCATCAATTTCCTGTGTTTCTTTGTCCAGTATTGTTTATGTTGTTGTGTAGTGTTTGCTCCCTTACTCCTCCGTGTACTCTTGGATTATCAAAGAACTTTATTTCTTTTTATCTCGTGTCTGTTTGATCTACGTGTGACAGATATATCATTACCTATAGCTGTTGTCATATATCCTAAATAGATATGTGCTGGCCTGAATGCCTTTAGACTGCAGTGCATAAAACATTAATAGCTTATCTCCCTATCTCCTTCTTTCTTTGTGTGTATGTGTGTGCGTGTGTGTGTGTCCAAACATGAAAGACATAACATACCAAAAATATAATATGGAAAAATATTAACATTTTACCCATTCCTGCCCTCTCTAGGTTGTCCAGATAATGATCGGAGTGACGGTTTTCTTATTTGGTATTGTACGCACCACTGATGTCTACAATTTCCCTGCTGTTTCTTTGTTTAGTGGTATAACCTACTGGGGATCCCTTGTTGTAAGTTTTTTTTTTAATGGTTTTGCTTTATTGCCTCTCATTTTAATTTCCTGAATGAACTCTTAAATGTCTTTTATTTATTTCTCAGAACATCAGTGCTGGATCTCTGTCTGTTGCTGTGCAGAATAAACTTCATCCGTGTGTGGTATGTACATAATATCCAGCCTCAAAAAGGTTTTTTTTCAGTGATTTTAGAAAAGCTAACAGGGATTGTTTGGCACGATGCGGAGTGAACAATGTGTTACAGTTATGCAGTGTTTACCACTCCCTATTCTCTGAACACAGGATATCTGTTGTTACTTTACTTGACAAAATACATATTAGAGAAATTTAAGGTTTGATGACATTTACTAATATATGTAAGAGATAATTCACCAAAGGTGGATTTGGGCTAGAAAACATCTCAGGTTACAAATGTAACCATGGTTCCCTGAGAAGGAGAGACATTGCATCTTGGATCAACCCTATGAGGAACGGCATCAGTGTGACCGGTGTATGAAGCATGTGTATACACACAACATTTTCATTGGCCGACAACAGTCCATGACATCACTACCGGAGCGCCATGCGTATAAGAGGTCTCCCGCAATAGATGTCATTTTGAGTCTATGGACTTGTTTAGCTGGGGCCAGAAGCCTCAATCATACAGGACACATCCTAAGACTCATAGACCGTTAGTGATAATATTCCCCTTGACCATTACCCAAGCTTATATGCCCTGTGACAAGGAAAGTCCCAGCCTTTTTTAACCTTCCTCCCTTCCTTGTGGGCCCAGCCTTAACCACATGCAGGAGAGGAGCAGAGCTCTAAGGTTTAGCCATGTCAGTTTCTTTAGCTTGACACAGCCATTCGGGAATGCTGGCCCAGGGAGACCATTTTAATATGCTATCCTGGCTTACCCACTAACACTAGAGAGAGAGCAAACATGGGGGTTTTCATTAAGAATAACTATTCACCCTCCTCGCAACATAGAACTCTAGGGGCAGGGGAGCTTCAGCTCTACTACCCCAGAACAATTAGGGAAAGTGCTCACACCCTGCCTGAACTAGTCCAGTACCCCAAGACTCCCAGCACATGACAAAGGTTCCTGATAGCAAAAAGAGCTGCCAGAAGGCACCTCTACTTTCCAGGTTCTAAGAGATCAGTTTAAGCTCCAACAGGGAATGAAAGACCCTTATTTATAAGGGTTCTACTCTACCTCAGCCCAGAAGGACTGCAGAGACCCACGGTCCCAACACTCCCAGCACCTGACAAAGTTGCCTGATAAAAAGAGGAGCTGCTCAACCTCTACTTGTAAGGTTCTACAAGACCGGTTGAGGCTCCAACAGGGAGTGGAGAACCCTACTTTAAAACACATACAGTACTCTACTCAGTACTCTACACTCAAACCTGTCCAGGGTCCCAAGACTCCCAGCACCTGACAAAATGTGCCTGATAACAAGAAGAGCTGCTAAAGAGCAAAATGACCTCTACTTGTTAGGTTACCCGGGACTGTTTAAGCTCCAACATGGAGTAGAGGACCCTACTTTAAAACAATCACACTTGTCCAAGGTCCCAAGACTCCTAGCACCTGACCAAGATGCCTGATAAAAAAGAAGAGCTGCTAAAAGGCAAAATGACCTCTACTTGTTAGGTTCTCTAGGACTGGTTGAGGTTCCAACAAGGAGTGGAGTACCCAACAGTAGTAGAGGACCTAGACAGTAGTGGAGGGTTCTACTCTACACTTAACCTTGAAGAACAGCTTGTCAAAGGGAGCCTGCTAAGTGCTAGCTACGACCCTCAACACTGCTATCCTTCTAAGAGTGGAGCCACAGGTGAGCTAGTGTCCCACCTCCTCTGCGCTCTACTCCTTGCCGGAGGAGGAGCATGAGTGGCCATGCTCAGCCTCTGTCCCTGCCTCCAGTCCTAAGACTGTGATGGACCAGGTCCCCCAGAGGTATTATGTGAAGACTTAGACTGATGCAGGATGTATCCCTTGAAAGCTGCTGACCACGCCCACGCCTCTCTAAACCTTCCGACTACCATCTTTACAGATGTGCCAAAAGTACTGAAGAAAAGACTGGCACATCAAGGAGAAAGTTTTTCTTATTCTAGCTGATGTCTGCAAAGTTCAACCACAGATGTCTCTCTGCGGCCACCATCGCTGAAATTGAACAACCAATGACAATGGCAGTTTATTTGGTAGCCCAGAGGTTAAAATCTGTGGTGCAACAAGCCTCCATGATTGCTACTTGTACCACTTGACCACTGCAGATTCATTTAGGCTTTGATAGTGGTGCTATAGAAAAGTATAATTCCAAGTCCGAGGACATGAACAGCTCCAAATAGAAAATCATGTGTTGTCATCCCGAGCCTATGGAAATTACGACATGGCATGAGCGCAGCATAACTTTAATATTTAATGTGCATGGGTGCCAGGGTCATTCTCGCATGAATATTTAATGCATATAATATTTAAAAATCATTAAAGGGTTGTTTGTAGCATTTGAAACACACTAATAGGCTACTCTGCATACAACCACATTGTGTTTAATCTACAGTATGACAAACAAATAAACATTTATGATGTGAATAGCCAGCATTTCTAAACAAATGTGCTGCACAGATTTCACCTTCATTGGCCTATAGTCTGAATTTACACTGTTTGCGTACTACTCAACATTCTTAGAAATGCAAAGCCTTTTTAGACACATTTTACTCCACAGATACATTTGCATTAACAGAATAAAAAGCAACCACAATTCTTTCCATGGTAAATTCTCTTTTATCTCTGTGTCTGTAACAAGCACATTCTGTTATTTTTGGACTGATGCACTGATGCTTTGACCTGCTTTGGTGTTCACCAAGAGAAAGGCCTGCTACAAGTGCAGTCGTTGAGCTTTATACTTACAGTATACCAGTCTATTTTTACCAACTAAAAGTTTTACATTTTACATTTTACAAGTGTATGACATTACTATTCTTGCATGTCATTTTTCAATTTTCAGCTTTTCTTTCTGTATAGGTGAAATCCTGTCTTGTAATGAATGTGCTCAGTGCCGTAACTGCAGGGCTCGCCATTCTTCTGATGTCCATGGAAATAGGACTCGGCTCAGAGACCAGCAAGTATCGAAATTGCACCAAAAGCTACGGTCGAACTGAAGACTTTATGTGTATAATGTATGAGGTACTAAATGTATAATTTACAACCCCAAATCAAGAAATGTGTAATTTGTTAATTCTCTTTAAACTTTATATAACTGACAAAAGTACAAAGAAAAGATTTTCAAAGTTTTCACTGACCAACTTATGAATATAAACAAATTTTGATTCTGATGGCTGCAACACACTCCAAAAAAAGTTGGGACAGAGGCATGTTTACAACTGTGTCACATCATCTTTCCTTTTAATTGCACTTTTTAAATGTTAGGGAACTGAGGATACTAATTGTTGAATTTTTTCAAGTGGATTTTTTACTCAGTCTCGCCTGATCCAAGACAGCTGCTCAACAGTCTGTGGTCATTGTTGTCTGATTCTCCTTTTCATGATGTGCCATACAACGCCTCCACCTCAATGGTACCTTTAAACATATGCGAGTAACCATGCCGTTTGCACTAATGCACCTCCATACCATGACAGATGTTTTCTTTTGCACCTGTCACTGATGAAAGTCTGAACGGTTTTCCAAAGTACTCTCGAGCCCATGTGGCTTTATTTAACACAGTAGCATGACAGTTTCTCATGCAGTGTCATCTGAGAGGTCAAAGGTCATGTACATTCAACAGAAGTTTCCTTCCTTGCCCTACATGGACTAAAATTTATTTGAATTCCTTGAATCTTTTCACAATATTAGGTATAGTAGATGGTGAAAGACCTAAATATTTTGCAATCTTGCATTGAGAAGTGTGATTTTTTTTTTTTTTAATTGTTTGACGATTCTCTCATGACATTTGGCACAAAGTAGTGAGCCGTGACCCATCTTTGCTTGCAAAGACTGAGGGGCTGTTTACATGACAGTTTTCAACTAAAAATGGAAAACTTTTTATGTGTTTTGGCCGTTCATTTACACAACAATGGCGTTTTGGTCGCCTGAAAACGCAACATTTTGAAAACGGGTTCCAAAGTGCAAGTTTTTTAAAACAATACCGTTGTCATCTCCTTGTAAACTGCAAAAACGTGAATCTGTGAAAACGGTGATGTCATACACATGCGTATTATATGTTCAGTCTATACACCTTATTTTTTAACGTGTTTTCTGTGAATGTGCGAGACTTCCTATTTATTAGCCGCTATAGGGAAATAACGAGAAGAATATCAAAGTGCAGTAAACTGTAAATATAAGGTGGATAGGCATGCACGTTTGGCGCGAGTTCTCTGTAAAAGAATGCGTATGTGCGCATGCGCGTAATCTCTCTTTACAAAGTGACATCGCCAACTACTTGTCTGGCATGCATAATACAGCGTTTTTAGTTATTTTCGTGGATCCGTGTGAACGGGGATAGTGTTATATAATGTTGTCATCTGTACAAAGAAAAAACTTGCCCATTTTTTGTACATTGGTGTCGTGTAAACGTACCTTGAGTCTTTGGTGGATGCTCCTTTTATACCCAACCATTTAACTTGGATATTCTGTAATCTTTCACTATTACTTTTGCCTCTGTCCCAACTTTTTTGGAGTGTGTTGCAGCCATCAAAATCAAAATTTGTTTACAAAATACACTTAAGTTGGTCAGTAAAACTTTGTACCTTTCTTTGTACCTTTTAGAATTAAATAAAGGTTCAAGAGAATTAACAAACCACAGATTCTTGATTTTAATGCGTTTTACAAAATGCCCCAAATACAGTACTCTCTATTAATGCTTTCTGTTTGCAATATGTTTTTAGTTTTTACCCGTTTAATATACTTATATGACAATATTTCTGTAACATGATATTACGTTGCTTCTTGCATGTTTCACAGCACTTTGAAAATAAAATGTCCTGTAAGTGGCGCTACATTTTCTCCTAAACAGATGAACATGAATGTGGAAACATTTTATTACATTGGTTGTTGTACATTTCACTGCAGTTCGGAAATTACGTCTAGTGAGTGGTGCTAAAAGGTTAAAAATAACGTACCACCTACACTAAACCCTGCCCTAAACATAACCTATAGTATTAGCAAATCAAACATAAGATAAAAACACATTTGCTGAAGCAACCATGCTATTTTAGCTTCTTGAAGTCTTTGAGCTCTTTTATGGAGTGTTGTTTTTCACGTTTCACAGAACTTTCATCCAAGCGCTCCATGAACTACTATGTAGTATAATATTTAAAAACTCTCTCAATATAATTGTTGGGATATTATTCGTGAAAATACTTTCATATGATCATTGTGATTTTTTTTTATTTTTTTTTTATTAGAGGTATGATTTGGGGGTCCTTGGAATATTGCTGGTGTTCTCCATACTTCAGTTCATCATCTCCATCTGTATCTCAGCATTTGCCTGCAAAGCCACCAGCAACAACGTCTTCACAGGGGTCGATGTGGCACTAATTGGGTAAATTATTTAGCGGTGATGACAATGTGGCAGTAAGTTTTATCTCTACAACGAATATGTATTTTAGTTTAGATTAAACAAGCTAGCAGAATATAAAACAACCAGAATACTGCATGTTCCATTGTACCATCTTTAATCTCAGTGGTCTGAAACTTGGACAATCTACTCATGGGTGGCGAACATCCGTCCTGGAGAGCCACAATCCTGCAGAGTTTTCTTTCAACCCTAATCAAACACACCTGAACAAGCTAATCAAGGTCTGAAGGGTTACTAGAAAGCTATAGGCAGGTCAATTTTTATCAGGGTTGGAGCTGAACTCTGCAGGACTGTGGCTCTCCAGGATCAGAGTTCACCACCCCTGATCTACATAGCATGTAACTAATTTACTCCTAACTAAAAAAAACTGCACATTATATTTTATCAAAAGGATATAAAAACTATAATTCAATTACAGCATGCTTCATTGTAAACTTCAGCCTTGTTCCTACTGCTAGACCAGGGGTCTCCAAACTCGGTCCTGGAGGGCCACTGTCCTTCAGAGTTTACCTTTAACCAGCTCCAACACACCTGCTTGAAAATTTCTTGCATGCCCAGTGAGACCTTGATTAGCTGGTTCAGGTGTGTTTAATTGGGGTTGGAGCTAAACTTTGCAGGAAAGCAGCTCTCCAGGGCCAAGTTCGGAGACCCCTGTGCTAGACCACTGAAGTAGGTGACACTGGGCTTTTCTCTTTGTTATTTATCATAGTATAGCCTATAAAACAGTCTTTATGGTGTGTGGATCTTGTTAAACTCTCGTGTACTAACATATCCTGTCTGTTACTTACCAGGGATACTGAGTCACAGTGAGAAGATCCTACCATCCAAAGGTTGCAAGGAATTAACCCTCTGGGTTCTGAGAGTATTTTGGGGCCCTGGAGAAGTTTTGACATGTCCTGACATTTGTGCATTTTTCAGGTGCTTATAAACATATTAATGGCAAAAGTGTCATTAGACTATATTCAGCACGAATTTGGCTACCATAATATGTGAGCAACATGTATGTGTTACATGTGCACTCTGTTTTGGACTTGTGTTGTGCCATTTCCCGCCACTAGTTTGTTCCCATAGTTACTGATCACCTCATTTTCACCACCAGCTGTGTTCCATCACCCACCTTGTTATCCTGTGTATATTAGCCCTGTGTTTTCAGTCTTGTGTTGTCTGGTATCGTTCATGTGTAGTGTGGTTGTCTCCTCGTTTTGCCTCTCTGTGGATTACCTTCTTTGTGGATTTATTAAAGAGAGTTATACTTCTATCCTCCTCCTCGTGCGTGTTAATGCTCACAACCAGTTACTGTAACAGAATACCGGACCAAAACAGTTATACATATTGCGGCGTGTGTTTGTTATTTCCTGTGTAAGTGTTTTTCGTGTTTCACTTTTTGTTCCCGTCACAATGTACACACCTGCATTTCTGTTAATCTGCCTTGAGCAGAAGGACCGCTCCCTCGAGGCACATTTGGACGATTTTTTGTTTTTAGTACCATCTACACATTTCCCGGACAGCAGCCTTTGCAACTTCCTGTATGCCGGCCTCAACACCGCCACCAAAGCGCAGCTGTCCGGGGAAGGGCCTCGAGGGAGCTTCCCTGAATACGTGGAGTGGGTGCTGGCGTCATGTGGATCGTCTATGACCGTGGGATTCTGCGACAACGACGCCAGCCCCACTCCCACTCCAGTGCCCAGCCAGGAACCTCCAGACGGCGTGGAAAGTCAGCGCGACACCACCGAAGACAGAGAGCCCGCCTCCACCACGATGCAAGACCCAGCGACGAGTGGAACGACTGAGCATAACATCGCCGCGGAGCCGGAGCACAGCGTGTCTGACCAGGTGTGTGAGTTCGCTGCAGCATCCATCGCCGAGGGAGTCAGTGAGGAAGACGAGGGTTTGGAATGGAGCCCCGCCCACACTCCCGCCACTGAGAGTGAGTTCCAGGCATGCACTAATGACTGTTGTTTTGAGTTTGGAGAAGATTCCCTACCTCCGTTAATTCCTTCTGAGAATGTCTGTTCTATTTTGGATGAACTGGTCCCGCCCAGCCTCCCTCTCCCACCTCCTCTCCAAACCTCTATTCAAGATTTTTCAGTCCCTCTGTTCACCAGCCCTTTCTCCAGCCCTCAACCATGCCTGCTACCCAGCCCTCGCTGTATCCCATCACTCCCTCAGCTCTACACCAGCCTCCTCTCAGTGGCGTGGCTACATCTGGGGCCTGCTGTGAGCCAGCTTCAGGCGATGAAGATCCTGCGGCTCCGCCTCCGGCCTCAGATCCCGTCATAACACCTCAGCTCATCGTCCTGACTCCTCCGCCGCTGCTCCTTCCACCCTCGTCTACAGCAGAGACCATCGAGCGTTCGGCTCCACTGGACTCCCTCGGACTCTCGACTCCTCCTGGGTCAGACATCGCAATTACATCGCCACTGACTTACGGGTTGTTCGAGGCTCTCCGACCCTCCACCTCTAAAAAAAAAAAAACTTGGTCAAATGACTGGCAGCAGCAGCTGCCAAATGAAAACCATAAATTTAAAATAAAATATATTAATTCAAACAAGGACAAACTGGTGGAATAACATGTTATTCCCCCAAAAAAGTTTTAATTAAAATTTCTGTAATATCATTTTTGCACTTTATTTGACCTAAGATATTTTACTTCAGTTTGAGGGTTTTTGTTAGGCAGCTTTAGCTGCCAGTCATTTAACCATTTGTTTTTACTTTTTTTTTTTTTTCTTTTTTTTACAGTGTATAGTAACCAAAATCCAACATCTGCTGAACCTCATAATAAACCCCAGATTTCACAATCCAAAGATGTTCATATAGCCATTGAATTGGAAACACTAAATTACCCATAGGTGTGAGTGCAGGTGTGTATGTCTGTGATAGACTAGCCATCCATCCACAGTGTTTTCCTGCCTACGACCAGAGATACTGGGAAAGGATCCAGCATCCCTACATTGGACAATCGGTTTGGGAAATAGATGAATTTTTATTAAATATGAGTAGAGAGTAAATCACTGACATTTGATAACAATTTGGTGTTTGTTTCAAAACAAAATAGTATGTTAATAAAAAATACTATAATATTACAGTGGTTGCTTGTAAAGTAAATGGTAGGGTAGACCGAGTACAGTTGGCAGGGAGGAACAGTTGGAACATGTCTTGTTACTGTTTTAAGAAGGGGTGGATATAATTGCAAGCTATTTGTTGAAATGAGGGTAATCCAGTAATAAATGAAGAAGACAAAGGGACAAAACAAATGGCAAACCATAAGAGATTACCATCAAAACAGACAATGATTAACTGAAACAGGGCTATACAGTAAATAATCAGGAGAAAAGAACTAAACTAGAAACAGGTGACAGTAAGTAAGTATGGAATTCAAGAAAACAGGAAATTAACTAATAGAAATTGTGAATATGGATACAAAGGAACATAATGTAAATTAAGAGTCCAAGGAAAAATCACAGTCCACAGATATGTGACAATCCTCATCAATTGGGGAAACGTAGGTTCTCTTACCCAAATATATCGAACAAAGTATGTTTTTAAATGTAAGAATTTCACCATCTGCCTTGAACATTGTCCCTTAATGACTGTAAAACTGAACTTTGATGTTTGTGTAACGACTGAGATAAATCAGACACAAATATTTGTTATATTTAACAAATATTCTTAAAACCCTTCACCGAACACAAATTAAGGTGTCTGCACAACCCCCCGAGGTAATAGAACTAGGCCTCTTGTTGCCATGGTTTTATGACCTGAAACCATGCAGACCTCCGCATCAAAAAATCATTGTGAGTCAGGCTACAGGGAAAACAGAGGGTCTGCTCCCTGGAGTCTCACACCAGGGAGTTTTTGGAGTTGGCATGCCAGACGTACTATCCAGACCGCTTGCTTTGCATGCTTTTTATCTCAAGCCTCAGTGAGTGGACTGGATAGTGCATCTGGCACACCAACTCCAAAAACTCCCTGGTGTGAGACTCCAGGGAGCGGTCGCTCTGCTCTAGGCGTAGTAGGGCAACAGCAGGAATGTCCATGGTGAATGGAAGGAGGGAAAAAAAAACCCAGCAAAAAAACTGTATTGGTCCGTTCTTCTGTCACATAATGTGGTATCAAAGCTCACAAAGATGATGAATATAGAGAATAAACTTTATTAAGAACACACAGAATATACTCAGGAGAAACAATTACATTAATTATTACATGATTAAAAGGATCTAAGACTCAAGCTTCAGTATTTGACCTCTATTTTATTCTGAAAAACTTATAGTGACGGTTATGTCTTAATTTTGTGTCAGGAGTTATGAAAATGAAAAACAGAGTCGATACATATAATATGAATTATGAGCGTCAGTAGCATCCATTCAGAAAAAGAAACTCCTGTACAGTCGTCATGAAAATGCTTGATTTATATGCACAATTTATAAATCGAGGAAACGAATTAGTAAAGCGTGCGCACGATTAAGCTTACTATTTTTTTCCTGCAATGTCATGTACTGTTGTCACGATACTGGAGTTTCTAACTTCAACACGATACCTTGAAAAATATCGATATTCGATACCGTTTTCGATACCACGAGGAAAACTGCCATGCATACTGCCATACAGATATTTTTATTATTATTTTTTTTTTTAGTTTGTTTGTTCATTTGGTATTTTGCTGCAATAACTTTCACAAAGCACAGGAAGGCTTTATTTGCACAAAAAAGCAGATTAGAATAAAGAGACAAAAATAATAAACATTGCTTTAAGTGTTACAGGTGGGTCTAACAGTAGTATTTAGGTAAGAAACACTACAGAAATTGAATGTAAAAAGAAACAACACTGGATGGTCTTCATTGTAAAAATTAAATACAGATTACTGCTTACAATTAAAGTTACAAGATAAGCAAGTGAGAGCCATAACCAGGCCGGAGAGGTGTGAATGTGTGCAGGGAAGACTGAAACTGAATGGGGCAGTTTTCACCACAAAACAATAGAGAAAATACACTGAATGGATGCATAGAAGATGACAATAAACATCAGTTAGCATTTTAGAGTCTTCTCAAAATAAAATCATGATCATGACAACATTTAATAAATTTATGTTTCTGCCAGTAGGTGCCCACACTCCATACCACCGGTGTCATATGTCAGCACACCGGCTTCTACGTCATGTTCCCGCGCATGCGTCGTGGAGCTTTCGTGAGCGCACGTCGGAAGCCCAGACGGAAGCAGGGATGTGCAGACATTTTGGGGGGCAGGGGCTTAAGTGGAAAAAAGGGCACTTCTCATAATTATTTATTTAAAAAAAAGTAATAAACAAAACATTAAATGTATTAACACAACTCTGATTTCCTTACCAATTTATTTTAATTCCTTCACACTAACGCAATTTTTTCATACTTTACAGATTTCTGCAAAATAATCAGCTCACACAGAGACCATGGTCTTCTTTAGTATTCACTAGGTTTATCACAAGAGCAAAGGAAACTATACCACAATATGCATGTTTTCTACACTACTATTTTCAAGTAGCTATATATTTAGAATAAATGATTGCACCAAGGAGAGGGACATATGCATTATGCAATGCTGCATTATGATTTTTTAATGGTTTTAATAAATCGTGCGTCCTTAGAAAACGGTTTAATAATGTGGTTCATGGATTCGTGTCCGTGGAATGCTCCACTTCCAGTATTGACAGCCCTACAGATATCTTTACCATGGTTCAAAACGCAATACATAGCACATTAAAATAATAGAAATTATAATATGACGCCTATCAAATCAGGCAATTGCGTTGCTGGTGGTCAAATTACTAACGCGGCGTTAAACGCATAAATAATCTCAGCCCTAAATAGCCAAAACTTTCACATGTTTGTGAACATACATAGGCTACCTGAAAGAGATGCACGCGATTCATCTAGGACTTTTTTCTTTTTCGCTTCTCATCGCCAGACAGCTGTTGTCTTTTCCACAACACCAGGCATAGTTGTCAGAAGTTGTCATCCAGCAGCAAACACGAGGTGGGGCGGGGCGCGCGTGGCATGCCGCGGAGGGAGTGCATCTGAACTCGACAAAGCCGACCTGATATATATATTTTTTTTATTCAGTAAATATATTTGATTGACAGGGAAGTTGTGCGCAAACAGGGATATATATTCATTTATTTAAAAAAAAAAAAAAAAAGTAAGAGACAAGATTAGATTCAACAAGAGGACATTTCTTTGGATGGGGTTTACCACATAAATCATTAATACTCAAATGAGATTAATGCAATATAATTGTATAATACATAAATGTAACGCCATTGACTCAGGACACTGCTCCACCATGCCACATGAGGGTGCCACCTCCTGAATATTGACATACATCAGAGTCACATATGGTCAACAAATACACAGTCTATAAGCCTGACCCTGCATCCCAATGTGCATACTATCCACCCTATCCGCCCTAAATAGTACTGAATATTACTAATGTCACATACTATTTAGGATGGATAGTATGCACATTGAGATGGCTAAGTCTAGCCACCTTTTTCCTACACCCCATGTTGTTTTCCATGAACTATGGGAGTAACTTCTGTTTAAGTTAGGTGCAAGCGCATTAAAGGGCGCTTATTATGTAAAATCCACTTTTACATGGTGTTTGAACATAAATGTGTGTTGGCAGTGTGTGAACACAGCCACCCTACTATAATAAAAAAATAAAAAAATAAAAAAAAATCCACCCTCTCCTTTTTTTTTAAAATCCCCATTAAACCAAAGCAGTCTCATTAGACAAGCCGTTTTGATTCTTTGAGAAGTGTGACGTCACACTGCTCAGGCCCCGCCCACGGCCGCTGACTGACAGTCCTGCATTAGCATAGTTTCCACCCTCAGCGAGCTGTACGCGACAATCTGGTTAGTAATTAAGATGTTTTGTTGTTGGATGTAAGAGTGAACATAACAGTCTTCATTTACTGACATCTGAGCCGCTGAACGCAGTGGATTAGTTTTATTTTTGAAGGGAATGCGCCACAGATCTAATATACACATACGATTTCTGTAACTTTACCTGCTATTTACGTTCACAGACATAACTGACTGTGTTTATGTGAACTGTGTGTTTTTGACAGAACCTTGTGTGTATTTGACAGTTGTTTTCACAAAAAATGTGAAAGAGAAGTTACTCACAAGACTTGACATCTGATAGCCAGCTGTCTGTGTGCATGTGCTTCAGATAAGTGCGCTCAGAAAACAAACCGTTAGAAGTAGTGATGGGACGGTTGATACCGGGGCTCCGATGCTCCAACGCAGTTTTCAAAGCACTATTGTATCACAAACTGTACCGATGCTTGTATCGAAATGACAATACCACGTGATTGACTAAGTTTGAAGTTTCGAATGTCATGCAGTATCAGAAAGTCGGGACAGCTGGTTTGAAAAAATTGCATAAAAGGAAAATGTATTTAATCATGTTTTATTGCTGGGGTCTCAGATACTCCGAATAGAACATAAGGGTTAAACAGCTCACCCAAAATAGTTTTTCAACTACTCACGTCAATTATGATCACATCATTGTATATTTTATATTATAGATCAATATGTGAATCCATTGCACGCTACACATGACACGAGTTATGGTCTCATTGTCACAAATTATTTTACGTGAGCAGATTATATAGAACTGTATTGATCCAAGAAAAGAGTGATTCCATATGTCACTGACTTCCTGAGCTTTGTTTGTTCACGTGCTTTTTCAAACCATAGATCTGCTCCCCGATGTGTTAGATATGGTGGAGAAAACAAATCTGACCACCAGATGTCGCTAATGCACACTATAGCAGTATATCAGTAAAGTTGGGCTTGCCCAATTACACAATATATTGGAGAGAAATCATAAAGACTCCAAAAGTAAGAGACAAGACTGGATTCAACAAGAGGACATTTCTTTGGATGGGGTTTACCACATCCATCTAAATAGTATGTGACATTAGTAATATTCAGTACTATTTAGGGCAGCTCATTTGCTCATGCACAGCAGCTCATTTGCATTTAAAGGCACATGCACGAAAACAGCCTGTTCTTGACTAGTCAGAAATGGGTATTTACAACATGGATTTATAAATGATCTGTGAGGTATTTTAAGCTGAAGCTTCACAGACACATTCTGGGGACACCTGAGACTTAAATTACATCTTGTAATAATGTAATATGTGCCCTTTAATAAATTACTACAACAGACGATGAATAACCTCAAAAGCTTGATTATTTCCACACAAATATTACTGGCGTGTTAAATATCACTGTAGTAATATATGTCTGTATTATGGAACACACATAGCAGTTAGAAGTCAAAAGGGGAGACAATTACATTTTAAAGCATCCGTGTTAAAAAGACATGAGGATTTGGGAAGATTCTTTCTTGCATTCCAGTGAATTATTCATGGGATATATTGTAAATTAAATCAGGAGAGCAGACCACAAATGTGCAGTATATGTTGTCTTTTTTTTCATATGTTACAGCAGAATACAAATGAAAAAAAGAAAATAATTCAGGAGGAAAAGAATGCAAAAGAGCTCTTGCCATAGATATTCTTGTTATACCGTCACATTAAAATACAAAGCATTATATATACTATATTACTCTCCTGATGTCTGATAGAACATGAAGGAAATTTTACAGCTCATTCAGTCAAACTTTATGATTTGAAATGATTTGTTGCAGTCTTTATTTGTGGAACTTCCCCAAACCGGAAGTGCGTCCCATAATCTAAAACACAGTAGGCTTGTCAGAAAAAAAAGGTGAATATAGGCTGTTACAGTACATTCCCCCCTGTGATGTTAAATAAATGTGAGCCTAATATTCCTGAACAATGCTAGAAGTGCAATAATAATTTAGGTAATTTATTTGCATGTGGGATAGCAACAATTTTGGGATGTGTTGATTCACTTTTTTCTCTGAAGTCAAGTCACCTTTATTTTTATAGCACTTTATACAATAGAAATTTTTCAAAGCAGCTTTACAATGATAAATAGGAAAGTAACAGAATTATGATGCAAACCTTGTAAAATAAGAGACAGATTGATATTCTGCAGTAAAGCAACTGTAGCAAGGTAATAATATCATTATTCAGCTCAATTCAGTTCAGTGTTGAAACTGTTCAAACTACCTCTTCCCCAGTACCACTAAACCCTAAACTGTGTATACTGAGCATTACCCAGACAACTGTTCTCTTGCTAATAGTAATAGGAAAATGGTCCATTATAAATTTGGGAACCATTGCTAATTTATAATGGACATAAGTCAACCATTTTCCTTAATACTTTTATGGTGCTTATTTACCCCTTTTATGTCCATTATGTTCATGCTTTTAACCCATCAAAGGTAATGGTTGTCTATCAAGTTGAACGTGCGGCTCACAGGTTTGTGTTTGTATATGTTATGTTGCTGTGGTCATGGATCTTTCACAGTAGTTATTGTGTATGTGAGGTGACACATGAGAGACGTCTGCAGTCAACAGTCTTTCATCATTCATTTAGTTCCTACATCTGCTTCAGCTCAAAGATCAGTGGCAGGATAGTCTGGTGTTTTGTCCCCTGTAACCAGAATCATTATGTTCATTTATTCCAGAAACAGCTGAAGAGATGGTGAGCCTGATGTCAACCTGCTGTTTCAGCAAATGTAGCTTGTAGATACGAGGCACGATCCATCCCTTATGTTCTTTCATTTCTACATTGATCACCATTCACTATGGAGACCTGAAACTGGCAATTAATATATACATATTTTTTAATAATACACAAACATTTTGTCGTACAGTCGTTATTTGAAGTCCAGTTACTTTCAGAAGGTAATTTATTATACATAAACATCAGCGTTTCTATCTGAATAATAAACTTTTGTGTACTTCTGTTATAATTGGAATAGGCCTATTTGTCACACAGATATAATGATACTGTGCGTTTGAAAAGATTGTTTGTGAAGCTGTTTATATCTACACATGACAACTCTCTTTAGATCAACGGCAGCGCGAACGCAGATTTGAATGTCGCGATTTTATTTTTGTCAAAGGTTTAATATACACGGGCGAATCGTTGTCATTTAGGAATTAGATCATGTGGGTGATGAAATCGAGAACGCAATCTTTTAAAGATTAATCATGCAGCTTTGGGCACCTCTCTCTCTCTCTCTCTCTGCATTAAAATCTGACGTATATGAGTATCGCGAGGGCTTTTCAGTGCATTCATTGCTATAATATTCATGATGTGAGATGTCTCTATTAAAGGATACGCTCC
Source organism: Mylopharyngodon piceus (assembly GCA_039654765.1). Classification (NCBI taxonomy): domain Eukaryota; kingdom Metazoa; phylum Chordata; class Actinopteri; order Cypriniformes; family Xenocyprididae; genus Mylopharyngodon; species Mylopharyngodon piceus. Next base: position 34,732,539 of record CM077441.1, on the reverse strand, counting down.
CCGCACTTCGCCCACCCATCACACCAGAACCGTTTTCGGAACCGAAACTTAGAAATCTTGCATGGTTCCGGTTCTTTTCAAAAAACACTACCGGTTCCGGATGAGAACCGGTTCTCGGTTCCTAACCCTAGATATAGCGCTAACACACATGCTCGATATAAAGCAGGGCCAAAATCTCGAACATGTAATTGTTGCTTGGAACTGATGCTTAGTTTGGCAAACACTTGTGATTTTAAACATGTCCAAAAAAGAAAAAATGACCTGGAAGGGTGGATGTTTCAGGAGAAATGAAAAGAGAAGTATTTCTTCTGTGTATGTTTAATCTGCTCACAACCTGTGGTGGCTGTGGTAAAAGAGTAACATTAAACGACACTATTAGACACATGCGGAGAAATTGTTCTAACCTGTTCATCCAGTGAATGTCTATGAACACTTTGAGGGTGTTATGTTAGTAAAATAGTTACTTTTTAAAAAAATAAATAAATAAATAACAAACAGGGTGATCAATCCCATCTGTCCCTTCCTGCAAAAGAACAGCACCTGCTCCTACATTGCTAGCATCTACTTCCAGCTTGAATGGTATGGGAAAATTTGGGGTGGACAACACTAAAGCACTGCATAACAGGGCTTTGATGTGGTCAAAGCATGTTTACATTCAGGTGACCAACATTCAACATTCAAGAAATCTATGCAGCCGGCGTCTAGTAGTTGAGCATCAGACGTTTAGCAAAACAGTCCGTGGGCGTGACGTCTGATGCTCAACTATTAGACACCGGCTGCATAGATTTCTTGAATGTTGAATGTTGGTCACCTGAATGTAAACATGCGGCACACTTAACTGGAAACACTTCAGGAGTTTCGAAGTCATAATCTGGTTGGTTGAATTCTACAGGATGTCCGGGAGATGTGTGTGTCGCATTCTTTAACGTCCGCCTGGAAACAAATGCTGTGATGCCAAACAAGCTCGTGGAAGAATAACGCCAACATGTTTACAACTGTGAGAATGAAGCGCTTACCAGGATCAACTTAACGCTGCATTTTCAAAAATATGTGAAGTTTGCGGCTCCATTGTTGCAGTAAACTTGCACAACGTTCTTGAATGAATAATTTATTAGATGCACAACGGTCTGTTATTGTAGGGACATCGACTTTACATTTTCATGCCCCTAAACATGACGCGGAACAAAACAAACTTTGATTGGTTGCGTTACATGTCAGTCAAACGTCCTTGTGGGCGGTCCATGGCCAATGAAAGCTGCGATAGAGTCCAGACCTTCTGCCGTCAGTCTGAAGGTCTGGCTACGCGAGACTAGCACGTACTTGACCCTGTCCCACCCATTTATCTAAACAGGTCACAGTCATTTTCCTGATTTCACACTTTAATAATAATAATAATAATATGTTTTATTTATATAGTGCCTTTCCAGTGCTCAAGGACGCTTTACATTACAGTTGCACTTGGAAAGAATAACACTAAAGCAATAAACAGAAAAGACAATCAATAGTGAAAAATTAGAATAAAGCACAATGAAAAACAGGACACAAAATGCAAAGGAAGACACACACACAAACACACACATACAACATAGATGTAGGAAATAACTTACAACTTATAACATTCAGAGAACAGATGGGTAGTGATTTAAATTCAGAGATATTATTGACACAGCGGAGTGACTGAGGGAGAGAATTTCATCATTTTGGTGCAGCAACGCTGAATGATTTATACCCCATTGAAGCGAGGCGATACTGAGAAGGCCAGAATCGGAAGAGCATAATGAACGAGTAGGAGTGTAAGGGAGGAGCAGTTCACAGAGATACCGGGGAGCCAGGTTGTGCAACAATTTAAAAGTGAGTAGGAGAATTTTGTATTTAATATGATATACAACCAGAAGCCAATGGAGTTTGAACAAAATTGGGGTGATGTGGGCAGAACGCTTAGTGTGGGTAAGTATTCTGGCAGCAGAGTTTTGAATATACTGTAGTCTGGAGATGGAGCTGACTGGTAAACCAATGAAAAGGGCTTTGCAGTAATCAAGGTGGGAAGAGACAAAAGCATGGATAATGGTTTCGGCATCTTTGATACTAATGAAACAATGGAGCTGGGCAATGCGGCGTAAATGAAAGAATGTGGATTTGGTGACAAAGTTGATATGGAGCTGAAATGAAAAAGCTGAATCGAAAATAACAGCTAAGTTTTTAACAGTATTGGATGATTTAACGAGAGTACCAGCTATCTCACAGGAATAGTCATTAGGAATGCTGCTAGTGAGTGACGGGGTTCCAACAATAATGATCTCAGTTTTGTCCATGTTCAATTTCAAAATATTAGAGGTTAGCCAATTTTTTATTTCATGTACTCAAGTAGAGATTCTGGTGGTTTGAGTGGGTAGAGCAGGTCTACAGATATTTGAATGTCATCAGCATAGAAATGGAAATTAAAACCATGTCGGTACAAGATTTGACGCAGTGGTAATATGTAAATAACGAATAGTAGTGGGCCGAGATCAGATCCCTGGAGGACACCTTGCTTCAAATGGGCAGTAGGGGTTTGAAAGTCCTGCACCAAAATGTAGAACTGTCTGTCAGAGAGATGAGAACAAAACCAAGAAAGACCAGCACCAGAAATACCCACATCTGAGAGGCGAGAAATAAGTAGATCATGGGAAACAGTATCAAAGAGCTAAGGTCAAGTAGCAAAAGTATAGAGAGAGAACCAGAGTCAGCAGAGAGTATCAAATCATTCAGTACCTTTACAAGTGCAGTTTCAGTACTATGCAGTGGCCGAAAACCAGATTGAAGAGGATCAAAGAGATTGTGACAGAGAAAGACTGAAGCTGAGAGGCAACATTGCTTTTCAGTAATTTGACAATGAACGATAATTAGATGAAACTGAGGGATCAAGGTTGGGTTTTTTGAGAACTGGGGTAACTGCAGCAGTTTTAAGTGGCATAGGGAATGATGCAGAGGTAAGAGACGCATTGATGAAATGAGAAATAAGTGCAAAAATAACAGAGTGGCACAATTTTAGGAGAGGAGTAGGAGCAGGGTCAAGACAACAGGATGACGAATTAGCTTTCAAAATTAACTCAGAGATGCAAGATGGACACCCCAACCTTTATGCTTTCTAACTTTATCTCCACTTTTATTTGTGTTGAAATGATTTTGCTTATTGTACATATAAAATGCAAGAAGTTTATATCAGTACTTCCATAATCATAATTGTGACCACACAGTCTGTTTACAATGTGTAATGATCAGCCAAATCGGCTGGGTTACAAGATTTAAAATGTGGTCAGATTTTACTGTGATGTTTAGGTGTTAAAGGAATGAGAAATAAAACAGAGATAAGATTAAATAAGAATGGTGTATTTACAATATTCACATGAGAATAAAACCAGGAAAACTCAGTCTGTTAAAAGCATACAGTCCATAAAACATTCCAGGAATCCTAGTGTGCTGATAAATCCCAATGTGAGTGTCCACCAGTGTATAAAGGAAAGTTTGGAGTTGAGCCTGAAAAAGGTGAGTCCGCAAAATGATAACAATCCACAATCCAGAAAATGTGTGACTGTTAGTGACTGTCCGTTTGTTTGCCATGCTGCTCTCTTTATACAGATGTATTTTCTGCTTCCTGTCATGACAGGCCAACCATTCATTTCTTAAAGACATACACACACCTAAAATGCTAAGAGGAATAAAATGGACTAAAAAACATGTAAACCCATTAAAACTCTATTATACATGAAATCATAGAAATAAATTCTTATGTGACAGTGTCACAAATGTCTACCATTGCACCAGATGATTATATTTACCAATGTCTTGTGTAGATAAGTTTAAAAAAAAAAAAAAAAATTAAATCTAATTTAAATTCTTAAATTTTTTTTTTTAGGAAATAATGATGTGGTACAGAAGAATTGTGAGGGAGTTCTTGAAAATGAAAAGAATATTAGACAAATTGAAATATTTGGTTCCAACTATGTCATACAAAGACTGTACATTAATTGTTAATAATTTGGTGGCATCCTCAATTTGGCACAGGTTGGCATGTATTATTGTTATGCACATCCTGTGGTAATGAGTTCAATAAATAAGGAGCTGCATGACTGAAGGCTCGGGACCCCATAGAGGTTGTGCGAATTCGAGGAAGAACAAGAGTGAGTGCAGAAGATGATCTTAAAGTGTGAGTAGGAGTGTAGATATGAAGAAGGTCAGATAAATATGAAGGGGAAAGATTATTGAGTGTTTTGTAAGTGAGAATGATTTTGAAGTCAGTACATTATTTGACCGGGAGCCAATGCAAGTGTTGTAATATGGGAGTAATGTGTTCAGTTATAGGAGTTCTGCTAATAATTAATGCAGCTGTGCTCTTTACTGAAAGCCGGACACAGACGATTAATATTACGTATGTGAAAATATGCGAGTGACACTGTTTATATGTGCTTCAAATGATAAAATACTGTCAAAGATGACAACTTTATACCTGTTTTTAACCTGAGATATATACCCTGGAAAGTTATCAATATTCACTAAGAAACATTTAGACTTTGGCAGATTAGTTTTTGAGCAAACAAAAGGAATCTCTGTTTTTGTGCTATTTAGTTTAAGAAGTTTTGAAGTAAACCACTTTTTAATCTCAGCTACACAATCTGAGGACAGATAAAGTTGGGTGTCATCAGCGTAACAATGGAACTGAATACCAACAATGGAACTGAATACCAGATTCTCTAAGAATATTACCAAGAGGTAAAAGATAAATGATAAAAAAAGAGAGGACCCAAAACTGAGCCCTGTGGATCCACAGTAGTAACAAATGAAGGCTTTGATGTAAACTGCTTCAGCTGTACAAATTGAGGACGACCCGACAGTGCGCGTGATTCCAATAGACTCCAATCTGTCCAACAGAATGCTATGCGAGACATCAAATGCTGCACTCAAATCGAGCAGTATAAGTATAGAAGGAGTCCTGAATCAGCAGCTAACAATAAATCATTGGAAGTCTTAACTAATGTAGTCTCAACACTATGATATGAATGGAAACCAGATTGAAACTGCTCATACAGACTATTATCAGAAAGATTGCGTTCCTGGGCTGCAACAACCCTTTCTAATATTTTAAAAATAAACGATAGATTTGTATGGATCCTCCTCCACATCTGCTGGTGAAAATGCATTATATTGGATGATTTTTTTTTGTGTATTATTTTTATCTAAAGAAGAAGGTGGACATCCTGGTGGACATGATGGAAACATCCTTGTTTTTTAATGGACCTTAACAAGCTGAATAGTAATGAGTTTTTAAGGTGTGGTATCTTTTTACCATTAAAAAAAAAAAAAAAAAAAAAAAAAATGCTACAGAGAGAATTGTTTAATTCGTTTCTTAAAGAACCATTGATACAATAAATATTTCACAAATGCTGAAAAAATGTTGATACACCTTGGCATTCTGTACTTGAGTATACCTGAATGGAGAGCATTGTATGAACCACCATTGACAAAGACTGGTGATATGCAATGGAGAATGCTTTGGTGTGTAGATCATGCAAGATCTCTTAACTTTTGAGATGATTCAGTGTTGTAAGGCCGCGTTGTGTTTTGTTTTTGAGGGGGGAGCTACATAATATTTTTGCACATTTAGTATTACAACTTCAATATTTTTGTGTGGTTGTAACACTTCTTACATCTGAGGTTGGAAAAACTGTCTTTAATGTACTTGTCCACGACTCATTAAGTGTAAATCTATTTGTTTCTTTTATAATAAAGGTCTTTTTTTTAAAAAAAATCATCTCTCTCTATCTCTCTCTCAATCTCTCTCCCTCTTCAAACAAACTCCCATTCCTCCCTCCCTTTCTTAGCAGCTGTAACACGGACACACACACACACACATACACACACTTCTGCTCTTATTCTCCAGTAAAGATGCTGCAGAAAGTCCGAGATCAGGTCAAGAAACATCCTGGAGTGAGTATTTTAAATTCTACTTCTCTTTCTGCATTTTTTTTTTTTTCAAATAAGATTTGTTTATTTAATAACAAACATTAATAAGAAAATATGATTTGATTAGGTTGCTAAAGTAATGCTAAAAAACATCCTGAAGTGTCAAAAATAATCTGCTATATATATATATAATAATGCATACACTGTAGGAATAAACAATTTTTTGTCATTTACTTCTAAGCAATTGCAAAAACTGATACTGAGAAACAATGTAGTATTAGTACACTCACCTTCATTTAAAATCAGACCAAAAAAATCTTATTCGGTTACAAAAAAAAGGGAAAACAATGTTTTGATTCAGATCATGCTAATCAAAGATCTAATTTTATAGCACACCGGACATTTATTTTATAACACTTTCCAAGAGAACAAACCATAAATCATATAATCTTTCACAGCTCATCCCACAGTTTTTCTTCATCTGTCTGGGCATGGGTGGAGCCTTCCTTTATTTGTTTCGTCTTGCCAGAGGACCTCATGTTACGTAAGGAAATGATTAAATATATTAAAATACATTAATGGGTAAAGCATGAACAGTGCAAAGTAAATACATGTTGACCTGATTCATCAGACATGGGACAATTAGTTTGGAAATTTTAGATAATTAATTTGATCCTGTTACCATAAAACACCATAAAATAAAATGGCTATTGCCATGTGTGTTAGTACATGTGATATGATTTAAAATAAACAATTTATGCATTATAATTTTATATCTGACAGTGTTGAAATACAAATTGTGATGGCAAGTAATTAAGAAAGTAAATGCAAATTATTTGAAATATTTCTTTATCTTTTGGCTCTTGACAGCTGGAACAAGAGCAGTAACCCTGAGCCCTGGAATCAGCTCAGTCCGAGCTACCAATACAAGGTACATCATATCAGCTGTGTTCTACAGATTAGACCCTTTCCACATTTGGGGGTTTTGAGCATGAAAGTAAACTATAACAGGGTAAACCTCTATAGAGGTACATGGGAGATCATAACAAATATTATTAATTATTATTATTATTAGACATCCTAATTTGCTTCAACAGCAAAAGGAATCTGCATTTCCATGACAGCAATAAAAATTACAATAACTGCCTCACCTTATGTATGAGAAACACTCTAAATTTTTATATAAATTTATATCATTTAATGCTAGCACAAAGTATAATGTTAGACACTTTCATTATTTTTTTTTTTTAAATTATCCATGTTAATTATTGCAGAAGTGCGTCATCACTGTCTGTGAAAAGGGTCCATGCTTGTTAACACCAGCAATCTTCTCTGTTATTATTTATATTTCATACTAATATGCAAATCAAAGTATAGTACTAATTGCATATTTATGTCATCAAAAGTGCAGGTTATAGTTTGCAATGTGATGAAATATTCAGTTGCGGTTGGTTTTTGTCTGATAAACAGAACTTTAGTTATTTTATAGCTACCTTCTAATTGCGTATTTGCAAACATTTCACAGTCACAGTTGCATTGTAGGTTACTGTGGAGCTTATAGATATGTGAGTTACTAAATATAGAATCAGAAATAGCTGTCCTCATGAGAAGCACACAAAGTGACACAAATGATTTCAAAAGAATGTTTTATCACTCAACTAAATGGCTTCATCAGTGTAGAACAGTATGTTTTGGTATTTCCTGTGGATCTCATTTCCCTGATGGTTTGATTTGCGGCAAAACAAGCACTCCAGGAGGAGCCAACAGAGAGCTGTAGAGAAAGTTCAGACATTTCATCAAACTGATGTGCTGCATGAGCCGAGCTGACTTACCCAGTAGGTCACGGGTCTCACTCCTTCAGCACAAAATCAAAAGTTAAAATGAAAACTAAACGCTGGTCAGTAGGGCTACACTGACATGTGTGGGTAGAAAAACTTAAGGCAGCACACCAGATTTACACTTTCTAAATGACTGAAACCTAGAAACTTGCTCAGAAAATAGGCATAGTAATAAAGAAGTAAATTAAACGGCTCAAAATAACACAATCAACGCATGTTTTCTTTTTCCAATCTTCTTTAGTTTGTGGCCATTAACACAGACTACAAAAACCTGAAGAAGGAAGGACCAGACTTCTGAAAGCGTCACGGTTGTTGGCTCAACTTTCATCATGAGATGCCCTTGCACCTCACTAGTGCAAATACACATTTTTTTTTTTTTTTAATCTAATAATGATGAAAATAAAACAAATGTAGGGTGATTTGCAATGAAGACCCGTTTTAAAACTTGTTTAAGAGAAATTACACTTTTATATCTTCACAAAACTTGCTGATAGAAGTACTAATTAGCATGAGATTAATTCAGTGAAAAAAAAAAAAAAAAAAAAGACTAGACTAGTGTTACTTTTATTTATGTGCATTAGACATTAAGCTTTACAGAAACCCCCAAAATTGCAGAGATAACATGACCTCCCTTCAAGTGAGCATGAGAAAGGGCGAAAGGAAGACGAGCAGATGTTTGTCTTTCTGCAAACAGAACCTGAAGAGCAGAGACTCATAGGAAGGAGATTGAGCTCCCTCAGGCCCGCCCTTGAAGTCTGGGATTATTTGGACAAGCAGCATCTGTTTCATTGACGAACTGATACTCTCAATCATGGAGAACAACACGCATGTTTCTCTCACTATTTTTTTATCTGCACTTTTTTTTTTAATCAAAATTTTTATCATCACCGCCATCCAACCATCTTACAACACACATTCTCCTCGCTGAGCTGGCAAACCGTACAAACAAACACAGGAAATAGGCAGTCATTAGACTTACAGTGTTTACTCTTCAGACCCCCAGAGATTTTAAAAAGAACACATATAAAGATGCTAACATTTTATGCATGTCCTTAGCTACTGACAAAAATCCCATAAACTGGGAATGAACTAAGGAGGTTTGTTTTGTTTGATTTCCAGTGACTCGACAGACAGATTCTCTTCTCTTAAACTGACTAAACTCATGTCACGGTGTGTAGTATTGATAATAATTTAGTAACATGCAATAAACCAAAGTGTAAAAAGATTTTAAATCACAGTACTGTGAAGATAAAATGCACTTCAAAAACTGACAATGGACACAGAGCTTTATTTACACCACTGAATTCAGTTACTGTAATGAATTGAGGGGGTCTGATGACCAAACTCTACACGGTATGAAATGAAAGATTTTTACATTTTAATGGAAGTTTGAGCAAAACGTGCCACTAGAGGCTTCTGTACATTGCAGGGAAGGCTAGAATTTAGAAAATTTGGTCCCTTTTTTGTTCATGAGAAATACTGATTTGAATTAGAATCATGTTCATGCATGTATTTTGTTAATTTAACTTTAAACATTTCAATTCATAAACAATTAGGAAACATTTTGGAGAAAATAACATACATAAAATATAGGATAATCATAAAAACATTTTAATTAAATGTTTTATTGACTTTTGTTTACCTACAGATGTTGCCAGTCCACAATGGCCTTTTTACCATGGTGTTTGCCACAGTAATTATGCATTTACTGCTCTAAGTGGTGCTGTAATGGGTGATGCCCTGGTTCACACACTGTGAGAGAAAATGTATTCAGTTTCACATTGCTGGTTTGCATAGAGTTCAGTGTTTGTATTCCCTGATGCAATTTGAGAAATATAGCCTATATTCTGTGTTTTGTGCAAAATGAATAAAGAGCACTGCTGCAAAAAAATCTACTTTTGTCCAATGTCTTTATATATATTCACATATTGTATTTAGTTTAGTTTCATCAGATTGCAAAACCAAATTCTCATTACTTTGCTGCCTTTCTTTAAAGGGTTAGTTCACCCCAAAATGAAATTTCTTTCATTAAGTACTCACCCTCATTTCGTTCCACACCCGTAAGACCTTCGTTCATCTTCGGAACAAAAATTATGATATTTTTGATGAAATCTAAGAGGTATTTGAACCACACATAGGCAGCAATGTCATTGCACCTTTTAAGGTCCAGAAAGATGTTAAAGACACTGTTAAAATAGTTCATGTGACTACAGTGATTCAACCTTAATGTTATGAAGCAACGAGAATACTTTTTGTGCAAAAACAAAACAAAAATAACAACTTTATTCAATAATTTCTTTTCTTCTATGTCAGTCAGCGCAACTGATGTAGTGCAGCCCTTCCATGTTTACTTTTTTTTTTTTTTTTTGCAGAACTTATAATTACATACATGATATCATGGGTTTGTGTACATCATAATATGAGATTATATACACAGAAAAAAAGCACAATGACAAGGTTAAATATTTTTGAATAATTCATCATAATGCATAAAAAAAAAATAATAAAAAAATGTTATTTATTAGCCTAAGGGAAGAAACGAGAGTTAAATTCAACAAGAACATAAAGAAGATTTAAGCCACTTTTGCTTGTGGATGAAAATTTTTGCATATAAAATAAAGAAATTAACAACATGTTCACAAGATCACGATTTTGAGTTTCGTTATAAAAATTATGGTTTCACTTTATTTTGATGGTCCCTTTAACACCTATAAGTAACGTTGCACCTAAATGTCTACTAACTCTCATTAGTATGTTAGTAGAATATTAGGATTAGGGTTAGAATAAGTTGACATGTACTTGCAAAGTTACTTATAATCAGTAGAATGTCTGTTGGGAGATCATCACAATTGAGAGTTTGCAGATATTAAGCAGACAGTCTACTAATACTCTAATGAGAGTTAGTTGACATTAGTTGCAAAGTCAACAGAATGTTCAAAAGGGACCATCAAAATAAAGTGTTACCAAAATTATATCTTTAAGATAAAACTGTGGGTCAGATTAGTAGGATTAAAAATATAAGAACTTAAATTAACCCAAAATATACTACAGTACAATCACAAAATAAATGGGCAGTGTTACGTTCCACGTGTGTTATGTGTATACTTTTACGCTCTTCTGTCCTCCTATTTTTCCTCTGCTTTTAGGTTGGTGTTTACTGGCAGCTTCGACTGTCAATCATCATTTCTGACATCATGATGTCCTACCAATTTGCTGACGCGCCAGCTGTATTTAAGGACTTGATTTGACCGTGTGTGGTGTGCGCCATGCCAGCGTACCTTGTGCTCTAACGCGGCCAGTCATTTTGTGATAATGCCATTTGCTTCTTCGGTTATCTCGCTTTGTGCAGTCATGCTGTGTGTCGTGAGATTTGGTCTATTTATAGACTCGTTTTAACGATGTCCGTGTTAGAGTTTTGCCATTGTGCGTGTCAAGTTAAAGTTAGTCTATTTAATTAAATATGCCTTTTGACATGACTCGAGAAATTAGCCAGTAGATATGAGCTTTCTGCTTGTTGCTTGATTCGGTTAATTTGTATTATGTTAGCCTAGGTTTGTGAGTGTCGCACCACCCTTGTATCTTTGTTTGTAGATCATAGTAGTTTAGTTCGGGCGTCGCATACGCTGAAGATTTCGGTTTTATTTTTCTATATTTTGTTAGTTAGTTTAGAGGTTAGTTGTAAGGATTGGTTTATTTTGTTTATTTCTTTTATTTGGGTGACACTCCTGTTTCCTTTGTTTAATGTTATATTTTTTTCAGTTTCTAAACCCTTTGTAAAACTCCTCAATAACGCCAAAGTAAAGTTCTTTGGAATACTACCCTGTTTGTACCATCTTTGATCTGCACCACACCTGGTAACAGTTGTCTCGCCTAAATGTTATGAGAACATCCCATTTCTAACATTCAAACACGTAACAGCAGCTGAAAGAAACGCATACAGGTTTGGAAAAACTTGAGGGTGAATAAATGATGACAGAATTTTCATTTTAGGCTGAACTATCCCTTTAAAGCTGCAGATTCACTTTATTCAGACCTTAATCTCTTTTGCACATGCAAAACCAAAATGGGCATTTACCAATCAGTGGCCAGTTTCAAACTGTAAATAGGCTTGTTCGACTCCATGCGGCGCAGCAAAGATCGGCTGCTGCATGACAAAAACTATGCATTCTGGTTAGAAAATCTGTCCGACTTTGATTGGCGCTGCAGCCACCTTTAGATCACATGTGCCATCATAGTACCACGAGAGCAAAACGAGACCAGCCGTCTAAGTCAAGCGCTGCATTTGCTCAAAACTGGCTGCGAAAGCCTTGATGACGACACACTTTATTCTCATTGGTCAGATTCTGTGATGACAAGGACGACGTGTGTTGCGTGTATTTTCTTAGATTGCGTTCTGGAGAATTTCAAATGTTTCTATTTACAATGTGATTTTGCAGCAGTGAGCAACAAATGCCAGAGTGTTTGTTCAGCACTGAGTTTGCACGCTCGCGAAGCCTCTCATTAACAAAGTGTAGACACGATGTAAGAGACTCATTGTGCAGTGTAGACAGCTATAACTGAGATGAGTTATAACTCATCAAAGGAAGCGCTCTTTGCACGCTTTATATAATACATTCAGAATTTTAATAAAAGTTTTTTTTTTTCATGCTACAAGAGAACCGACGACCAATTGCACTCTGCAGTTTCAGAAGTGATATCTACATATAAATGCAGGATTCACACTCAATATTGATACCATAACCATAACACGGGACAAAAATATGCAATAATAATAATAATAATAATAATAATAATAATCAATGTAAATGCAGACTAGAAAAACTTTTGAATTTTTGTATCAATATTTTTGAAATTCTATTCCAATTATTTGTAAAAGTAATGACTTAAAAAAATCTTAAATGTCTCACTGTATACATTGCTATTCTTGTTTTGGTGGAGCCGTTGCTTACACATTACATCTGCACTTTACTATAGTATCCTGACTAATTTCAGAAGCACCCTCAGTGATTTGATTCTGGAACCGGACCTGCACCCATGCAAGAACAAAATATATGCAACTTCAATTGGATACACAGAAAAATGCAGATTAAACTCACAACACATGCAGTGATAAAGCTTTGAGACGCGAATCATGTGCTTCTTGCGTGAACATAGTGCATTTCATTCTGAAACCCGCGCAACCTATTTTATTAGATCAGGCTTTGCCGCGTGATAAGCGCACTAAGCTATATCGCGATTTTGTTTACTGTTCAACTGACGGATGCTTTGCCAATATAATGACGCAAAACACCGCGTTAGTGATCTTAGATTCATTATAAAACTGTGGCGGGTCACCAGACTCACCACTGTAATAAAATAGTTTGCATAGCCTACATTTGATATAGACTGCATTAAAGCAGGACAATCAATTTAAAAAGGCTATTATTCACCTGTAGCCTATGTGCTTGAAGTCCTCGACACAGACAGCGTTTTAATCATCAGACGATCTCTTCTCGATTAACTGTAAAGCCGCAAGATGCGTGATATAACAATAGATGGCGGTAATGCTCGATTTTAGTTCGTGATCTGAAGATGCTGTGCTGCTTCAATGCATCGCAGGCTCGTCAGAACGCAAAACGGAATGTAGCTTGTAGCTTTTGGTCGCGCTACACCGCTACTTGCTGGTAAAAGTAGTTAACTACTGGAAAAGCTACACTGTTTTAAAAGTAGCTGAACTACTGACAAGCTACTGAAAAACGTAGTTAAACTAGTAGCGTCGCTACATGTAGTTAACTACTCCCCAACACTGGGTAAAGCCCACAGACACTTGTTCAATAGTTCTCAGTGAATCTGCATGATTCATGGGTTCACTTTATGATCGCCCTCTACTGGTGAACCACTGAAATTTCGAACTGTTTTGAAACGTTTCGAAACAGCGATGACGTAATGAAGCCTCGTTTACTAAAATCGCGTGACTTTGGCAGTTTGATACACGCTCCGAAACAAAAGATTCATAAAGCTTCGGAGCTTCATGAACCAGAGTTTCGAAATCGGCAATCACTAGCTGCTTCCCATACATCTCTACAAAGAAATAGAGACTGCACCCAAAAACCTAGGCAGCTGACTTGTTTCCTCGCTAACTAATCAGGCAATGATTTGTAAGGCAGCGTTTGTGCATGAAAGCACCTTACGAAACTGATTTCGGACAGACTTCTGAGGCAGCGTAACGGTTTAATGATCTACAGCAAAATAGCTCAAGCTTTGGTGAGAACTAAACAAATATTTAATTACTACAGTAGTAATTTCTCGCTAGAAATGACATCAAAAGTGGAACATGTTGGTCAAAAATGTACATTTACACACAAACTGACCAGCAAACGCAAATTTCGGATGCCATCTTTATTTTTCTAGCTCAACTGTCACAGAATGGAACGCACAGGATTGTGGGATATCAAAGGCAGCAAAGGATACATCTGTGCTGCCTTCAAAAATCGAGCAGATGAAGGTATCTCAGGAAAATGGAATTGAAGCTAATATTGGATTCGGACGTGCCTTGATGCCTTACTACCTTGAAATGTGTCCTACGAAGGAAGCATTTTCCAGTTTTTGGACGCAGCCCGAGACTGTTACTACCGATTTAAGTTCTTTCGATCGATCTACATTCCATCTACTCACCTGTTTGATTCCCCTGATCTCTGCTACCAATGTTAATAAACATTGTAAATGATATTACCTGTGTTGTCTCCTTCTGTATGCTGACATCAACAGACAAAATCAGTAAAAAATTGGGTAACCTATTAAGCACATACAAAAGAGTGAAGGACAGATGTCGGGCAACTGGAGAGGGAAAGCAAACCTGGGAGTACTACACTGTAGGTGCGTCCCAGTGTGAAGGCTGCACACTTCGAAGGCCACATTTGAAGTGCGATTGCGTCACAGCGGCACAACGAAGGCTGTCCCGATTCAAAGGCTGCACCCTCCGAAGGCCGAGTGCATCACAGCGGCACTACAAAGGCTGTCCCAATTCAGGATGCACCCTCAAAAGGCTGCATTCGATGGCCAATATGCGTCACCGCAGCGCGATGAAGGTTGCCGCAATTCGAAAGCGACTTCAAATGCGCCCTCCATTGCTCAGGTGGACCCTTCACAGCCTACCCAATCCCAGAATAAATTGCGCGCAGGTGACAGAATTTATATTCAAACAACATGGTAAGTTCTGTGGCGGCCGAGATATTCACATTTAAATGTAAGTATTGTGTTTTAATTTACTCAAATAGCTAGCGAAACAAGTGTTAAAAGCCAAGGGTGAACTGAAACGAAATGTGTTACCACTGCGCGGCTTCATTTGTTAGGTGGTCTGAGGCAAAAAGCAGCAAGGAGCAGACTGCTGAATTTATCAAAATGCGGGTTGATAAAGACCATTTGTTCACTGGAGCCAAAAACTCGGCCAGCGTGGCTTGGAGGTAAGGCAACGGCCCATTTGTAATATTTCCACTAGGCTCTCTTGTGTATTATAACAATTAGCCGTCACCCTACACAATGCCCACAAACAACAAAGCAATCAGTATATAAGGCAATAGTCTTTCACTCTGTTGTTTTTTGTAGTGCTGTCATGCAAGATATGTCTACAAATGTTTTAACCAAACTTGAGCACTTCAGTATTTTGTATGCATGTCCTGATGTCATATTTTCTAATGTTAATATTGCACCCGTCTTAATGTTTTTCCTAAGTGTTTCCATTTTCTCTTGTTTTAGGACAATTCTGGGGAAAAAAAATGGGCCTGAAGGTTACTCCCTTGCAGGCCAAAAATGGTTCATTGCTCGAAGCTTTTCAACACCGAGCACACTAATGACATCTTGTGGTCAAAAGGTGGAAAAGCTGCCTTTGCTTCCCAGACGACCCAGCCATTATTTGATCGTTTCAAATTATAAATTAGTTTGTGCTACAAAAAAACCATAAGGCAATAAAAGTATTTAGTCTGCATAAATATTTCTATTGTCATTGAACTTACACAATATGAATAAGTGAGTCTGAGAATAAAGTTGATAAAAAAAAAAATGGGACAAATGAACTTGTGTACAGTAGTGTTGTAGGTTTTTATGAATCTGCTGCGATCAACACATGGATGCAGCCTTATTCATGTAAGCTTTTGCCTTAGTCCTAAACCTATGAGTTCATAGGCAAGGGTCGTATTGGCATAAATGATCAAAATAAATGAAGATTATTGTGGAATGGTCAGTTGAAGTGCTTGTGAACTGGGATTAATACAAATTGAACATGCACAAAACTACACGTTAATATTTATTTGTATAATGATTTATTCTCAAAGAAGCGAATTACTATCAAAACCATAGACTGTAAAAAAAAAGATGTACGACGCGACGCCGCTTCCTTCCATTGTAATGAACTGAATGTAAAACGTACGACGATGGGCGTTGACATGTTACGCAAAAACGTCAGTTTGGAGCCTGGCCATCGTCAGTGGAGCCCGGAGGCGGAGTCGCGGTATCAAACTTCCGCCCAGACGACTGCGTCATCATTGATGTATTTTAAATAGGCTATATAAATTATACACAATTTAAAATTCTACCTATAAAATAATAGGCTATTCTGTTTCTAGAGCAATAATATTTTTGAAACAGCAAATTCAGTAGATAAACTCAATATAATATGCCACTAGAAACAACTCTAAAATGTCAGAAACGGTCCTGCCACTTTAAATAAAGTTAAACTAACGTTACATGAGATCGATTGCTGTAGACAGTGCTCTATAATTAATTAGAGTAGGCTATCATTAGTTTTGTCCTGCTAATTATTATTTTATACCCATAAAAATAATTAGTAACTGCCAGATAACGATCACCTGCTTTTTCCCGACATGGTTAGGCGTGTTATCTTAACTAATAACATTTATTAATTAGCTTATAAAGCCCACATTTAACGTTACCGAAAAAAGTTCAGTGATCCGTCAGATCCTGTAGGTCGGTTAGTACAGTTTACTCCTGAACAACTCATTTTGTTGGTGTGAAATAACACAGAAATCGAAAATTAATAGTTAGTTATATATCTTCAATCTCCCCTCGAAGCTCTGTCAGTCACAACTGTCAATCATAACGACACGCCCCATGTCTATAGCATCAAATTGCTAGCTAAAATCAAACTTATCACAAAAACGAACAATTGAATATATATCAGCGTGATAACAACTACCTTAAATGACCAAAACCATCTTTCGGAAAATTTTATTTGAAGCGTAATTTATTTTTTTATTTTGACTCATTCCCGTTTGTGTGCATTAAGAGGGCGAGGTTTATGACCTGTACTGCATCCAGCCACCAGGGGGCGATCAAAGAGCCCGCAGCTTCACTTTTCAGGACGTATGAGGCACACCCGATCAAAACCTGCGCAAGGGGTTTGCGACTTCGCACTATTTTTGAAACATTACGAAGCAGTCACATGGTTTTGTGCAAAAAAGAAGCTTCGGACGTCACAGATCACAAGGTTATGGCAAAACAAATCAAGCTCCGGGACAGTGCTTCACTGTCAGATATTTAGTTTTTTTGATACAAGCTTCGAAGCATCGGTGTCAAATGTCCCATCACTAGTTGCACCTTTTTTCAGTTCATATGCATTTTGATTTTTTGGTTGCACCTCCTCTTCTATTGGTAGAGCACCTCTTTTTAACATTTGTAGAAAATGAAACTAACAACATTTATTGTCAGAATATTAACAAATTGTTGCTAACTACAGCTGCCTCCCATATCAAAGGCTACATCCGAAGGACTCGGACCAGTCATACGGAGCACTGTGACAGCTGCCGGACTTTAGATATAAGTCCTGCAGCTCGTCAGCGGCAGCTGTCACAGCTGAAAAGTGCTCAGTTTTCTTTTATTTATTCACTGTTTTATTTTATGCTTAACTGCATCAAAAAATCAGGGTAGCAAACCTGTCTAAATATGTTCACCATGGTCAAGATAATTTTCTCCACTCCACTGGTCCTGGATGAAATGTCTTCCCAAAACGTGGCCACAAAAACACCGCTTCCCTCTCAAGAACAGCCAGTCGCTGCAGGCATGGATGACATTCCTGGACCCTCTGGCATCCAAAGTATGGTGCTCAAGGAGGAGAAGACAGCCCTCCTTTTATGACACCTACGAGGAGAGAAGGACTGCTGCTTTGGAGTCCCTTGTGCGGCCGGATCTAGAGAGATGGCGGAGACTTAAAGAAAAACACAGATGGTCATTTGAACTGCTGACCAGCCTTAATACAATTGTTACAGAACTATAAGAAATTGGACAAAAAAAGTAAATAAAGTTCAATAAAAAGATTTGACTAAACACATGCTGAATATGAGTTTAATTTACCTTACATCTTGTGTCATATATATCATTACATTTTTGAAGTAAGTTCAAACCAAGTATTAAGATATATATTAAGATACATATTAAGATATTTTTGATCAAATCTGATGGCTTAGTGAGGCCTGCATTGACAGCAAGATAATTAACACTTTCAAATGCCCAGGAAGGTATCAAACTGCCAAAGTCATGTGATTTCAGTAAACAATGCTTTGTTACGTCATAAGTGTTTCGAAACGTTTCGAAATTTCAATGGTTCACGTGAATTGGGCAGTTTGATACAAGCTCTGAACCACTGATTCGAAACAAATGATTCGTAAAGCTTCAAAGCTTCATGAAGCAGTGTTTTGAAATCGGCCATCACTAGATATTGTTGAATAAAGTCGCTATTTTTTTTTTTTTTTTTTTTTTGGCACACAAAAAGTGTTCTCATCGCTTTATAACATTTAAGGTTGAACCACTGTAGTCACATGAACTGTTTTAAAAATATGTCTTTAGTAGCTTTCTGGGCATTTGAAAGTGTTAATTATCTTGCTGTCAATGGAGGCCTCACTGAGCCATCGGATTTCATCAAAAATATCTTTATTTGTGTTCCAAAGATGAACGAAGGTCTTACGGGTTTGGGACAACATGAGGGTGAGTAAATAATGACAGAATTTTCATTTTTGTGTGAACTAACCCTTTAAATATCACCTTTGCTGTCCATAAAGATTTTCATGCAAAAACATGGGAATTTCAATCGCATCCACTTCTTCGGCTACAGACAATGCAAAAATTGCGTGGTCTGCCATAAATGATGTTGGTTCAGCACACTATGGAAAGCACAAAGTGTCCGACCTGATGGCCATCTCTGTACTCCTCCCCCGCCTGCAACTGGCAGATCTCGCCAGCCGGTGGCAGGCTAGTATAGTTCATCTCAAACAAGCCTGATGTTTTTCAACAGACTTGCTAAAATCATGAAGGCCCGCCCCTAAACCAAGCCCCCAATGGATTAGTGCAAATCGGGTAAAGTGGTTGAAAATGCCCATCACGGATTGAAAACGCCCCACTGATTGGGAAACACCCACTAGTGTTCTGCAGAGATACATACCTGCATGATCTTGTGGTCATCAACTACAAATCACTGCTAGTTCAATGTCACGGTCTACACCCATGTGTGCTGTTGGCTTTCATCAAAATTTTAACGCTGATCCAACACACTTAAAACACTGAAATTTCAATCTCAACCAAAATGATGGTTTGGAACAAAACTCAACATTGTATCAATGTCACCATGCTATCTGGGTATGACCTGTGCACAAGTGCCGCTAGGTGGAACTGTAATTTGCGCTACTATCTGTTCAAAATAAATGAAAAGAAATAGCATTGGGGATTTGTTGCTTTTTCTTGTTGTACCGAACTCATATTGAACCGTGACCCCAAAACCGAGGTATGTACCGAACCGTCACTTCTGTGTACCGTTACACCCCTAATGGATAGGAAAATATGAATTAAGAAAATCATCACAAACACTGACCATTTGGATAGGACCAAGGTGCAAGTTTATATATTAAATAAATGGCATTCATACAAAGTTTTCATGGATAGACTACCCTAGAATATCATTCACTTTTCACAACTAATCCTAAACTAACGATTTTTCACTGAATAGTAAAAATCAGCAATGTTTGTTCTCTTTCTCTGGCTCATGGGGCCTCATTTATAAAATATTGCGTAGAAATGGTCGATCTTGCGATCATTTCTCAGATGTGCATATGTGTGATTCATAGAATGAACGTACACACAGAAAATGAGCGTACGCCTCTCTTTCAGATGTGAAATCTATAAATGGCAAATGATCTTGAACTTGCGCGCAGCTGAATGGTTTCAGTTCTCTGCATTGTAAACGACACCTAATTAATGTAATTTACATATCAAAGATCAACAGTCATCGTCCAAATCCTTTAATTTAGAATGGCGAGCTGCAAAAATAGCTAGGATTTCCAAAAACCCGCAGTAATCTGACAAGGAAAAGTGCATACGTATGCTCAGACCCTGACGTTGCGCTAAGCACTTTTTCACATCAAAGACCGTTTTTATAAATATGAGCGTTGGTGTGGATTTAAGTGTACGCACACTCTAAAATCAGATCTGTGCGTACGCATGCTTTATAAATGAGGCTCCTGGTGTCTTTATTTGTGATTTAATCTCAGTACATTATTCTTAACTATATTTATACCAAACATTTTATATCACACCTCTGCATGACTTGCGGGTCTTAAATAAATAGCTTTCTTTTCTTTCTATCAGCCAATGATAACTAATGCAACATTCATGCACATCTGATTGACAGATATACATTATTTCAGTGTTGTTGTTAATGTTATTTCAGCAAACAGTTTGCTTCGTACATTCAGTTTAATGCGCATATTACTGTATGTAATATATTAAGAGGGCACTTTATTATTCATCTGAACTGTGAGCATGCATTTTAGACACATAAATTATGATTTTGCTTCATCCTTGCAACAAATGCACATCCTTGAATAAGCCGAGTTCTCTGTTGACTTGAATTGCTCAGTGTTCTTGTAATATCAATGGTATATTTCAAGGGGGGACAAAATTGCAATTTAAAATCAGCAGGCTGTCAAATGCTAGCCTGCTGTTGCTCTGTCTGTCCTTAGTCTTTTTTTTTGTACTTTGTATTTTTTGTGAAAAATAAAAAATAGAAATTGAATACTTTATTCAACTCCAGTAAAAGTACCACAATTTAATGATATTATTGTAGAGAAGATGTAACATGTTCTCCCGGCCTTAGGGTTACACTATAATAAAAAATGCATGTACTGAGAAGTCAAGTCACCTTTATTTATGTAGCGCTTTTTACAATACTCATTATTTCAAAGCAGCTTTACAGTGATATCAGGAAAATTATGCAGTTTGTTTCAGCTGTACAGCAGCTCTAGAAGAAAATAATGTCATTGTTTAGCTTGAGTCAGTTCAGTGTTGATTCAGTTCTGTTGTAAAAAAAATCATTGTTATTTAGTGCATTTCATCTATTCATCTATAATATTATTAAATACTGTAATGAATTGTAATGTGTTATTTTCCACCTCTGCTGCTCTGCTGGGAAAGCACTAGATGCTATCCCATGGTGGCATGATTGTTTTAAAGTGCTACAGTACCACGGGCTTCAAGACGGTGCCATTGCCTTTGTCAGCCTAGATATGTGACAGATTAAAATGTTAATGAAGAACTGTCAACATAGATTACTTTAAGAAAAAACCCATACTTAATACAAATTAATTAACTGAAAATAAGCTTTAAAAATGTAAACTTAAAAAGGGTTCATAAAATGATTAAAAAAAAAGTTTAAATTGTTTATATTCAAAGTACTGAAACAATTTAAGGATTCATTTCCATAATTTCTTGTGGATCTGTGATCTATTAGTCAAGTTAAGGGAAGTTGGTGATTGATTAGTTTTGCCTGATAATACTAGGGGGAGCTCTCGCGGGTTTTCCTCAGTCTATGTAAAGTTTGCTGTGGTGTAAACATATGTTCGTAATATTCTTCCCGTTTGCAGGTATGAGCGTTAACTCTTGGCAGAGAAAGTGTAATACAATTAAATGCATAATATTTCACCGTTTACAGTGTATATTGCAGAGGTTTTATGAGTTTAAATGAGGAAAGCAAGACTATAGCGAGTGTAGGACTCCATTTTGTGCATAAAAAGCACGAGGTGCACACGTGAAGATCGTTTGGTAAAATGTCCGACTTTTGTGTTTAATACGTAAATGAATGTCTGTTTTTTTCGAAAGTTAATTGTTTATTTGCTTTTGAAATTTTAGAACATGTCAGATTTAAGAGAATATATGTGAGACAAGTTTGCATACATTACTTAGCCTATATATAGGCCTATACAATGAAAAAAAAAAAAAAAAAAGGATAAGAAATGAAGGAATTGAGGGAATGTCTTTGATAATTTGAAGTGCATCAGTTGATTCATGATCTTGGTAACCCTACACCATGAAACGAATAATTTTATACACTTAAAATGAAGCGGTGTTCTAAAATTATTATGTGCGATTATTATCGAGTGTATTATGTACGTTCTGTACGATAACTGGTGCAGTCTGCTTTGCAGCGTTTTTCCCGTTCGTTTGAGCTTAAATGCTTTTGTTCTTTATATTTTTTGTTTACACATACTGTTTAATGTTTTGGGCAATATACACAAGGTTTTCTTTTAGTTCAGTCGCAAGCTTGTTCAGAAATGGTGACAAAATCTTGATAATTAAAACTTTGATTATTTCTCGTTTAATATCATTTAAATAAGCGAATATTTGAATATTCGTTTTTTATGAGCCCAAATATTCGAATACAATATTTTTGAAAAATGCCCATCCCTAGTAATAATGGGTGTGTTCGACTTTGGCTTTGGCTAGATGTAACCGATCGGCGAGAGTTTCCGTTTGCAGTCAGGGAGGATCTGAAAACGGAGACGTGAAGTTGGACACTTCCTGCTTCCCATAGTGATGCTCATGTTGTGTTTTAGCATACTTTATCACAGATGAAGTGAATTAAATTGGGGCTCAAAATTAACTTTTTTTTTTTTTTTTTTTTTTTTTTTTCCTTGGTAGCACTGGTGTTCCGAACTTCAAAAAGTTAGGAGCACCAGCAAACATTTAGGAGCACCCATCGAAAATTAAGGAGCACCACAACTACAATTTAAATTATTTTATTTAAAAACAACGCTATGCTTTGTAAAGAAATGAAAATATGGCCGAATCTTTTTTGTTTTTTTCCCCCCTTTTTGTAAACAAGCAAATTGGCCAATTCTGAGACGGGTTTGTTAATTTTGTTGTTCTTTAAGCAAATGTATTTGTTTATTTGCTCTATAACAGGCCAAACTGGCCTTAAAAAACAAAACAAACAAAAAAAAAACTATAGTCATTTGAAATTAGAGGCAACCACTGCATTTTAATCACGATCCAATCAAAGATGTTACACACAAACAGTTTTTTAATTAGATTGCATAATTTCAAGACTTGATACATCATAATTTAAAGCAAATATAGAATGGTCTTTAGCTTTGTAAAATTATGCTACATAAGACACCTGCACAACACAAAAACAGACCGTCTGAATAAAAATGAAAATTCACTCTCTGACAGCAGGTGGTGCTTATGGAAAAGTACAACAGCGTTTCTTTGGGTACTGATGTAAACAAAGCAGCTGCACTGTTATGACCCTTCTTTGGCTATTAAATGTCTAGGGAATAAGAGGAGGAACATTAGGCCAGTTGTAACCTTTGTCACTATTAAACACTGAAAATGAACAAGAAGTGGGAGACTGTGAGACGAGTACAAGTGAACTTGTGTTTATTTTTAAACAGGCTGTGATAAGCTATTTACAAGGAAACTATAATAAAAATATAATTATTTACAAGAAAGAAAGAACAACATTTTCCACAAACCAAAAACAAAACACACCGGCCAATTTACAATATTTAGGAACTGGGGAGGACAAAAGGGAACTGGACCGTGCCAAATAAAAGAAAAGAATAAAGCAAAAGAAATTTTTCTAACCAAGCCTCTACAGAACCTCTACAAAGGCAACAGCTCAATAAGTAATCAGAATCAAACATAGTTCCAATTGATTACACCTGTTAGCAATCAAAGTCAATCATGTGAACAGCTATAGCATACCACAATTAAAACAAGACAACCACATTGAAGCAAAATTTAAATGCAAACACAATATCTAAAAACTTTCAAAAATCCAAAACAACCTTAAGACAACTCCCAACCCGGCCCCCATCTTTTTTATAATTTACAATTACTAGTCCTAGTACATAGCTATACAACACACATTTGGGTACAAATAAGGCTGCATTAACAACATTCACCTTTCAATACAAAAAATACAGATTAGAAAAATGAGTAAAGATCAAGTTGAGAGTGTTTAGTAGTGCTGGGTAAAAAATATAGATTTCTCGATTTTAATCGATTCTTATTTTTACGAACCATCAACTATCCTGTTTTCAGTTGATGAATGAACAGAACATGTAGCGCGCCTCCCATCCAATAAATCGCAATAATCTTTGTGCTTTGTTACTTTTGATATAAAAAACAAAGTCTCGGATTTCAAATGACGTCCATCTTATTATGAGATTCAAAAAATAAATACCGTTTTGGCGCTTTTAAATGTGGCGTGACAGATCGCTGTAGTGCCTCAGTTAAAGAGAAGCGGCAGCACAGAGCCCATGTGAACATCCTCTCCTTCGCTTTAATACCAGTTACAGCGCGAAATAAACATGAATAAACATCTAAAGGTATGTTAAAAGATACAGTACAAATTACCGAAATCCGTATCGTCACATGAAATCGCTCAATCAGTGTTTCAACCGCAGGAAGACATCAATAAAACAGCTTGTAAACAATGTCACGTAACGTTAAATTTACCTCAGAAAAACCATATTCATTGACCATAAACTCGTTAGTCAGCTAGAAAAATGAACTCTAGAGAGCAGCATTCTGATAAATATATGCACCGTTACGCATTCATTATAATTTTTAATGTTCTTCAATATTTAATGCATGTTTGAATAAATCAGTTATGACAGCCACGATTTAAATGTTTATATTAAAAAAAAAACAAAACAAAACTAATTGGAGTAGAAATATGATTATGTAATTCTAAAAAACATCATTGAGTGTAATTTAAGTTTGTATATAAATAAGTTAAATTTTAACCTTCAATATTATAGTAATGTAGTACCAGCTGACTCCCATGTGTAGTTTACAGCATTAGTTGAGAGATTTTTTTTTTTTTCCTCTAGAAAATTTGCCATGTATTGTATCTGATATTGGCTACATCCAAAATAATCGAAATCGAATCGAAATTGGAATTGAATCGAATTGCAAGCATGTGAATAGAAATTGAATCGAATCATGAAAATTGTGTCAATACCCAGCCCTAGTGTTTAGTGTATAAATATAATATGCTTCTCTTTTGAATAAAATGTTGTTGACATCACCACCTCTCCTAGGTAATTTAACATGTTCAATTCCAATATACCTAAGTGTGGAAAGGTTATGCCTTTTTAAGTTGAAATGTACTGCTATCTGATTTTCTTTTTATCATTTGTGCATATACTGCTTCGATGTTCTGCAATCCTAGTTTTAAAAGCACGTTGTGTTTTTCGTATATATGCTAACCCACATAGACATTTTATCATATAATAATAATAATAATAATAATAAATATAGGTGCAAGCAGCAGTTATGGGGCCAAGCACAAAAACATGGCTGGGAGCATCAGACCAACTGCAACAGTGAGCAATTAAAGAACTATTAAGATCATTTTAGGCAAAAGAGCTGAAAAATGATATATACAGTCAATAATAAAGATTTACTGGTTTATCACTTTCGACCAATAGGTGGCGCTGTGACCAAATTAATGTGGTATGGTCAGAGTGAGGTGACAATGACACTCGCTAAGGATATGACTCCTGTGAAAATAAGTCAACCAGATCAAAAGTTATAAGCATATGAAAAAATTAAATAATTCTCCACTAGGTGGCGCTGGTCCAAAACGTCTCAGGCTCCTTCAGGGCGTCGTGCTAATGACCCAACCGAGTTTTGTAACGATACGCTAATGCGTTCATAAAATACAGTATTTTCGAACTAAATTCAAAATGGCCGATATGGGAAAATTGGATGTCATTCGACTCAGTATGATGCCCCGAATCTAAAAAGACCACCTTTATGATTTTTGGACAAACCTATCTGAAGCTATAAGCAAAAATAGCCATTTTTTGTATCTCCAGACCAGTAGATGGCGCTGCACCAAAACTCAGCATGTAGTCTCTGGTCATGCTTGGGAAGACATGTACCAAGTTTGGTCTGAATATGATAAAGCATTGCAGAGATACAGCCTTGAGTCCAAATTGGGTGCTCTACATTAAATTAATTTGTGTGTTATCTGAGAATGGTTAAGTTTATCAGAAAGCTTTTGATAACTTTTTGTCAGCACGGACTGAAGATGATCTGATTTGATTTTCATGAAAATCAAATGAAGCATCTAGGACAGAATTCAACATGGCGGACAAACCATAAGTCGAAACCTAACATGTTTGGTATCGTTGGACTCAGTAGGGATTCAGGAGTGTAAGGAGATGACTCTAGTGAAAATAAGTCGACCACACCCAAAGTTATAAGCATTTGAATATTTGATTTTACCATTAGGTGGCGCTGGTCCGAAACTTCTCAGGCTCCTTCAGGGCATCGTGCTGATGACCCATACCGAGTTTTGTGACGATATGCTAATGCGTTCATAAAATACAGCATTTTAACACAAAATTCAAAATGGCTGATAGGGGAAAATTGGATATCATTCGACTAAGCATGATACCCCGAATCTGACGAGACCACATTTATGATTTCTGGACAAACCGTTCAGAAGTTATTAGCAAAAATAGCCATTTTTCAGATCTCCGGACCAGTAGGTGGCACTGCGCCGAAACACTGCATGTTGCCTCAAGTCATGCTTGTGATGACATGTACGAAGTTTGGTCAGAATACGATAAATCGTTTTGGAGATATAGCCTCAAGTCTGATTTGGCGAGCTTTTCGTTGAATTCATTTGAGCCGTTTTCGAGAACAGATGGATCTATCAAAAAGCTTTTGATAACTTTTTGTCGGCATGGTCTCAAGATGCTCTGGTTCAATTTTTGTGAAAATCGGGGTAACGACCTAGGAGGAGTTCGAAAAAGTAGGTTTTTTGGAAAAATCAAAATGGCGGGAAAACTTTCATGATGGAAAATGACGTCATAGGGTGCAATCGAATCGTCTTAAGCCAAGGAATCAGTGGGAAAAAAAAGAATTGTGTTTCTAGCCCTTACGGTTCAAAAATTATTAGCATAAACAGAAGTGAAACTTTGGACAGGTGGTGGCGCTAGAGGGATTGAGTTAGAGACTCCAAATTTGCTATGGACACAGTTGAGACTGTCCTCTACCAGTGTGCCAAATTTCACAACTTTTTAGCATACGGTTCTATGGGCTGCCATAGACTCGAGCGGAAGAATAATAATAAGAAAACTAACGATTACAAGAGGTGCCTTTGCACCTTTGGTGCTTGGCCCCTAATAATAATAAGAAAACTAACGATTACAATAGGTGTCTCCGCACCTTCGGTGCTTGGCCCCTAATAAACTCCCTTCCTGAATGAGGATGAGAGAAAACACTCGTTTTTGTAGTAAAATTACACTGGGCACAGCGGCCACAACTATAGTTAACTGAAGGAATAGATAAAAAGTGAGTGGGTCATTCTACAGATGAATTAACATCAGCTCTTACAAGATCACGTATGTTAGCAGAACGTTTATACACAAACCTTGGTGTTTTCTCAAAGATGTCATTAAGGAGAGGATCTGATTTTAAGATATACCAATGTTCATCTATGATCAATTAAGCTGGGGAACAATAGTCTGTTAAGGGGGGGGGGGAAGTGGAAGGAGAGGGAAGAAGGGGGAAGAAGGGAAAAAGAGGAAAAAAAGAGAGAAAAAAGAAAAAAAAGGAGAAGAAAAGAGAAAAAAGGGATTTTTGTGCCTTTCTCCTCCAAAAGTAATGTTTTTGAAAGTATATTTCTACAAAAAATTATTTAAATTTTTTTTTTTTCTGGTTTCCTATACATTTATATGGTCGAAAGGCTGATTACAAGGTTGCCGGTTCGAATCCCACTGTTGCCAGAAATTAAGGTTGTTTTTTAATGATGTAAAATAGTGTGTTTTATCAGAAATCACATAAATGGTGTCCATATTACTGAAATTATTTCTGCTATGCCATTTTGAAATATAAATGAACATTGTATTAATGGTATATTAATGATTCTTGATATTTACAGTTCTGAGTTTGTGCACTTTTAGCTTTAAATTTATTTCTGCACCAGTTGTTTTATAAAAAATATATTAATAGTCAGTCCATTCATTTTTGAAAGCATCCTGACATTACAACATTTTTCACAAGTGTCTATGCTATGCTATGATACAATATATGCCTATACTATGATACTGTAGCAAAGGAAAACACACAAAGAGATAGTTATTTAATCATAACCAAACTTTTATTGTCAATCATACATGGCCAATCATTTATTAATTTCTTGATTCTTTCACATTTTAATTGTTTTAGTCATTATTTTGCATGTGCAACAAAACAGAAAGCAGAACTATACACATAAATAAAACTTAAAAATGTCCATGGCTCTTGTGCATTTTTTGCAAGTGCAAAAGAACAGAAAAAAACAGAACTATACACATAAATAAAACTTTAAAATGTCCATGGCTCGTGTGCATGTTTTTGCAAGTGCAAAAGAATAGAAAAACAGAACTATACACATAAAAAATATTTACAATGTCCATGATTCTTGTGCATTATTTGCCAGTGCAAAAGAACAGAAAAAATCAGAACTATACACATAAATAAAACTCTCCAGTGTCCATGGCTCTTGTTAAGTCTTTGCAAGTGCAAAAAAAAAAAAGAAAAGAAAAAGAACTATACACATAAATAACTTTTTTTTTATTTCCTCCAACCACTGCTCCTTGGTAACTGTCTCTACGGAGGGGCAGTATACAACACCTTTATATTGGCTATGCCCAGTCTCAGCTGTCCTAAACTGCCCGCATTTCTTGCATGTGTTGTGCGGCACATGACGGGTCAGTTTTCGAACTGGCGGAGCAGCAGCAGGAGCAGGAGGGGCAGAGGAAAGGCTGACCCTGAGAGCCTGTGGAGCAGCAACCAGGACAGGCCCTGTGAGTCCCTGTGAGGCCATTGGCGTCAGCATCACCAGTTGAGCACCTGGGGGTGGAGCAGGGAAGAGTTGCCGCTGGGTTTGTGGTTTCTCAGCTGGCGGTGACAAAACCCCTGGGGCTGAAGTGATGTTCCTCTTCCTCTTCACCTGTGCCTGGCCCACAGTGCTACTGGGCAGGTGGTATTGGTGAGCCGGACCTGACTGGGGGGGTGCAGATGGGGGGCGCACATTGGCAGGGAGTAGAGGGTCAGCCGCCACAGACAACTGGCTAGGCAGATGCAGCCCTTGCATCAATACTGCACTGTCCTGTCTTTTTACCCTCCTGTTGTGCCACTGAACCAAGGTGGTGTGGCTCACGTCCACCAGCTGCAGGGTGGTCTGCTGCATAACAGTCAAATTGGCCAGAATGCGCTGCCTGATTTTCCTGTAGTCCCCCAGGATGAGGTCCCATCTGGACACTGTGCCAGTCCCCTTCTTCTTGGGACTTTTATGGATGGCACAGAGCCTGACAAAAATTGTCTCAATCAGGCGACAACAATCTGGCCACTGGGCAAGTGGGGCAGTGGTGGTGAGTGCGTGCCTCTTCACACTCTCCACCCCTGGAGTGAACTCCTGCCTCTTCTTGGGGGACCTGAACCTCCCGGTGTCCAGCTTGCTCTGGTATCTGGCAGCAAACACCACCCTCTGCTTGTCATAGTCCAGCAGGTTCTGCCAAAGAGCAACAATATTGCTCACCTAAGCAGAAAGAGCATATGATACAAAGCAAATGAGAAAACAAAACATGTGCAAATGTTAATGTATGACAGGTCAAAGAGGGAAAGTAGAGAAAGTTGAATGATCCTGACCTGCTGGTTGGTGAGGGCCAGAGAGGGCTGGTTCCTAAGCTCCACAAGATACTCTGCAAGGCTGTCGACTCTGTCCATGCCTGGCAAACCAGAGCTATCCAAAGCCTGAACGAAAAAAACAGAGATGAGCAACATTATGAGGACGGTGAAGTGGGACAAAACACAAATACATATATACATATTCCTTGATGTCTTTTTGTTGACCTGCATCCACTTCACACCCTTGGAAATCTCAGATACTGTTAAAAATCTACAGGTCAGTCAGATTCTATGGGTTTTTCCTAGCATAACAGTATGCATTTACAGTTGCGATACAAATTAAAAAAATATTACATAAAACATAATTACATAACCACAGTGAATAACTCTACACGGCAAATTAAATGTTATGTGCATGTCTTACAAAGCATAAATCTGTATTCAGATTTCAGAAGAATCATTTTGACATTTGTAATCCAAATGTTGCCTTGTCCGTCAACTGATATACACTACTGTAATAAAGATGTAACAAATAAAAATCTTCTTTTAAGACATTAAACAAATAACCATTTAAATATTTAGGACGTTTGGAACGGGTACATTCCAGCAAGATATAAAAATGCTGACTTGTTAAGTAATGTTTTCTCAGTAAAATCAGATGATTTCCTTTATACTAGGGAATACCAACATGGTGGCACGGTGGCTTCATTTATTTATGATGTCATAAGCAATCCAGCATTGACATAGATCTGATTTTGTAACATGGTATTTACATACCACAGACTCGTCGGAAGATGCTGAGGCACCTGGCATGGAGGAGGCAGCAGTCAGGGTTGAGGCAACAGCCTGGGTGGACGAGGCAGCGGCCAAGGTGGAGGACGCAGCAGCCAAGGTGGAAGAGGCAGCAGGCTGGGTGAAGGATGCAGCAGCCAAGGTGGAAGAGGCAGCAGTCAGGGTTGAGACAACAGCCTGGGAGGAGGCAGCAGGCTGGGTGAAGGACGCAGCAGCCAAGGTGGAAGAGGCAGCAGTCAGGGTTGAGACAACAGCCTGGGAGGAGGCAGCAGGCTGGGTGAAGGACGCAGCAGCCAAGGTGGAAGAGGCAGCAGTCAGGGTTGAGACAACAGCCTGGGAGGAGGCAGCAGGCTGGGTGAAGGACGCAGCAGCCAAGGTGGAAGAGGCAGCAGTCAGGGTTGAGACAACAGCCTGGGAGGAGGCAGCAGGCTGGGTGAAGGACGCAGCAGCCAAGGTGGAAGAGGCAGCAGTCAGGGTTGAGACAACAGCCTGGGAGGAGAAGGCAGCAGCCAAGGTGGAGGAGGCAGCAGGCTGGGCAGGGGGGGCGGCAGGCTGGGTGGAGGATAGAGACTCAGAAGAGGGCAGAAAATGGGAGGAGACAGAGAAGCTTGGGTCATCGGTAAGACTTGACACAGTAATGTCATGTGTTTCATCTTCCCCGAAGCCCTCGTCTTCTTCATCCTCGCCTTCATCCACATCCTCTAGCATGTTCTCTGTTTCTTCTGAGTCGGGGTCCACTACCAGGGGCTTTCCAGTCTGATCCAGGAGGTAGTCAACACCAAGCAGCTCTCCTGTGAAAAAAACAAACAAACAACAACAAAAAAAAACGCAATGACACAAACAGGACTGGTCAAAAGTTTGGACACATTAATATTTGTAATGTTTTTGAAAGAAGTCGTTTATGCTCATCAAGCCTGCATTTGAACAAAAATACAGAAAAGAACAGTAATATTGTGAAATGTTATTGCAATATTTAAAATAATGGTTTTCTATTTTAATATACTTTAAAATATAATTTATTTTATGATGCAAAGCTGAATTTATCATCATCATTACTCCAGTCTTCAGTGTCACATGATCCTTCAGAAATCATTCTAATATGCAGATTTATTTATTATCAATGTTGGAAACAGTTGTGCTGCTTAATGTTTTTTATAACCTGTGATATTATTTTCAGGATTCACTGATAAATAAAAGGTTAAAAAAAGACCAGCATTTCACTTAAAATAGAAATATTTTGTAACAATAAACAGTACAGTTCAAATGTTTGAGGTCAGTAATTTTTTTTTTTTAAATAATATTTTTATTCAGCAAGGATGTGTTAAATTGATAAAAAGTGACAGTGAAGACATATTGTTAGAACTTTTTATTCATCAATGAAAAAACTGAAAAAAGTATTTTGGATTTTTGATCAAATAAATTCAGGCTCATTGAGCATAAGAGACTTCTTTAAAAAACATTAAAAATATATGTAAAAGTGACCGATACTGTAGACACATGACTTATTCTATTTCAAGCATTCCAAACTCAGTGTATGGTTGGGTTTGGTAATGGGATTAATAAAAGAAAATGTTTAGTTAGAACATTGAAAACCCACAAACCAAAAGTATTATGCAGCCAGATAAGGGTAAGACATACCAGTATATTTGGCAGGTGGCCTGAAAGTTGGCACAAAAGGCCGACCAAACACCTTCAGGCTGTTGGTGTTGACGCAGTGGGCCATATCCCCGGAGTAGGTGAGAAGGGACGCTGGCTTGCTGGTCACTGCTGCAGTCCCCCGATCCTGATTCCACCTGTTCAGGCCTTCCAGGAGGTAGAGCTGGAAATTCAGTGCATTGGCACTGGTTCCTAGAAGAAGAACAAGACATTTATACCAATGAAAAAGGACTTGCCATTCAATCTGAATAATGCATAGAAATTATTTAAAAATCTAGAAAAAATTAATTTTTATTTAAAACATCATACATGTGAGACACCAACCTGGAATGAACCTGTTCAGGTGGCAATGAAAAGACTCCAGGGATGTGGACCCTCTGGCACACCGATACCTGGTCAGGATGACCCCTGCCTTTTTGGTGGTGCCTACTTCTGTGTAAAGTGGCACTCCTGGCAAGTCCTGGATGCACTTGACATGGCGTTTCTGCACACGCCAGATGTGCTCCATGCGCACCTTGTCCAGGAGTGGCACACCCATGAGGTCCCTCCCATTTGCCCCTCCCAGCTCCTGCAGCAGCCTCTCAATGAGGCGTATGGTGGCCTCCTCACCACGTGTCCTCCTGCGGCAGTAAAGGCTGAGGTCCTTTTTACTGATGCTCCTGTCCACCAGGAGGTCAGTAATGGCTGGCACACCCTCATGCATCAGCTGTTTTCTTTTTGCCTGCCGCAACAGGCTGAGGTCCCCAGCATCCCACTCAAAGATGCAGGCAGACAGGCATCCCATGAAGGTGGGGTAGAGGGGATGGGCGTCTGTGGTGCAGCCCACGGCCAGCCTTCTCATAAAGTGCCAGATATCCAGCCGTATGTTGAGGTCTGGCCATTGCCCAAACCTGGTCTGCAGCTTGCTGGTTGCCCCCTCACTTATGCAGCAGCCACAGTCCACATACAGCAGAACTGGGGGTGGAACGGCTGCCTGGCGGTAACGCTCCATGACACCAGCCACCATCCTGTCCAGTCCTGGCCCCTCCTGCACTGACAGGACACTGGTCAGTATCTGGCCGACCTCGTTTCCAATGGAGGTCACCCAGAGTGCTGTCCCCCGTCCATGGCCAGCCAGCTTCTTTGTGATCTGGAATTTACAAATTAAACGACACATTCATGATGTAAGGTTATCACTGACAACATTACAGTTTTTCTCAGTCGCTTTGACACATTTTTCGAAACAGTCTTAACATTCTCTAAACTTTAAGTGCAATTGTCACAACTGTTTGCTGGAACATCACCACTCTATTGCATGTCTGCAAAATTTAGTAACTCACCCAAAACATTTAATTCATGCCTCAAAACCTAGTTAGTGTGTCAGTAAATTGTTAATAAAAAAGGTGTTTTTGTGATCGTGTGAGTCACACTGATCAAAATGTTTAGATGTTTTTTGTTATAAACAAATTTCATGGATTTTTTTTTTTACTTTTTGTTGACTAACTGCTTTCTATTCTATACAAGAATATCAGTTTTGTTTGTGTATCACACTGAGCATTTTAAATACAGATTCAGACAGTAGGTAAAATTCAAAAGTCAATACTCTAGTACACACACACACACAAAAAAACATTTGTATTTATACATTACATTTATTTTTGCAGCAATGTGCTACATGTAAACTGAAAATTCTCAGTGGCTTGTTCATCTTATTGTTTTGAGAAAAAAATGAGAATAGAAGCCAAAGTGATAAAAATGTCTATTTTACAGCAGCACATGTAAGAACATGTAAGTTTACTACAGAGTCAGATTATTTTTTACCTTTTTGGTGGAATCCATCTTTAATATGGTGCCAAAAGTCGATGTGATGCTGGCCTTGATATGGTCTATACGGCAGAGGATGTCCCTGCCATATACAGACAGCAGCCAACGACTGGTGGGGATGTCAATAGGCTCTGGAGGCTCCTGGCAGACCACCGGAAAGAGGCTGGGTCGATCCACAAAGTCAGCACACTCCCCAAGATAGTGTGCCAGCCGATTCAGCCATTCCTCCCCATGGTTCTCCTTTAACTGCCTCACCAATCGAGCTGGACTGTTGCCCAGCGTCCGGTCCCTAAGCAGCCTAATGACACGGATGTCACAGGCATACCTGAAATGCACATTGTTGCTGTGATTAGTTACATGTTTATTGGGGGGTCAATTCAGAAGTTTAAGTCTTTAAAAACAACATCTTTTCTACACTGATTTACTCACTTGCGGGTCAGGATCACCCGGAACATTTTCTGGTGAGGCAGGTCAAGCTGGTCCCGGACAGTCTGACTTGTTGACAGATAGTTAAGAGAACACACAGTGCACCTGAGTGTCTCTGTCACCATCAGGTAATATCTGTCAATGTCCAGGACCTTCCGAGCCCTCTTGTGGACACCATAGCCCGTCAGGTTCTTGCCACAAGCTGGGCAGGACACCCTCACCTTCCACAGGTGGTAGGGCATCCACACCATCAACCGATGGGTGAAGAACCGGTCAGGAGTTGGTGTCTGGTGGTAAATGAGAGCTGGGACAGGGGGCTCATACCACAGCTTCAAATCTGGCCGCAGCTTGCCAGAGTGAAATAAAGTGTTGGCAATCCACCGCTGGTCCTGCACAGGGATGGTCTTGCTCATTTCACCTGGCAACCAGAATGAAGCTGAGGCCCCAGCAGGGGCTGGCTGGACTCCTCCAGGCTCCTCCTGTTTGGAAGACAATTTGTTTATTGTATAAATAAAGGCTGCACTAATATACACCACAGCCTGTCCAATAGTTGTTTTTTTTTTAATTGGTTTGGTGCAATTTTCATAAGCGATTGGATTTTTTTTTTAACTCTTCAAACAAAGATAATAAAAGTGCACTAAGCATTTCAGCGTATTTTCAATTGTGTTAGTATAATACACTAAACCACAAAGTATCCTTTTCACTACCCAAAATAAGTATTTCATCTATATACAGTAAATGTTTCATTCACAGTAACTGCCTTTCATAAAGCTCTTACTATCAAACTTTTGATCTCTTCTCGTTCAGTTTCACTAGAATAAAAGCATGAGATCAGGTTTTGAAAGAATCACTAGCTGTGTGATCAGTGTGGTGTTTTGAAAATGTATGCCTTGCTTGTGATATGTACCTTGTGAAAATAGTACTAAAGTGTATATTAAAAAATGCAAATTGGTGCTGCTATACTCACAGTGGATGGAGCAGGACTGGGGGCCCTCACAGAGGATGGAGCAGGACTGGGGGCCCTCACAGAGGATGGAGCAGGACTGGGGACCCTCACAGAGGATGGAGCAGGACTGGGGACCCTCACAGAGGATGGAGCAGGACTGGGGACCCTCACAGAGGATGGAGCAGGACTGGGGGCCCTCACAGAGGATGGAGCAGGACTGGGGACCCTCACAGAGGATGGAGCAGGACTGGGGCCCCTCACAGAGAATGGAGATGGGCTGGGGGTCCTCATAGTGGATGGAGGAGAGGGGCTGGGAGGAGAAGGGCTGGGGGTTCTTGAAGAGGGCGGAGGAGAGGGGCTGGGGCTCCTTCGATCCACTAAATTTGGCTTTATTGAAGCCAACTGGGACCCACCAAACCGTGACTTAGTGAACTAAAAAGAGAAACAAAGCTAATTGCATGATGCAACATGAAGTTACACAGCATTATTTTAACTACAATTGTGAGGGACATATGACCTCACTTATCTAATGAAATATTATGACAACCGTCTACTGAAGACATTTTACTGGTCCTCAGTAGTTAAAAAGGCGTATAAATCGGCCAGCAGGTTTAGGGGTAGGGGTTGGGTGATCATATTATATCATATTACATATTATATATATATCTATTATAACTATGTTATAAAGTCAATGGAAGTCTATGCAATGTCCTCACTAATATAGTCAAACAAACATGTGTGTGTGTGTGTGTGTGTGTAAATGCGAATGGCCTGACTGATCAGTCTGCATGAGCATGCTAGAACCATTATGAAGTTGGCAGGCTGTAGATCCTACCAAACAAATAAATAAGTAAACATTAATTAGAGATAGAATATTCACCATTGACAAACTTGGAGGGGGCCTCAGGAATGTCCGTGGGGCTGGGGCAGGGGCCGTGTCTGAAGCTTCAGACTGCGGAGGTGCGGCAGAAGTTGAAGCGGCAGAAGTTGAAGCGGCAGTGGCAGGCTGCTAAAACAACAGCAGAAGGGAATAAGATGGTGTGAAACAGCATTTTAACAGATATGTGATGCAACATTAAATGTCATTTTCAAATAGATCACCTTAGTGGTATGGAATCCACAGTTGCAGGCCATGGACCCTCCAAAGAGGGTTGTCTGTCCATGGGCCTGCATGGGGCATTTCTCAATCTGAAAAGATAAGAATCATTATTTACTGATATTGCCTGCACCATTGTCAGGTGACCTGCATACTACATAATACGTGATGAGACAGGTAACTTTGCTTTACCTTCTGATAGAGGTCGTACCACTTCCGCTGCCTTGGGGATGGTCTATTTCCTCCTCCAGATGGCCAAACTCCAGAGCTGGCAAAAGCCCTCAACCTCGCCATCCACTCGCCATCTCCCATGGCCTTGTGGCTCTTTGGCTTTGTGCTCATCTAAACATAACATGGAAATAATAGTAAACAAGTGTAGTTTTGCAAGTACTGGACAACTACACAGATTTTGTTTTTTCATTAACTTATAATGATACAACTATAAATGGTAACACTTTATTTTAGGGTCTTTTAACTAGTTGTTTTTCAGCATGCATATTACTACAATATTGACTGTTAGTAATTATT
Organism: Mylopharyngodon piceus; assembly: GCA_039654765.1. Taxonomy (NCBI): domain Eukaryota; kingdom Metazoa; phylum Chordata; class Actinopteri; order Cypriniformes; family Xenocyprididae; genus Mylopharyngodon; species Mylopharyngodon piceus. Next base: position 34,695,563 of record CM077441.1, on the reverse strand, counting down.
AAGCACATATTAATGTCTTATTCTGCATGACCATATTCTACATTCTTTATCCTACCCAATACCTAAACATAACAACTAATTTACTGACTAGTAATAAGCAGTAAATAAGGAGTTTTTTTTAAGGGAAAAGTCGTAGTTAATAATGAATACAAGTTCCCTATACTAAAGTGTTATCCAAACAAATTCATTGAAACAAAAATTCAAGCTAACTAAATGATGGAAAATTAGCAATGGTTTTACTACAAATAAAAATGAAAAAAACATGGTTCATATAGTTAAACCATGGTAACCACAAACCATGGTTTGTTTCACTAACCATAGTTTAACCATGGTATACGTAGTAAAAACTGTGTTTATACAAATGGAAATCAATCCATCAACAAAAAGCCATGATTACTACACTGTTACCACAGTAAAACCATGGCTAATATAAGGGATGACAATATCTAACACTATAACACTGTTGTTTTTTATTAAAACCGAACTTCAAGCTGACTAAATGGTGTTTAAAATGTTAGATTACATGCAACTTGTGATAACATGACCACAGTTAATATACACAAACACTGTTACCACAGTAAAACCATGGTTAATATAAGGGATGACAATATCTACAACTATAACACTGTTTTTTTATTAAAACCAAAGTTCAAGCTGACTAAATGGTGTTTAAAATGTTAGATTACATGCAACTTGTGATAACATGACCACAGTTAATAAACACAAACACTGTTACCACAGTAAAACCATGGTTAATATAAGGGATGACAATATCTACAACTATAACACTGTTTTTTTTATTAAAACCAAAGTTCAAGCTGACTAAATGGTGTTTAAAATGTTAGATTACATGCAACTTGTGATAACATGACCACAGTTAATAAACACAAACACTGTTACCACAGTAAAACCATGGTTAATATAAGGGATGACAATTTCTAACACTATAACACTGTTGTTTTTTATTAAAACCGCACTTCAAGCTGACTAAATGGTGTTTAAAATGTTAGATTACATGCAACTTGTGATAACATGACCACAGTTAATAAACACAAACACTGTTACCACAGTAAAACCATGGTTAATATAAGGGATGACAATTTCTAACACTATAACACTGTTTTTTTTATTAAAACCAAAGTTCAAGCTGACTAAATGGTGTTTAAAATGTTAGATTACATGCAACTTGTGACAACATGACCACAGTTAATAAACACAAACACTGTTACCACAGTAAAACCATGGTTAATATAAGGGATGACAATTTCTAACACTATAACACTGTTGTTTTTTATTAAAACCGCACTTCAAGCTGACTAAATGGTGTTTAAAATGTTAGATTACATGCAACTTGTGATAACATGACCACAGTTAATAAACACAAACACTGTTACCACAGTAAAACCATGGTTAATATAAGGGATGACAATATCTACAACTATAACACTGTTTTTTTTTATTAAAACCAAAGTTCAAGCTGACTAAATAGTGTTTAAAATGTTAGATTACATGCAACTTGTGACAACATGACCACAGTTAATAAACACAAACACTGTTACCACAGTAAAACCACGTAACCATCGCGACAGACAGACCTAGCCTACAGAACACGTATTCCTAATAACACCTCACAAAATAAAGTCTTAACATAAACTTAATGAGGATTTCATTCAAAATTAACGTTAGGTTATAGCACTAGCGATTACTAAAAGGAGAAACTCGACAAAACGACTTTGTGTGACGGATGAAAATGTATGAAATATATTGACATTTAATAATATAGTAAACAGAAGAAGAAAAAACATGTATTACTTACTTTGCTTAGTTATAACGAAGTTATTAGTTTTCTGAAGAGCGCAGTGTCGTCATTCCTACAATGGATGTAAGAGCGGTGAGTGGCTGTGTCCATTCTCATCCCGCGACGCGATTGGCTCTCTCACAATGGAGAGCAAGCGGCGTGATTGGCTCCCGTCCAATCTCACAATGGAGAGCGAGCGGCGTGATTGGCTCCCGTCCAATCTCACAATGGAAACCGAGCGGCGTGATTGGCTCCCGTCCAATCTCACAATGGAAACCGAGCGACGCGATTGGACGAGGATAGAGCGGCAGAGACAGACGATCCTGATGCAGGTAGCGCCACAGAGACAGCCGGCGAGCCAGCCAGTATCGCGCTGCTTTGCACGCTGGAACCCGAGAAGCCGCTGGGAAGAGAGATAGAGGCAATAGATACGCCCAACGTGGGGCTCGAACCCACGACCCTGAGATTAAGAGTCTCATGCTCTACCGACTGAGCTAGCCGGGCGGGTGCGGAGCTCGTCTGCGGGCTGGTCGCAGTTTTTATCACTCGCCTGAATTAGGCGCGTGGAGCGGAGCCTCACATTTCGCAGAGGAAAACCTTGTGCGGGCAACGTCAGGGTTAAGCCTAGGCTTAGAGTTTACCTTGTTTGTTTCAGCAATATCTGTTGCCGGGGGATACAGTTTGACCCAGTAGAGCAGGCCA